>CM076651.1:13718190-13879864 GCA_038496675.1 Rachycentron canadum
ATATATATATATATATATAGATTATTGTGTTGATTGCCTCTTTAACAGCCACATGTTTCAGATGCCCGTAAGCTATGAACTAATTTTTCTGAGACAACTACAACCAGGAATTATATCCATCAGCTTATTATCCCTTTAATTGATTGCTTAATTTATTAGTTGAATTAGCTGTTATTTAATTAGTTCATTTGTTTCAAAATTCATGACTCTATCTCAGGTAAAGTCCTTCAATATTAAAAGTCCTTTATCATTATCTAGTAATATACTCCACTTGATGCTCTGTGTTGGTGTTTCAAGTGAAAGGTTTAGAGATGAGAGATTATTCATGTCATTGTGTCCATGACTGCATGTTTTCCTTCTGGATAAGAAAAGAAGAAAAAAATAAATCACACAATCATTCACGGGAGCATGTCCTTTGAAAGCTTCCTGTTGATCACAGGTGAAATGCAATTCTTTGTAAATTCACACCTGCAACTGCAGCAGGTTATTTCTGCTCAAAACTGCACATACCACAAGTATGCATATTATAAGTTGTGCCAAGTTCTCAAAGTAGCCGTAATGATATTGTGTGCACTGCATTGTTTTCCCAGCAGTTTGCTTTTATCAAATTTCTTCTGTAAAGGAATTGACAGCCAGCCAGGGCAGTGCATTGTTTTTGGATGAACATGTGGTATTTCTGTAAGATGTTCATCATCAAGAGTGAACATTTGCACTAAAATGTGGTTTTGATTGCACATGTACTCAAGGTTTAGAAAACTGTCAGAATACCTGGTCTATCAAAATTAAAACGCAGCTTCTCTTTAGTACGGCAAGCTTTTTTCCCCAGATGGCTCCAGCTTTCTTGCCTTCATTGGAGTTTTGTGAAGGGTGCTCAGTTTGTGAGCAAATAGGAAATAATACTGTTTAAAAGATCTTTTTGCTGTTGATTTACCCATTGTGGATAACTAACAGTTGTCATTCACTGTAGGGTCTAAGTTTATTTATGTACTTTTCGAATAGCACCTGGAATATGTATGTAGGAGTAGCCAAAACAGATTTTCCACTGCAGAAGACAAAAAGGTCAAACTAACCTCAAAGAGACAAAACAAAGGTCTGTCACACAGGCCCAAAGGTTATGTTAAAATGAAGCAGTCTAACTTTTAGATTAGCTCCACACACCCATTTCACATGTTTTTCAGAAGGAATGCACATTTTATCGCTGGAGTCTTAACATTCATTACAGTGCAAGAAAGTTAAATACCATTTTAGACTAATTACAGTGATTCTTTATGTTTAGTATTCTCTCTCTCTCTCTCGCTCACTCTCTCTCGCTCTCGCTCTCGCTCTCTCTCTCTCTCTCTCTCTCTCTCTCTCTCTCTCTCTCTCTATATATATATATATATATATACTCTTTTTTGCAATTTATATATTTTTTATAATGACACTCATTTAGAAAATGTCTATAAAGTTGCAGCATTTCATATCTTATAAGTTAAAGTTAAAATGTGAACATGGTGCTGAATAAGAGGCTAATTTATGGATGATTCTAGTCTCTAGTTTGTCTTGTATTTTTGTGAGAGATTTTTGGGTTGGACTTTTTAATTTTCTAGTATGTTTTACATATTTGTTATGTTAGATTTAATTTAGTTTAAGTCTCTATGTTCTGTGTGCTATTTGGCTGCGAGACATATTTCTCTCTGGGGGAATATCCTGCACCTGTCAAAGTCATCATAAATGATCCTCACATGTGATACTGTGTTCTATTATTTTACTCAACTATAAATTGTTCATTTAAATGCAGTTTCTCAATATTATAAAGCACAGTTCAAGGAATACCGTATAAACACCGTATCGATAGGGTGTTTTTACCCTGCTGCTGCTAAACTTGATGTACAATTTTAGAATTTTTCTAAATCTTGTTAAATAAATAATTTCTCATCAATAGTCTCCATATTACATATATTGTTACACAGGAGAAAGTGAGATACTCCATGTATTTTCAGTGACTAAAAAGTAGAAATTGGTGGATGCCATCACATTTACAATAAACTTAACTTTATTGACAGTAAAAAGTTTAGAGAATATCGAGGGGCACGCATTTGTAACTGCAATAACATCTTGGAAAGCAACATGACTTTTTGAAATTATGAGGCAGTTGTACATCTTTAACTTTGAGGTAAAGTGTTTTGTCATGTTACATCATTCACAAAATATCGTATAACATTGAAAAGTCCACACAAGGAGACAAAAACTCATGCCTCATTTTCACTTCTTCAAATTACTTCACATTTCAAAAATAATTCACAATTCAGGTAAAAGCCGAAAATGACAAGCACACATGCTATATTCCATTCACACACATTCTCTACATATCAAACCAAGTGCATTTTTAGATTACTCTTTTTTTCTCAAACAGTTTCAAGTACATTTTTGTCTGCGATTAAAGGAAATCAAGTTAAACTATGAAGCAGCAAACCCACAATAACAAGTAAGAATACTGAGTTTGGTCTCATTCATGTTCCCAATATTAACATTATCAGATAACTCACCATACTGTAGCAATAAGGTATTTGGGTGCTATAAAGAAGCAGGAGGTAACATTTCATGGACTTGAGGAATATGCTGGATAAGATTTGGAATATAGCTGATTAAATACACCAAGGCTGAAACAAACAACACTAAATAGATAATCACAAGTTTTAACTGAACAGATCCAAACTGATTTGTTAATTAATTTTTAAATAATTAAATTGTTAATTCACTCACCTTATGGAAATTGTTTAAAATCTCAACTGCTGAGAGCAAAACCACAAAAGAATTATTTTTGTTGAACTGATAATAAATTCGTTGTCACAAATTGCAGCAAACTTGACTGTAGACCACAGAACCAGTGCAATGCTGTGGGATTCTGTAGAAGGCCGGCTCCGTTAAAAACTCACTGGTGTTGCAAATTAGAGGATCAGTTATTGTGAGTATTATGCAATTTATCAGTGCAGCAGAACGATCACAGGAAAAATTTTGTAAAGCCGTCAAGTGCCTCAACAAAGATGTTCATATATAAGCAGGGAACCTAAAAGTGCAATCCTGTGTAGGCATAGCACCCTGGGCCATCTCAGTCAGGCTCTAGCTGTACACTACATGGCTCATGGTCTGATCTGCACCAGTTTTCTAAGGCTCACTTTAACATCCAAAAACCTATTTTACATCTGAGCCCTGAATGCCTCTCTCACACTCAGGTGAAGTTCACTTCCTTTACAATTCTACTTTGTCCTGATAGTCTTCTCACTGTGCAGCTGTAATTATTCTCTCTTCTGAGGTGACTTCACACACTGTTTAACCATGCTGTAAACAATATGTATTCCTATAGCAACATACTACTGTAGGAGTTAAGGCAATCCATGTCTGTGCTTTGTTTGTGACAAAAGCTCCTCCCAAACCCAGAGGCACAAAGCTCTCAGTGCATATTAAGCTTACCTGACACCCTACACAGAATACTCTCCTAAACCAGATAAACAAAGGTCATAGTGCATACTAAGCATACCAAATATAATTCTTTAAATGTACATGCCATGCTTTTCTTAAATGCCTGTGTGCATGGCCTCTCAAAAGTGCTAACTAAATCACTTAGGAAAAGATGGCTAGTCAAAATTTTTGAGCACCAGTCCCGTCCCGTCCCCACTGCCCTCCATTTTTTTGATTTAAGAGGAAATCCCCCAAGAAGGCACTTTTGAAGCAAAAACGGTTTTGAAAAACAGGTTTTGCTAGATGATTTAACATGGGAGTGCAATCAATCATAGAATGTAATTTGCCTCCACTAAATTTTAAATGGTGAAAAGGTGAAAAGATTTTTCACTTGCAACTACTTTAGTTTCATAAATATTCTCACAAAACCACAAATCTTTTTTACTTACACTAGGGATTTAAAGCAACTGATCTGGTGCAGAACAAACGTGAGCCCACAACTTGAGAGAGCAGTCACCTCTCCTCATCCAGCCACAAGCCCCTCTCCTCAGCCCACCTGGTGCTCTCCGCGGCTGATGTGAGACGAGAACTCATAGCGGTCCTGGCTGAGGTGGCCACAGATGTTGCACTCAAAGGGTTGGCGGAACCCGTGACAACCCATGTGGATAGTGAACATGACATGGTCCAGGAAGAGGATGCGGCAATGCCGACAGTAAAAGGAGCGCACAGGCCTACCATCCCTGTCTAATACATGCACAGTCTCCCTGGATGAAAGAGGTGAGCTAGGACTTCTCTTTACTGTGGTGGGGGGCACAGGACAAGCTCTCTCCCACTCTGGGTCCAAGTCTTTGGCCTGGCTGGGGCTGGAAGTGGGATGACTGCGGGGCAGTGCTGGGGCTTGATAGCGGAGGTGATGATTGTTGGAGGTACTTGTTGGGGCTGTAGCCCTTGTGCTCTGCTCCTCTGCTGCACTCTCTGTGTCTGTAGAGTCGGGACAGCCATTGGGTGAGGTGGTATGGCTATGGGCTGAGGGCTGGTCAACACGACCTTCGCCTGCCTCCCGTCCAGCCAGCCCAACAGACATTGCTGCAAGCCCACCTCCACCATGGGCTCGGGGGCCCTGAGGAGTCACGTTGCTGTTGATGGAGCCCATAACTGATAGGAAGGCAGGATGGAGCTGAGACAGTGTAGGCGATTCATGGTTCTCATTTCTGCCCCTAGCACCTTGGAGGCGTGAACCAGCCAGTCCAGCAGGGTCCCCAGAAGGCTGAGAGCTCATGAGGTCCCCCTCCTTCTCAGAGCCAGAAGACAATTCATAAGGTGCTTCAGGTAGGTCAAGGTGCATGTGCTTGTCACCTATGAAAATGGCATATCAGTGATGAACAATGATAAAGATCTTCTCTATCTTCGGTACTGATGTCATCTGCTCTATCTTGCTCATTGCCATGCTGCAAAAATGGACCCAGGATCTCTAAATAGGCAAAAGCATCTTGACATTTGGCTGATTTGCACTGCAAGATATCTGATAATATTAGATAATATTAGTTCTTATGATGCCAAGCTAGATTCCTATTATTTATGTAATATAACAGTTCCTTATTGAGCTGAAAACATATCATTATTACATTCTAATTGAAATGGGATTTAAAAAAACAAAACAAAAAAACAGTCTGTTTGTATTATTAAAAGAAATACGCACCCAAAAACTTCTGTGGTGTTGACCTCTTGCGTTTGGTGATACTAATAGCCAGTCTATCCACAAACTGGAGTTTTTCATTGGATGGCTGGAGCACAGGTTTAGTAATTATCTCCATATTTACTGACTCTTCGCCTGCAAATAGAAAGCCCCTAGTCATCAATAACGTATTTAACGTATTTACTTATTATGTGACGTAACTTTATATGTGTGTAAAATGTCAAACTGTATATTTGCACAAGAACTTGCGCTAATTGTTTGTAAAAGTTAGTGACTTTTATGTTTGTGTGATATGTTACCCTGTGCTGTCTGTGTGTTGACTGCTGTCTGCTGGTCCAGACTCTTCAGGTAACTATGGCAGCGCTCTAGATGTTCTTCCAGTGTGCTCTGTTGTTTGTAGCTGCGACTACAGTAGCTGCACTTGAAAGGCTTTCCAACCATTGGAGAAGAGACTGGAATTCAAAGGAAAAATATTGATTTGATTGGAATATTGATATCTGAAGTGATTTCTTCCTCAGACAAAAGGGCCAATCTCCCACCCTAGATAATAGATACTGTGTTAACCGTCATAATGTTGTTATTTATTTAGATGTTTATCGTTTATGGGAGTTTTTATTTCTGGTGGTGTCTGAGAATGGATTTCCCCATTGACTTGAGATTCCTGAAATTATTCTATGTTGCTCGGCAGTTTCGACAGAAAAATACCTAACCATTAACCGCAACGTACCATCTTGGTAAACCGTCGGAAAGACTGACGTCATTTCGCAGATAGATTTCGCTGAAAGAATCTTTTCTTCGAAAATGAACCTCTAACGTGTGTAGATCCACCAAGAAGAACTACCTAGATTGTATGTGAACGGGTTCATAAATTGAAAGCAGGATTTCCTGTTGTTAAATGTCACATTTTGTAATGATACAGTATGTTCTCGTAAAGAGGTCCTGTTTCCTCTAAGCTTCACAGAAGGGAGAAATGGACAGTTCTAACGAATCCCCGCTTCTGCCACTTACATGCGCTTCATGTTATACCATGGCAAAATAAGGAATACTACTATGGAAAAACTGCATCCATGAAGTTCAGTGACTGAATAGGTACACTGATGAATAATCTCTTCATTGAATATATCTGTATGTGTTAATTCTGTGTTATAGCACATAAATCTAACTGATTTACCTGCATGTGTGCGCAGATGTCCAGCCAAGGCATCTCTCCTGCGACAAGCATAGTTGCAAGTGGGACACTTGAAAGGTTTCTCTCCCGAATGCAACTTAATATGGCGCAGCAAGTTCCCCTTCTGGGTGAAGGAAGCCCCACACTGGTTACACTGGAATGGCCTCTCACCTATGAACACATGGATGGACTTAGGATTTTAGAGGCAAATTATTTAAAGTATTTCTTTTATTTATTAGCTTATTCTTCTCACCTGTGTGGCTGCGCTTGTGCACCATCAGCACATTGGGCCCAATGCAGATCATCCCACAAACCTCACATTGGAGCTTCCCATTAGGGAGACGAATAGGCCCTGGTGAAGCGGCATTTGGACTAGCCATCTCACTGTAAATGCTCACTTTATCTCTTCCAGCTCCAGTAAACTCTGTGTGCCCTTCTTCCATGGGCTCCCCTCTGTCATCCCTTCTGCTATCATCCCTCATAACCTCTCTGTTCTCTGGCTGTGGAGCACCTAGTGACTCATCATCACTGCACATCTCAACCTTGATGGAGTTTGCTGTGTAGAGAGAAGATGAAGGTAAAACACATTTACTTTCCAAAATAATTTTAATAAAGAATTCTACACAGACCATGTGGTCACAATGCAACATAGGAATGATAACTGACCACTAAGGGAGCGGTGTGGTGAGGACTGCTGACTGTTTGGAGATCTCGCTGAAGGGCCCTGGAGTGTGCCATAAAAATCCTGCTCCATTGATGACTCTCCTCCATTACCTGAAACACAAATATGCCCATGATATTAAAGTAAAACTTTCAAGTCTAGAGATGGTACGCACAAATGTATAGTAGTTTTTCCCCATATATAAACTTGCCTTGTGTGTATAGGCGCCCATTGCAGTCATCAGCATTCATTCTCTCACCAGATTCCTACAGAAATATGATTTAAAAACAGATGGTAAATATTTCTTTTTGTTCCATTCATAATCAATGTTCAGTTAGAAAACTGCCTGCCATTGATACTCACCATATGAAATATATTTAGCAGCTGTTTGTTAGCAGAAGAATAAGGCTTGGAAAACAGATATCTTAATGCTTTCAGTTCCAACTGTCTAAGAATAAATTCACTGTAATAAATTAGTCTAGTAAACTTGGGTTCTGCCCTGCTATTTCTGTATCACGTAGACTCTTCTGCACTGTGGCCAAGAAATTAATATGAGAGTCTCCACATATATATGGAGAGGTGATGGCTAAATGTGTAAAAGGAGGAGTTAAAACTTTAGGGGGTGACACACCACTACAACCTACACCTTATGGTTTGAAACAGTGATGGAATCTAAACAAAATTAGCTATTAAGACATTAAAGTGACACGAAATAATCCTGAATCAGATCATTTAAACAAATGCAATAAAATACTATTTACAGATTTTTAGAAATGCAAGATAGCAATTTATATGGGTTATATTACATTAAACCAAGATGCATATGTGTATGTGAAAAATCAATAGTGCAGTTTTCTGATAATCTGTATTATTAAAATACTCGCTTATATCGATATACATTATTATTTTCACAAAGTGTAGAGTTGAATTTTGCTGAGATTAAGATTATAGTCTACATTTAAGGGTCGTAGTTTATTAAATTGTTCCTGTATTCGTGTCCACCCCCGTTTGTCCGTACAATAGGAAAAATTAACATTATTATTCCACAGTAGACAACAAAGTGAGGTATGCAGACTACACTGAAGGTGCTGAGTTACAACATTTTCATACATATAATATGGGATCAGAGCAGGTGATGCTTTATTTAACTTCCTGCTGAACATAATGTTGTGGGGGGGGGGGGCGTGAGAAGATCCAGATGTACAATGCTGCACCTTTTACTGAAATGGATGACAACAGTGGACAGAGGAGACTGGAGCGAGCAGAGGGGGCGGAGACAACACATCGCAGGGAAAATTAATATCCTCGCATTGGCCACGCATGGGGAGCAACAGGCTGGTGCAGACGGGAGACACGCCAGTCTCACTAGGGCATGGCGATTAAAAAGGGACGCGCACTAGCGCCGACCCCTTGCCTGGCAATCCTCTCGGCCAGACATGGGCGACTGAGCAGTAAAACACATGTATTTTCGAATAACGATCATGCCTCTCCGTATGTCCGCGGCTACTTGTTTTAGCTGCTCGGTGGATTTTGGTCCGTTTTGACAGCAATCGGCACCGTGAACGGGCGAGACAGCGGCGAGACACAACGGCAATTTGTTGCAGGAGTTGCCAGTGTCCAAATTGTCCGCATGAACGCAGCTGTCATCTCACATCGAGCCCGTCAAACTGGCCTGGGCTGTACAGTGTTTCTCCATGAGCCGTTGCTATGGCACCCGACCACACGACAAATGGCATTCACCCTTCCAACTACTCAAAAACATGCCGTACTCCCAAATTAAAACCGATTGATGGTCTTACCGAGTGCCGCGGTGAAGTCCACAAGCCTCTTCCTTACCTGGCGACCGATCGGTGTTTTCCTTTTTAATTGTCTGGATAGCTGTTTGTTTTCCCAGGCGACGACAGCATCTCCGGGATTTTTTTCTTTACCTGGGAATCCCAAACAACTTCCGGGCCCATGCTGGGATACAGACTGAATAATTGTACAACAGAGCTCTTGATTCAGTGATTGTCGAAAGCATCGATGCATGTCAGCTCTGGGCGCAGGTGGCAAAATGTGCTGAAATATACGCCGTAAGAAATAAAAGGCACAAGAGAAGACCCTAGACTGCTGCTGTGGCTGTGAATATCTGTTTGGAGAAATACTCGCATACAAGCTGGCCAGTAAACTCCTACATTTAGTCAAATTATTCTTAGGAAATTCAGACAGTTTAACTGAACAGTGCCCCTTCCGGAAATGCTAGTGGGGAATGGAGAGGGCGGGTTATTATACAGTTTCTATTTCTTTTTCGCGTCTATGTCTTTATTACAAAATTATTACACCTTTCGTAACTTAGCTAAAATTAAAAAAAAAAATTTAATCGCTTTTTAACATTCATGCAGTGGCTCTGCTGTCTATGCGCATGTGAATGGCACCTCAGCTTTTAATGGCAAGAAAGCAGACATTAAAACATAAAATTGTTGTGTAGTTTATGAAGGCATGACTCCTGTCGTACCACAAGGTGGCAGCAAACTGCCATCAAACCAACCAGGCAGCTGTTACAATGCTGTCTGTCAAATGGAAGCACGTTTTTAACAAGTGGTTATGTCAACACACTGCAAGTCTGAAGTTGATTTATGTCCCATGAACAATTGCAAATTATGGCTAATAAAACAATGCACGACTGTCACAGCCCTTGTAACTATTCAGACCTCAGCGTGGAATAAAGGGCAACTATTTGAATCGATGGGGTCTGTGGCGCCGCATTAAGACCTCATAAGCCTCTTGAATCTTTACAAACATTGTCTCAGCATCTTTGCTTGGGTTGTGGTCTGGATGCCAGGTCTTGGCCAGCTCCCTATAGCTTTGAGTTATTTCTTCAAGCGAGGCCTCGGTTTCCACTGACAATACCTGCAACATAAATAAATACGCAGGTTTACTCTCTGGAATTGTACAGATTAATATACAATATGCACCAAACTCAAACTATAAATATCTTCTATGCAAATGCTGACCTGCAGAGCCTCTTTTTCTCTGTCAGTGTACTCTTTGAGCAGTATTTCCAACACCGTCCTCCAAGTCTCTTCATAGTACCCCCCTCCAGTAAGAACACACAAGATCCGATATGGCATCAAAAGAATGTACTCCACGACATTTCTGAGCCAAGGTAGAAACCAGAAAATATCCAGCAGTGCCGCTACACACTCAGACAGATAGTACAGTGTGGCTGTGGTGTTATGAAAAATACAGTAACCCAGCGGAGCAGAGAAGGCCAGCCAAGCTAGACCCAGCCTGTAAAGCCGTGGTCCTGGGCAAAAGACATAAAAATGTCATTTTAGATGGCCTTAAAAATTCAGAAAGAAGCAATGTTATCAATGTGTAAAAGGAAAACTCATTACCTAGTTCCTGCGTGCTCTGTGGTGTTCGTGGTAGTTTGAACCTGCGGTGCTGTACAGCAGTGACACTGGCAGCCAGGCTAATAGGGAGAGGTGACAAAGTACTGCCATAGAATATTGGGGATGTTATGAGACAGGTAGTTAAGGTTTTCTGGAGGTCAGAGGTCTGTTGACCAACACTTGACACCAGATGTACCCCTGCACCCACACATAAAGGCAAGACAATCAAGTAGAAGAAATTGAGAGAGTTCAGTCCTATCAGAGCCACAGTGCCAAAGTAGATGCCAACACACACCTGACCAGCAAATCTGGTTGGGCTTACAGGTGGTGGGGCCACGGTGGGGGGTCTTTTTCTCTCATTGTCTGCATCTTGATTGGCTTCGCCAACGTAAGCAGGGATACGTATGACCTCTCTGACCCAGCCAAATCCAAACCCTCCCAGGGTTAGCATCCATAGCAGAGCATGACTGTCTCTTCCTAAATATAAATGGTGAAGGCCCCAGGGTCCACCTATTGCCCACAGGGCATAGGTTACCATTACACTTTTTACCATCCTATGGCAACAGTACGTCTCTGTTCAGGTGACTAATCATTCTTGATGAGTACCTGCAATGGAGTAACACAAGACTTCAGTCTCATAAAAATTTAAACTATGTGAATGTCCACAACTATTCTTTAGTATTCAGATGTGAGCAGTGTAGCTGTTTTGCTTCTAAATTATTTTATTTGGCTGCAATTGTGGGATATATAATTTATAATCAGTGTTACATGTATTATTCTATTCATCCATTGGATGTTTTCTTTCTAAAGAATGAAAACATACATATATATATATATATATATATATATATATATATATATATATATATACACATTATTTTCCATCCCATCACATCTTTTTCTGAATATCTTTTTGATTTTGTACAAGTCTGTGTTATGTTTCCTCTATAATCTGTGTACTACTGGTATCTTGGCCAGGACCGTCAGGGGGATTTTCTCTCCGATCCACATCCCTGGTTAAATAATATATTATATAAGAGGGATTTATCTTATCTCATCATGGGCATTGTCGTGTCAAACCAACTCATTACCTTAGCCAAAACATGGTAGGCTGTTATTACATGTGTTTTCTTTTGTTTTTTTATTTTGACCGAACATGCAAACCAATCAATAACAACATTCAAACAGTTTCAATCTTGTGGTTAATCAGTGTACCACATATTAAAATCTAAGTCAAACATTTAGATGCTAGGCCCCAAACTTCCTCTGTAGACCAAACTTTACTTTAAAAGGCTACATCAGACTGACCTTTCAACGATTTACTTCTGATACATTTAAGATACATTTGGTTTTATCAAATAAAGACAAGATTACTTACTGAGCCCATAATTTCAAATCCTTATCCCGATAAATCTTTGCCAGTCCTTTCCGTAGTTGAAGTTGCTGCATGTTGTTGCAACAGTTGGACTTTGGATCATGACACTGAATGAAGCTATGGTGTTAACACATGATGTGCCTCAACATTCAGGCCCCTTGATCATTTCAACTGATAAGGCAAAGAAATTATCTAAAGATAAGGTATGTGGAAATTAAAAGACACAAAGTAAATACTTCAAAGAGTGTTGTCATCAAAAAAGTGAAAAAAAAAGTGAAATTTTGTGTTAGAAGAAGTTGCTTCTTTATATACAATCAGTAAAACCTGCAATAATCATAAAAATGTTTGTCTGCCCAAAACTACATATATATTATCAGGGATATGTTTAAGTAGTAGTCATTACACAAACTCAACCTTTTGCTTTTGCTTTTTGAATCTCCCAACTACATCAGTACTAACTGCCCTTTTGCCAGCTGTTAAGCATGGGGGTAGAGATATTCTGCTTTGAGGTCATGTAGTAGCCACTGACATTTCACAGACAGAGGGAGGAACCGATTCTCTGGATGCAAATGTCCTGCACTGACCCTGAAACCAAAGAGAGACTGACTTCTACAACAGGACAATGATCCAAAACAGACCTCAAAAGCCACCATGATCCACTTAAAGAGGCAAGCTAGAGCTTTTGGAGCCAATCTCACAGTCCCCAGACTTGAAGTTCATTGAGGTCTTGGACATGCCCTGTGTGCAAGAAAATATCTCAACACTTGGGGTGATCTGCAAGGAAGGTTGGGTGAAAACGAAGAAGTAGCTGGTTACAAAAAAACCTTTGCAAGCTGTGATATCAGCCACAGGGTGGAGATATAATCAGTCAGGTGCCCGAATACTGTTTAATTTAAGTTCATGCATTTAACATATGATGACTGGCAACTGAAAACCTATGCATTTTGTATCAGGGGTTTTATTTACTTTTTTTTACTCCAAGAACAAAACGTGTATAATATGTATATGTAATATGTACATGTATACATAATATTTGCCAATCTTTGAACTGGTAGGTGTTGGCAAGTAGCTGTGAGATACACATGTAACCTCTGTACGTGTATATATGAATGACATCACTGGTATATTCGGTATGTTCGACGTGAATAACAAAGATGCAGTGAACTATTAATTATAATGATGATTGACAGCTTACCCCACCACCACCACCCCCTCCTCCTCTGTGGAGCCCCGCCCCCACCGGCCCCTCCTTGTTAGGTTTTCACCACAGCTCAGTGTAGCAGCAGCAGCAGCAGCAGCTAGCTCAGCCGTTTGAACGCTGCGTGGCTAGGCAGCCGCAAACCCGCCGCGTTTCTGAGAGGATGCCCGCCGCCCTTTGACCTCATAAACTCCGTTTCCCCGCAGCGCTTTGAGCCTGAGAGGACACTGGTATGGTTCCGGAGAATGGAAACGGACGACGTGTCGGTTAGAGAGCAACTTTTCCACAACCGTGTCCGGGAGACCATAGTAAGTACCGCTGGGCGAAGGCAGTCGGCGGTTAATATGCATATGAGGGTCGCCACAAACTAAACAGTGTCACCTAATCACTACGAGAAAGCCACGTTGTTTTGCTCGCTGAGTGTTTGTTTAGCATTATTTAGTGACTGCACAACTCTCAGATATGAGCCGTGGAGGTTTTTTTTTATTTTATCTTACATTACAACAGTATCTGTAACAATTAAGTTTTAACGTAACTTTTTCGTTGCGTTAACGTTTGTAAGTTCGTGTCGTGTCGGTTGTGTACAAACGTTAATTGTTGCACGGATGCAGCTGGTCGTTGGACCGTGGTGTGGCACAGGGACGTGCTACTCAGCATCTGCACTTCTGCTGCTTCTGTAA
Organism: Rachycentron canadum; assembly: GCA_038496675.1. Taxonomy (NCBI): domain Eukaryota; kingdom Metazoa; phylum Chordata; class Actinopteri; order Carangiformes; family Rachycentridae; genus Rachycentron; species Rachycentron canadum. Next base: position 13,731,784 of record CM076651.1, read on the forward strand.
CGACTCAGGGTCTCTTCCAAATCTTCCTTTAACTGTTTGCCATGGGCTGGATCAGTGCCTCACTTTTTCTGATTTACTAGAAAGTGAATAATGCATTTTGCCTTTTATTGCTGTTCCCATTCTTTCAATGATTGACTCTGTTTCGGGTGACAACTGCAGTCTGCGTTGAACTTCAGACTTGCTCGAAATATCAGTTCAGTTACAGCAAGGCACACGGATAGTGACCTTTAATCCTTAAAAGTGCAATCCGCTCTCATAGGCAGCTAATTTCCAGAGATTGGAACGTGTCATAGAAACATTTTTGCTGCTGCATGCTTAATGGTTGACTTAAAGTACAAACCTAGTTATTAATGTTACTTTTCGTGCAGATGCAAAAAAAAAATCTACGCACCTGGACATTATGGATGAATTTTATGATCTAATGATTTTGAAGGGAGAATTAATCAATGTAATGATAAAACTGAGAAAATGAACTAGCGAAGCTTAACAACCAGAAGAGACATTTAGACGTCATAGCATCAAAACAACAGAAGTAACAAATCCTATTAATGATCACTGAATTATGTTCCTTGGGCTCATATATTGTATTGGCCACTTCATGAGACTGAACCATGAGTGGTGTTTTAAGTTACATTTGTGCTTTTTGTGGTATTACAAGGCTGTTGGTTGCTTTTTAATTGCAAAACCTCAAAAGGAAGATGACGATGTTAATTTTTAGGAGGTTTATGAAACTGATGCAATTCCACAACACCAGAAGTATCTTTCTCCATTTCTGTTTAGAAGGGAAAATTGGAATATTTAGAAGTTAGTTATTAGTTACTCCTCAGTCTGCCTGGATTTGTTCTAACAGGTTGAACCATAATGGACTTAGTATCCTCTTCATAATACCAAAGTCAGTTTTTTGTTTTTTGTTTTTTTTGCAGTCTTCAGGAAGTCACGTGAAACAAAATGTTTTGTAGCAAGTGTATATCATAAACTATAGAGTAGAATTAACTTTACATGGACAACAAATTAAGTTCCATATTCATTTTAATGCCCTTGTTTTGTCATTGTCCCTTTCACCTAAAGACCTAATGCTATTAGTCAACACCCCCTTCTTAAGCCACTGGCTGGCCTCAAGTCTCAAGCTTACCACCCCTTCCCAGTGCTGCCTCAGGCTGGTCAGCTGCTACTGCATCTCTGGTTATTAATGGCGAGAGGCAAAGCACATCATTGATTATTTCATTTTAAAATGATCAATATGTGGCAGCAGTGTAAGAGCCACTTGCATTATTCCATATACCAGAGCATCAAATTGATAAAAGCTGAACACATTGACCAGATGGATAGATATTGTAGATTGATAGATACCGCAACATTCATGTTTCTGCAGATGGTGCAAATACACAAGTTGCTAAAAATGAGCAGATTCACTTTTCGGTCATGTACGTATACATGTAAGTTGTAGGTATATATAGGGTGTTGATTATAGATTGATGGAAACTGTTTTGTTTTAGCATAAGGCTGCAACATAATAGGTGAAAGAATTGAATGGGTCTGAACACTTTCTGAATGCCCAGGTAAACTATGTAGATTTTTCTTCTGAACATGTAGTTTCTACATTCAGATATTAAAATAGTGTATTTATTTATTACATTCTTATAATCTGAGGGCCATACCTTGCAAAGGGCAGGCCCTGAGGAAATCCCTCTCCATGCTTTGAAGACAAAATGACAAATTTACATAATTATAGTAGTCATGTTGTTGCAATAGTATACATGTTGTTGAAGTATAGACAAATTTCTGTTTTTATGCTTAATTGGCAAAAAAAAAAAAGTATTTGATGTATACAGGTTCTATTATAACAGTAGCCTCAGTTCGTGGCAGGTCAAGTCAGTCATTCTTTCCAAATCATAAAAAGATAATAAGATTTTGATATTGTTTCTATGTTTGACACATAAAATACTTAGGAAACATGCATCTCAAAATACATACATCGTCTAATTGGTGGTCACTAACTGGCCTCTGAATGGACAGCAGTCACAGTTTTGTTGGGCCCATGCAGCACAGTATATCAACTAAATTAGCAACAAATGTATGTGTAATGTAAATGGTAGAGTAACATGTACACATCCACAAGCTGCGCCCTGAGCTTAAAGGGATCAAGAAGTATCAATGTGTAACGTCTTGCTGTAACATCTGCACGTATTTTAATATGAAGCCATCCTAATAAAGGAGTGCTAAGTTAGTTATAAAAGATCCAGGTCCAATACAAATAAATGTTTATTAGGAATTTCTGTAGGATTTTTTTTTTAACAAAGATTGTCTATTGTCCTTCATTTTCTATTCTCAAGGGCTTAATTACCAAACTGGATTTTGAATTGGTGTTCTATGTTACATCACTAAGCTATCAAATGTTGCTGACACATAGTAAATTGATCAAAGCAAAAAACTGCCCACCTTCCTTTGGATTATCTTGCAATTGGATTGCAATGCCAAAATTATTCCTGGCTGTTGAATAAATCTTGTGTAGCTCTTACCCAATATATCCTCTAAAAAGGCTGCCATGCTTTCCCTGAATGTGTTTTGCTGGTCAAGAGGTGCCCCTCAGATGGCACACTCTGAGGGAGTCCATTTGACATTTTGCAAGGACATGTAGGCCACTGCCAACTCCCTGTGTGCTCCTTTTGGATTTTTACAGGAAGTACAAGGTTAGGTAAGATGTGAAAACATTTGAACATTGTTGTTTCTTTGCTTGAAGCAGGAGAAAGACGTTTGGGTTACTCTGTGAATTTTAAAATGGTCAGAGGGAACTTGGAGCCCTGGGACTTTGTGTTCAACACAATGTTCCTCTGGATGCTGAATACATTGGAACTCTTAGCAGTGGCTCACTATGCGCTGCCAGCTCTTGACAATGCCAATCAGCACGTGTCCCCTCAAACGTGGGAGACTAACAGGATATTATTCTGCCCTCAGTCTAGTCCTCACCCAATACCCATCCTTTGTTCCCCGCTGTTCCTTTTGTAGGATTAACTATAGCAAACTACTTGCCAAAGTATGCAGCATTATTGAACAATTTTGCCCACTGAGCTGATTAGGTGTTACCCACAGTCCTTTGTTTGCATGATGCAGCTAGTATGCTACCAGTGACCATCACAGTTAACTGTGGATTTCTCAAGAAATTAAATTTAACCAGGTGCACAAAACAGAAGCATAGTTTCTTAAATTGACTGGTTTTACACCTACACTATGGAAATGTTTTGATCAATGTGTGATCTGGTAACATCAGTTAATTCATGTATTAGTCCAACACTCTGGTGCACTGAATCCTCACTATTGAATGGATTGGTGTGAAATCTATTACACACATTCTCAGCCCCCAATGAATTACACTTGATTATATGATACTATGAGTCTTCATCCAGCTTCATCACCAGGGAAAAATACGAACTACAAAACTTTGCCTCAAGACATTGCTCTTAAACAGGAACACAAATTCCTGTCAACCTTGCGTGCACTTTGATTATCACAGAAAACATACCACATTTACATGTTAGTGGTACATGTACATCATGTTTGCAAGGGTGTGTACCATGATTTTCTTCCTGCATTTTTGCAAGACATAACCATGCACACCCATGGTTACATCTTAGAATAGTAAACTTGTCTCTCAAATTTGTATCTATGGGACTATGGAAGTGTGAAATGACCACGACAAACTTATTGGGCATCAAATGTAACTCGTTTTAGACTTGTTTTGCTAAGAAAGTAATTTGAGTCTGCAGGAGTTGTCAGGCCTAATGCTCACATAGTTACTTTTAAATTCAACTCTAACCAGGAACCTAACTATTACTAGTAACCTTCCTAGTAGTACTACTACTTACACTTTGCATGCACCCTTTCTCACTCATAAATTTTGATTGTATTCTCCTGCTTAAAACATAGGTTTTCCATTCTTTGGAAAAAATTTTTTGATGTGTCTGTCAGCCTCATGTCTGAAAATTCAGCTTGTTAGCTTTTTTTTTTTTTTCTCCATAGAGGTCCCCGCAGTTGAGACACAGTTGTTAGATGTACATTTGAGTGTGTCTGAGCAATTGCTGGGTGTTTCACACATCTATTTTTTATTAATTTTAATTTTATCCACTGAGCTGCATGAAGTTAATCTGAATGATGTGGTAATACAATTTTGAAGAAGTGGTTCTTTTCATTTACATTCCAGTAAAGTGATTGTTCATTCATGGTTTTTCCTGGTCATACAAGTGATTTATGTCAGTGTTTGTAGTGAAATATTGAGAGCTATGCCAGACAACAGCTTGCTCAGTGAATATAGGTTTAACCTACATTTGTTGGCAGATTTAGTGTAATGTCAGACAATGATCTTTACAGGCAGTGTTGGGGTTATCTGTCACTGGTATTAACCCTTCTTCTACTCCCCTTAATCCTTCTTAATTTATCACTGTCGCTCCCATTCCACTCCCTTTTTTTGAATATAGTGGTAATCTTCAGACTCCATCTGTCTCTCTTGGCAATCACAAAGTGGGGAATGTTTTTGTCTGTTTGCTTATGTAGCAATACACAGCCTGTTTTAGTCACTTCTTGTTGTTTATCAGCATAAAACCTGTGAGGAGCAAATTTGTGGTGTGCTGTGACCCTATGTTTGCCAATATTTCTTCCTTCTAAATCTGCAGAGCGAATATGACCCAAATAAAAGTCCTTTCTGTCTCTTATTTAGATCTGTGTGCTCCTGTTTACATGCCTTTACATGGTCTCCTACCTCATACTTACCCACTTCAAGAAGACTGCAGAGTTTGTCACAGGTGAGTTTTTTTTTTTTGTTGTTGTTTTTTTTAAAGTCACTCTTCTTGGAATTTAATAGGCACACCACATAGTGCTCTGTGAGAAATATTTCCATCAAAGGCTTGTAGAGAATTGCCGGGAGGGGAATTGATGGTGTTGACAAGCATACTGATTACATTGGTGTTTTGGAATTTCTTTACACAAAGTATGTAGGCCGAACTTTTCAAGCAAACGCACAAGAACAAGTGTTGTTCAGAAACTACACATTGTGTTGCCAGTACATAGTCTCTTATTTGTAGTTGGTGGAAGCAAGAGGGTCTTGTTTCCTAACCATGGTTTGAGATTCATTAATAAGCTTAATGATGTTCAGACAAGCAATAAAAAGAACAATGCCCTTTTCCCTAGCATAACTCATTTTTAAAAATAGTTCGTTTCTAGAAATGTCTGTGTAGATTTGAATATTAGCAATTTTCTATGTTTGGATACATGTAACTATAGCTCACGTTTATAATCTACCAAAATTACACATTTCAACCCAAGGATCTGGACGCTGGCTGGAGCAGCCCAGAGGTGAAGAAAGCATGTTTTGTAACATGTAACCACCTCTTCAGGCAGTGTCCCTGTGGCTCTGGATGGTGGAGGGGTAGTGAAGAATGTTGCTACAAGATAAACACTGTTGTAAAAGCAAACATATGCTAACAGTATACTAACAGTATAAAACCAGCTTTAGGATCTTAAGTAACTGTAAAAAAATCAGTTTTGGTCAACATAGTATTGACAACATTTTGGCTTACAAACAACCATTTGCATAAATGCAGCATACCTCATGCAGTCGGCTCGTTTAAAAAATAAAACTTTCAATAGTTTGACTGGGCTGACAGTTACATAATAAATCCAATAACTTGCCACTATTGGAAGCAGATGTAAGAAGTCCAACTAGCCAGGTCTTTGCTTTGCTGTCACTGGGCTGGGTGGGAACATGGGACATGGCTAGCAAATTTTTTTGTCTTGTTTGTTTGTTTCTGGGTTTTTGTTTTTGGTTTTTTTTTTGTTGTTTGTTTTTTTTAAAACCTGCTATGTATTAGCCCATTGTTGTAAATATTGTTTATGCATCAACAGCAGCAGAACAGTTGTGCCTTCCAGCTAAATAACGATTGTGCAATACCACTTTGCAGAACTGTTTTTGAAATTAAGAAGCCAAGAACTGGTTTTTACTCATTGAGCTTTACCTCATTAAACAGCTATGCCAACATTTGCACAGTAAGAAGTTACAGTGTCATGTACTGTGTGCAATACAGCAATTCTTACATAGTTTTAGAGATTTGAGTGTGGTCAAGATACCTAACAAAATAATTTTTTTTCCTCAGTTTTACTGAGTCATATAGTAGAATTTACAGATGAGTCAGAATCAGGTTTTTTGCCCAGTAGGGTTTTCAACCTGCAAGAATTTGTTTTGGTGCAAAAACAGTAAACATTTGCTGTTCTTAATACTCCATTTCTTGCAGTTCCTCGATGTATGTAATACTCTTTTAACTACAGAGTCTGGCTTTTACTTAAACAGAATGTTCCTAGCATGCTTCACCCCCACTCTGAGGCCAGTGAGACCTTTTCTTTTTTTCGTCCTCATATGGAAATCATCTATTACAGCTTTCCCCTATATACCTAGGTACTGCATATACAACACAGACATTTTTAGTTTTGCCTTTTTTTTAATGAGAACATGTCATTTCAACGGTTAAACCTGGTCTGTGTTAAAACCTTCCTCAGCTACACAAATTATTAAAAATAAATTGGTTATGTGTGTGTTAATTTACCCTTGCTTGAATATAGATGTATAAACAAATGGATGTTTTTGATTTGCAAGTCAGAATCATTTTTCTAATAGAAGTAATCCCACTTGTTCCTCTTCTCTTACAGATGATATTGAAGATGCCACAGTCAATAAAATTGCGTAAGTGAAGACCTCTAATAATTAACTGACCCATAGTAATCTGTTCTCACTCACTTTGATTTATGTCAGTGTGAATGAGTGACCAGATACCTTAGTCAACGTGACATGTAGGAGCCTGAGGCCATTTGTATGTAGTTTTATTACCCTGTCTTGTGTGTGCACTTGTGTGTTTATGTGTTGGTTGGGACTGGGGCACTTTGATGTCATTCTGCCCTTTGTCCCTACACGCTGTCACTGTATTACCTTATCACAGGCCACCCAACTCTTTCACTGTGGCAGTGATGTTAGGCTGAGTCTGAACACAAACACATATGACTTCACTGATGCCTTGTCTTTTTCCCTCTTCCAGGCTATGGTTGTGTACATTCACCCTGTCTGTTGCAGTGTGTGCTGTACTCCTTCTCCCCATCTCCATTTTGTCCAACGAGGTGTTGCTCACCTTCCCTCAAAGCTACTACATGCAGTGGCTAAATGGATCTCTTATTCACGGTATACCTATTGTTTTACTGGTTGACAACACAAAAGCAACAGTTGATAATTGCAGAGGTCATTGCTGTTTGAAACTGGATCACATCATCAGGATCGCTGGTGATAACCTCAAAATCAATACAACACAGGCCTGTGTACAAACAGGAGCAGATAATTATTATGGATAGAGAGGCTGTGACCTTACTGTGTGCATTGTTTCTGTTTGGAAAAAAGTGATCCAACTGGTCCAGTTAAGTACTAAGATGTACTTGTACAATACTTATGAAGCCCAAAGGCAAACGGTGCATGCAGTGTTTACATACAAAATGTTCTGATGGTAATCTTGGAATATGATCGCTCACATTATTTCATTCCTTTACAATTATTACAGATCCTTTATTGGCACATGCAACTGTGATGCTACACTATTTGGCAGAACTATGCCAGTTGGTGATTTTCAGTTGTATTGCTGAAATGCTTCACTGCAGTTTTAAGTCTATTAGTGTTTGCACCAAAAACTAATCTTTGGAAAATCTCTCTTCCTCTCTTGTCAGGCTTGTGGAACCTAGTTTTCCTCTTCTCCAATTTGTCCCTGGTCTTCCTCATGCCCTTTGCCTACTTCTTTACAGAGTCTGAGGGATTTGCAGGGTCCAAAAAGGTAGTTTTGGCATTCCCTTACAAATGGAAGCTCTAGACCTGTAAACCAATAAAACACTTAATTATAAAATGACGTGTATTTAAAACTGTTGATTATAAAATGATGTGTATTTGAAACTATTGATTATAAAATGACGTGTATTTGAAACTGTTGATTACAGTATCTCTCTTTATGTGTAGGGAGTGATGGCACGAGTGTATGAAGCAGTTGTGCTGCTGTTGCTGCTGGCTCTGCTTGTGTTGGGCATTGTGTGGGTGGCATCAGCCCTCCTCCATGACAACATAGCCAGAAAGAGTCTTTATGGTGAGTCAGCTGTGTCATATTATACCTGAAGATCCCTTAGTGATAGTGGGGTTTATTTAATATAGTTGCTTCTCTGAATTTCAGACCTGTGGGAGTATTATCTTCCCTATCTGTACTCGGGCATCTCTCTGTTTGGAGTGTTGCTGCTTTTGTGTAAGTATATGTTAATATCATAAATATTTGAGCAGTTAGAAACTGTAGCATATGACACTTTTAGATCACCATCTGTGTGTGTTTCTCCTCAGTGTGTACTCCCTTTGGGTTATCCCGAATGTTTAGTGTAACTGGCAGCCTACTAGTCAAACCACGGGTGAGTCACCAATATAATGTCTAGAATAAAAAAAAAAAACACAACAAAACATGACTAAATGTTTGCAGCTATTGCACACTAACAATTTATATGTCTTTTCATCAGGAAGTTATGCGAATCAGTGATAAAAGCCAATATGTGACATTGGTTTTATTGTGGGCTAAAATATTATACTGTCACAATTAGTGTGTAGTACATGCTGTATAGAACTGGTATGGATTTGGGACAGATCTCTAGTTTAGTAATTTAATATGCAAACATTTGCTAATTTGCTCTAAATATTACTGAGGATATTAGTCATTAGTTTTGTATAAGGTTGTAACGTGTTAGACAGTTACATTTTTTTTGACCAGTCAGGTTAAGAGATCAAGGTTATAACAATTCATCCTGGTGGGGACATTAAAAACTACACTATACATATATCACCAGTAGTAGAGACATTTCATGCAAAACCACCATTTCAACCTCTGGATTAAACTGGGTGCAACATTTCATCTCAATTTATCTAATCGTTAAGATATTTCAGCCTGGACCACCGTGTCAACCAAAGGCAGACATTGAAGTGCCAAAAATTGTAGTTCTTTGAATGAGCACTTGAGATTGACTCCAAAAGCCAGTCAATCCCATGGACTCCAATGTTGAAACAGAATTTTTTAAGGGTTAAAGTTCAGAATAATTGGACAGATAGGTGAATGTATGCTTAACTCAAACTAGTATGCACCAAAGTCAGAACTCTATATATGCCCTTCTCTTTTGCCCATTTTTGGGTTAGCCAGGAGTTTGGCTGAGGCAGACACTAGCAAGATGACAATGGTGGAGATGCCACTCTGGGCTTCATAACTGTTCTTCAGAAACCTATAGGTGATGTCATGGAGGCTAAACTGGACTTTATTTACAATCTGTGCCATCCTTAGACCCATGGAGCTAGCATGGCTAAAAATGCATATTTCACATAGACTAGCATTTATATTTAAAGTTTTGTGGCTCTGGACTGTAATTTCCTAATTGAGCTATTTTACCTTATCACCTCCAGCTTTTGGAAGATGTAGAAGACACACTGAGCTGCACGACATTTGAGGAAGACTCCCTCTCCAGAAAACTGAACTGTAAGAGGGTCACCATGAACACACTCCTCTGCCAATCAGTTTAAAGCTGACTGATTGAATTCAGTTTGTCTCTATCATGTGTTGTTGTCTGATTGAAGGTGATAATACGTCATGCTGGGTTAAGCTGAACATGGAGGCTATGAAAAAAGAGTACCAAACAGTCCGTAGCAAGAGAATCGCTCTGGGTAAGACTGACTGAACAGGCCGCTGCTGGGTTTCTCCCAAAGTGATTACATTTTACAGTCATTACTTGCTGCATATTCATTTGTTGTTGCTTTTTTCTTTTTTCCCCCCACTATTTGTTTTTCCCCACAGAAATGCGTAGGAAAGCATCACCATGGCAGCGAAACCTGGGCTATCCATTGGCCATGCTTGTGCTCCTTGCACTGACGGTACAGGCTTATTTATGCACTTAGACTTGCTTTTTTTTCATTTATTAACACAGATGATTTATTTTTTTATTGATTAATTGCTGTCTATATCGCTTCAGGTGATGTGTGTATTGATGGTGTGTTTCAATGTGCTGGAGTTGCTCCTTGATGAGACAGCTATGCCCAGAGGAATGGAGGTGAGGATTTTGCCAAAGGGAAATTGTGAACATTTCAAGTTGCAACAGCTAGTTATTTATGCAAAGTCATGATTTTTATTTCTGTTTGTTTCAGGACCCTCACCTGGGAATGGCCTCCTTCTCCATGTTCGGCTCACTGGGCGCTGCAGTTCAAGTTGTCCTTATCCTGTATCCTTTCATCCCATTCACCTATGAGTCTATGCACATAGATATTAACTAGTTACATATATAAAAAACATTGCTAATTTCTGGATGTTATTTACTAGCCATATGAGTGTATAAGTGTTGTCCTTAAAATGATGTCAGCTACCTAATGGTATCCTCAGTGGTAGGTTTCTATAGTTCTCCTCTCTTCACTGGTCTCCTGCCTCGTGCCCAGGACACTAACCTCACACAGGTACATAAAAATTGACCTTAATGTATATCAAAACTTGGGGTAACATACACCAGTATACTATTGCTGTACTGTGCTAAAACATTGTAGTAACCTCTCAATTTTTTTATTTATTTTTTTCCCCAGATGATTGCAAACTGTGTTTCACTGCTTATCCTGAGTTCTGCATTGCCAGTCTTTTCACGCACACTTGGTAAGGACATAGCATAAATGACAAATGCAGTATTCAATGTGTTCTCTCTATTTTTTACGTTGTGTAGATTTTTTGTATCAGAATTGTACTGTAACTGGAAACTTTGAAAATTGGCACATTTATTCTGAATTGACATTTTACTTGTAGTTTTAGTAACCCCCACAAGAGGGCATTTGTATACCACAAATACTGAATCTGCAGGTGAGGCTCTGTAGGATGAAGTGGTTCACATGTTGAATATTTTCTCTGGCCTTCATTGCGTTAGGAATCACCCGCTTCGATCTGCTGGGAGACTTTGGTCGGTATAACTGGCTTGGGAACTTCTACATTGTCTTCCTGTACAACATGCTGTTTGCTGGTCTCACCTCTGCCTCCTTGATCAAGACAGTCACCTGGGCAGTTCAGAGAGAGCTCATTCGTGCCTTTGGTCAGTCTACTTTGATTTTGAGCTCATAAAGATGAAAAGTATTCTGTCAGTGAAATTATGTTGTACTGAAATTTGTTAGACTGGGATAGCTGTGTCATAGGTTTTCCCACCTTTGGCTGCGTTCCCCAATGGGTTGGTCTCTCTTCCTCAGATAGAAAGAATACAATTCTTTCAGGAAAGTGTAAAGGGACAAGAGGAGAGTCAGGTCCCTGTGGGGACCTTCAGGCACACCACCCCAGACCCCTCACGACACACGCCCTCTAACCCTCCATCCAACACAAACAAGCATTCAGAGCATGGACACGCCAAATGCGCACACATATACACACAATCCCCTTCCTCACAGTAAAGATAGCATCTCTACACTGTGGCAACTCTGTTGTACTTTCCTATTGCCTCCCAACTTACTTTTGTTCTGTGATTAATAGACTTTCATTTAACCTAAATCACTATTTTTCTTCACTTTGCAAGTTTTGTACTCCACCTTGTCATTGTGTGTGACGTTATGGTCCTTTTTTTCTGTTTTTGCAGGTCTCCACAGGCTGCCTTTAACCGTGTCACGCTCCACTGTCCCCTTCAGGCTTCTCTTGGCCAGTGGACTTTCTAAAATCCAGTGAAATCTCCTCACCACTGCCTCTCCTAACCTCTAGAATGAGATTAAATGCACTTGGGTTCAGTTCCTTCCTGCCAGTTGGTACATAGCTCAGGTCGCCCAGTGTGAAGAGACTGGAGAAGGTACCAAGTCTGTCTGCGTCTGTCCAGTGAAGTAAATGTCCAAATTTGTGCAGTAACTTGAATGCAAGGACAAGTATCGGTACAAGCATTCAGCTCAGTCGTGGATATGCCTGGAACAAGTGGAAAAAGGATTACAGGCAGTCCTGCTATAGTGGACATTGACAGAGCAGTCTAACTGCAAACCTGATGCCTTACGAAAGGAGGATTCAATGGATAGCCGTTACTCTGTTGACACGTGAAAATCAGCAGAGTTGTTTTGAAATATTACATTGTCGCTGTGACATAATTTCCTCTTCCTGCTTCAGGTCGATTGAGTGCTCTGTCTTTCTTTGACTTCCTCATGCTTTCCTCTTCTAGGTTGTACCACTATTTTAAGATTGAGAATCTTGCTTCCATGTGTTCGGTGGCCCAGTCTGCACCAGTGTTATGTTAGTAAATCAGAGGAAGTTGTTATTAGGCACAAATAGGACACAGAGTACCTTGTCTATTGGTTGATCCACAGGTTACGCAGGGAATATAGGAGAGTGAGGTAATAGTCTCAGTGTCAGAGCTCTTTTACAAAGCCAGTTTACAAGTAGAATTAAGGGCATTTTCTGTGGGTTTTTATTTTTGAATATGACAGTAAGCTTACTGAGTCTGAGGACTAATCTAACTCTAAAAAGAAAGCTTTACTTTGTCTTATGCAAGACCTTTGAATGCCATTTGACACTCACTAGAAATAACTTCTGCCTTAGACCAATCAAACTGTGAATTAAGAATTTGTGGGGAAGTGCAATATTTTCTACTTCAAAAGCACACTTTTTAACTTTACCAAAACATATTTCAAAATTTTCTGGATTCTTCTTAATTTCTGTGAAATATTTTTTCATCTCATTTGTTGGACAACGGGTGAAAGCTTGGAATAGTCTCGGGATATGTTAAAATAACTAAAATGATCCTTTCGGCTGTCAGTTTTTGTAATTCGATGACCTTAATTCTCTTATGTTTATCAGCTGTATCCCCTCATCCTAAATGTGTTGGTGATCCTGTGTCACCACTTGACATTGCTGCTGTATCAGCAGGTTAATAGCTGTTTGTTTGACCAGCAGGGGACAGTATCTCTCAAACCCAACGTCGACCTGAGTGTTATGTGATGTTCCCCCTCTCTCTCTCTTTCTGGTTAGTTGTTAAATGTATTATATATGGAGCACTCTGAGGTTTACTCATTTCACTTTTTTCTGGGAATTTTCTTTTGGTTTTTGGGAATACAAATTTGATAATGTGCAGTTTTTATTGTATTATTTATGGGTATGTTTGAATCTATACATCACATGTTGAGTCATTAGTCTTAGGAATTTTAACAGGTGTTAAATGTTGAATGTGATACAGTTGAGACAAGAAATCTTTAGAGTTGTTCTCAAAGATGAAAAAATGTTTACCATTTACTTTTGAAATGCTCTGATGTTTCAGCTTTTCTTAAAACTGAATTTTTAACCAACATTGTTTTATGAGCAGACGGCAATAAAAATGTCTTTGTATTTTTAACTTCTTTGTGTCCTTTTAGACACAGACCAAAGGAACTTCTACTGTAAATGGTTTCTTTGATGCTGTTACATTTTATGAAATGTAACTACAGCATGAATGATCTGATGCGGCCTGTGGTGGGTGTGGGTGTGTTTGTGTGTGTCTGTCTAGTGAGGACGTCTGTCCACTACATCCCTCCACCCTTTTGTTGCACTTCTTTTAATCATCAGCAGAAGAAAGCCTGTCTGTCAGTACTGTCCAGCCGCGACGCCACTACAGCCATAGCCCACGCTTTCCCTATTCTGATGCAACTGGCCGATAAAAACCATGCAAATCAAGAATCAAGAGACATTCACTCCTTCACCTCACCACCACCCAACCACCCACCCCCTTTCTTCCACCCCTTTTCCTTGCCTATTGTCCATTTCCTCATCTCATTTTTCTGAAGTCAGTTCAAGAAAACCCCAGCTCTGATTAATTTCTCCCTCTTGATTTTTGTTTGCATTTCTTGTTTTGTTTTGTTGGATGTTTTAATTGAGCTTATTTGGTTTAGGTTTTGTTTTGCACTTTGTTTCCTTTGCTAAAAGGAAATGAACTCAAATGTCGCCGAAACATCACTTGCACATCTGGAGGCTGGTTACTTTCTGAGGAAGTGACACATAAGCCACATATAAGGTGTGTGAGAGTATATCTTGAAAGAAAAGAGTTTGTTCAGTGTAATGTAAGTTTGAACAAACCCAGACTGATGCTGTCAGTTGTTGAGTTAAAAGGTGGTGATTCTCAGAACAAAAACAATTCAAGAACAAAAACAATTCAAGAAATGCAATTTCACAATTTTCCTTGGGATATGACTTGGAACCCTAACCCTAACCAGTACTTTGTTTGAGTGAGTGATGCTAAGTGAATATAAAACTTTCCTTTAGTGAAATATAAAGACTAAATCTGTGCCAATGCACAGTCCTATCGCCCACTCCCTGAACATTCTCCTTGACTTTAAAGAAACAATGCCACAACTGTGCTACTGAAAATCCTTCTGGGTGCCACACTGTGTTGCACTTTGGGGAAATAGTGGACAGTTAGTGCCAATGGTGAGTTAAACCTTTTGGCCCATTAGAGCATCTCCAGAAAAGTGGATTTGATCTTTTTTTTTTTTTTTTTTTTTTTTCTGTGAAAGTACATTATACGCACGAACACCACGAAGCAGACTGACCTTAGATATAGTTTGAGAAACATTGCTATAGCACCTCTCCCTGCAGCAAAATATTGAGGGTTGATAGTGCAATCAAAGTGTCCCAGCAGTCCCTTTGGGTAACACACTCTATTGGACTGGTTGTCAGGCGTATCGGGGGCAAGGCAGGAGACGGGCAGCTTGTAATGGGATGAGATATGCTATCTTTATTGTCAAAAGATAAGAATGAAGGGGGGAAAAAGACAGATTAGCTTTCCTGACAGTCGGCTGTTTGAAGTTCATGCCAAAGTGCATTAGGGGCTGTTATTCTCTCGTTTGTATGCTTGCAAATACAGAGCCACTCACAGGAAAGGCGAGACTTGCTCACTAATCAACTGATAATGGGTCATACTGTTGGTTTGCCATAGCAGCCCGCCATCCTGCCTGCACACTCACGGCACACTTGCTTCACACAGTTGACTGGCACAGGCCTTTGCTTCACTGGGTCTGGGTGACTGTGTGATGTGATGTGGAGTCTTTCAGTGAGAACCTGTAATGTCACATTTTAATTTTAGGGCTCAATAAACATACAGTATGTGATCTTTACAATGTAAATTATATTTTTTCACAAAACAAGGTATAGCATCGTATGCGACCTTTGACCTGCTTGTCTGGGGCCAGGAAGTTCCACCCTTCTCAGTCTATTGTCCACTTCAGTGCAGCATCGCCTCAACTTCAGCTGACTGGTGCTCTTTGACAAAAGCCACATGAAAGCTGGACAAAGCAACTTAAACCTGGACTCACCATGTTTACACTCTAATGTGGCACACCTGTAATCAAAGCGACACATGCAGTTTTAAGTGCATCATTTAAGGTGAAGCACAACGTTTAACTTGCAACACAGAGTTAAAATGCATATGCCAAGAATCATCCAGTGTGTGTGCAGCCACATCAGAATTCACCACCCTGCTTCTTCCTGCGCTGATAACGCGATGAGAGACAGTGGAATGGGCGGTGCAAGGGTGGGCAAAGAGGACGTTGTGTGTGCGTGTGTGTTTTTGGGAGCAGGAGGGAGGTGGTTAGGTGTCAGTTCCTTGACTTTCCTTTTCCCCCCTCAACCCTTCTAATGGCCTCCATCTGAGGAAGTGGATCCTGCAGAGTGTCTATTCAGCTCCAAGAGACAAGACAAACACTTGAGATGTTAAAGCCAGTATTGTTTCAAAATCAAATTTCTATTCAATTATAAATGTATTGTTTAAAAAAAAAAAAGGGGAAGTTGCAGTCCCAATATCACTTCAGGCTACACTGGTATAGTGTCGTTTTGTGTAGTGTTTGTTTTTTAACCAACGGTTCCACAGAAGGAGTAAAACCTGGCTTTCAAGTGAATACTGTATTTGACTACTAGCTCAGGTATAGGCACATGTGTCTTTTTGAAAAGAATAAAGCGGGTTAGTTTAACCCAGGCAGGAAAGATCTCATTTTCTGTGCTGTGGCTTTGCAGGAAACCAAACCATTCATCCAGCCATGTACTCCCATCCTGAAATAGGGGAGTAAAATGCTAAGAGCCAGAGGGAGGTTGGGGGAGGCAGGGAAAGGCAGGGGGATAGGGGCACCAAAATAAAAACTAATAATAATGACTTTATTTCCATCTCCAACCTGCAGATGTTTGCTTCCTTCCTTTCCCTTTGATGTCAGATGGAAATCTTGTCTCTTGTATGGCTTTGAAAAGAAACATTGGTGTGGGTAGATGTAGATATGAAAGTGTTTGTTGCTTTTCATTGATTACGTAATTCCCCGTATATGACATGAAGGCTGAAATCTCTCATCTGAATTGCTTGGGCCAGACTTGATCCTTCTTCCATGTTTATCATGAGGACAGGAAGATGCAGCTTTGCCTTGCCACCACTCCCTACAACATCCTGGGATCTTGTGGAAACTTCCCTAACATGGGATGCCTTTACATGGTCACTGTGGAGCTCAGCAACCTATCCCTCATGCCTATATGTAAAAACAAGTGCTGTTTAGATTTGGCATGCAATACGAATTTCTGAGGTGCTTTTTAGATAAGAGTTTAGATAAATATTTTTCATTGTGATGTGAAGAGTTTGTCTCAACAGTGATTTGATTTGGGAGCATGCGATCATAGTAAACCATCAAGATATGCACTGACACAAAACTATAAACCTCCAGATGAACCACTGAGCAGCTTTGTTATGAGCGGTGAATGCTTCTTTGAAACAAAGTCACTGTAAGGGAACTGGCCATGATGCATTGAGCCCTAAAGTGTTCCAGGAAGCTAAGAGATAGGATGGTGACACACTACGACCTTTAATCTGCCATTAATTTCAGCTTCCGTATGTGATTACACGTGTCAGGTCCCTGAGACACAATGATTTCTTTCTTTTCTGGCATTATCTGACACATTTTATGACTCTCCCAGCTATTGTTCTGAAATGGATAAAAATAATATGTTGATGTGGCTGGCGGGTGTTTCCAGTATAGAGGTCTTGGGTGCACTTGGTTCAGGAGGTCAGGCTGGCTCCCCAAACACAGGAAGGCAGCACTGTAAGTCACAGTCAGGGGTGTCAAGGCTGGACTCTTGTGCTACCTCTTAGACCCTCACTCTGTCTATTAATAACACATACACAGTCGTCAACAGTTGACCACTCTGATGGGTGGGATGAGCAAACAGGAGCAAGGGCAAGTTAGTTCAGAGATATCCAAATGTCCCCAAGAGGTTTTTTTTTTTTTTTTCAACTTTGAATATATTGTGTCAGCTCTAAATGTGGCTCATAAAGTTGATGTTAAAATCATAAAAAGTAAATTTAAGGTGAGCTGTTGATTTGGCTTTGAAGGTTTTTATTAAGTCTTAGATTTTTAATGTGGTGTGTGTGTGTGTGTGTGTGTGGGGGGGGGTGTCATTGTGTTACCATAAGTAGGCTAATCATATGTCCTTTGTAAAGTTGAATTGGAGGCGTGTGCTGTCGCAGCGAGAGCGCACAGAGGAAGGGAGGGCAATCTTGTCCGGACGCTAATAAGACCCAATGGCTGGTGCAAGGTGGCCAGGAGCGCTGAAACGCGACACAAGACGGTGGACGAAAGAGAGAAGGAAAAAACAGAGTCAACAGAGACGTTTCTGGACAGACAAAGAGGATGAGAGCGCCACAGGAGCGTTCATAGGAACTGCAGGGAGCCGCTGGGCTTCAGGCGTGCGCCACATTGTGTGTAAACCGTGAAGGGAACTGCGAGAGGAGAAAAGCGGTAAGTGAGCAGAAGAAAAAAAAGAAACAAACAAACACCTGCGCCCAGACAAGTACCTTCGAAGGACACATGAAGATGACTTTCAGGTCACAAGAGACTTAGAAGAAGCTGACAGCCTCTTATTTTGAATAACTGGTGCCAAGCCAATCAGATCAGTCATTGAACTCTGGCTTTTGCTCAGGTCAATCATCAGAACAGTCAACTTTGAGTCAGATCATGTCTTTTCACTTTTAGGATCCTTTTCTAATCAAAGACAGAATACAGCTAAAAGAAATACCAACATTCAGCTCTTTGTAATGAAAATAGTCACACTAGTGCTCCATGATTTGGAATGGACCAAGATTTGATCCACATTCACATGTTATCACACACTTGGAACTGGGCTATTGCTGTAGGCATTGTGAGCCACTGACTCCTGGGAGCCCCAACCCTCCCCAATGAAGCAGTCCTGGTGGGCCCGCCTGGCACAGCCCAGCCTGCTTGCTGCCTGGACCTGTATATGGCTGGTGCAGGGATGCGGACCAGGCCCTGGGTACGGCATCCGCCCCAGGCCCAGGAAACTCACAGCCATGCACTACAAGCAGTTTTTCCCCAACTTCTCAGAGAATAACCTTGGGGCCAGCGGGAGAGCAGAGGGCAAGATCACACGCAACTCTGAGCGCTTCAATGAACTTGTGTGCAACTACAACCCAGACATTGTCTTCAAAGATGAGGAGAACACCAACGCAGACCGCTTCATGACTAAGGTGAGACCGGCATGTTGTTGTTATTCAGGTTCAGGTACCTCAGATTTGAAGCATTTTGTTGAATGAGATGAATCACATGATCACTGGATTCCATTAACTCCATTGATACATGGTGACTGTTGTATATTCAGTTCAAACAAATGGGCAAACAATAAAATGCAGATTGGCTTAAGGATGCTCTCATGGTTTCACTGTCTCTTCATCCTTTTCCAGACAATCTCTCTTCCAGGTGATCAATTAACCACATTTATGCGAAGGCACAGACATCAGTTTTCATGCTGTATTCTGCAAAGGCAGCATGGCACCTTCAGAACAAAGCCTACAACTTTGTTCATTGTTTGCTGTACTCTTCACAGCCTGCCTTTACCAGGCAGTTAACACACAAACAACACAGTGTGTAAGTTTTGACCAAACTCCCCCTCCCTTTTCTTGTGATAAGAAGATCAGGATGTAATTCAACACTACCCCTTAAGTGACCGAGTTCTCCTTCAGGAACACTTCCTTTTAATCTTTAACCAAAGTCTTTGTTATTGGAAATAAAACTATTCCTATGGCAGGTTCTCAGTGTGCCCGCCAGGAGAAATATTCAGGCACTTAAACTTGAATTCCTTACTGTTTATTCGGGATAAATACATTTAAAGATCATGCCTAGAAAAGACAATTGGTGACCTAGTGGATTTAAGATTTAAGAACAACTTTCGGACACAACATTTTGATTGCCACAGGGTTCCTTGACATTCAGATGTTGCTCTGTTTTGGATGCTGCGGCTTTCTGTGATTGTTTAGGATGTGAATCTTCCTCAAGTGATTTCGTTTTTTTGTGATGGAAATCTCTGGTTGTATATGTGTGCCCTTCTGATGCCCAATGTGAGTGTGTGTATGTGTGCATGTGCCCCTCTTTTGCCCAGATTTGAAAGACACTCTTTGTGCGTCATTTGGAGACTCAGAGGGGTCGCCTATACAAAATTCCCGCCTGCTGAAGTAATGGCACCGTCGGAAAAGCGACTATTGTAGTTCTGACAATGAAACGCCTCTCTTCAATGGCATTGCGAGGAAAATGTACCCAGTTTGTTTTCTATCTCTCTCGCTTTCTCACTCTTGGTGTCACATTCCCAAGTCCATGCCCATACATTCTTCCCCTCTGCCCTCTCTCTTTAGTCCCAACCTCAGCTCTCCGCTACACTGCTTTATTCTCACCCAACTTTCTCTCCATCGCTCCTTCTCACACTCTCATCACTTTCTCTCTTGACCCGCCTTTTTAAAATTCAGCTGCAAGATAAGCTTTATTCAATCAATTACAGGCCACAAGACTTGCCACATTGCAGGTCACAAGTGAATACATGTTCAGGAGATGATGATGAGTGTATCAGTTCGGATGCTGACGTCATCATTTTTCAGCCTGCTATTTTGTGACAATGCTGACACAGTCTATGATATTACGGCCCACGGGGGTGTTAAGAGTCACTGTGCACATTTCTGATCAAATGTCTCAGGGGTGAAACAGAGAAACTCAAGCCTGGAACAATCTGGAAAGGCAGAGAATGGCCTTGATTATTCTGTCACCCTGTCCAAAAGGCCAAGGAATGTGCCAAACTGGCTACAGTAGCTTTGTTCGTGTAGCCTGATTGTTTGAGCAAGGTTGAGGTGGACTTTAGCAGAGCAGAGGAGGGTTTGTGTGATAATGCCAGAAAACAAACATTCATAACCTGGCAGTCAGAGACAGTGCTGAAATTCACTTTTTTGTATTGTTGTACTGAAGTGTGTCTGTATACTGAGGTGCAGAGTAGAGTCACTTACTGTACATTCCTCTTGACTTCGTAGGTGCCATTTCACCTGTTAATAAATGATTACAGGTGTCGGTCACTTCTACCTGAAGTAGCTGAGGCATGCCTTTGACATGACATACTGCAGATATATTTATTAAGTATAATTGTTTCCTTAAAATTAACCTGAGAATCTTTCCTCATTCTCTCCTTATTTTTCAAGTCCTAAACCAAAAGTTTTCAAAGCTGTAAGAGAAAAATTCACAGTATAATTCATTCAGAACAGTAGTTTTACTCCTGAGAATAAACATGCCTATTTCAAAAATACCTCATATCTTGTTTCCACTTTTTAACAACTTAAAAAAAAAAAATTAATAACAAAAGAACCAAATGTTCTATTATTAACATTTTTCTTGGTATGTTCAGTATTTAGGTTAATTTCTACCTGAATGCTTTGTGCATTTGTCTTTCATAATAAAAAAAAGCCAGAAGAGAGAAGATTAAATTTGTTAAAAGATTTGTTTGACTCTTGGCATAATGAATCTTGGTATTTCACCAAACTGGAACCAGTTGTCAGATTCCATCCATGAACACAAATGTAGTTTTCTTTCGAATAATATTTTCCTAGAGCTATGCTGAATTTGTTTTGGCCATTTTTTTTATATTCTAAACATAAATGTATAGCAGAAACAGACATTTTTATGATACCTTACATTTTCTTTAAAACTGTAATTAATATGTGCGCATGATTTTTTTTTTATTGTTTCAAACTAAAAATCTTCCCACTGTCTCATTCATTATAGCGATGCAAAGACTGTTTGAACAGGTTGGCTATCGCAGTGATGAACCAGTGGCCAGGGGTACATTTACGTGTGACAGAGGCCTGGGATGAAGACGGTCACCACCCTCCTGGCTCTTTGCACTATGAGGGCAGGGCTGTGGATATAACCACTGACGACAGGGAAACAGAGAAGTATGGTCTCCTCGCCCAGCTGGCTGTAGAGGCTGGCTTTGACTGGGTCCACTACGAGTCCAAATATCACATTCACTGCTCAGTAAAAGCTGGTAAGTCAGAAGAGGGAGCTTTCATAAAAGGTCATGCTTTTAACTGTGTCAAATACCATCAAATCGCTGTATGGTGTATCAGGACATTTAAGACAAAAAAGGAACATAGTATGTGTTTAGTCATCTTGGCTTTTTCTGCTGACCTCCCTGCAGATCACTCTGTCGCAGTGGAAAAAGGTGGCTGTTTCCCTGGCTGGGCCCGCGTGACTGTAGCTGGAGGGGGGCAGAAGAGCCTGTCATCACTGGCTCCTGGGGACAGAGTCATGGCCCTGTCTGGGACAGGCCAAGTTGTGTTTAGCCAAGTCATCTTGTTTCTGCACCGGGACCAAGAAAGCTGGTCTACTTTTCTGGCTCTGGAAACAGAAGATGGCTTTAGATTGGCTGTTACTCCACATCACCTGGTTTTTTTAGCCTCCCATTGCAGGCTCGACAGCAGTGAGTACCAGGCTCTGTTTGCTAGCAGAGCCCAAACAGGAGACTGTGTTCTCATCCATACAGCAGACGGTCGTGTACGTCCATCTCGACTCATCTCCATTTCAGTAGAGGAGAGTATGGGTGTGTATGCGCCTTTGACAGACGCTGGAACCTTGTTTGTTGATGGAGTGCTGGCGTCCAGCTATGCGCTGGTCGAGCACCACAGACTTGCACACTGGGCGTTTGGACCTCTGCGACTCCTTTCCTCATTCAACCAGCTCCTGTGGGGAGAGACGAGGAAAGAACAGCAGAGCACTGGTGAAACAGCTTGCACTACATTTCGTTGTAGCACTTTGCCCACAAATGACAAAGCAGGTGTATATGTGTATAATGGTATTTTGAACAAACAAGATAATCTGAGTGAACCTCTAAGGATGGAAATTCAAGAGAAGCACTCCTTGCAAACACAGACATCAGCCGTGCACTGGTATGCTAGATTACTGTACAGTTTTGGATGCATCATTTTAGACTCAAACTCCTTTCATCCTTAAAAGCCTAAAACTATAGACTTAATACATGTAATGCAATTTTGATACATTTACACTAACACTTCCTGTCCTTTTCTTCAATTAAACAAAAGCATTGGAATGATTTGCTTGTTTTTTTTGTTCACTGTTATTTGTATTATACTCCGTCATAATGATATGCTAATGTATACAGACACAAATTGTATGAACAGATGTAAAAATGGTAATACAAACATGACTGTATTATATTCTATTTGTACATCAAGTTATTTCTTTTAATTATTTCCGTTTATATGTAATATATATATATATTATTCTAATGGGAATGTAATGAATTTTCCCACAATAGAATCTTTATTTTTGTACTTTCTGAATCATAATATATAAATATTTCATTTTATTAAAATTCCACTACATGTAATGTATGTCCTCACATGTTTTCATGTTATAAAACAAATTAAAATGTCATTTTATTAAGCATCACTCTTTGTTCTTTTTTTCAGATCCGGAGTAAATTTTGTTTAAACAGATTTACCTCCTGCTAGTTTTGGGAAAAAAATGTGAACGTTTATTTCCAGTGCTCTTAATTGAGTATTATGTATGTTGCAGTGTTTGGTTCCCCTGGAAATCCAGTCTAAGAAACAGACTTATTATTCCCCACAATGTGCCACCACCTTGACTTTATCACACAGCTACTTCAAATGAGATATCAGGTTTCTAAAGAGTTTTACAAGAGGCATTTTCATTAGTATCTACTGATCAAATGGAGTCACAAGAACTTTCTAATTTGTCACAGCCGATGCTCAATACTTACACCAGTTTGTACTATAGATTTTGACATGAAATTTATCAGTCTTTAGTAAACATCCTCTTTAGTGTGTTTTATGTAAAACAACTTTTCAAAGACTCATAACGTTCAGGGCTATACTCAAGAAGTCAAGGGTTATACACCCCCTTGTGGAAGAACTGATAACCCCTGTGAGTTATAAGTGCTATTTCCTATAGTTCTCCATACACATAATTACTACTTCGAACTCAAAACTCTATTTTAACAAACCTCGATTTGACTTAATTTCTAAAACTGTAACTGTCTATTGACGATGATACATTATAAATTTGTAATTTATTTTTTATGAATCCATTTTGCAGCACTGACTGCAGCACATATTTATACGGAGCCGTGTTATCTAAATTGTGGACTGAGAACAAACTTCAAACAGTGTCGTCAGTGTTTCTCCAATTTAATTTGTTTAACTGTAAGAAATGGCACATTGTATTCTCTTCTTCCAGTTTATGTTCTATTGTAAACATCTGTGGAGGTATTCTAGGGGATTATCCTTGAGATGCAGGAGGCAGATGGGAAAGCACTCATTCTACTGATGGGCCAATAGGAGAGGGCTGGTGTCCTAATACCACCCTCGTTTTACATCCATTGGCCAATCAGTCACTGTCTTCCAGCCAGTCTCAGCCTCCCAAAATCTAATCCAATCTTGCTAAAGCTGAATGGGGAGTTAACTAATCCTGTCAGGGGTACCTGTAATAACCCGTTTTCTAAATGAAAACCTGCACACCACGTATTCAGGCACAGGGGAAATTCATGCATTAATCAAACAAATATTTAGTTTGTTTACAATACAGCCCAGCATCATCAAGCTTGAACAATAATGACGAAACTTTTTTTTTTGATTTGATGAGGCACTCTAACTGGGAATGTGCATTTCCATGGCTCTGGCATGAAAATGAAAATAATGACTTTACATGCCATATCTAAAGATTTGGTTCAATATTTTCTGTATTGTAGACATTAGAGCTTTTCAAACTACATGTGATTTAATCATCAGTTGTCCTCTCACAGGCAGATTGTTCAATTATTTAAATCATCTGCAATCAAGTTCTTCTATTTATAGTGGACAACTATCAAAAAGTATATCATTTGACTTGATATGAAACCAATTTTATTTTTATTTGAAGTAGAAGAAACTATTTAAAAGTCAGAAAGTCATGATTTGAAAAAAAAAAAACCTTTGAAAAAGCATGGTTTTCATCTCTGGTTTCATCAAGAACTGCAGTTCCTTCAGGTTTTGTGTGCACAAATAGCTTGTTGGGAAAAGAAAGTATAAACTTTCAGATTTTTTGGGTGTATATCAGTTGTACCTACTCTCTTAAGTAACCAAAGTAACCAAATCATTCTTTATTTTATGTCATATATGTAAGACAACTCCTTATTTAATTTTCTAGAGCTTTACTAACTGCATTCACCCTAATACATTTCTAAGAATTCTTGGAACATGTTTCTTTTCAGCAGATTCATATGATCCCTGAGGTGCACATGTGAACATGTATCTCTACATGTATGGCGTAAAACAGAAGTTTCACAATGCTGTGTCAACTGCAGATCACTTTCCTGCAGCAGATGCTTGCTTATTGCCTACAGAGGGGCACACAATATATTTCACATGACCTGTCAGGCATTTCTGTGAAATCGCTAACAATTCTTTCGCCTTTGAGACATTTAGCAGATGCTCTTCTCTACAGTTACTTATAAGAGTTGAGTTATAGCCTAAGTAAGCTACTTACCTGTAGCAGTTGAGTGTTTTTCTCTAGGGCATGACAGGAGATATACAGAAGCTGATGTGGATTAAACCTATGACCTTCTCACAATGGGACAGACTGTTACCCAACCTAATTTTCTGTAAGTTCATAGGATCATTCCATCGACAGCCCAAGCTTTACTGTGTGTAATGCCTCCGGCCTTTCACAGTGTGGCCCATGAGAGGGTCGCATGGAGAGGCTGTTGTCTTCATTTATGAAGAACTACACACATCGGAGATGCTACAACTTCATATATATAGTCTGCTGAACAAAATAAATGTGTTTTTAGCATAAAAATACATTTTGAAAAACGTCAAGCTTTATAAATTATGAAAATGTAACTTTCAAATCAAATTTCATGCATTTCTTGGAGGTCTTTCTGCCCTTATCTCCATCACAACTACGTTGGTGGGTTCACTAGTTTTCTTGTCACAATATTACAGTATGTCACTTAGTAGAAGTCCCACTTAAAATCAACAATTAAGTAACTGAGCAGCTCTCTGAGCAACTTTCTTGAATCTGTCCGTCCTGGGTCATCCATGCCACTCTGATTTTCTCACCATGATCACAAACCCTCTGAAGGCCAACAACCCAATCCATCCACACAGGAGCCATGTTATGTTCACCCACAGTTACACTGTGATCGCTCCTTACCTTATATGAGGGTCACATTTGAGCTTTCCATTCCGTGAACAAACGACGAATCCATAAGAAAATGAAAAAGATCATCACTTGATATCCAATAATTAACCGGCAAGGTTGTAAAGTGAGACACACTTGTCTGCTGGGTGGCAGTGTGCTTTCAAAACAATATTATTTAAGGATTAATTTGATCATCCATCCCCATGTCATTATAAGGAGGGGATAAGGCAAAGCAATGTGGCCACAGGTATACAGCCTTAAAACATGTCAAAATGAGCAATATTACGTGGAAACCTTATTTCACTCATTATCGGTGAACCTGCTGTGCGAGCCTTATTTCAGATTATGGAAAATTCAAGCCATCGACGATCACAGCCTCTCCAGACAAATGCGTAATGTATAGAAACAGGCGGAATAAGAAATTAGAAACAGTGATTAGCAACAAGACCCCTATTTGTTATGTTAATGAAGAACTTAATCTGCACCACGAGATATGAAGCTATCTAGCTGTATTAGATCGCGGCTGATCATTCATCAGAACATTTATCCCGATGCACTCATCCGCAGACATGCCATTACTGCTTTGGTCTTACAATCGTAACAATCTAATGAAAAATGGCTTCCCTGGATCCGAAAATCTAATGACCTAATATCTAATATCCACCATATTTCAGTGGCCCGCGCTCTCCACATTAAAATCTTACACGGAGTGCTAAATTATCAACCTCGCACAAAGTTATTGGTTGCTGCACGCGAGGTGTTAACCCACTTCACCGATATCTAGTAATAAAACACGATTGTTGCCTGTTGGTTTGCATGAATTAATTTTTGACGTAGTTGTTATTAGCTAGCATAGCTAGCACCGGCTAGTCACTTGGCGGAATAACCGTGTGCGGACGCAACGCAGTTCAGCGAAGTGAAGAGATGCTAGTGACCCATACAAGGGTACCTATGCAAAGTTGAGCTGCAAATTTAGGTATATGAGTGTCTGCAGTCGGCTGAAACTTAAAGAAAAATACATTTACTGGCGTGTCAACAAAGTTTGGGGCTTTATTTTCCGGACGGTCTATTTTGTGTAAACTTGCAACAGCTTTAACGACCTCGCGAGCGAGATTCCAGAACAGAGCAGACGGTAGCTAGCATTAGCTTGTTAGCCTCCAAGCTACATCCACAAGCAGGGAGCTAGGCAGGCAGTTAGTGTTTGGATTCACTGCATGGCGCTGGGGAGCCCTTTTCGGGACTGGCTGAAGACTTGTCTCGGTGCTTAGTAGTTCCCCGGTAGTGCTCGACCACTCGTCACAAAGCTCAAGTTGCTGGTTAGCTAGCTAACATAGCATTATCATTCTAGTTAGAGAGCTAGCTAGCAGCACCGCTCAGCCTGCCTTCCGCCGACGTGCACTTCCCCCACTCTCCCTCCAGCCGGCTAGCCGCAGCGTTAGTCCGGTACATAAAATGAAGCGACCATCAGCATTCTGGGAAGCTGTGTGGCTGTTTGGATTTTGCTGATGTATGAGGAAACGATATTGTTTATGTGAGGTGAGCGGTTTTAATTATGTCCTCTTTGAACTTATTGCAACAGACATACCTAAAGACACACCAACCCTGACCTTAGACCGGGTAACGTTAGCCCTGCTATCGGAATCGTTTAGCTGGTAGCCACGACCAGATGGGATTGTCTACTTGCTGGAAAACTAGCTATGGCACCTGGATGCTAACTTCAGGTTGAGATATGTTCAACGTTGGCTGTGCCCAACTTATGGTCCACCGAGTCGCTGGTTTAGGTTTTTAAAAGTATATGTTTCTGTGCATAACAGTGAACGTATTTCTCGTTGTTTTACCTCTTCGGGACACTTTGCTGCTACGTCACCAATGGCAGTTGTTAGCTTTTCCGTATCAGTCTGTCGCCAGTAACATGGACGAGGCTATTTGCTGGACAGAAACAACCCTTTGAAGTCGGTGTTTACATTGAGAAATAGTGCTTAGCGCTGCAATTATCCAACTATAAAAATCCGTGTATCTTTTACGGTAACATTGCAGACAAATTGCAACGGCTGTCGGCTTACGTTACAAAATGACTGTGCGGTCGCCGTGAAAGTTGATTTGTAAACGTTAACACTTTTAACGTTAACTTAGCTAGCCGCGGTGTTCTGACGTGAACTCAGCCAACATGTCATCACTTTGCTCTGCACGTTTCCAGCTTCATTTTAGACTAAAAGGACAATTTAGTATGTCCGTTAACTGTAATATAACACCACGTAGTTTCTGTAGGATTTGGATTTTGGCGTTAGTTGGCGAGTTTGTGAGTGCGTTTCCACTGTTGATGCCACCTAATGCGTTTATTACGGGGATGTAACGTTAAGTTTGCATAGATAAATCGACTTTGTCCATTGCAATTACATTTAGCAGTAAATAGCATTTGATGCTGTTTGCTCAACGCGGTTTCGTGTAGCGACGGATGTTTTGTAGGTGCTGTTGGTTGTGCAGGTATATTTTGCATGTTATTTTGGGTAGTTTTGGCTGTAACGTTTAAGATCCAACTGGACAACCATGAAAAGCAGCCAGTCCCTCATCATTTTGACAAAGACCCATATACACTGGTACACTGGCTTAGTGTTATGATACATTACACGCTGATGTGAAATTATGATGAATCCTACTCTTACAAATTAACAATAGAAAAGCGCATCCGTCCAGGAACAGTAAACCGTTTCCAGCTGCATTAGTGACAATGAAAAGGAAACATTTAGAAATGTGTGTGTGGTAACTTGAGTTCACGCTATGATTTCTAACTATGATGGCACAGTTTCTGTTGTGTAACAGATGTAACACTGCAAGACTTTGTTTGCTCTATATGTCCAAGCTACTGTCAAAATGTATTGTCTTTTGAGCCCATTAGGTCAGGACAAGCAGACAGAGCATCACATCTTCCCATGGTTATATATTTTCTATCATTTGAAGATTAGCAGTCAAAATCTACTACTACTAATAACTAGCAAGGCGATGGTGCACAAGTGAAATATACCGTGGAATCAAGCCGATCGGCGTTTTTTTTTTTTTTTTTAATTAAAGTATCTTTATCGTTATTGAGCTTTTAACATTTAAAACCTGATCTGACTCCCCGTTATTAACAACGTGAATGAAAAGTGGCGAGGCTACCAAATCCTCCATTGTTTGTTTCACAGTATTTTTGTTTATGGCGTGAATCTCATAGCGGAACTATGATGCGAGCGACAAAGGTTCTGCACGAAAAAAGCTCCGCTGCAACAGGAAGCTCCACATACGGAAGTTGTGTTTCTTTGTGTATCCCGATTTATGGTTGTTTTATTTAGGAAAACACCATTTTAGTTCTAACATTTAGTGCTTTTTCTTGGAGCATTTTCAGCGATTTGGATTATGCATTGCTTGGTAAATAGTAACTTAAATCGCTAAATCGGTTTCCGATTGATCTGTCTACTGTAACACTAGTGCTATTTTTCAAGAGTTTGCGAGAAATCTCGATGGTATTAGTGCTAACGTTTGTCAGATTAACACTAGGAAATCAGCATTGTCGGCTGTAGGTGTTCGTGTGAAAAGTGGTTTTGGATGGGGAGGGACACTAATGTGTGGCAAAGAAGGATGCAATTTAGGGACTGCTTTTTAATGATGACAACCATGTTGAGTAATGTACACAATTGTTTTTTATTTTGATAAGTGGAAACATGTACAGCGTAAGGCCTAGGTGTTTGTTGACTTAAACTCAAATCTCATTTCTACATGTCATTACCAGATGTATTCTCTCCATTCATTATGCAAGGAAAACAGATCTGATGCTAATGACATAACCATCAAAATGCCCTCAGACTGTTTATATTCTGTGAATAATTTTATGAAACTTTTCCTCTCCTGGCTAATAGTCACAAGTTGATACTACTTATGAATCTACATTGCAGATCTCTGTCAAGGAGGTCAAAATCAGTACAGGGGATGGACGAGCAGAAATCAAACTGCGAAGAGAATGACTCTGAACCAACAGGTATTGTGTTCTTTTTTTCCCCATGACCCAACATCATCCTCAAGGATGTACATTATTCTCCATGAAGCTCAATATCACTTCAGTTGTGCTCGAAGAAAAATGCATATGGTTGAAAACAAAAACATTTTTAATTCCCCACAGTAGAGATTTGTGAACATAATTTATTAGCAGAAATGACAATAGAGTAGAATGAATTAGAATGTTTTTTTCTATTGTGTATAGGTTAATATGGGTATGGTGAGATGGACATGCATTATTTTCCTTAAAGTGACATTTTGTTTATTTGTCTTTAAACATTTATTTTCTAGCTGATGACAATGCCCCTGCAAAGCAGCCTGACTCCTCTGAGGAGGAGTCCAAAGCTCTCTCTGGGCCTGAGGATGCAGCCTCTTCCAGTACACTTGTGTAAGTTCATCATTCAGATCTTAAAGGCTATTGTGCATACAGTAGCCGGTTTTCTAACTGTTGAGGATGACAAAAAATTAATCAAAGCTATTTTTAAAAATATTTTTTTTTTTGCTACTGTAGAGACAATGTTCGAGCCTGTGTGCTTTGTAACTGTGTGGAGTGGAGCCTGCATGGGCAGCGGGAACTGAGACACTTTGGGCCATCTTCTGAGCGGCCGACCCTCAAGCCATCAGCTTCCCCACTGCCACAACCCGGGAACGATGACCTGTCTTCCATTGGATTTGCCGACTCCCCTTGTCTGGCAGCACTCTTTGATGACTCAGGTTGAACTTACAGCATTATACTATTACATTTTGTTCATATATGATCCATTTTTACTTCTACACATGAATCATTCCATTCACTAGAAATGCAACTTACAGGTATAGAATTGAAATTTGGCTAGAGCTTTTACTTATTTTGGACTTTATAATGAACAGGGGGTTGTTGGGTTCATCATTGGTGTGCGGTGTGGTCAGAGGGAGTAAAGCGGATGGAGAATGAGGAGCTGGAGAACGTGGATAAGGCCGTTATCTCAGGGACACAGCGGGTAAATGTGCTGTCCGTTGACTTGGATTTGATGCCATTGGTCAGAATATAGTAACTAACAGAGACTTCCTTTGCAAAACCTTACTTGTTACCATTGGTTTGTTTCAGCTTTGCGAATACTGCAAAAGGCTAGGTGCAACCATTCGATGCCATGCTGAGGGCTGCTCACGGTTCTACCACTTCCCCTGCTCAGCAGCCAGTGGATCCTTCCAGTCCATGAAGCAGTTGGTCCTCCTCTGTCCAGAACATATAGACAAGGCTGAAGAATTAGGTAATAGAACTTGACACCTGTGTCAAAATTGTGATATTAATACCTGGGGTGTACTCAGGTAAGTCCGAAGCTGTAATGCCTTTCTCAGAGTTCCTGTAGGATGAAAAGTGTGCGCTATACTAATTCTCGTTAATGGCCTGTCTGTGAAGGCTTTTAACAATTTTATGATCTATGTAATTTTATAATCTAAAGTTATCTCCCTCAATAACTTGTTGAGCTTGATACATGTTGAACCAAGAAGAACTAAAACGAAAGCCATGATTTTAGTTATATATATAGAACTATATATACATTTTTTTTAAGCAATCAAACAAATTTGATGTGCTTTTTTTTTTTTTTTTTTTTTTTTTTCCCCCCACAGCAGGTGAAGAAGCTCGGTGTGCAGTGTGTGACTCAGCGGGAGAGCTCATGGACTTGCTGTTCTGTACGGGTTGTGGCCAACATTACCATGCAGCTTGTCTTGAGATTGGTGCCACCCCGATCCAGCGGGCAGGTTGGCAGTGCCCAGAGTGTAAAGTGTGCCAGACTTGCAGGTGAGTCCACCCTTGTGAGTCATACTGTACCCCGGTGAAAAGATGTTGCGCTGAACATTTTGCATGGTATTTACATTGTCTTCCTTTTTGGTTCCTAAGAGTGTCTTTTTGTGTGTTCTTTTGTTTGTTTGTTTTTTTAGACAACCAGGAGAAGACTCCAAAATGTTGGTATGTGATGCTTGTGATAAGGGCTACCACACCTTCTGTCTCCAGCCAGCCATGGATTCCCTTCCATCTGACCCATGGAAATGCAGAGTAAGTTACATTTGTCATTCACCACACAAAGATAGACCCTTACCATGGAAACTTGCTGTGACAGCAAAGTTGTTTGCTTTCATGAGAGTAAATCTTTCAGACCTTTCTTGTGCCTCTTTCAGCATTTGGTTTACATTTTATACTGGTGATCTGTGTTTTGTCAGAGGTGTCGTGTATGCACGGAGTGTGGCATCCGTGGACTGGTGCTGCCAGGTACAGCCCAGTGGTTTGACAACTACACCGTGTGTGAAGGCTGCCAGCGTCACCGCAGCTCTATATGTGGAGTGTGCAGCAAAGCTGCCAACCCATCTGTTACTCTGCAGTGCTGCAGCATGTGCCACAGGTTAGTTAAATGCACAAACACAATAGTCTTGGAAATGGCTATTATGTGTGCTTTTTTCTTAAGCTGTCTTCCAATATTTCATCTTGATGATCATCTTTATTATCTTAGGTGGGTGCACAGTGAGTGTGCTTTACCAGGGGAGATTCCAGAAGCCAAGTGCATTTGCCTGCTTTGCAAGGAGGATCATCAGCAGCCTGTCACTCAACCACAGACAACAGAGGTAGAAACCAGAGAGGCATCTGAGGAGACTGAAGGACATGTGGATATAGTAGAGATGACAATCCAAACGGATGCAGGCATGGTGACAGAGGAGCAGACAAGCTTATCGGAGGTGACACCAGGGCCGATAGGAGTAACTGAGATGGTTCAAGCTCCAACTGACAAAGGGACACCCATGGACTTGGGTAAGACACAACTAAAGACAAAGCTTAGAAGACATGTCAGGAGTGAGTTTTATTGGACAAGTGAAAGAATTTGTTTTGTTTATGTCTGAGATGTGTCTATGTTTGTGCTTTTGGCTTTAGGGATGGAGGCTGCCGTTGTTGAGGCAACAGATGTTGGGGAGAGCCCCGTGGAGGAGGAGCCGCTGACAGAAACAAAAGAATTAACTTCTGTGGTGCCTGCTGCTCCACTTGAGTCTACAGGTAAACTCAGATTGCATAGTGTTTGAAAAAGAATACAAAGCAGCGCTTTATTATTTGTATGATGATCTGCCGCAACTAATGATAGATTTATAAATGATAACATTAATCAACTTGCATTCCTTAATCTCAAATGTAGAATGTGCAACAACAGAACAGGAGTCCTCTTGTCTATCTCCTGATGAAGAGAGAGCAGAAAGGGCCAGCCAGGTGACCGAAGCCACTCCTTCCCAGGATTCCACAGCAGGGGCAGAGTGCAACAGCCCTGAAGTAGAAACAACACCAGTGTCACAGCAGGACCCTGAAAATATGGAGGTGGAGGAGCAGGAGGCCACTTCCTCAGTGGAACAAGAAGTATCACCAGAGTTATTAAGGAGCGACTCTGATCATTCTATCACAGAACCATTGAGTAAGCATCCACTAAAGTTACCCACTTCTCCTTCCTCTGTGGTCAAAATGGAACCCATGGTTGATCATCAGGAAAGGAGTCCATGCCAGGATCGCCAGTTTCCTTCTCCACTTTCTTTATCAGTGGACACACAAGAGGCCCTCTCTGCCATGGACATGGAGGGGAGGTTACTACCTCACTCTGAGGAGGAGGAGGAGGAAGATGAGGATGATGAGCAAATGAAAGGAGAAGGACATAATGATGACATAAAACAGGAACTGCATGAGCAAGAGGTCAAGCCGGAATTACTGCTAGATGAGATGTCTTACATGAGCCATGGGGATGAGAGCAGCAGTGGCTTTCTGGGCTCTCCAGGAGAACCTGATCCTCAGCTCTCAATGGAGTTTGGCCTAGTACCTGCTGGCCGCTCGCATGCAGATAACCTGCTCACTGAGACTGATGATTCGCTTCCTTTTGAACCTCTTAGAAGTGACAGAGAGAAGGCAAAACGCAGAGGTTCCCCAGGCCGCTCAAGGGTCAAACAGGTGAGGTCATCATGAACAAGCTGGTCTATGTTTGTTGAGTCAACTTGAACAGCTAACATTTAACCTTAGTTAAGGTCAACTTTTTTTTGTTGTTACGGTGCCATTGTCACAGTCTCACAACAGAACTTGACATTGAAATGTTTTTTTAGGGGAGAAGCAATAGTTTCCCGGGGAAGCGTAGGCCTCGAGGGGGTGGTGGAGGGAGAGGGCGTGGTGGGAGGTCAAGACTCAAAGCCATGGCCTCCTGTATTGACGCCTTCTTGGTGAGCTGTGCTTTACACTGCATTCATGTTCTTTTACGTTCTCTCACTTCTTTTATCAAGTCATAACATTATTTATTTATTTGTCCACAGCTGAGTATGACCACAGACACTGGAATAAGCAAGGATGAAGATGATGAGGAAGATGACACCATGCAGAACACAGTGGTTCTTTTCTCAAACACTGATAAATTTGTCCTGCTCCAGGTGCAACTTTTTTTGTAGTTTGACATTTTCATTTACCCTGTGGCATTTTCTATGCCTGCAACCACAGTAATTTTAAATGCAACGCAGATGAACTCTTTGTTTACTTTCTTTGATTTTTCCCTAACACTTTCTCTCCTGCTTTAGGATATGTGTGTTGTGTGTGGCAGTTTTGGAAAGGGTGCGGAGGGGCAGCTATTGGCTTGTGCTCAGTGTGCCCAATGTTACCATCCATACTGTGTGAACAGCAAAGTAAGCATGATTTTATCCCGTTTTGTATTGTTTTCATCAATGTATTTTGTTAAATCCAGACAGACTAAACCTTGTATCTTCTGTAGATCACCAAGACGATGCTCCGTAAGGGTTGGCGCTGTTTGGAATGTATTGTGTGTGAGATGTGCGGAAAGGCTTCAGATCCTTCCCGTCTGCTGCTGTGTGATGACTGTGATGTCAGCTATCACACCTACTGCTTGGACCCACCCTTGCACAATGTACCCAAGGGTGGTTGGAAGTGCAAATGGTAAAAAAAAACAAAACTTAACTTTAGACCTTTAGACCACAAAGTTCCCTTCAGCACTGCAACTTTAATGGGGTCAAATGGAAATGAATACATGTACATTTGCATATATGTAAAGCAGTCAAGCTTCAGCTCTGCAATAGCAATTCTCAGGCCCATCCCCCTGCCTCTTGCTTCCGTAACACAAACGGAATACACCTGTAACAGAGAAATTGTTGTGCACACATTAACATTGCAACTAAATTTACTTTTAGACCTTCCATATTAGCTATATAATTGTTACACGATGCTTCATTACTTCTGTGCAGGTGTGTGTGCTGTGTGCAGTGTGGTTCCAACTCACCGGGTTTCCACTGTGAGTGGCAGAACAACTACACCCACTGTGGCCCATGTGCCAGCCTTGTCTCATGTCCAGTATGCAGAGAGAACTTCATGGAGGAGGAGCTGTTGCTGCAGTGTCAGTACTGTGATCGGTGGGTGCTGCTCATTAGAACTACACACGCACAAACAAGACACAGAAAGTGAGGTATTCATGAGACTACAGCTAATGAAGACAAGTGGGGAATGGATTATTCATGTATTTTTCATATCATGAATTATTCCATAACATCTTTGATTTGCGGTGTGATTGGTGATGAAAAGTATGTGTATCAATGCATTTTTGTGTGCCTGTGCAGATGGGTCCATGCTGTCTGTGAGAGTCTGTACACAGAGGATGAGGTGGAACAAGCCTCTGATGAGGGCTTTGCCTGTACATCCTGCACCCCATATGTTCCGAAACCTGTGGGTAAGTCTCTGATAGTTTTAAAAGTGAAGGTATGGTGAAATGTTTCAAAAACATACACAGGGTATTCCTGTCTGTACTGATAACATGATTTTCTTTTGTTTTCTGCCTGCTTTTTGCCTTTTGTCACAGTAGTAGAGTCAGCTATTATGGCTTCAATAAAGATCAAAGAGCCAGGTCAGTAGATTTTATTTATTTGTGATAATGATTAATTATTACGCACATTCTGCACAGTTGTCTTTTTTTGTTTTCTTGTAAGTAATTCAAAATAGCAATTTTCACTTTACAGAACCCCAGTTCTACTGGTTGGAGGGTGTATGGCTGACCGAGTCGGGTATGTCCCTGCTTCGCACTATCTCCATGTCTCCCCTGCACAAGAGACGGCAACGTCGCTCCCGTCTTGGCACTCTGTGTTGTGAAGGAGGTCCTGATGGAGTAGATCTGAGAGAGGGCGAAGGCGAAGGAGAGGATGGAAAAGGTTGGCGCACTCTCTGCGATTCCATTGTTGTATGAGCAATTCTATGTATTTTGCTCCATTTAATGTGAGACTATTTTAACTTGTGTACTAAGGCTGTGGGGAGCCCATGGAATGTGAATCCAAGATGGAGAACCCTGGGAGCCCAGACAGAGACGGTGGTGCTGACAGGGAGGCAGGTGCAGAGGGAGGCACTGAAGGCATGGGTGACTGTGAGGGTCTCAAAGGGGGAGCAGAAGAGACAGATGATAGTAAAAAAAGGAAACGGAAACCTTACCGACCTGGTAAGTTATCCAGAATTTAACAAAACACCTTGCAACATTTAAATAGAGGTTTGGGCATCCATAAAATATTTCATGTATAAATTGTACCAGGAATTGGAGGCTTCATGGTGCGACAAAGGAAATGTCACACACGGATGAAGAAGGAATTTTTTGCCCAGCTGGCTGGAGAGACTACACTAGATGGACAGCCAATAGAGAGAACCATTGAAGACGGTTAGTGACAACAATAGACTGTAGAATTTCATTTCTTCCACTATTTAAATTTGATAATAAAGGAATTTTATTATTTTTACACAAACGGTGGTCTTCCTAAGGCCATGGTCAGACAGACATTAGCCTTGCGTGGATCCCACTTATTCATTTGAATGAGGCCACTCTGTTGATGCAGCAGGTGTGCTAAAATGATTAGGCAAGTGAAGCAGAGTCAGGCAGCAAAAAAGTTGGCCCTGGCTTAGCTTTTGCAGCAAAGGAATGCTGTCTTGTCTGCCAAGGTGCCGAAGCAATGATTTGTGAATATTGTAAATTTAGGAAACTGAATTGTTACATATGCATAGGACCCCACCCTGACACAGATAACATAATGGATCCTAAACCAGTGGAGGGTGAGGAACAGGCCAAGAAACGTCGAGGCAGAAAGAAGAGCAAACTTGAGGACATGTTTCCAGCTTATCTCCAGGTTTGTAATCTCTCTGTGCCATATACTTTTAACAATTTTTAAACTTAAGGTATTCTGTTATATAATATATATATTTTAAATGTTTCTAATTCACTACAGGAGGCTTTCTTTGGGAAG
The DNA here is from genome assembly GCA_038496675.1 of Rachycentron canadum. NCBI lineage: Eukaryota > Metazoa > Chordata > Actinopteri > Carangiformes > Rachycentridae > Rachycentron > Rachycentron canadum. Next base: position 13,768,655 of record CM076651.1, read on the forward strand.
ACATTAATAGACTTGAGTAAGAAAGCTGTGATGATACCCCCAGGACAGAGGCCAGGCGCATGCCTTGTCCGACCTTCATTACCAGCACCGTCAGTGGTCAGAACTACTGCCCCAGAGAGTAAGAACACTAACTTGACCTGTGACATGTGAAAATTCTGTGAATTATTTTTGATAGTGTGTGTTTAAAAGGTGAGTACAGGGTATGTGACCCTTGTGCTTCTCTTGCTAGCTGAGGCTAAGGATCGTGCACTGGAAGATCATTTTCCTGTCAAGCAAGAGGGGGGTGAAGCCCCCCAAGCTCAGGGAGAAGGTGCAGGTAAGGTGCTCTTTAGAAACTAGATAGTAGCAGTTTATTGTCAAGGTCATGAAGTAATTCCAAGATTTTAAAATTGCACCTTTTTTTTTTTTTTTTTTTTTTTTTTCTTTTTTTTTAGGAGGTTCTGCACCATCCTCATCACTGAAGGACCAGGCTTCAACTGATCCTCATGATTCTGATGCAGAAAAAAGTGAAGGTAATCCCCTGAGAAGTTACTTTAATTATATACTCTATACTATAGCGTATATAATACAAATTAACATGTAAAGATTTAATATCTGATGTTATCATCCTATCCTACATGTTACTGTCCATGTGTGACAGGTCTTCCGCAAGGGGTTGAAAGTCAGGACTCTGAGCAGTTCTTCAGGAAAGTTCTGGGAGTGTCAGACGGCTCCTCTTTGGGGGGAATGAAGCCCATCTTGGAGGGCAGTAAGGGAGAACTCAATCGTAGTGCTCTGCCACAGAGAGCTCTCCTCTCAGGTTTGTACAAGTAATTTCTGCGGATGATCATATCATTACAACATTTTTGAAGTTAAAATTTATTTGTGTGCTTAGATGTAAACAATAGAACAAATATTATTTTTAAATAAAGTCCAACTTGAGATTTAAACATGGCAAATCTCTTGTAGGGTCCCTGCCCTCAGCTGGAATGATGGATGCCTTTCCTAGCCTCTCTCAGTCACCGTTCTTTGACATGCGGTAAGGCCATTTCTGAGTTTCCTAGTGCATTTTATTTTACAACAGTCTTATGTTGACACATGTAAGCCCTTCCTATTGTTTAAGACAATATGCTCTTGTGTTTTGTACAGGGACCGAGGAGGGCTGTTCAGTCCAGATGGGGGTGAGGAGAGCCCCTGGGCCACTCCCTCTACCCCAGCAACCCCCTCCTCCCCACCAACCCCCACTGAGGCAGAGGGTGATGGGCTGTCCTACAACCAGCGCAGTCTCCAGCGCTGGGAGAAAGACGAGGAGCTGGGAGAACTCTCAACCATTTCCCCTGTGCTTTATGCCAATACCAACTTTCCCACTCTCAAACAGGACTACCCAGGTGAGTGTGTAGAAATACTACTTGACCATGAACAATCTGTTAATAGACCAAACAGTCATGCAAGGTATATATCACAATTGGATATCGAGCAACTGTTATGAAAATATAATATTTCTCCTGTCACAGACTGGGCCAGTCGCTGTAAGCAAATCATGAAGATCTGGAGGAAGGTGTCAGCTGCTGACAAGGCTCCATATCTGGTAGGGTCTATTTTATTTATTTATTTTTGGTTTAAAATGGTTATCACCTTAACGATTGTTCCCTGAATGTTGTAAAACAAAAGTTTACAGAAAGCAGACATTGCAGAATCTCAAAGGAAGAATAACCAAATGCAGATGTACAGGAAACTAAAAATGTTTGTCACCATGACTTTATCTTGAGTACTGCATTCTGCGTATTAGAACCACAATGAGAAATTTGGTGTTAGGATTATCCAGATTTAGTCTGTACAATGTATGATAATTTTTCAGCTTAGAAAAACTATTATATCTATATATAAAGTACTATATATAAGATACAATATCTGTTGTAAGTAGAAACTTCTATTTTAATATTCTTATCTTAAAATCTAATTACTTTCCTTAGCAAAAGGCCAAAGATAACCGAGCAGCTCAAAGGATCAACAAGGCACAGAAGGTGAGTTAAAATATTAGCACCCTTTTTATTGTCAAGATGAATTAATGAATGTATGTTTTATTAGAGTCGTAGAGCATGTTCATGTTTTATCTGTACCCTTTTCTTACAGCAGGCAGAAAGTCAGGTGTGCAGGCCAGTCAAGCCAGAGCCAGGACGTGTGAAGGCAGAACGGCCCAGTTTACACCTCCAGATTCCGCCGCCTTCAGGCTCTACATCAATCTCTTCCCAGCCCAGCTCTGCAGAAAGCCCATTTCCCTTCCCTCCAGATTCAGGATCATCTTCTGTATTTTTCTCAGATGGACCTGTTAAGACCCCAGGGTCAGCAGAAATTCGGACAGATCCCTTGGCTAAGCTTCCTTCTCAGTCACCCCATTCTCACCCAAACATACCCTTCTCCCATGTTGGGGCCACCCCCTTACAGGCCTCTTCCTCAGGTTATTCTACTTCCGGCCCACAGGGTCCTCCTCAGGGACGGCCAGCCAGTCTTGGCCCTTTTGACATGCAACCAGGAACTCCTGGAACCCCCAGACGGGCTCAGCAGGTTGACCCCTACTTCAGATCACAACTGCAGCAGCAACAGGGTCATCTACCACAATCTCAGCAAGGCTCTCAGGAGTCCTTAGGACCTCCAGAAAGTCCTCATTCAAGAGGTGCTGGGCTTGGGGATTCACCCATCTTCTCACCACCCCACAATACTCACTATGGAGATCCTTTCAGAACCCAGCAAGGGATGGGACGGCCAGAGTATGGTTCCTCCCCATCACCCTCTGCAGTGGCTTCCTCACCTGCAAGCACAGGGCAGTACAGGGCTGATATGAGTGCACCTTCTCCACGCTCCTCTGCAGTTGGAAGACCTGACCTATCTACTGGCTCCCCTGCTGGGATGCTCGAATCTGGGGATGGTTTATTCAAGGCACCTATGACACCAAGGATGCACCAAGGGGAAGGTGGTGCACTTCATCCTGGAGCTTCCCCAAGCCATCCCTCTGAAGGCTACAGGCAGTCTCCCTCCCAGCCTTTTTCTGACCCTCACACTCAGCCACCACTAACTCCCAGACCGCAGTCAGGCGACAGCTGTCCTCTTGGGCCCCAGAGACATCCTGTAGCACAACAGGAATTATGCCCTCGAGTGCCCTCCAGCCCACAGTCCCAGGGCAGCTCTCAGTCTCCCCACACTCCTGGTGGTCTCTCCAATGATGGTTACAGTGTCCAGTCTCCTGCTACCCCACGTTTCCAATCCCCAGACCCTTGTTCTCAGCCACCTTCAAGGCCACAATCTAGAGACCATTTTGCTACTATCCACAAACTTCCTCGTCCATCCTCTGTTGCCCCAGAGGGAAGCACATGTTACAAAAGCTCACCTCATCCTAACCAGGCACCTCCACCCCATCCTACCAACAGTTCCATGGGAGATCCTCTCTCTGGTAAACCATCAGTAGCTCCTAATTTCAACCGCAGCCCCAGCACAGTTGAAATTAGGATACCCCAGCAGCAGAGTCAAATGGTGCAGGATCAGCTCCAGCAACCGCAGACACAAACTCAGCAGGCTATGGGGCCAGACAGCTTTAGCTCCCGGGTGCCACCTCCTTCTGGATCTCAAGAACTACAAGCTGTCCGTCCTTCAGATGCAGCTCATCAGCCGTCTTTGCCAGGCACTCAAGAAATGCCTGACATGTCTGCAGTGCAGGACCCTGCATTAGTAGGCCTTAGTCCCTCTGAGTTGGAGAAGCACAGACAGGTACCATTATATTAGCCACTGAACTTCATCCTACGTAGCTTTTAGATGTTTGGCTCATCAATGCTTTGTGTGTTTTTTCTTTTTAGCGGCAGAGACTGAGAGAATTCTTAATCAGACAACAAATGCAAAGAAATTCCATGAGACAAGAGAAGGAGGCAGCTGCTGCTGGTAGTGTATCCCCTGGCTGGTCTGGAGGTGAGATGGGGACCTTTCAACAAGACAACAAAGTCCACAGAGCACCACCACCTTATCCACAGGTAAACACCTTGAGCTCCTTAGCTGACCTTAGTCAGTCACATTACAAATGCAACACGTTGCCAACAGTGTCCTGGGTAAAATCTCAGTATAAGTTCATATAAAATAAACTCAGTTGTATGATATTGTACTTGACCTCTCTGTTCAGTGATGAGAAATGGGCAATTAAAAATAATGTTACATTTACTTATTTTTCCTATTATTACTTGCTTTAGGATCGTGCTGCTACTGCTGCTACTGCTGGAGCTCAGGCGTCTGTGGCAGGGAAGGTGGTCATGCCTGTTGGAGGCATGGAGGACAAGCTCATTCGCCCACCACCTGCAGGAACCCCTGCCATCATGGATCCTAATGCTCTAAGGTAAGAATGACATTGAAGTGGATTCATAATTAGTGTGAAACAATAACACGCGACCCCCTTCAACAACTACAAAACTTCCCTTCCTGTACTGCATAATCGTAACCCAAGAAACTTGAGCATCTGTTTAAATTAAAAATTAGTCCTAACTCTTACATACTCTGATTATTTTAATTCAATAACTACTGTTGAATTTGATTATATTTCTTCATTTGTGCATTTCTGTCCTTCAGACAACCGGGGCCCATCAGATCTCAGGGCATGTTTGTCCGTCCACCATTCCCCCCACAGTGGCAGGGCCAGGCACCAGGTCCAAGAAGATTTCCTCAGCCTGGGATTGAGGCTATTGGCATAAGGCACAATCTTAACCCTGCCGTCAACATCCAGGGTATGGACAGCATGGGGAACCCTCATAGCATGATACCAGGACATGGAGGAGAAACCATGCAGCAAATGGGTCAAGGACCCCCACCGCAGTTCATTGAATTGAGACACAACTCACAGAGGCTATCCCTACGACCCCAATTTATGCCCCGTGGACCCCAGCCCAGACCACGTCTCTTTCAACAGCAAGAGATAGCAGCACCTTATGTTCAGCAACATCCCATTGCTCAAGCTGGTGGCATTCAAACAGAGGGGAGCAGTGAATCACAGCTGGGGTTACAACAGGGTGGACTGTCAGTTTTACTGCCTCAGCAGCCTGCAGGCCCAGTAACACAACAGACCCACCTGCCGTCTCAGGCTACTTCCAATTCCAACACTCCAAGCACTGAGCAGCATCAGCTTCCACCGTCAAGCCTAGTCACAGAGCCCCAGACTGCCACAGTAGAAAACAGCGAAGAACTGCCAGAACCTGATCTTGAGGCGCTTGGGGAGCCCCCAGGGGATGGAGGTGTGGAGGATGAGGATGATTTGGCTCTAGACTTGGACCCTGACAAAGGAGATGATGATTTAGGCAACCTGGATAACCTTGAAACCAACGATCCACATCTAGATGACTTGCTTAACAGTGATGAGTTTGACCTGCTGGCTTACACTGACCCTGAACTGGACCAAGGAGACCCTAAGGATGTCTTCTCAGACCAGCTACGGTTGGTGGAAGCAGAAAGTGAAGCACCTTCATCTTCCTCTGGATCCGCACTTGTTAAAGTGGAAGAGAAAACCAAAGTGGAGCCAGGGAAAAAGTCACTCACAAAAGCCCCTGACACTGCCACTGCAGGCAGTTCTGCTACTCAACTGCCACCCTCTGCAGAAACTGCTGATGCCTCCAAAGTGAAAGTAGAAGACAGAGGTCTCGCGCCTCAGCTTCAGACTGGACAGACAGTAGTGAAAGATGAAATGGGAGAGGCTGTGTCAATGCTTCTTGGTGGGACCACACCATCAGTCAAGTCTGCACAAACAGAAAACCAGTCAGCTTCACTCAGTTCTGTTCGACTGGGGGGTCTTCCATACCCCCTCCCAGGACAGGCTGACTCATTACCTTTTCCTCCAGCTGCTCCACATACAGATATTGGTGATGATCCGCTGGGGCTGCCTGATGTAGGTGGACATCACTCCCCTGCTGTGGATTTGGCAAAGGTAGAAAGCTCTTTAGATGGTGAACTGCCGCTTCTAATACAGGATCTGTTGGAGCATGAGAAGAAGGAACAACAGAAGCAGCAGCAGCTCAGTTCCCTCCACCAGGGAGGCATGGCATCTCATTTTCCTGGCCTCCCAAATCAACAGCCAAACCCACAGGCGCCTGGGCAGATAATGCTTCAACACCACCATCGTCCACCACCCCAAGGAATGATGGGTCAACCAGGGATGGTACCTCGTGCACCACACATGTTGCAGCAGCAGCAGCAGCAACAGCAGCAGCAGCAGCAAAGGCTCTTGGGACCTGGGATGGCACCCCCACCTCACATGCCTATTGCCCAGCAGCAGGGCATGATGAGGATGGTCCAGCCAGGGATCCATGCAGGTCTCAGTCATCAACCACAGCAGCAGCCAGTGGTTAAACAGTCACCTCTGGCCAACAATTTCTTCCCAGATAAAGGTAAGGAACCTGGCTCATCTCTGCCATTACTCTAAATAATGATGTTCTTATATCATTATTGGCCATTATATCATAATATTTTTTTTATCTTCTTTCATTGCAGATTTAGACAAATTTGCAACTGATGACATCATGGACCCCATTGCAAAAGCGAAGATGGTGGCACTTAAGGGTATTAAGAGAGTGTTAGCACAAGATCCAATGGTTGGTTCCCCTGGCATTAACAGGTACTTTTTTTAACATTAGTTATTGGTTCATAAAAAAACATTAATGCAAAACTTAAATGTGAATGACTTTTTTAGCTTTAGAATTCTTTAGCTTCTTCATCCATAGACACAACTTAATACTTGACACCCAGCATACTGGCATCCATTCCACAAGAAATGCCAAAAAACATAAAGAGTGGCTGTTAAAGACAGGGATGCTGTCTGGACATGAAAATATCACAAATGCTAACTTTGAAGTAGCAGTGAAATACTAAGTTCAACCAGACATACATGCTTTTACCAGTATTTTTATGTTAATATTGATGGTGCAGACCTTGCCCAGCAATAAACAGCAGACAGAGTCAACAGGTACCAGGTGGTGAATTTAGTGAAGCGTTTACCAGTTAATGAGCCAGATAATTCCCTTATGAGTTGGTGGCTACAAATATTTGCTCCTTGCTTCTGCTGCCCCCAAGTGTCCAAAAAAATTATTTTTTTTGGTTTGAAAGTGTCTGCTTTGCTCAGTTTTCATGCCTCCTTTACAATCGACTGAACATGTTGGACACCATATAGAACCTAATTGTAGAGCATTATAAGGAATGCATCCAGTCACTTGTAAATCAAGCAAAGGAATCAATCCAATTTGGTGCTGGGTGACTGACAACATATTGTATGATTCGGTAGTAAACTGGAATGGCACTCAGCAGAGCACATACCTCTACCAAGGCAATAAAAGCCTTGTTTGTTATGGGGCTTACAACTACAACTAACTTCATACTACAATACCACTGTTATGCATGTCAAATTAAGGGAGTTAGAAATAAAAAAGAGAATTAAAAACATGCCTATAATAAGTCTACTACCTTCTGGAGTTAAAGGTGAAGAAAAGCTATTGTGGAGATAAGAAAGTACACATAAATGCTGCTTCACAAACACAAACACACCTCCATATAGTTAGTGTTGTCGCAATCATAAAAATTAACTAATAAATCAACAGACCAGGGGAGAGAAAATAGTCTCCCGTTATGAGTTGCTAGATGTGCTACAACAGTTGTGTCAGTTACTATGTCAGTTGTCACAGTTTACAAATATTAATGATAACAGTCCAGGTCATTAACATTTTGATGAAGTTAAAAACTGGGACTATAGTTACACATTTTATGCTTTGTTTTCTCTTCAGGCAACAAGTTTCCCTACTTGCTCAGAGGCTAGCTTCTGCCCCAGGCACAGATCCAGGTCAACTTGCATCTGGACCTCCAAAGGTATACTGTCTTGCCTTTCAGAAGTGATATATCATTTAAAGTTTTACATAGCTTATTTATTAAGGTGCTTTCTTCTTATATTTAGGAGGGGGAAACAAGTGATCCAACGCAGTCAAGACCAAACCCTCCACAGTTTGTGCAAGGAATCATCAGTATGTTCTACTAATACTCACTCTTTGTAGAAATGTATTTACTTGTATAGAAAGGTGCAATATTGCTGTCTCTGTAGTCTTATATGCACATGAATGTCATTTTCTTTTGTCACAGATGATGCAGAACAACACCAATATGAAGAATGGCTTCTTCACACCCAGCAGTTACTTCAAATGCAGTTGAAATTTCTGGAGGAACAAATTGGAGTTCACCGTAAATCACGCAAGGCGCTGTGTGCTAAGCAACGCACTGCTAAAAAAGCTGGCAGGGAGTTTGCTGAGGCAGATGCAGAGAAACTCAAGTTGGTTACAGAAGAGCAGAGCAAAATTCAGAAACAGCTTGACCAGGTGTGTAGATTTTAAAGAATCTCGAAAAGACTGCTACAAAAACCCTAATAAGTATAAAACCTTGTCTGCACTAAAGGCAGTTGACATCATGAATTTCAATTTCATACCTGTTCATAATTATTCTGTTCTAGGTACGCAAGCAGCAGAAGGAGCACACCAATCTTATTGCAGAGTACAGAAGCAAGCAGCAACAGCATCAACAAGGCTCAGGGCTTCTTACCCCAGGTCATTCTGCACAAGGGGGGCCCCCTCACATGTTTCCCAAAATGCCTGGCCAGATGATGATGGGCCAACAGGGAACAGCAGTAATGGGCCAGCACCCTGGTATGATGCCACAGGGGGGAATGCCTGTCAGGATGCCCCAAGGGCAGCCTTTTATTGGAGCAGCCCAACCTCAGATTCCTGCAGCTCTTGGAGCTACTGGTGTAAGGGCCCCCGGTCCTCCTGGGGCTCCAACGGGATTCTTTCCACAGGGACCTGGAATGCAAGGTGCAGATCCCAGGCTTCTCCAAGAAAGACAGCTTCAACACAGAATGCAAATGGCAAAGCTCCAGCAACAGCAGCAGGTGATGGGCCAGCAATCAATGCCACACCCAAATCAACAGTCTGGCTTAATCGCTCAGCCACAGTCTGGTATGATGGGGAACCCACTTTTGGCCCAACAACAAGCAAGCACTCAACAGGGAATGCTAGCAAACCAGGCCAGTCAGCAGAGTATGGTGCAAGTTCCACAAGGAATGGTTGGAGGCCAGTCTGTGGCTCCACCAACACAGAACCTCGTAGGAGGCCAGCCCATTAACCATGCTCAAGCCATGATGGCAGCTCAACCAGGCATTATGGGAAACCAGCCAGTTACACAATCACAGCAACATAGGCCTCAGCTGATGATGGGCCAGCCAGGACTGGCTGGATCTACAGGGCATCCTGGACTCAGGGGTCCCCAGCCCCAGTTGACACCACAACAACAGAACATTTTGGCTCAACGGATGATTGCATCTCAGCAGCAACAGCAGCAGCAGAATCTTGCAAAGAATTTGGCCCACCTCCAGCAGCAGCAGATGGCACAGCAAAGACAACCTACACAACTGATTAGTCAGTCTAGTCAAGAGCAAGGGGGGCTGTCCCAACCATCTACTCCACAGATGGGCTCCTCACCTTCAGCGGGAAGTATCACACCTAAGCCACAGGGAGCTTCAGACACCCAAAACTCAGGGGCCAAAGAGGGTGGGATTCTGAGCCCTGTTCCAAGAACACCACCGCAGCACAGTGGACCCTCCACTCCCAATCAGATGACTCACCTAGGCCCCGGAAATGATCATCAAACAGATTTTGGACGACAGCAGTTACAACAACAGCAACAGCATCAAAACCAGGTTTATATTTCCCAGCAGCAACAATCAAATCCCCAATCTGTACCAGAACAACAAACAAGTTTAGTAGGAAATCAACAAGCCGGTGTGTTTCAACAACAGCAGCAACAACTCGCGCTCACTGTCCAGAGGCAAGGTTCCCTCAGTGCAGACAAGCCCAGTTTGATGACTGCTAAAGAAGAAGGCAAACCAGTTGATTTCTTGGCTCAGCAGCAGCAACAGCAATCAGCTCAAAATGCTATGCAACAGTCCCAAGATCCAAGCATCCAGCAGCAGATTATAGTCCAGAATCATCCTGGCCAGCCACAGCCTGTTGTGATGGGCCATAGCCCACAACAACAAGCTCTCATTGCCCAGCAGCAAAAACAACAGGCCATAATGGGCATGATGAGAGCCCAGCAGCAAGGAATGATGGCACAGAGGCCTGGAGTTCCACTTGGACAAATCCGTAACCCTATCAACATCCCAGCTAGTATTGCTCAGAATCCTCAGCTGCGCAATCTTCCCCCAAACCAGCAGATACAGCACATACAGGCCATTATTGCCCAAAGGCAGCTCCAACAGGGACAGATGCTGCGGATGTCAATGGGTCAGGAACAACAAGGTCAATTGAGGTCTCACATGCCACCAGGTCAAATGCCACAAGTTGGGCAGCAGATGCAAGGGATGGAAGGCCAACAGATGCCTTATGGAGCCATAGGGAAACAGGGAGCAATGGGAAATCAACAACAATTGGGCCAACAATCTAGTGGTGTTCCTCAGATACAACATGGAATGATGGTCCCTGGGCAACAGCAGCCACAAGTAGGGGAAATGATGCAGCAACATATTATGAGAGGCCAAGTACCAGTGCCACATTCCCCCATGGACCAGGGCCGTATGATAAGGCCAACATCTCCACGTCAGCCATTGGCTAATTCTCCTGTGGATCCACAACGGCACGTATTTAATCAAGCTATGGGTATGCGTCCACCCACTCCTAACCAGAACCAACAACAAGCACTCATGTCTGCTGCTGCAGGCCGCATGCAGGGCTCTCCATCCCATGCATATTCTCCTAGAGGTCCCTTTGGAATGAGCCCAGCCCACCCAGCCTCACCCCATTCATCCCTTGTCTCCTCGCCTTCTGTAGTTGACAACAGGACTGGAAGGGGAAGCCCATACAGCCAAGTCAAAGCATCCCCACTCAGGTCGCCTGGAGCCAAGAGTCCACTTGATTGTCCGGGACTCAAAGTAGAAATTCAAACATCAGCTAGTGAAACATCTCATACAGCCTCAGCTATCCCCAATGGGCCTCAAAAAGGCCTGATTATTCAGCAACCATCGCAGCAGGCTACAGAGAGCCATCTCACTCACACACAGCATGGCTCTAGAGAAGGGGAGGTGTGCAAGATGACCCTACAGAACATTAAACAGGAGCCAAGGGAGGTTCAGTGTGATGGTGCAGCAGAGGCTCATCCTGGTGCTATAAAGCGAGAAGCAACTGGTGAGGTGGTTACTTCTGGGAACAATACTAGCTTTATTAATGCTGGAAACATGGACCCTGGAAGTCAAGGCCCAAGATCTGAGACTGGACAGCAACTACTACAAAAACTCCTGCGAACCAAGAACCTTCAGCTTGGTGCTCAGAGACCTTCGGAAGGCATCCATAATGAGATCAATGGCCACATCAACAGTAAATTAGCAATGCTGGAGCAAAAACTTCAAGGAACTCCACGAAATATGGAGGTATGTATTTTTTCTTTGGTTTATTCATTGTTTTTGTCCTAATTATACTATTTGTTAGTGAAATAACTTCTTTCATTTTCAATCCTTTATAGGACTTGCAGTCTATAACAAAAAGGGCTCCTGTACAAAAGCCAAAGCGCACTAATAAGGCAACTGGAGACCGAGTGCCTAACGCACGGAAGAAAAATAAGAAGGAAGAAGTTGGAAAAAGTGCTGAAGCCTTAATAAAGCAACTCAAGCAGGTGAAGGGATGACAAATATTGATTTCCTTAATGATTTTTTTACCATTAATGTTTTTAAGAGTGCTTCTTCATCATATAGACTAATGGCCATGTACACTTTAGGGTCTCTCTCTGCTGCCCCTGATGGAGCCTTCAATCACCGCCAGCCTGGATCTATTTGCACCTTTTGGGAGCAGCCCAGCCAACGGCAAAGCCCAGCTCAAAGGATCCTTTGGAAATGCAGTGCTGGAAAATATCCCAGACTATTATTCTCAGTTACTCACCAAGGTATAACTAAGCTGCAACATGTACCAATGGTTAGCTGTCACACGTCGTGACAACATTTGGCTGTTGATTAATGCTTCTTCACCTTTCTGAAACAAAGTTGTTTCACAAGCATTTTGTTTTGTGCCTTTACAGAGTAACCTCAGTAACCCACCAACACCTCCATCCTCCCTGCCACCTACTCCTCCACCCTCAGTACAGCACAAGCTGCTGAATGGAGTGACTCCTGTGGAGGAGCTGTCTGAGGGTCAGAAAGACCCAGAGCCAGCAGAACCAATGGGTACACAATTAGGGATTTTAGGGAAATTATTGTTTTTCATGAAATTTAATCTGCAGTTGTACAGTAAATGGCTTCTAAAATCCCTATAATTTTCCCTGCAGAGTCTGTTACAGAGGAGGTAAAGAGTGTAGACATTCTGGCAGCTCTGCCCACCCCACCACATAACCAGAATGAGGACATCAGGTACAATGAGACAATTGTTTTTCTTTGTCAACTAGAACATGTGGATTTCTTGTTGTCATAAACATAGGAAATGTCTTTAACAGGATGGAGAGCGATGATGAGGATGCCCCTGAAAGTATCATCCCAGCTTCATCCCCTGAGAGTAATGTGGGTGATGAAACACCACGTTTTCCTCACCTCCGTGAACCCAAAGAGGAAGAGACAGAGAGGGCAATTTCTCCCATCATCCCCCTCATACCTCGCACTGCCATACCAGGTATTATACAACACTGTATATGCCAAATGTAATTCCCAGAAACGGCAGCATTACTCGTGTATACCAGGATGTTACAGAGAAAACCATTCTGAAAGTGTTTTATGATATTTTGCATGGTCAAATGCAAACTTTAGAAAAGATGGATTTACACTTTTGCTTCTCTTGTAGCATTCCCAGAAAACAAACCATTTGAAGCAGCTGATGGGAAAGTAGTTTCCACCTCCAACCACTGGGACAAGGCCAAAAACAATGAGGTCTCTGTTACCTTCATGCTGTCCTCTGCTGCAGCCAAGGTACTAATCGGTGATATCATTGCATCCTGTTTAACCTTTCTTTATCTTCATGTATTGTTAACAAAAACTCAAACTGCCTTGTTTCCAGAAACTGAACCATGTGATGATGGCCATGGCCCAGTTGCTAAACATTAGAATGCCAGGTTCTTATGAAGTGACTTTCCCTTCCCAAAATCCTGACCTTCCTGCAGTGGATGGGCCTGCGAAAGGACCCACCCAGTCAGGTATTCCTTCAGATACAATTTTGTCCTATTGTCTCATGGGGTTAGGAAGGTTACAACATCTGGGTGTGAATCTGTCAAGACTTTTTTTATGCCAGCCTGCTACACCCAGTCATGCAATAAACATCCTGATTCATTTGCATCCAAATTAAAATAACTAATAAAGATAAAATGTCAAGAACTCAACCTTTTTTTGGCCTCATGTGACCAATCTCTTACTTGTAGCTTGATTAGTACGAGTTGTGCAGATTTGCTGTTTGAAAAGTTTTATCACTGTAGTCAAGTGACTACACTGGTAGGGAAACACTTGTATACTTAGTCTTAAGTTTTCTTAATAAGACTAATGTTAAAATGTCAACCTTTTTCCAGGGGCTCTGTCTACAAAGGATGGTGCTTCACCCAGTCAGGATGAATGGCTGAGACAGTTTGATGTGTCTTTACCAGGCTGTACATTGAAGAAACAAGTTGACATTCTGGCACTCATTAAACAGGTCAGTCATTACGGGATTGTGTAAAGGGTCATATTCCTTGTATTACATGTCTTGAAAGCTACAGATCTCCCATGTGCATTTTCCCCCAGGAATTCCCAGAAAAAGAGGACAAACCGGTCCAGCACTGTTACACAACCAATGTAAATGACTTGGATGTGCGCCACCTTCCTATTATACCAGTGGAGGAATCTCCACCCCCATCGCCATCTCCTCCAGAACCTCCCCCATCTGTCCCAGTCCTGACTAGTGAAGCTGAGCCTTCCAAACAATCAGCTTCTCCATCCCCCTCTCCCTCCAGTCCAACAAATGTCCAGATCAAGACTGAACCTGAACTGGATGTTGGTCCTCCTGCTGATGCCACACAACCAACTGATGTCACAGAGTCTGAAGTTGCTGCTCCGGAGTCGGTCACTGATCCACCACCTGCCTCTGCAATTTCTGATCCTACTGCTCCTTCTGAAGATCAGAAGGATCTGAGTCCTGCTGCCAAGGAGGAGGATTCAGCTGCTGATCCAGCACAACCTCCTAAAGATTCTCCCAGCACCATGGAGTCCTCCCCTAAGCCTATCAAGCAGCGCAGGCCTCTGTCCCCTGATGAAGAGGTGGTACACCCCAAAGTGAAAAAGTGGAAGGGGATTCGCTGGAAGCGTCTTCAGATTGTCATCTCAATACGAAAGGGTGGATCTAAGAAAGAGAGTACCCGTGAGGTGTCTGAGCTGATGGAACGCTTGCGCATTACTCTTCGACCAGAGAAGCTGCCTCGGGATAAACGTAAATGCTGTTTCTGCCATGAGGAAGGTGATGGAGCCACAGATGGGCCTGCCCGCTTGCTTAACATTGATGTGGACCTGTGGGTGCACCTTAATTGTGCCCTGTGGTCCACAGAGGTGTATGAGACACAGGGGGGTGCCCTTATCAATGTGGAGGTAGCCCTGCGTCGTGGATTGCGGACTCTTTGCGCGTACTGCCAGAAAACGGGTGCCACCAACAGCTGCAACAGACTGCGATGCCCGAATGTCTACCATTTTGCCTGTGCCATCCGGGCACGCTGCATGTTCTTCAAAGACAAGACCATGTTGTGCACTCAGCATAAGCTGAAGGGCCCCAGTGAGGATGAACTAAGCACGTTTGCTGTTTTGCGTCGCGTCTACATTGAGCGTGATGAGGTGAAGCAGATTGCCAGCATCTTGCAGCGAGGTGACCGTATCCACCTGTTCCGTGTTGGTGGTCTCATCTTTCATGCTGTTGGCCAGTTGCTACCCTCCCAAATGACCAACTTCCACTCGCCCACCGCCATCTTCCCAGTTGGCTATGAGGCCACACGCATCTACTGGAGCACCCGTGTGCCCAACAAGCGCTGTAGGTACCGCTGCCGCATCGGCGAGGATGATGGTCGCCCTCTGTTTGAAGTGCGTGTTCTGGAGCATGGCATGGAGGATTTGCATTATCGCGACACAACTCCAGAGGGTAAGAACATGATCACCGCTTCCACTTCGTCATATGGTTTCTCTGAGTATTATACTTTACCAATTAAAATAAATGATAAACTCCTGACCTTTGACTGAGTTTAAGTCACTGTCTTTGTCTATAGGAATCTGGGACCAGGTAGTTCAGCAGGTGGCTAAACTCAGAGATGAATCATCCATGTTGCAGCTGTTCACTGAACATGTCAAAGGAGAGGAAATGTATGGTCTCACAGTTCATGCTGTTATGCGAATCACTGAGTCGGTAAGAGTTTGTTGAATTTGTATTATTTCCCTTGTTTTTTGTCTCTATGTCCCTGTTGTAATTGAAGCCTTTTACAAGGCAGCATGACAAATGGAAAGCTTGATCCTTTAACTAGAGCCCTTGGGCTACATCTCCACACAAGCCATGCTATGGCATGAGTTTACATAAAAAGTGCACAATAACACAATATGTGTTACTTTGATGTATTTTAGTTGCCTGGAGTGGAGAACTGCCAGAACTATCAGTTCCGATATGGCCGTCACCCTCTGATGGAGCTCCCTCTCATGATCAATCCCACTGGCTGTGCTCGCTCTGAGCCCAAGGTTCCCACACACTGCAAGAGGTAAAGACAACAGCACTTAGCAATAAGCCACAAGAACTTGGGCTTTTCAGTACCTCACATGTTGTGGTGGGCACATGATGAAGGAGAGTAAACCTTCTGTGTCTGATCTTAAGTCATTATAATCATAGTGTCTTGTCTTGTAGGATGTTGACTTAAATATTACATTATCAAATAATGTTTTTTGATTTGTTTATCTTATTATATCAGTCTTTAAAGTTTATGCGACATATTCTTGTACAGTAGATGAGAAAAGTTAGTTCCCATATTTTTGCCAAAAAGCATTTTTAAATGAATTTTTCTTGCTAAACGTCTGGTCACTGCTCACACTTAAGTTTCTTTTTGTCTCAAGGCCTCACACTCTAAACAGCACCAGCGTGTCAAAAGCCTACCAGAGCACCTTCACTGGTGAGCTCAACACACCATACAGCAAACAGTTTGTCCACTCCAAGTCCTCCCAGTATCGGCGCCTGAAGACAGAGTGGAAGAACAACGTGTATCTGGCACGATCCCGCATTCAAGGTCTGGGTCTGTATGCTGCCAAGGATCTGGAGAAGCACACCATGGTAATTGAGTACATTGGTACTGTCATACGCAACGAGGTCGCCAATCGCCGTGAGAAGATCTATGAGTCACAGGTACAAATTTTATTTATTAATTTACAAACTTATTCTCAAACACTTAAAAAGTTTTAAGTTAAATTTGAATTTCTGTTAATCAGTTTATCCATTTCCTTTTTGTTAACGTAGAACCGTGGGATCTACATGTTCCGCATCAACAATGAGCAGGTGATTGATGCCACTCTAACAGGTGGCCCAGCTCGGTAAGTGTTGATTTGTTACTGGCTGCCTCATTGTAAATCATTGCAAACCCTTGAGTCAAATATCAGTATTTTAACTGACTTCTTTTTCTCTTTTCCAGCTATGTCAACCATTCCTGCGCTCCCAACTGTGTTGCAGAGGTTGTAACATTTGACAAGGAAGACAAGATCATCATCATTTCCAGCCGCAGAATCCCAAAGGGAGAAGAGGTGCAGTGCATTAGGAAACTTTCCACTACTCAATCTTGCATGTCAAGATTTTACTTTTCATTTTAATACCTTTTTTATGTTTTTGAAGTTAAGTTACAATTTTTGTGTTTACTGTATCCGTCTCTTGATTCCAGCTGACTTACGACTACCAGTTTGACTTTGAGGATGATCAGCACAAGATCCCTTGCCATTGTGGAGCTTGGAATTGTCGCAAGTGGATGAATTAACAAGAAGAAAGAAAAACTGAGAACTTCCCTCTCACTGGTGCCAGAACACTCCTGCGCCAAAGCCTTTGAATCCTACATAGCCAGTGCATAAGCTGTTCTGAAAGATGTGGTTGGAGGAAGGCTGGCCTCCGCCATTGAAAGACTAAAAGCGGTGACACCTGTAGCCAAAGGTTTGAAGAGCATTAATCAATAAAAGCAACCGACCACCTCCATTAGCAGCAGCTTGATGGTGGGACTGACTTTCATGTTTGGACTAGTGAATCACCCTTTCCTCAGCCAAAACCCTTTTCCCCCCCCTTCGACTGTTCTCAATAAGCTTACAGTGGCTGGAAAACAATCCTCAACATCTACCAAATGATTCTGACCCTCTGATAACAATACGCGTAGTGCAGAGCTCACCTCGAGCTTCAACAAAAAGCCATTTTAAAATACTAAGAATGAACTAATGATGCATTTTTATGTTTTAAGTCGGACCTATTTCCTGTCCCACCTAACCACACCTCCCCCTTACCTCCCAGAAAAGGCACTTTCCCATCAAGTCATCAATGAAGACAACACGGATATTGGCTAGCTAGACAATCTTGATGTGGCTCTGTGTAAGAACTACATATGATCGATGGAAGAAAAAAAAGAAAAAAAAAAGATGTAAGTTAATATAAAATTTGAGATGCTATTGATCTGTGTCTCCAGACACACCAGATGTTCTGACTGTGTGGAATCCCAAGGTGGGTTAGTTGGACTCAGTCTACCTCATTGATTTAGCGGGAAGTGACTGCTTTGTATGAAAACTGTTAACTGCTACTGTGGAACCGGGGGGAAAGGGGGAATGTTTTTATGGGCTTAGCCTTCTCGGACAAGCAGGGAATCTTAAGCAGCAGGTTTGCTCTATCTACTCTATGCTGATGATGATTTACAAAAATGAGCCAACATAATTATTATTCATGAATTATTTATACAGAGGAAATATATGACAGTTTTGATAAGATATTGCATTAAAATCACAATCAAGCTTAGCGTGTGTCCTGTATGCCACCAAATCATCCTGGATATTGATGTAGCTTTTTTTTTCTTTTTTTTCTTTTTTTTTTTTTTGTGCTTTTTATTTATGCATCTCAAACCATGCTATTAGCTGTGTGAAAGCACAATAACATCCATCTTTTAAGTTGCTTAAGACAGTAATGGTGTGAGTGAATGGCTCTAGGATCACAGGACACTTATAGTCTTTGAAGAAGACTATGGAGTCCAAAATTAACCAAGTACACATTTGCTCGTCGCTTCATACATTGAAGTTCCACTTGTTGAAAACCAGCCGGTGGATGCATGACTACTGCCCCATTTGATGCTTTTTATTCCCCAGCAACTCGATCTTTTCACAACTCAACCTTAAACTTTGAATCATGCCTCTTCCTCCCTGTATTATTTAGTGGACTGTTGTTAAACTTTACTGTAGTAAGTCTTCCTCTGCCTGAGTACAGCCTGCAGTGTTTTTACTTCCCCTGTAGTGTGCTTTTCTAGTGCTGGTACTGTCCTCTCAAGGCTGAACTGATGGCAGGGAAAGACTTATTGGAAAAAAGGGCATTTGTTTTCATTTCTATGTAAGATGAATGAAAAAAGTCTTTAAAGGGAGCTTTACTGAAACTCCACCTTCCCATACTACTTTGTTTCCTCCTTCCCCTAACCTAAGACCTCACGTGATTTTAAAAATGCAAAGTTGTACAAACTGTATATATAGTATATGCATTAGGGGACAGCAACTCTTTATCCAGCCCCTTTGTAATCAATAAAGTCAAAAGTGTAGAGAAATAAAATTGAAAAAAAAAAAATCAACCACTGGATATCATTTTAACAAAGATAAAGCTGTATATAAATATAAATATATGTAAAATGGCAAACTAATATCTTTATGTATATGAACCAGAGTGTTTTGCATTTACCTGTTTTTCTATTAGTGTTTTTGCTATAAGCTCTCAGAGACAAGTTTGTTAAAATAGGTATGAGAAAATGTCTGGTCTTCTCCAATCAATTGCGAGAAGCCGAGGTGATTACAAAACTGTTTGGATTCATGTGGAGAGTCAATAATTAAGACATGAAAATCACTTCTTGCATAAAGCAGTACAATGGTGCATAGCATTTGTATTTATGTAATATTGTTCGTGTTTATTTTTCTTTTTATTTATGCTACTGCTTGTTGATTACCAAAACCTGTCCCATAATCGGTTACAATTGGATTAATATACTCTTGAATGGAAAATCTTGAATTCCCTAGAATATTGTTAGTGTTTTGCTTTTTTTTTTATATCTTCCCTATAGAAGTGAATGTGTTGGTAAACCTTGTGAAATGGTTACTTGGCCTAATGTATGTTATGTAATACTCATAAAGTTAATCCCATACTTAACCTGGTAATGAATTGCACTCTCATAGTATAACAGAGAACTTCTCTAAAGTGGTAGATATTGATCAAGTATCCGAAGCAGTGATATATATATATATTTTTTGGTATGTTTCTATTTCAAGGGAAGACCATGACGAGACATTAAGCCGCTCACTGGATTTTAGCCTGAATAATTTTTAACTTCTCTGAATCTTAATTTAAGTTCTCTGCATATCTTATAATTTAATAAAGTTTGCTCAAATTGAAGGTTTTTTTTAACCTCACCTACTTTTTAAAAAGATGTTGCATCTGTACAGCAGAGATACTTTTAGGGAATATGAATAAATATAATGATCATTTTTATTGTATGTGGCATGTTTTGTATGGATATTATTTTGAATTGTACATATGTTTTTCAGGACGCCAGAGGTTGCATCTCTTTATATACAGCTTTCCCACTCCCTCTCCCCTTCATCTTATTTCTTTGTCTGCTTTTGTTTCTTGTAAAGGAAAATAAAATGCATTTTAAATATGTGCTCATTTTTCTGTTATAAACTCTGAATCTGAGCCTTCATATTGAAATTGAAGGTTTCCTCTTGACATTTTTAAATGGTAAATTAAAAAAAAAAAAAACAAACTCATAATTGACTACTTGTAGAGCTTTCTCCCACATCTCATGACCTTAATCATCAGATGGGAGTTTGGTCACGTTGCCAGAGACAGTTGCGTTATCATAAAGTGTGGGACTCCACAAAATAACATGAAAAAATGATGCAATTTACTGAACAGTATAAAGGACAGTTTCACAATTTTAATTCAAGTCAGTTTTCAGTCAATGGTCAGTTGCCAATAACCAACTATTTTCTCACTAAAATCCTCCTAGTGCATTGATTTTGATGATTGTGAGGCTAAATCAGCAGAGTAGGAATCATTACACAAATCAAAACCTTGTTTTCAGACTTGATTTGCAGGCCTATCTTTTAATTGCTTTTTTCAAACCTCTGCAAACGTTAAGCTTGTGACAGCTGTTGACAATGAAAACAACATCTTGAATGAACAGCACAGTTGAGACCAGATAAGAAAAAGAGGAATTTATTGTATATCATCTATATACACTTTTGAACTAATTCTGAAAAGATTTTCACAACATGATTTTTGAAATCTTGAAGTATTACTTATGAACAGGATGTTTAATGGTCATATACCCATGGCAACAAACCAAACATGGACAGGAGTGTTTGGACAATTTTGGTTCAACTGACAGCAGTCTCCCATATCCTCTCCCATTCTCCTTCTCTGCTTTGCTCTGCCTGATGAACTTCTACCCATGTTAACAGTAGCAGCTACGTTTCTGGGGTACACAGCCAACAACCTGAACAAAAGAAGAGCGGGGGGAAAGAAAAAAAACAAAACAGGTAGGAAGAGGGACAGACAAGTCATAAGTTCATCTACCTCAGTGCAGAGGACCCAGTGTTGGAGACAGCATGCATGATAACATGACACATGGAGCCTGGATCAAGTGATGACAAAACTAACATTAACTTAAGTCCATGTGGACATAACAGTGCAGAGCCCAATGGTGACAAATGTGAGTGTAATACTTTCATAGTCTAACCTTGCAGCTGCAGGCGACAAAGTACAATAAAAACGTACGGTTTCGCTTTACAGCATGTCATCATGTCTTTGAAGTACAAACTCTGAACGACTTTTCACATCCAACTGTATGTTCCCTGTGTGTGAGTAAGAAGCCACTGGCAGGATCAGAGTTCAAGGTTTACATCATGCTCCTAAATATTCCAGTGTCAATGAGAAAGAGATGTCACTCAGAGGACGCATGTAGAAACAGACCTGCATTACTGAGCTCTGACAAGAACTCGGCAAGCAATTCCAACAATTATACATAAAAAGAAAAAAAAAAAAGTTGCAGCAAAATTATCTGGGATCAGTAGTACCATCAAATTGTCAAGAGAGGAGCAAATGAAAAAACAAATTCCAGTAGATGACACAGTCTATTTCCTGGCATAGGTAGAGACCACGCGAAGAGAGTTTGACTCCTGAAAGTACCATTCAAGCAACAATAACAAAGTCAAATGTCTCACTGGTGCTTGTGGCATAAAGGAAAAAAAAAAATGCATGTTTTATATACAAATCATATGTACCTATCAGTAGTGTCTAATGTCAAAGTAAAAAGAAAACACCCATCATGATGTCTTAAAACATAAAATATATTTTAAAAACAAAACAGTATTTCTGATTGCCATTTCATACGCCTCTTATTTACTCAGTGTTCACGATGTCATTGCCCGTCACCAGTGGGGTTATGGCTACATCCACGTTTGAACTGAGCGTCTCGTTAAATGAATTTGACGACTTCATCTCACATCTGAACAGACAACAAAGGCTTGGACTGAACTACAACATTAATTTTCATATCTGGCTTGTCACATCTCATCTCACAGTGTTCATCAATATGAAATAAAAATATTAACAAATAAATTAAAATAAAAACCGTCCCAAACAGCATCCCTGCCACATTTCAAACTACGACCAGGACTGGACCACATCTGTAATGTGACACCTGCAGGTCTCACACACGATGAGGAAGCTACAGTTGAGTGCAACTAAATTTCTGTAGTAGAATATTCAAGTGAGGGAATAAAAAGCACCTTCTGGCTGTTCATGCTTAATTAACCAAAAGTCCCATAACTGCTTTTGTCTAATGAACTACAGCCTATACCAGAGGACATCTGAGTGTCTTAGAAACATGCTAGTAGTCCAGACACCTTTTACACACACAACTGGAAACAGTGCTTCAGCCCCCCCCCCCATCACAGCGACAGAATGCAATGTTGCATGGCCGACAGAATATAAAGTTAACTGTGATTATTCCTAAACTTAAAACCCACAACATGCTTGACTCTTCTGGACAAAGTTAGTCCGTCGTGGGACATTTTCAGAGATTTAAAAAAAAAAAAATATGAAAAAAAAAAAATATATATAGATATATATTCCCATCACTGTACAATAGTAAGAATTCCTGCCATGGGAAATGAAAACAAAAAAAAGGTTGAGTGTGATGATATTAACAGTGGTAGTGCTGTAGTGTTGTGGCCCATGGAGAAGGGGTTAAAGTGAACAAGGAGGAGACACGAGGATCAAAGGGAGGCAGGGGAGAAAAAGTCAGGAGGGGGGAGGGGTGATTCTCAGTAGTTTTGGCTAAAAAGGTGAGGTAGGCCTTGTCACAACTTGGAGTGTGGCTTTAAAACTGGCAGGGTTTTCATTTGCAGTCTTGTCTTTAGTGTTTGTTTCCTATGGGAGTGTGGTCTGGTTGTGCGTCTCCAGTGCGTCTTTTCGCCGCCTGGCGCTCACATTTTGACATCCTCCTCCACGCTGAGCTGAGACAGAGTCTTCTTGATGCGCAGAGCGGTCAGTCTGGCCGCTCCATTGGCGTACCAGCACTCCCTCATGATCTTCCCCATCACACGCAGTGACTGCACAGGAAAAGACAGAAAATGATTTGGGATCTAAAAGATGTTTGAAGCAGTGTACCCAATGTTGTAGCTGGAGGATAATGATGTTAATTAATTCTTTGTAAAATTATAAACCTGTTTATAAAAAAATTCTCCATCAGGAAAATATAATAGTGCATTAATACATTTTCACTGCCGACTTGTGCAGTAATAAAAAAAATAAAAGAAACAGCTGGACCTTTTGATTGTTGTACCAACATCATGGACTAACAAACTTACAACAAAAGAAGATATATTTGACTATAAAATTCATCTATTACTAGCCCACTACACTGATTTAGAAGTGAGTGCCTCTCCATAGAGCCACTGGGTGTATTTTTAGAAAAAAAACTGTCGCAGTTGTTTGCCTTTTTTTTTTTTTTTGTGTGTGTGTGCGTTTACATCGTGAAATACCTCGTAGCTTTGCCACCAGTTGGGCACATTGGGCCTCAGTTTCTGGTCACACACCACCTTCCTCATCTCCTCTATGGAGGGGTCAGAGGGCACGAGGTCATAGTAGGGCAGCTGGTACTCCTCATGAATACCTGTGTTACATAATGGAGATGCATTCTCAGTCTGGCTTCATGCTCTTGTTCATTAATTCGATTCATTCACATCAAGAACATTTTTTCCAGTCAGCTGCCGACCGAGATCTTACCTCCTGCATTGCATCTGCGCGCAATTTCCCAGTACACCAGGCCCAGCGCATATATGTCTGCACATTTGAAGGAATCAAAGTGTTTCATGTTGATGGTTTCATCCAGAACCTCTGGAGCCATATATCTGGAGTGGACACAAAGAGGTAGAAATCAGTAATAGCACTAAATGAGACAATTTAGATGGCTGAGAAAACATTTATAATTATCATATTTAGTAAAATAATCAGTAGTGGAAAGGTCCCATTTCTAAGTCAAAATGTCAAAAGAAAGAAGGATCAGACTGATTAAAACAGTTACTATGATTTAAAAGCTCTTTATTTATTTCAGAATCATTAATAGTATTGTCTTATAAACTTGGAGGATGAGGCTGATTGACTATTCAAGAAAAAAACCTTTCCAAATGTTCTTCCCTTTTTGAAGCACTCGAACCCCAAAGCAATGGAAATTATTTGTTTTAAAAAGACAAATACTTTTTTTTTTCCAGCTACACAATTTCCCAAAACATCTGGACAATGTAGTTTTTAACAAACGATTCACAAATTAGTTGTTGTGTTTAGGTAAGTAGTAAGAACGTCAGCAGGACAGTGATGATTGTTGGACACTGACCATGTTCACTGTAATTTAGAAGAAACATGAGATCAATAGTTTGACTACGACACAGGAATAATTAGACTTTGTTTGTCAGTGGGATCTTTTCATTGCTGTTTTTGATCTTTTAATGGGTTTTGCTGACAATAAAAAGAAACTTCACTTTCGAAGACCTGCAAGATCCCTGATGTCCAACTACGCTTGTTTACTTCCGAGTGAATGAGCATGGACAAATTTACCTCTTAGTGCCCACGCGCTGATTCGGTGCTATATCGATTGTGTCTGTGATGGACTCGTGGCGCACTGCCAGGCCGAGGTCAGCTATGGCACACATGCCGTTCTTCTTAACCAGGATATTTTTAGACTTGAGGTCACGGTGAGCAATGCCAGGCTTACCTGTATGAGAACAGATAGCACATTGTCATATTTGCCTCAAGAGCTCAGAAGAGAAAGCACATGCTAGATGAATGTAAATGACTGATGTGTGGTTGTTCACGTTCCTGCTTTTAATGAGCATGTTGGTCTCACCCTGAGTGCCGAGGATCTCCATGTGTAGGTGTGCCAGGCCACTGGCAGCTGACAGTGCAAGTTTGATCATGCCCTCGATGGTGACCGAGTAGCGGTTCAGGTAGTCAAAAAGAGAGCCATGCTCATGATAGTCTGACACCAACCAGAGCTGAGTCCATGTGCCATTGTCTGACAGAGCAAAAAAAAACAAAAAAGTAACAGTCAGAGAACATGCAATTCACATGTATGAGTATTTACATGGTATTAAATGCGACTCAATTGATGGATCTTTTGCTTAAACTAATGCTGAGATTTCTGTAGATAGAATATTAATATAGCTTCCCCTAAAAATTATTCTTTAAATATGTTTTTGAATAAATGCTTGAAATGTTAACATGAAGAATCCAAGTCTTTCTGCAGCCCACAATCTTCCTCACCTTTATTATCTGCTGCAATGAATCCTAGGATGTTTTCGTGGCGCAGCATGATTGTCTGGTAGATCTCAGCTTCTCTGAACCAGGAGCGTTCCTCTCTGGATGAGAAGATCTTCACTGCCACGTCTCCTCCTCTCCATTTTCCTCTCCACACTTCACCAAAACGACCCTTCCCTATTATCTCCTGCAGCACAATAGTCCTGGCTACCGTCCGCTGCACAAACAGGGGCAGACCTGCAGGGGGCAGTAGTGAGACAAACAAAAAATTAGCCATTGTTCCCTGTAGATGTATTTTGTAGCTGTGGGGTGGTGGGAGGACGCTCAGCAGATTTTAGGTCAGGATCATTTTCACTGGTGTTGCACTTGAGTAATCACTCATGTTTCTATTTATATAATGACATGTGGAAGACTAATGTTCATGCTAAAAAGAAAGGGCTGTTAAAAAATCTTGTGTTTTTAAAAGTGTTTTAAATGAGTTTTCAGAATCTACTGACCAGAGCCTGAGCCGGAGGTGGACATGTCATAGATGAGGTCTTGCAGGGTTTTGTCCTTGGCCAAGTACAGATGGTCACAGGAGGGGTCCTCAACCTCCAGCCTCTGCCTGTGGCTGTATGCCCTCTGATGATACTGGAACAGGAACACGCCCACCATCAGCAGCACACATAGCAAGAACACCGGCCCTGCGATGACAGCTACCAGCTCCACTGGCCCCCAGGGACTTCCTGTACCTGACCAGTTCTTGGTTGGGACTAAAGGACAGCAAACAAAGGATAAAGAGAAGCAAAGGCGATTACTTTAAATACAACCAACAGCGTCACTGTTAAAAAGAAGTCTCAAAGAAGTCTGACATGTATGATAGAGCCTCACCTGGGACTTTCAGGTCAATACTGTTGCAGTAATCTACATAGCAGCAATGTGTGTTGAGCAGGCCCTCAGCACTCAGACAGTAGAAGGGCTGTCCAGGGGGGACTAGGTTGTCCCGATTGATACAGATGCGTACGTGTTGCTCCTTCCCCTCGATATAGTATGTGGAGGCCATGCAGGCGCCATCTGTCTCACACTCATAGCCCGTCTTCTCACAGTTTGTGCAGTTACAACGCAGAGCTGCAGGAAAGGACAGTGAGAGTTTAGTAAATAACAATTTCAGATAGAGGCCACTGGGTTTAAAAAAAAAAATTAAAAAAAATTCAATTCTCCATCATGTCCAGCAGGGGGCAAGCTGACACCACGTGTTCAACACAGGATGTAAAGAGCAAAGTATCCCATTCAGCTTTAGGCATTTTGTGACATAAGGACACAGAGCTTTGAGTTCAGCAACAGCCAGACAGCCTCGATGGCCCTGAAATCAGATCCTTTACTGCAGATGAACCCAAACACACAGGGTGGAGATGGACCTGCCCAGTGGGACAGACAAAGTGAAACCCAACAACGGGAGACGGCTCCTGCCAAATCCCCATTGCAGCAGTCTGCTCCATGCCTCTCTTCTGTCTTTCTCACACTGACACAGAGAGCTGCCACTGTTTAAGCTAATGAGACAGGAGTTTTATTAAACACAGCACACTCCTGCGGAGGGACCTATTAAAGCTGACAGAATGAAACTCCTGCTATCGCTGTAATAAAACTACAATAGTCCACCTACACACTCCAATGAGGTCAGTGCCAGAAAGTCCACACATATCAGCCACATCTAAAACCAAAACCAGTGTTGGTTAGGCAAACTGGAGAACAAGAAACTGCAAACTGATTAGATTTGGAGTTAAATGTGATTTTCGGTCACAGCACACATGCTTCTTATTTAGAGGAAGGTCAGCACAGAGGGCTTCTTCCAAGGTTTTCTACTTCCAGAGTACAAAGCAGGAGCATGAAAGGTTACATGGCTGTGGGACTAGTTTTCACATGGGAAAAACCCAGGGAAGCAACTCAGCTCAACTGAACCCCAGTCAGTGGTAAATGACAAACTGTCTGACTGACAACAGAGCCGTGAGTGAGGCGTAACAGGCCAAGAGCTGAGGCTTGGTCAAAACAAAGGCTGGACCACTCAAGACTAATCGCTGTGTACTTAGAGGGGACAAGACCACCGTAGCAACAACAACAGAGGAGGAGACACAAAGCAGAGAGGAATTTCAATCCTTATTCTCTGATTTAAAAAAAAAAAAAAAAAAAAGCTCAGCATCAGTTGGACCACTGACAATGTCTGGCCCAGAGGAAAGAAAAGATTTTAAGAGTGGCAAGCCTCCACTAATCCCCTGTGTCTTATCCTGAGGGTTTCTTTGACCAGATGAGCTCACTGATCTTCCCTGTTTGTACCAACTCTCTGTCAAAAGGTGTCAGCAGAGTTCAAGACATTCCTGAACCAACTGGATCATCACATGATGAGGTTTTAGTTCAGTTTAAACAAAAAAAACAAAAAAAAACCTCAAAATGACCGATACATTGCACCATCAGCATGTTAACATCCAAGTGGCCAAAACCACAAAAACTGGTGTCATAGGAGTGGTTTCCACTAAATTGGACTCTTGTGAGGTTGCATCCTGTGTGGGAGCATTTTTTGCATGTAGCGTGTGTGCTGATGTGTTCATGCTTGTTCACTGAGTGGTAACTGGAAATGTGGAACACTTGAACCAAGGTTTTAGTAATAGTTCTCATCTATTTGGAGTTTACGTGTATGTGTGCGTGTTGCCCTCCGGGAGGCGAGCGGGAAAGTGGCAGGAACTGTTGGCGGAGGGTGTCCAAATTCACCAAAGTTCGCATGCAGATGGAATTTCCTGCAGATTAAATAGAGGTGAAGCAGGCTGGAGCTGATAAAGAAAGAAAAACAAGCCCTGTGCCACATCACGCTAATCTGCAGAATTAATGGAGCAAATATTTTAGCCAAATAGACCAGATGACACAAGTAACAGTGGTAGGTTGAAGAGCTAGATATCCATTAAACACTGGATATCCATTAAATTCAGATGACTTGAAACCCTCCTTCTGCCAGGCTCCTCTTCTGTGGGCCTGCTGTCAATTGATTCACATTGAAATAAATAAATCAAGCCATTTTTGAGCTATCCATAGTAAGAGTGATATTTTGAAAAACGGCCAGAGTTTCTCCACAGCACTTTTTTTTTTACAAGAATCAAACTAAAGACTATAAAAAGAGTTCCTATAACAAACATATTGCAGCAATATACAACAATAACATTAACAACAGTAAGATGGTAAAAAACAAACAAAAAAAAAACAACCCATGATCTGAACAGGCGCATCCATCCTGGAGACTCTGTGTGTGGTAGGACAGATGGTACACAGACATACAGACAGAAGCTCAGGAAGGAAACCAAACATGGCTGAAAACACACATTTCGTTCTTGAGTCTACCATGGATGGTTTGTGGTCTACCAAGAGTTTGTTTTGTGGCAAGTCTTCCTTTCTTTAAAGGACACCTTGTGACTATACCATATGTGGGGCTGCTTCCACAAAAATAAGCAACATCACCATGTGTAACCAATATGTCCAAATCTATGACAGAACATGTAATTTTCTATAATGATATCAAAATAAACTTTTAAAAAGGCAAATTACTAAATCCCGTAATCTAATGAATCATCAAGTAATTCGTCACACTGGGGCCAAGTTGCATTTGCAAAAATTTCCCATTACATCCTAACATCCATCCAGAAATATTAAAGGGACACCTCTATATAAAAATCTCTACTGGCACAATGTGAAACCATGACCTAAAAAATACAACTATACAACTAAATCAAACTGTGTCTAAGAGAGAACTCTTGTCCCAGTTGCATTTGCCCAAATGTTGGTCGCTCTGCATATCTCACTTGATTCAGAGCAGAAGTGTTAGAAAGCTAGGTTAGGAATAATACCAAACCTAAATACACATGGATCTGAGTAGTGGCTCGGAGTGTGTGGTTTGAGTGAACTCTGCTCTTGTATCCACATAATTGGTGGTCTTTACACTGGTCCTTTGTGTGGAGATTAAGACGACATGAGGAGGGATTGGACTGGCCCAGCACGAACAAAGAGCAGACTAGAGTGGGGGAGCGCACTTTAGCGTAGGGGCAGTGATTGGGGGATGGGTGGCGTGCAGGGGACAGCCCAGGGTTTGCATTAACAACCCCAATGTTTGGGGGCTGCGCTAGGCCAGACAGGATGGGGGCTGGTCCCAAATTGGGCAGGACAATACAGACAGGAGGGGGCAGAGGGGGTAACGAGCAGGGTAAGAGCCCCCCAGCTGCGATTGGGGTCTACCCAAGTGACCAGCTGTGTCCGTCATTAAAACCCAGTCTAGACTTTGACTTGTGGGAGGGGGTAAATAACAGGAAAAAGGGATCAGTGGAGGAAAAAGGGGAGAACACAGCTAAAACAGTTACTCCTTTGAGCTGCAAGTGTGTGAAGTTCCTATCATTCCGTTCATGTTGAGACAGGAAATGGCAGACATAGTGAGGAAGGGATTAATAAAACATTGTTGCCATAACCAGTGTCGTCTTAACTTGGACCCAACTAAAAACCACAGCATAGTCCCATTCCAAACATTTAACCTGGATGACAGTGTTTTGTGTACGTGTGAGTGTATACATGTGTTGTTCAGACTTACTCGTGCAGAGCGACCCTGTCAAAACAAAGGGTGAACTTTCAAGTATGTTAAGTTGATAAAGTCTGTGGAAAATACTCAAAGCGTGCTCGGCGCGGGACTGTGGGGTTACACAAACACAGTGGGTTTCTGGGGGCTAAGTGACGCAGACAGAGACAGTCGGTACGTGCATGTGTACGGGGAGTAGAGCGCCATTACCAAAATGCACTGGCTGAAATTAGATCCATACAGATACCAGACTGAGAGCTGATCAAGACAAGCAGACGCCACCAGACAGCGCGAGTGCAACACACACATGCGGGCGCACACACCACAACTGTGTCCTAATCAATGCTAGGGGAAGGAGGAAAGTCATTACCTTTGTCTGCATCTGAGGGTCAGATTACTGATCTGATTCTAAAGTAAGGTCTCTGGGGCTGAGGCTGCTTCTACTATCTCTACCCACCACCACCCTCTAGGCTACATCCCATCCTGTCTGTCTGTCTGTCTGTCTGTCTGTCTGACATCCTAATGAGTTCAAAGGCACACAAGTGTGCTCACTTCAGACATGCTGCTGATGCTGGTGCTCAAATTCCCAAACTGGTCAATGCTGCCTCTTTAATGACCTAGTACATTGCACTACAGTGAGCCAATGCACCAGCCATGTGACTTTAGCTTAAAAAAAAAATCTTATGAGTATTTGCAAAGCAGAGACTTAATTACTATTTTTTCGGTCTCCTTACTACTGTTCTTGAACTTTAACTTTTGTTACAGTCATGGCTGGGTATTTTGTTTTATTCTTGATAAAACAAAACTGACTATGATTCTGCCTAGGCAAAATAAGTTCTTGTGCATTTCCTGCAGTCTAGACAAACATGAAACGGTTGAGGGTTTGTAGAAAAAGAATCAGAACTGAAACTTGTGTATTGCATTGACGTATAGAAAATTTCCAGACAAAACCTAGCTCTTTGATTCAGTGTAGAATTATTCCAGATTTGATTACTACCATATTTTAAGAGAATAACACTGTACTTTATTTTCTGACATTTATATTATGGTCATGCATACCTTTAGCATTTAAATTACCAATTACTAATGAAGTAAAATTGGGCCAAGTGCCTGGTGGCTAACCTGGTAGGTAACATACCACAAAAGGATTGGACCTAACTGTAGCGGTCCCCGCTTTGAGTCTGACCTGTGGCCTACTCCTGAATGTTATCCTTTCTCTCTATTTCTCTCCCTGACTTTCCTGTCTCTCTCACTGCGTCTGTCTGTCAGCTGCCCACCAATTTAAGATCCTGTAGAATGAATAATATTTATTAAAAATATACTGACAAGAAATTTGAAATTGTTAGTGAGTGAAAAAAAAAAAAAAAAAAATTATCATCTAAAAATACGATACAATTCAATGACACCAAAACAACTTCCTGTTTATCACCAAATAGTCCACCTTGAATACTGCTGTCTGGGAAATACATAGGGATTGTCACAGTGATTTGCCATATTAATACAGACACTATACCAAACTAATAAAACTACATATGCAACTCAAATAAAGACCAACTTTGCATATTGTAGTTTGTTTGTTGCAAGGATGATTGTTTAGCTGCCAAATGAATCACACTTGGGCTGAAAGGTGGAGGTTTAAAATTCCACTTTAAGAACTAGTTAGATAATATGCACTCACACTATATTCACAAAAGAAAAAAAAAAAGTCCTACCAACCTCAAAAATCAAAGCAAATCATTGTCAGAGAAGTACTGCAGAAAACTTGACAAGTAGACTGCACACCTTCAAGCAGAAAATGCGAGGCAGAGCAGGTCTAATCTGCATTCCAACAGCAGCCAAAAAAACAAATCAAACACCTCTACAAAGAGACATGTACTGGAGGACGGGTGTCAGGTTTAGCCCTATAGACATGAA
Organism: Rachycentron canadum; assembly: GCA_038496675.1. Lineage (NCBI taxonomy): Eukaryota > Metazoa > Chordata > Actinopteri > Carangiformes > Rachycentridae > Rachycentron > Rachycentron canadum. Next base: position 13,800,227 of record CM076651.1, read on the forward strand.
CTCACATAGCTACTGGGCCTGTCTGGGTATACTGTGACAAAAACAACTTTCTGTCACCAGGAACATTTACGGGATACCCTAACAAGCAAATGTCGTAACGCCAATGCATATACTACAAAAACCCTTTAAACAAAGACAAAGTACTTTGTGTAACTTAATGGCATAGAGAAGTGGGCAACTGAGAAGTGGGCTGCCTCTGCAGTGCTAGTAATCCCTTGTGGTCCAACATCAGTAATGGTGGAGGCTGGGTCAGTCAGAGGCTATGCTGTCTGCTGTAGCAATTAGGGCTCTGTGCCTCTGGGCCAGCGGAGGTCATTAACAACATTGGTCATTATGGAGGGAAAACTAGACCACCCCAGACCTGACCTGACCCTTTCTGGCTCTGTGCCACATTATAGAAACTGTTAGTAAACACAAATTGCAAAAGAAGAGGTTTTGGGCCAGGGTGTAACATTACAGTTTATACAGGGGCAGTGCAACTTCATTTGAGCATGATTTTGCTGCAGGGATCGAACGGCTTAAACATCCACCTTTTGAGCACAGGGCTTGACAACTGCTACACCTTTAGGAAAAAAACAAAAACAACTTTCTCCCTTAATACAGCTGCCAATACTACCAACCAACCCCATCCCCCTCTCCTGAGCAAACATCATCATCTCATCAAATGAACCCAATGAGTTTCAACCTTTCTCCGTACATTCCCCTAGCTCTGATCTAATGGGCAGGTGTACACATGTTCCAATCTTACTAGCTCATACTTTCTCCACCTGAACTCCTTCACATTAAATGGCAATAAACAGCACCTGTTCCAAGGCAGAAGCTTGAACAAGTTGAAAGAAAGGTGCTTTTCTCTGTTTCCAATCACCCCGTCTTTGATTTACACAAATACAGATCAGACATTCTCTGATGTAAATTTGTGTAAATCTGGTGAAAATATCTAGAGGGTTGAGTAAAAGTGAGTGCAGAGTTCAAGAGATAGCAAGGGTTAGGTTTGTTTTAACATAGAGAAGAAAAAAAACAAAAAAACAAATACACTCATACACATGGCTAGTGTTCAAGTCTCCTTCAGCTGCCTGTGGTGGCAGTGAGTAAGTGAAAGCAGAAGTGGGCCCACAGATAACAAAGTACAGATTAAATTCTGATAAAGCACCAGGCCTTTTTTATGAGAGAGAGAGAGAAACTGGGGAGGGCGGGAAGAAAAGAGAAAGAGAGGGACGCGCCCTACCTCACGGCAGTGTGGTTGACAGTACCATATCGCATTGCTACTGTGTTCAATGCACCCAGGCAGACTGCGTCACGCAGGCATGTAATACCTATAGCACCACTGGCCCTTAATCCTTATGAAGTCAACAACATGTGACGGATTCATCAAACCTGTGAGTAAAGTGTATTCTCACAAATACATACTACAGTTGTCATAGCCCTGGAATCTGCTCTGGCACAACTCATTTCAGGTTGGTCTGGTTTCAGTCCCTGCATGGTATAATCCATTATATGGTGTGAAACCATGGCTCCAGACAAACTTGTGGGCCCCTGACATGACAGACCCCGCCAGCTGGACAAACCCATCATCACCCCCCTGTCTGCTCAGGCCACACACACCCACCCCCACTTTCCCCTCACACATCACTGTTAATGTTAGAGTAACCCAGTCAAACAAACTGGCCACTCAGGTGTGATAATTTTCCCTGCATGCCTTACATGAAATGACCAGCCTTGGTGTAAAGCTTCCTTATCTAAACTAAGCGGGGGAGGCATATTTTCATGATTCTTGGTAGGATGACTCAACTGTTTAAAGCAAAACATACACTTCAACAGATGACAATGAGATATTTATTCTGGTACACACAAATGACTCTTTTCTTACCCGTTATTACTGAGTTTATTGGCCGAGCTGCAAGTTGCAACAAGGTGAAACAGCTTCAAAATTCAAAGAAAGTAGGGAGGGCAAAAAAAAATTTTTTAAAAAAGGAAGGGGGTCTGCACAACACAAGACATGTCTATGCATACAATAATAGTCTCTTAAAAACCAAAGCACTGACTCAAAGATGGGTTGGCATGCTGAAGACACAAACCCACATAAGTTGAGCTCAACATCTGCTCATTTGAGACAGTGGAGTGGAGGTGGGTATCAGCTGCTCCAGCAGGAGGACTCAGACTGAGGCAGCCCCATAACTGGCGCCTCAAAAGACCCCACTTGCCACATTTCCATCACAATGAACCCAGACTTCAACTCTGACTTCTGTCTGGGATGGCTGAATGCACGGCTGTTGTCACCCTATGCCAGCATTCACTTTCTGCTGGAGGCCACTAAGGAGCCTTTTCACTCCTTACAAATGGACACCAATGGACGAGCTGCCAGTATTTACTCTCAAAAACACATTTCATGCACAAAGTAGGTTAGGCCTCCATTCACAAACTCCTATCCGCTCTTTCCTCTGTGGAAACCAATGCTCACAACATGCGACGAAACTGTAACTGACCCCATTGCACACATTTAACCAGCCAGCTATCATTACACGGTGTTGTACCCAAGCAGTGCAGTGATAAGCAGGAGGTTGTTTGGTAAATATCTTAGCATAACAGCCACGGACAGATAACTCAAACACCAACACCTGACTGTGGGTGACTTAGCGTGACTGTACGACACAATAAAATGACCGTATTTCAGTCTTGTTCCCCACAAACGAAGCTTATTTAACGACAGTATTTAACTTTAGTCAGTTCATTATCCAGTTAGCTAGCAAGCGTTAGCTGGCGCCTCGAAACAAACAGCCCCACCATGTTGTTGTTGTGGTTTAGCTACTTGCTCCGTGTTCAATACCGACCATTAACACACCAGGCTTTGCCAGCACATAATTTAAAAAAAAACCCCACAATAGGGAGCAAACTACCCAGCAGCACCACTCCTGTTTCGGATACACAGCAGCTGTGGTTTTGAGGTCGGCGCTAGCTAAACACGGTTAGCCAAATCCCCGATACACAGCGCCATGGCGATGAGCGACAACAGGCGATGCCCGGTCCAGGAAAACACATCGAGACAAAAGCCGGAGAGGTGCTCAGATCAAACTTACCATTACCGACGGTCACTAACCCGAGCAGGGCCAGCAGCGATAGGGCGATGTGATTTAGAGCCATTTCTTTTGAATTCCCATCTCTCCGCGAGGAAATGCGTCCTAAGTGTGTCGTTATCAACACGACCAGACCTGAAACACAACCACAGTGAGACCGCACACACCACACCGCCAGATACTCGCCAGCCAGCCAGGCGAGTGACGTATTTAAAGGGGTGTGTGTGCGTGTTTAAAGGGGAGGGCGGCTGCGGCGGCTGCTGCTGCGGCTGCGGCGGCTGCGGCTGCGGCGGCTGCGGCTCAGGGCTGCGCTACAAATGACCACCACCAATGAAAAACAAAAATAATACAACTATTTGCAAAACATAGAACTAGAACTAGAGCTTTTTTTTTTAAATCGATATTTTAAAGCATAACCAGCTCGCCTATGTCATCACTGGATATCCACCGGCCCCTGACCTACAAAACACCCCCCAGATCAGAGATAAGATAACACATCAGCAATAATACAACTACACAACATGTAATATAACTAGTCACTTTACCGCAAACAAAGTGCAGAAAAAATAAATCAGATAAATATTTTAAAACATAATGCCTATGCCTATGTCATCACTAGATAACCAGGGGTCCCTGGTTATCTCAAAGCACCCGCTTTATCAAAAGACAAAATATTACCAACAACAATACAAATAAAAATCAAAAAGATATAACTATATATTTTAAAACATAACCAGCTAGTCTACTCCACTCCCAATTTTGTAGCCTTGTCTTGTATGGGGTATGGTTGTAAATTTATTTATTTTTTAAATTAAATTATCAAATTGTCAAATGATTAACAAAGAACCTTTTTGAGCAAGGTAAGATTATACCACAGGGAAAATACAATAAGGCTGCACTTAATTATTTTTCGCTCTCTGTGGGTCTAACAATTACTTTAATCATCAACTCATTGTTCATTGTATAAAATGTAAAAAAAAAAAGAACAGTAAAATATTTATTTCCTATATTCCCTGAAGCAAAAGTGAAGAAATTCAATTTGCCTTTCTTGTCAGAACAAAACATTCATACCCAATACCCAAATCCTGTTCAAAAAAGAAGAGTATGACAATGTTATTTTATGTCTTAAAGATTATATCTTAATAAACCTTTTGGCTAAATCTAGTTTTGAATTGCTTTTTCCATTGAGGTCATTACTCAACACTACACAGTTTGTAAATAATGTATTGGAAATAAACTGATTCTAACTTGGCTTCCACTCTTACAAACCATAAAGTGTCTCCTTTCATGACACAAACAGGTTTCACTTCTACAATTAATGTTAAAAAAGGTAAAAACTGTGAAATACTCTGAGGACACCTTTGTTGTTGTTGTCCGTTGCTATCAGAAAAACAGCAAAAAAACCTCTCTATATTATCAGGTTAGTCTAGATGATTTTATTATCATTTCTATGGTTTGTATTAATGATATGAAGTCAGTCAGCAAGGTTGTGATTCTTGTTTAAACAAGGTTACATCTTGATTCAAAATCGATATTTGACAATGCAAATGGAGGAGGAATCCAGTGAGGTTTTGACAGACTTCTCATTAAATTTTACTTTTTTATTGATGAGGGTTATGAGGCAGCAGGGTAAGAGCTTTAAATGATAGCAGGTGACTCTGGGTATTTGCCCTGTCAGTACCACTGTTAGGTCACTCAGACTTCAACAACCTATCTATACATCCATAGTCAGTAACTATGATTAATTACAAGTATTGTTAATTATCAATTCAATCTCTAATTAAGATGATATTATCCAGCAATCCAGCAGTCCCCTGGTAAATCATTAGATTGTGAATAAAATTGAGGCTTCAACATTGTTGCATATGATCTCAGATCACACAGCAATCATGGACGTGGAGCTCACAAAAGGTGCTCTGGCTCAGCTCCATTCAGGGTTTTCTCTCAACTTGGGTCTGTCTGTCCTCTACTAACACATCCAGCTGCCACTGACTGAGAATGTAGCTAAGGAAGAGGTGAGTCAGGCTGTAACCAGGTACATCTGGGACGATATCTGTGCCTGCTTTTATCACCTGTCCTCTTGCTAGCACTCTCACTGATCTGTCCTCAAGCCTAATTGTGTCTGCATATTCTCCTCTTGTGGCTTTATATCTGTCCTTTATCAGCCTTGTTCAATTTATCTCAACATTTCCTCAGTGCATGTTGTCTGCTGAACAAATCCCTCTGTCTCTGCTGAGCCATTTGGTATGATCACACTGTGAAAAAGAATACGCAGAGGAGAGAAACAGAGGGAGAAGTGAGATGGGCTATGGCACTCACAGACAGGGGGTTTGGCCTCTCTGATACTTGAACAACCCCCCTGCAGTGTTAAAAATAACCAGCTCTTCATCTGACTGACCAGACAGATTGGGGCTTTGAGGGAGTATTATCTCTCTGGAGTTTGTTCAACAACCAGGCAGACAGACAACACACACACACACATATATGTATATATATACATATACATGTGTGTGATATAAAGATATAAAAATATAAAGAGAAGATGTCATGCAGATTTGTGCTTTTCTTTTTTCTGACCACATCGCGATACATTCTTTTTTTCAGACAAAGCGTCTATAAAATGAGACACCTGGTCGTAAATGGTTGCTTAGGTCAAGGCTAAAACTGCTGGTGGTTGGATTAGCGACAAGTAAACAAAATGTTATATTTATTTTTATTATATTTATTTTTGGTAAATATGTCATACTTTGAAATGAAGCTCCTCAGTTTGGATAGGCCTGCATATTTACAATGACATGGAAAAATCTAACAAATGAAAGACTGCCATAGTATTTTCAATGTTTAGAGCATTTTACACAAATATTTACTAACAACAATGCAGTAAAATAGTCTGAAGTTAGTGTTATTAAGAGAAAATGTGAACATTTTCCTATCTTAATGCCATTTTGCATTTCATGTACATAGGTCCTCAGTTAATCAGTTCCTTATCTTACCCTGCTACCGGTAACCGTTGACTACTTCAGCGTCATGATGAAATATTGGTCTAAACTTGTTTGTCTAATAATTTTTAGATGATGCAATGCAAACGAAAACAGGATTGCAAAACCGATTACACCATAAATTTCCCAGGGCAAGCTGCATTACCGTAAGGAGCATGGATCACTGTTTGTCTGTTATCTGATGACCTCTACTGGCCAATGAAATAATTGCAAACATCAGTGGTACAAAGTGTTACTTAATGTGCAAATGTTTGAAAAATACAATCCTTTATTCAACATATACAATATTACATATCTGTTTGTGAAATCCTTTACTGACCATAGTGATGGTGATGGTACATTTAGAGAAATGTAAAAAAATAATTTGAAATGTGTTGTACAAAAGGATATAAAATGTGTCTCATTGTTGAGTAATAGAAAATAATACCTCTTTTGAAATATATTTACAATAAACCCAACAGTGATACAAGAGTTTCAATACTGTTACAATATATACAACTAAATAACTCAATGTGACTATGTGCAAAGACTAAATGCTCATTTTATATAAGTTAAATATGCTTACAGAGCATATAATGTGCTTTGGTATGAGCATGATGATGTTTCCTATATTTTACAGTAAAGACATCTTTATACTCTGTGTAGTTTTCTGTGGTTTTGGTTATTGTGGAAAAACCAACAGGCGTAATTTTGCTGATCTTCCTCGATATCTAGAGTTCCTTGATGAGAAAAACATTTTCTGTCAGGTTAATGGGCTGAACATAACAAAAAGATTAAATGGCCGTAATGGTTTTCTTTTTGAGGCCTCTTGGTTTGAGACACCAGAAATCTGTAAGTTGAAAGTTAAGCTTCACAAAAAAAAAAACCCAAAAAACATAGCCTTGGGTGTGAGACAGTCTAGACACTACTGGTCAAAGTCATATGGTTTTAATGTAATGCAGTGGCTGTGTGAATCATTAGCTCAAAATATGCTAATGATATGCACCTTGTGTTGCTCCGAGTGTGGCGCTTAATCCCTTGTAGCATTTTCAATCTTGTGTGCCTTTTTCATCCTGGTGCTCTGGTCTAGATGTCCTGCTTGAGTTTGTTGATGCCGAAGTCACTGTCATGGTCCAGTTTGGAGAGCGTCTTCCTCACCCGCAGGGCTGTGAGTCGGGCTGGTGGGCTCTGGTACCAACACTCCTTCATGATCTTCACAATGGCTGAGAGGATCTGGACACACACAGACAATTGTGAAACATCACCTGATTATCAGGTAGAGTCCATGTGTCCATGTTGTTTCTGTTTAAACATTGTATATATACATATATTGTGTGTTTTAAAGAGTAATTGCTCTGTGTTTATACCTATGGGTGTCTGTATATATATGTCATCAAGTCAGTGCATGTATATGTTTGCTTGCATACCTGTTTAACAAGCGTTACACTGTCAATTTAAGTATATATGTCTGTTAGAGGTTAGAAGAGGTGATAACCTGAGCTGAGATATTCAAAGCTCTAGATAATTGCGTGTGTGTCTGTGAATATGTTTGTGTGCCATCAAATAGCCTACTGGGTGGGAATGAAGCCTGTTGTGCAGACTGGGCCTCTGCTGGTCCACACACACCACCTTCTTCATCTCCTCGAAACTGGGATCTGAGGGCACCAGGTCAAAGAAGGGAGGACGATACTCTTCCACAATTCCTAAAACAATCCGAAGGAAAAAAAACATTTAATGTGGTGTTTCCTTTCCATTTGAGCAGAAAAAACAACTGGCAAACTATCACAACAGTCTTGGTTGTGGGATTTCACTGTGGTGGTTAGGTGAGAAATATGCAGAATGTAATGCTAAAGATGGTATCTCCTCATACATTTTCAAAAAAAAAAAAGAAAAAGACATTTTTCTTCATACAAAGCCTGATATAGAACACTTAGAAATTGAGATTGCTGTAGTGGGAGTTTTGGAAAGTTTGTTGACTAAACAAGAGAAATATCAGTTCCCTAGTGAAGCCAGAGGGATGAAGAACTGCAAAGCCCACTGAGTGTGGCCATGTCTATATAGTTGTGAACACACACACACACACACACACACACACACACACACACACACACAAACATGCACACACACATAGATCTATGTGTCTAAATGTGTATCTGACTATGTGCATTTGTGCATGTTTGTGTGTGGACATGTACTTGCATCTACAAATTGTGTCTATGGGCATCTGGACTATGTACAAGAGAGTGCTGACACCAGATAAGACTGTTTATAATTACTGCAGTGCTAATCGTGAGAGAGGATAGTAGAGACAGACACAGACTAGTAAAACACTGAGGCGCTGAGAGACATGGGACTAACTGCCTCATATGTATACACTACAAGTGCCAGACAGACATGACAGAAAAAAATATCAGTGTGTGTATATATATGTGTGTGTGTGTGTGTGTGTGTATATATATATGTATATATATATACACACACACACATATAAATATACACACACACACACACACACACACACACACACACACACACACACACACACACACACACACACACACACACACACACACACAAACGTTCATTGATTCATTTGAATTAGGTAAAAACTAAACTCTCCAAATATATCTGCAAATTAATGCAAAAGACACAACAATATAATAGCCTGTTATCTTTTTACCATTGACAATGGTCCTGCGGGTAATTTCCCAGAAGACCAGGCCCAGGGCCCAGATGTCAGTTTGCTTGTAAGACTCAAAAATATCCATACGAATAGTCTCATCAAGAACCTCAGGGGCCATGTAGCGTTTGGTCCCCACACGAGGGTTGTTGCCCACATCGAGGTAGTCATGGGACTGAGAGTGTATCACAGCCAAACCTGAGGATGTAATAGACACAGAGCACAGATACAATCAATAACAGCGCATTACCATGTGTATAATAGCCATTTTGACACAGCACATTAACATCAAAAGTTGGAAACAGAGGCAACTACAGGTTTTGAGGATTCATTTGCTTTAACATAGCCCTCACCTAGATCAGCAATGCAGCACTGTCCATTTCGCTTTACCAGGATGTTTCTGCTTTTCAGGTCTCGGTGGGCTATAGCTGGCTTCTCCTGGGAGCTGACAATCTCAGTGTGGAGGTGGACCAAGCCACAGGCCACAGACAGGCACATTGTGAGGCAGCTCTCTGGCTCCAAGCTGCTGTACTGAAGGAAGTCGTAGAGTGAACCCAACTCATGAAAATGAGTGACGAGCCACAGCTGGGTGCTGGAATTTTTGGACGTCATGTCAGAGGCTATGAAACCTAAAAGCCAGAATAGAAGATGGCTATTTCAATTCCTTCAAAATGTGTTTTTGAAATGACATTGCACCTTTCTCCACACAGGAAAGACATCGCTAGATTCTTTTGCCATACCCAGTATGTTGTCATGTCGTAGCTGTACAGTATTGTAAATCTCTGTCTCTCTGAACCAGGACTGTTCATCTCTAGAGGAGAAGATCTTGACAGCCACACTTTCCCCCATCCAAGTTCCCCTCCACACCTCCCCATACCTGCCTTTACCTGGAAAAAGAGACAATTACACATCTGGAAAGTAATAAACAAAACAGGGAAAAGAAGTGCAGCAGTGGTGAGGAATTAGACTGACCGACACACTCTACAAGTGAGATTTGTCTGGCCATTGTCCTTTGGACCAGATAGGGCAGCCCTGTCCCACTCCCTGATGTGCAAAACTCATCAAATATATCCTGTAGATAAGACATAGAGATACACCATATGTGAGAACTCAAAATCTGTTTATAATACTCTTACTGTATGTCAAACATCAAACATCTCTTACACCGTATGTGGGATCATCTCCATTAGAGACCTTGACCATGGTGACATCATGGTCTTTAGCATTTCTCAGTCTGCAGCGTGAACGTTGGAAGCGCAGTAACAGTACCAGGCCACATGCACTGGCAGTCATGATGAACAGCAACAGAGAAAGAGTGATCCACAGCACTGGACGAGGGGAGTCTGGGGGCATTGTTGTCGGTTCTCCATCTGGATACACATAAATATTTCGAACAACAAACACACATAGATTTTTGAGTTTGGGAAATCAGTTGAAAACATTTCAACACATTTGAGAAAGGCAGTTTTAGGGTGGAATTATTTTTGATTAAATATAAACATACTAGTAATATTACTTTCACCTCCCAGTATCAATTTGTTGTAAATAACCACAAGGGGGAACCAGTTGCTATCTAGAGGGATGCTTTGAATCACATCAGTAAGGACTATGTGCCTGAAAGGACTAAATGATTAGGAGGATCAATATCAAACTGTTCTATCAAGTCTCATACAGGTGATGTTCAAATATTGTAAAACAATTATTGTGGGACTCACTAATGTTCGGTGGTGGTGTGGCTGCGGCGTTACATTGGTTCTCTCTGCAGCACATGACATAGAAGTGCTTAAAGGAGGTGAGGCACTGCTCCCTGTAGTTAGCTGCAGAGAAACAGCCTCTCTCCTCATTGGCATGCACCCAGGTGTAGAAACAGATGTCTCCTCTGCAAGTTCCATTGATGCATGTGCCTTTTTCATTTTCGCACACACACAGTAGCTTCCCATCATTTTCGATGCCTGGAGCACAAGTAAAATCATTAAGACAGTCTGAACAAGTGCCGGTATAAAACAAGCTGCATACATGCCTATTCACACATAATTACACAATATTATTAGTCAATAATAAAATGAGAAACATACAAAATATGATTAATTAAAAATAAAAGGCTAAATACACTCTACATAAATATATTTCAGAATCTTAAAAGAGTTTATCACTTTGTAGTTAAGTGATAAACTGTAATTGTAATGAGACCTTGGCTTCATTGAAGGGGAAGGGAGATATGTAAACTGTATTTCCTGGCACCCACAAGACAACACTTTGATGAACAAGACTGTACTGTTAACCAGGAGATATATTTTCAGTTTGAAATTATATGGTGTTTCTGAATACAGTACATGTAACAACAAAAGGGAAAAGAAACACCAGACATTGAAAAGTCTGGATTAATGTGATCTTCATTTTCATATTTACCATTTACTTCACATTTAAACTCTACTACCACTTTGGGTCTAAAGATTTTTTTCTTTATGTTTTTTTTTGTTTAACTGAGTTATAATGAACGTGATTGCATGCCTACTGGTCAGGTCAGTTGGCAAAGCCTGAATCCAGGGGCTGCATATAACAGAAAAAAAGTTAAAATAGCAAGTGGGCATGGAAAGCCAAAAAGGCCAGTTGCAAAAGGGCATCGTCATATATAAATTACTGTTGGAAATGAAACTCAGAAGGCAGCTGCTTAGGAAACATTTAACTCACAAATAAATGAAAAAAATTAGAACCCCTCAACCATAAATATTATAGACTACAGATTCCTTTATGTATTTTTTGACAACAGTAAGTCCAATATTGCTAAGCCTTTATCTGTGGTTTGGTCCACCTGAGCTGATATTTGACTTTCTTCACCAGACACACATTTACTTTGACTCTGCCTTCTTATGTCAGGGCAGCAGTGTAGAAGCTTGTTTGCTGCAAAAAGCTACACATTATTTTACACAGACGAGTTTGTGAGAGCTGTAACACAAAGTGAAGGCTGGAGAACCAAAACAATGAACTGAAAGGTAAAAAAAGTATCCTTTAAAGGAGTTTTACTTGAGTGGAACAGAGGGAGTACTCTTTACAATAACATAAAGATTTTGAACCAGTCACTCACCTGCATGGATGGCAGAGATCCACAGAATTGCTCCAGCTAGCACCACTGTGAACAGAGCAGAGCCTCCCATCTCTGTGAGGCAGGAACAACATAATCAATATAATTAATATAATCAAATGATGCTAATGCAGTTAGTGTTGTCTCTTTATTAGGAACTGTCATAACGAGAAACCAGGGATTTAATTTGGGACACTATGGAAAAATAAGGCCATTTCCCTGACATTTTAACTGCTATGTGATTGAAATTTACAGACGGTAACTTAATAGTGGTCTCTATGAGAAGTCGAGCAGTGGTCAAACCCCGGACTCTGTGGCAGAGGAAGCTATGAGGTCAAAAACAACAGTCCAAGGGCCCAGCCTGTCTGCCTGTGTTGTAATTGCATTGGGTGGGAAAAGGGGGCTTAGGGGAAGGAGGCTGTAACAGCACTCCAGAGTGTTTGTGTATGTGTGCCGAGACTGTGCGTGGTGCTGTGCTGCCCAGGCTCCAGGCCTGTCGACTCCTCAACTACCCTGCTTGCAGAGTAAATATTGATGGCTGTGCTTCCTGCCATTGAGTGGCCCCACCCGGCTGGCTGGCGAGACTCAGGTCTGCACATTGTTTAGGGCTGCACTTCTGAGGGTCACACAGGAGGGTAGTCATACACAACTTGGCCTTTCTTGCTGCTTAAACACACACTGTAACTGTCTGTAACTTGACACCTAGGTGAGCTTAGACACGCTACATTTAAGTAAAAGATATTAGTTAAAAGTAACTAAATTTAGTTTAATTTCTTCAATGAAGAACAAAATCAGTACAATCAAATTAAAGCACAAATATGAAAAGGATCTAAATTAATGCTCACGCTTTAAAACAAGCTTTGCCTCTTGATTTTTTTTTATGTTCTATGAACAATTCACACTGTCTTTGTGATTTTTATTTCAGTTACTTTTTGTAATCTTGTCTTTATTTGTCACCAAGTAATTACATTAACTACAAAAATGGTGATGTATTCACTTACATCATATTTTTGACTGACTGTGTAAAAAAAGCGCACAATGAAGGGTCTTCCAACATCCTTCTTCACTGTCATTTCGATTTATTTATCTGGGTTAAGTTACATTTCATCAGTTCCTGTGATGAAAATTCCTGCTCTACGCTTGACTTAACTATTTATGAGTGGACAGCCACAACACAGTGCCTGCAGGCCAACTCCAGTTCCAAGGGCAATGCCTTCATCAAAAAGAAGCAGCGTTTATATCACCTAACAAACATGTCTTTTGGAAATGTTGCAAAGAGAGGCAGTGAGAGTTAGGACCGAGGAAATGTGGTTATTCACATTTTGCTATTATCTGATTCTGCATTGACCAGGGCCTCTTGCAACTTCTTCCTGCTCAAATAACATCCAAGCTCTGTCTTGTAAACTATGATGTGGATGGGGCTTATATTAAATCTCAAACGTGTAGGCCTGAATGGACTGGGATTTGTGCCAAATGGGCTGTCGACCAGTGTGGATTGAGATAAATGAGACAGTTGCTGCAGAGGCTAACTAATGTCCACAAAGGATGTGAAACGGCTCTTTGTGCCACCAGTAATCTTTTCTTTGCATCACAGTCTATAAGACTATACCTGATAAAATGTTGGGCTACAAAATTTTCCAGGTCTTGTTTTGACTCAAAGCTAAGCAAAATGTCTAAGGTTGTACGAAACCCATTCCACATTGAAATACTGGGTTTATGTGGAAAGGTAGCAATTACAGGTAACTATAGAAAGCAGACTGCATTACTCTGGTAAAATGAATTACCTTGACTTTTTACAATAGTATTATATATACCAGTTGTCCTGGAGCCCATTAAGGACAGTCTGACTGCCATTGCTGTATTATTTGTTGGATAATAAACTTTACTCTATTAGTTACCAAAGTAAACTGTAAATCTAATCAAAAAAGCACTTAAATTGAAATTGCCACACACTGAGTCGTAAACTGCACTAAATCACTGTTAAGCCAAAGATTTACACTTCTAGTATATATATATATATAAAGGTCCTGCCAGTTAGAGAGTCTATCAAAAATAATGCTGACTACACTGATGTTTGGTGAATCAGCTTGGACAATTGGTCATAATTTCAGGTATATATTGTATATATACTGAATATACTGAAGAGCAGTGCATGTTTTTACCATCAAGTATTTTCTTTAACCTACCTTGCATCTGTCATAGATCAAGAGCCCTTGAACTGCACATGTGGCAGTGGAACATGTGAAACATCAGCAAAAAAATACGGATATCCTCCTCTGGTTCTGATACATCTGGCTACTTATATTTAAGTACAAACCTTAGGAAAACAGCAATTTTAATTAAATTTTAAAGGTAACAGAAAACAAACCAGAGGAGTTTTGCTGTTCAATATGTGTATTTGCCAATTCTATGCTATCTGCAATTTCTGTGGGACAAATAAAGGAAATTTGAATGGTGTCCTTTTCTTTTCCAGTTTTATGTGTTTCCTTTAAAATGTATTGAACAGACTTACAATACCTGGTCTTGACAATTGGAGCATGTACTGAAGGTTTCTCATGTGTGCCAAAATGTCACATCCAATGTGAAATCTCTGAACTAGGTTTGTTCTATTTTAAACAAAATATTTGATAAAATGTCTGACTAAAGCTTTCTTTAGTCTCACTTCCTATGTGGGTAAGATGTGGGACTCTAGCTCAACCATTGAGAAGCTGCTGCACTTGTTTCTTGCTCACTAAAACCACAAACCATATTTCAGCAAGCAGCTGAAAGAGTACTTCCTGCATCATGCAGAACATGTGCGGTTCATCTATGGGTCCAGTGGAAGAAAAGCATAAACACAACCCCACCCACAGAATGAATTTATTCTCAGTGGAGATCAACTGTGTCTCATTTCTCTAGCAATCATTTTATCATCCACAGGATCCTGACACAGGAGGGAGCAGTTATCACATCCTCCATCATGGCAGCCTGACTTTAGACTCCAGCACACTTCCTCTCTTAGCTCTCTCCTGTTTGTCTCTATTCTGTTCAATGCTAAATACGTGTGACCCCAGGGGAAAAGATCTATTGTCATCTCTTCCTCTCATCTACAGAGCATCGACTCAGAGAGGCAGATCTCTCATTCCATCTGGATGATTGTGTGGTTACAGTGGTGGATGGTGGGGGCATGGTGCAGCTGTGGCACTGTCTTGAAAGTAACTTTGAGCAGTTTTATTGTAAAGTTTCTTTCATGTGGTTTAAAAGCATTGCTTGTTGCTTGTTGTGTTTTAGGTAGTATAGACCTCAAAACTCTCATTATTATGTGAATACGTGACATCCTGCTTGTTACGTCGACAGACTGATTTTTTCTCCTTTCTGCAGAAAAAACTAGGCTTGGAACGCTTTGAGACTCAGTTTCTGTTGGCATGCTCTCATATACATCCAAATACTAAAATCAATGCACGTTGGTTGAAGAAAAGGATGAACATACCTAAGATACACTGTGCACCAAAGAGAAAGAAATAAAAAGAGACGGCGGGTATGAGTAGGAGTGACTGATGTCACCAACAACAACACCCATCTGGAGAGGTCATGTGTGATTTCTATTACGATCTATAGTCAAAAAGAATAGGCGAATGTCTCACCTATATGTATGTGAGTGTGTGTGTGGGATGGGGGAAGAAAAAGCTGTATGAACTAGTATGAGTATGAAGTATGAACTATGAATGAACTTTTCATCCCAACATGTTTTTCAAAGAAGGATCTCACCATCTTGAGTCCTCTGTCAGTGTTTTATTACCATGTATTACATTATTTGATTATTACTGCCAATGGTTTAACATTTAAGCATAAGTTTATTGTTGAAGATGGTGTAGAAGGAGCTTTTTTTTTTTAAACTACTTGAAATACTTATGTGTTGTTTAACCTAGAACAATTCATATTAATAAGATGTTTAGATTATTTATAAACAAAATCTTAATATGTTGTGTATTTTGTAAGTATGTCATAGTGACTTTTCAGTTTTATCATTTATCAGTCCAGCTATGCTTGTATCCACAGCTGCAAGATAAATCTAAGTGAGAAACGTAAGCGACTTTAAAGTGTAGTAGTGAGAAGTTGTAGTAAGTGTAAAGCAGCACAAAATTGAAATATTCAAGTACAGTAGGCTACTGGTGCCTCAGCAAGTTCAATATGTAATGTAACATGGCTGCCTATGAGAAATAACATCAATAAGGACAAAGGAGAAGTCTTTAATAAGATGATCTCCATGGGGCTTATATATGGGTGATAAAATGTTATAACTGTCTACTGCTGTTCATGTCTGTAGGACACTTCTTGACACCTGTTGCTCCACATCTGGAAACACGTGGAGTGGCCGGCTAAGGCGATGGGTTCACTGTCAGCTACATCGTAGACTACACAGCTGGACATAACACAAAGAAAGAGAAAGAGACGACGTGTGCCACACCGACCTGTATCCGGCTCGCCGTTTAACTTAACAGATGCAAAAGCCTCGTCACGTCTCCCATATCAGAGTTTGAAGTGTCCCTCCGTGGCCAATGCGTTTCAAACAAAAGTAGTTAGAAGACTGAAGAAGTTTAAAGCTCCATGTCAAGGATAAACACTTGAATTGGCACTAAACTGCTCTGCTGCAGATGTTTAATCATCAGACCTCACATCCTTTTCTGCCTCGGTGTCGACCCAACCCGTCGTTTCTAGGAAAACGTCGTCCGCTGTTTGTTTTTTTCCCCCCTTCTTCTTCTTCCTTTGCTCCAAATAGGAACAAGTTCAAAGCGTCTGTCTTGCTCGTTTAACACCAAGTGACTTTGGAGGAAAAGGCGAGAGAAGTGAAGAACTGCCGAGGGGCCGGCAGCTGTGTCCTGGAGGGACGACAAGCAGCGCCGCAGCCTGTTATCTCATCTCGGTCCAAATCGCGCCGATGAACCGACAACGCGAACCACCGTCGTCGGCTCGGACCAAAGTGACGGCTCCCTGCAAGTCCCGTCCCATTAAGTAAGAAACTTCTTGGTTGCTGTCTGGGCTCGTGATCTGCAGTCAAGATTAGAGATGAAAAAAATAAAAATAAATAAATAAATTAAAAAAAAAAGAAGGAAAAAAGCACGCAGTTTTGTCCCACCCCTTATTGTCCTGCACGGGCTCTGCTCTGCCTGGAATGTGTTTCTCATAGCGGTTTTCCTGTTGCTCGCAAAACCTCTCATTTTCCTTTTCCCTGTGGACTGGTGTCTGCACTGCACCGACAGCAGTGGGCTTCAAAGACCCCTCTGTGATACAATAACATTTCTTAGGATAAAAAAAAAAAAAAAAAAATGAATGGTGAGTTTTACAGTGCGGTTTAGTAGCAAATAACTTAAATATTCCTTCCAGACATAGTTTGTTTTTTAAGAAATGTGAAAAATTATTTGCTTTAAAATAGGATTAGAGTTCATTTGCCTAACATTCTGAAAGGGGGCTATTTGAGAGTTTGTTCTGCTGCTGAACAGGCTGGGTGTGGGTTGTGGTGATGTGGCAAGAGCTTTGGCCATTGATGCCTTTACAAGACGAGGTTATAATACATCCTCTGAGCAGTGCTAAGAATTTCCCCATCTATCTATCTATCTGCTGCAGTGAGTTGCCTATGGATACATTTTTTGTTTAACTAATAAACTGATAAACATGAAATTAATGATTTTTTTTGCACCTGGGAGCAATGGAACCCAATTTTGAACACAACACTGCCATTTCAGATACTTTAAAGTTGATTGCACAAATCCGTTAGAAAGCAGTCACATATTTAAACACCCAGCAGTAAAGGAGCCACTTCATCATTCATTTGGAGTCGTGTTTTCTTCCACATTGTGAATGGAAGTAAAATCTGTTTTTGGTCTCTACCAACAGCTCTTAGTTGTCAAATTCCACTATGCTAAATAGTTTACTGTGTCTGTCACCTAAGTAGATTGTGTACTGCAGGCATTTAGAGCTTTTTCACTGTAAACAGCTGCAGGCTGTGGTACGTACTGCAAACTTCCACAAGGCTGAAGGGATCAGCATATTCATCTGATAACTACAAGCTTTCTTGTAACTTCCAGGTTTATTCCCAGTACACAGTTCAACCCACCATCAGCAGATTCATGTGAAACAGCCCAATCAAATTCTGCAGATACTGTACATTGTTATTCACAGTGAAGGCCAAACATTCAAGTCGACGTGTGAAATAACAATAAGCAAAACACATTTTTGATTGGAGAAAATCTTAAATCGTCATTTTTATCTGAAGAATATATTTATCTGCATTTTCAATGTATTTGATGAGCATAGTTAAACGTAGACATCCTCTCAAATGGAGGTTAACACAATGGTCCTCTGGGCAAATACAGAGTTATCTCTTAGATGCCAGAGAGAGTCTGCTGTGTGAAAACACTTCATTGAGCAGAGTCTGAGAGAGATGTCTTCTTGTTGGTAATATAAATTCCCCTCCTTGTTCTCAGGCTCTGTAATCTCTCAGTTCTTGGCTTGTGGCTGCAGACACAGCTGGAAGCTCTCACATCAGCTGTCATGTAGAAAAAAAGGCAAATTGTTGATAGTTTTTAATCAGCATTTATTTCTCTTCCCTCCTAATCTTTGAGTCAGAGAGTCCTATACCCTTAAGACTTTTCTACAAAGCCTTCTGTATAATCTACAAAGGTAGAGGGAATGTGATATTGCTCCATCAGACATGTTTTTAATGCTGTTTTTCAAAAGCAAATTCCTGATGAATAAAACACCACTTTTATTTCTCATGGTCTTTAATGCTGTTGAACAGTCAATATTTTAGACAACACACAGCAAAAAAAGTCAAAATGTTATATTTATTGTGCTTCAGATTACCTCATTCAGTATGTGCAACTCAAAATCTGTACAATCTAATCCAGTTACAACTGTATGGTATGTTTTTACAGTCCAAGTCTTCACAGACCTGATTTAAATATTAATCTGTCCCTTTACTGAACAACTGAGGGGTATTTTCTTTAGAAAAAAAATGACCTCAAGTAACCATGTTGCCCCCTCTGTGAAGAGGAAGTGAGCCACAGAACTGAAAATATAATGTTACACTGTCACAATGTTTCAATGTTTGAAAGGAACAGATGAACAAAACTAGAAGAGCATTCAGAGAGCCCAGGGAGCAAGCAGATGTCAACTAAATGCAACAGACTCAAGACAGGGAAACTTATATTTACTGGATCTGCTCCAAAATTTAATGGGATCTTCCCAGGTCAATGTCCTATGGCTCCACAAAGTCCAGTACAAATTGGTTCTGTACTATTGTCACCGTGAAATAAAAGCTAATTATACAGATACTACACATTGGATTAAGATATTACAGGAGATGGCTCCAAAGCCATCTCATGCCACTCTGGAGAGTGCATTAAATGCTTTCTTAAGAAGCTTAAATAACTTTATTGTGGAAGAGTAACCAAGGCCAGACAAGAGGCTCATCAGTTGCATGCATGTCAGTTAATGAGATAGTCATTTAATTCTAGTGTATTTTCATCTGATCAAATAACAAAATGTTTCAATGAGTTTTGTAAGATATTTCTGCTTCTGTTACTGTACATCAAGTGTTTATCACCTAGCCTACTGTGTCCACACCAAACGCACCAATATGCAGTATTGTGATACTTTGAGGTACCATGAGTTTACCGCATAGGAAGAAAACAAAAAAAAAACTCACAAAGGTCAATAATTTTATTCCATGCTTGCAGGTAAACATATTTTCATATGTCTCAAAGTTTTCTGAGTCTCTTGTTTTCACTTGAAAATAACCCCAGAAATGATACTCTGTTTCATAAGAAGAGCATCTTAATTGCATTACTTTTTTAGATAACACATTTAAATACATTTTGTTGTGATATTTCAGTTACAAGTGTATGAGTTACCAAGTTGGTCTATAAACAGAATATTTTAATGTACCAATGTAAGCTGGGCCTCAAAGATTTCTTGCTTGGCTACATGTGTAATGCCCACTGAATTAACTAAGTATTTCCTGAGTAACATCATGACTAAATATTTTTTCTTGCATTGGTAAGTCAGTAGCTGTGAGGTCTGCTGTTGGTTTCTAAAATATAAAATAGTACAAGCAGCAGTTTTGGAGGCTAACATCATTGGATTATCATGTTGGAGTATTTTAAATTCTGTCAGACATAGATGCTACATGTTGCATATAGTGATGACTGGGCTTTAATTATCCAAAAAAAGTGTTATTATCAAATTTGTAAAATGTTGTAAAATGAACTTGTTTTTGCCATAGGGATTATAATTTTGAAGATAAGTAAAATAGAATTGAAAGAGCAATTAGATTTACATTTACTCATTTGACAGGCGCTGTTATTAGTAAAAGTAACTTTAGCCATTGTAGTGGTGTTAAAGGAACTGCAGACGAGTGTGTGCGCACAAGTATATTTAGGTTTAGGATTTGTCTACTGACTGTGCAGTTTTGATCAAAATGGGACAGTGTGTCACATATGATTCGTTTCCTGTTTCCGAATATTTGCTGACTCTTTGACGCACCAAACCCTGCAGAATATAATTGGCCCACAGATGCAGCATGTGACATCTTTAGGCATGTTTTTGATGGTTAAAAGGTTTTGAGGTCAAAAGTGTAATGTGTAGAAAGTCAAGAAAGTCAAAAGGGTATGTGCATAGGTTAAACTTTTAGACAGAGATAACACTATACCCTTATCATTCACTTTTGTGTGAATTTAGATTGTGATCAGCAAAGCAAATCAAAATGTACTGTTTTTTTTCCTGAGGTGAGTTTACCATCAACTGATGGTGGCACAAGATGGATTTCTACATCTACACAATGCCTCCACTTAAACCTCCATTTATGTAATGATTTGAGTAACTGTTGATCAGTTTGATTGGGTGCCATTAATTGCATTGCAAAGAAAAAAAAAACTCTTAATAGTCAGGTCCCTACACAACTTAAGAACTTAACCTTATAAAATATAGCCACTATCCCTTTAAGCTTTTGGTGTAGAGGAACAAAACACACAGTTTAAAGATGTTTACCTCTTTTTCTTGCATTAACTTCACACACAGTCATTAAATTAATTTTCCGAAGGCCATTGGACACATAATGTATATGTACAGTGTTTGCTAATGCTTTGGTCATCTTGCATAAATGCCATGATGGCACGCTACATGGAAATCCCTCACAAAACACTGACTGATAAAGTTCTCGCAAATGTACAATATTTTTAAGATAAAATGATGACATATTACATCACATGTCAATGAGACTTCATCTACTAATCCACCATGCTGAATATTATAGCATATCTAGCAAATATATGTAACTCCAGTTTTCTCCTGTTTGTCCCAAGCCAGAGTTCAAAAGCATTAATGTCAATAGCTCACTTCCAAACTTGTTTCACAGCTTGTTTTTTCATGTTGAAACTGGCCTCAGAGTCACTGTAATCACATGCTCATCTCATGCATGATACAATCATTGTAAAACTCTTGGCCTCACCTTACTACCTTTTTATCTTGATGAACGTTTTGAACCCTTTTTTTTCTCTTGCTCTTTTTCCTTTTCCTGTTGTTTCTTCTCTCTCTTTTTCTCCTCCCTGGCTTCCTTGTACTTCCAGACAGGAGGCTCCAGGTAGCCCTTCTGCCTCTTCTTCTTTTTCTCTTTCTTTGGAGTGGGCTCCCCAGATTTTGTCACTTCGATCTTAGGAATACAACCTGAGGGGAATATACTGTTCCTGTGTGCCATGCTGCGGGGAACGAAGCTTCTTATGCCCCCTGATGCCATGCTTTCCCTGCGTGCTGAGTCCTGGCAGCAGGAGGTCAGAGACACAGAGGTGGCTGAGACAGTACTGGGAGAAACTGAGGTGATAGAGCCATTACTGTGGCAGACTGTGCTCTCCTCCAACTCCTTGCTGCTGTGCCTTTCAAGCAGTTCAGGAACAGCAAACCGTCGCTTGCCAATCTCTGGGGGGCTGGTGGGACAAAGTGGATGGCACCCGATGGCTATCAGGGGACTGTGGATGCTTGTGGTCATCCGCACCATATGGTCCATGACCCCATTGTCTTGGGGGTCCTGAGGGAAGCTAAAAGTAAGGCTGTCTTTTAAGCGCTGCCTCAGTTTCTGACTGGTTGTTTTGGCGGCAGTAGCCTTTGCCACCAGTTGCTCCAGCTCAGGCCACTCAGGAATGTAGTTTTCACAGAACTGCTCAGCGATAGGACGAGCCTGCAGGCGGCGTAGTCTCTTCATGGTCTCAAACCTTCCTGTCTTCAGGACCCAGTCCTTTAGGCCTCTCCCCTGGACCAGGTCCATTGCATTCATGTCAGCACCTTTACATGGAAAGGGGAGAAAAAAAGGAGAGAGCAGTGGAAGCAAGGAGGCTAGTTAATATTTGTATGATGAGCAACTTGAGAAAACCAATTGCTGCCTTAACTCAGTAAAAAAACACCAGGTGGCTGGTTTTGGAACACAGACCATTAAACAGATCTGTAGCATGATACTAAAGAAACAAATCAGGCCTTGGGATATAAAATATATGGAGTTTGTTAGATGAAAACTATACTACAGTTACAGATACAGTTAGCTGTGTCTATTTGAAAGACTACAATCAAGACTTTAAAACAAATCCAGGAACACCAAACAGTTTCCCGCATGGTTCAGGTTTGCCCATAAATATAACTAGATAATGGATTATGGTGTCAATCTGTCTCTGACATAATTAATCTTTGAATAGAACATGGGTGGAATTTTTTAGCACTGAATGTGTCCCTGTGCAGTTCACAGGACTAATCCCAGCAGCCCAGAAGATAACCAGATTAGTTCACAGATCAGATGTCCTGGTTTACCTTCTATATCACATGTATATAACGTTAGCAGTGTTCTGGTTCTTTTTCCTAGATATGCTCATGAAATAGACAAAATAAATGCAAATTCTAAATTATTTGATATCTTCCATGGATGAGGGTCTGCCCCACCCATGGAACATGCACATCCAAGCTTATCTATCATAAACTTACCATGCATTAGCAGGGCAGAAACACACTCTTCTCTGCCCTGCAGGCCTGCCTTGATGAGGGCCGTGAAGCCACGGGGATCCCTGATCTCAGTGTCCACACCAGAGTAGTAGTTAAGGATAAAGTTCAGAATGGTGATGAAGCCTGGATTGAAAATAAAATAAAACACTTTGTTAATAGTCAAGGATTGAATTAAGACAAGAGCTGAGTTTATGTGCTATACAATATGTCTTTAAACATACCTGCCTGGGCAGCAATCATGAGGGCAGTATTGCCATCATTGTCTTGGTGGTTGATGTCGATTAATGGACATACGTGCAGCATGGTGACAATGTCTACGAAACCCTTACTCACAGCCAACATCAGTCCATTCTGATAGGGAACAAGATAGAAATAAATTATGTTGAGTCATAGTTACTTTCATTGAGTGATAAAAAGGAAAATGAATTCCTTCTCACCTTGCCATTGATGTCCAGCTCCATTGCCTCATCTTTAGTGACTCCTCTCTCCATGATCCTGCGCAGGGATGTGGGGTCATTCTTGGCACAGGCCTCATACAGTGTTTTAGCTGGCTCTTGGTGTTGCTCATCCTTTTCATAGTCAGGAAGCACAGAGTCATCAGAAAGCACACTCCCTGAGTCAGAATCATCCAGGAAGATATCTGAGTCCTCAGATGGGCCTGTGCCCAGGTGGGGGTCATCATTTGCAGTGGCCATTGGACCAGCCCCACCCCCCCACTGACTTTCGGGCTGCTGTGCAACACTCACATCTGGAATAGAAATATATAAAGTGTCATCATGGACATAAAATGAACACATTTTCATTTTCTTGACTTTTTTTCTCTCACATTTTCCCCAAAAGCCATGTGTCAACCATGCACTACCTCTGAGTTCATACTGAGCAGCCAGAAGGGGGGTGTGGGTAATGGCACAGTGCTGGGAGAATAGCCTTAACAAAAGTCATGCTCAGTGGCAACATGCTGCTGATCTACATGATCATCCATTTTCCACCCAAATGTGACAATTGTTGGGGAATGTGTGTACAAAAGCTCTGTCAACATTTTGTGACATCTAGTTAAAAACTGGGCATGATTTCTTCTCTTTCAAAACACTACAACCTTTAAAATTAGCATGTCAAATAGATCTGGTGACCTGAAAAGGCCTTCTACATAAGGCATGATGCTGAAAGAGGATGAGCTTCACCTCACTGCAGCCCTCCTGTCAGAGCAGCTGATCCGTAAGTCTGTGATTTACAAGATAGATAAGCTCCCTGTATAACATGCTTTTTCCCAGTGTTTGCTCACTAGCTGAGCCCATTATGGACTAGAAGAGGACAATGAGTAGTTATTATGACTCTGAGAGTGAACAAATAATGTATATTTAAGCTAACCAACGGGTAAAATGGTGCAAATATTTACAAATAAATAACAACGACAGTAGTCATCAATAAACACCATGACTGCAGAAGGTCAGTGTAAAAAAGTAATGTAAATTAAGGCATAATAGGAGGAGTGTACTGGGTTAGAAAGGCCATATGGTGCCCGAAGCAATGGGAGGCCGGGCTAGTGACAGCATCTGTCACAGTGTCTTAACCGTGTCACGCTGCCCTGCAGAACGTGTACACTGCAGTAACCAGTGGTTTACAATTTGTATTCTGTGTTTAAATCAATAAATTGTACATTTGTGTGGAGTATATTTTGAAACCAGTGAAACCAGCTCAGGTTTAGGATGGGACAGATTTAGAGTTGTTATTAATGTTTTTAAGAAGCTGCAGATGAGAGTGAGACAGAACTTGATTGCTTTGATGTCTGTCTGTGCATCAGTGATGAATTAAGAGTGGGAGACACCATTAGGCCTTTCCAGAAAGGGATGAGGGTTTCATTTCTCAAAGCTGCCTTGAGGCTGTGTACATCATTAAACCATATCCACATCAGGCACAAAATCAAACTATTTTCACAGTATTATTAGCACCTTGTGACAATTGTTTTCATGCCAAGTTCATGGTAAATGAGTAATAGCTAATAATAATAAGAAATTGTTTATATAAGCTCTTTTGTTAAATGCCAGATAGAACTGCTGAACTCTCTAATGTCACATGCATGTGTTTCTGTTTCTGCATTGTTCAATGCAGAGAAATGAAAAAATGTTTCCAAAAACCGTATCTCTCTCTTTTCCTCCTTCTGCATGAACATAGAAAGCGCCTACATTCTGGCCCACACTTCCTTCCACCAGCCTGTAGTACAGTTTACGTTCATTCTAAATATCTTAGAAGAAATAATAATCATCAGATTCTCACCCTAAAACTTGTTGGTTGGAGTTGGTCCTCTTCTGCTTTTTCTCTGCCTTTTTGAGCTTGGTGGTTAGACCATTTCCATATATTGGACTTCCACTCTTCCCGTTGACTCTTGATAGAAACTGGTTAAGTTTAAATGTCCCAAACTGACTCCGGCCTTCCCCCTCCTTCCATCTCTACCACTGGCCAGTTAGATTGCCTCATCAGCCAGCAATCCATGTAGGTCCCAACATAGACTCTGCTGTCCTAAGTCAGGCAACATGCTCTCTCTCTCATCCTGATTACAGAAGATTTAAGGATTAAGAGAAAGAAACAGACAGCAGCCAACCTTGCTCCCCTTACAGTCTGTTGAGCTGGTCTGCTCTCTCTTTCTCCTCTCTCTCTCACTTGTCTCCCTGCTCTCTCAGAATCTGTACATCCACAGCTCTCTGCTGCCCGTCTGTTGTGTCAGAGCAAACTTCTCTAACTGTCCAAGTAAGCGCTGTGACTGAGTCCTAGAAGCTATAGCTCCCAAATCTGCTGTCCAGTTGAGGACCCCCTGCCTGGGTAATTTCAGTGTGTCTGTGTGATGGGAAACAGCGTCTTGGGTCTGTTTTCCCATGGAAATCCATTTGCTTGGACAACAATCAAATCCTGCTGTTACTCTAAGACAGGGGGCCTCGGTGGTAATTATTCCCATGACAGGGATGACACACAGATATGGTTAGATGCAGGACATAATTCACATACAAACATAAGTCATTGTACACCCACAAAGATGCTTTAAGTAGTCTGATAATTATTAATCATATAAGAGACCTGGTGATCTTTACTAGTTTTTAGTTTAAACAAACAGTTTAAACTGTCACCACATTCTTCTTGTTTTTAGGCTTGAATCTCACATGTGAACAAGAATATCGTATTAACAGGCTTATTCATGACCTCGGGCTTTCAACCACGTGGCATCAAAGGTGCACGTAATCAGATTAACCCTCATATTGAATTTAGTAAGGCCAATTGGTGACTTTGTGCATGTGAACTTAGCCTGGGTTATGCAACAACCCCTCTCTGTTAGAGCAATGTAGACTGCCCTCTTCTGATCAAACTGGGATATGCAGTGCTTTGCATGTGAGGGTACTTTATGTGTAACTGAACATGATACTCAGACAGGCCACATTTAAAATAGCCATAACATTAATCCTCACTGTAGGTTACAGCTGCTGTCTGCATTGCCTCCAAATATATCTACAAACCTATTTCAAAGCAACTCATGTTTACATAAAACTTAGACGTCTCCACCTAACACAAGTAGAAAAATGATCAAAATTCAGTATCTAAGATAAGAAATTATTGCGAATAACATGTCTGTTGCTGTAGAGCCCCATCATGCTTGAGTCCAGCCACTGGGACTCTCATTCAAAAGCACATGATAAACTAAAGCTGCTGATCTGTCTCAAACGTTAACCAACTGAAATACTGTATGCTGTTGACAACAGGCAGCTAATGCTGAAACACCTCCAATAACATAATCCCACTAAATCCCATCAAATGCCCAAGCCAATTCCTTATTAGATACTGCCTCCATGGCTTTGAGGCATCAGGTCAGGCCTACAGCATCACACTAACCTGATCCATTACTCAAAAGGTGCTATGTTTAGACACAAGAGTGCGAGGTGTGTCTTGACTCCTTGCTGATAGGAAACACAGGAAGAGGAAAAAAAGGACATGCTTGGGGGCAGAGATTTATTGCTTGTGCAACCAAAACAGAAATGAAGTTGATAGGAAAGGGAAGTGGCATAACAGGACAGTGGGGTGTGTGTTTTTGTGTTATTTTTCTTTATCCTCGTAGATACACAAGAATGACCTCACTGTTGTGCCAGATGAGGGCAGCATAGCACACACCGTGCACACTAAAACATTAGGTTTTTATTTATTTTAGAACACAAAGTGATTGTTCTGTTTTTTCAAACAAAATCCAATAAATTTTCACAAATGATTATCAGTACATTGTACGAGTGAAAGAACATTTTGTTCTGAATCCCACCTCCTGATTTACTGACACTTTCCTTTTAGGGTCGGATTTATTTTCCTCCTATTCTGCAAATTCCTCACAGAGTCATTCACTCATCACTGCAAAAGGCAGTCCAGCTTCTCCCCAGACACCACAGTACCCAGCAGAGGTCAGTGGTAGAGCAAAAGAACTTGGGAAGAGGCTTGGGAAGCAATGAACTAAGTTTAGCCAGCTTAGTGACTGATTCTAAAGTCAGCCATGTGCACAGCTAATATTAGATTGTTGGCAGTCTCTCCAGGGCCAGCCTACCAGCACCTACTCTGCACAGGCTTTGAGCATTTGGAATATTATTTCCAGCTATGTGCCAAAAAGACATGGATTCCTCTGCTTCTTCTTCTAACGCATCTACCACCCTCCAAGAATCAGGTATATGAGAGGAAGCAGGGAGGAAACTGAACTACTTGTTATGCAAAGCGAGTAGGAGATTTTGGATGATTGGATGACAGAAAGTTCCAACAATGGGAAGATATTTGTATTTGTGTTTTTACATAGGGCGGGTGAAAAAGATATGAGAAACAATTAAGGAAATTAATTGTTCAGTACTGGAGGCCTTTTTGTAAATATGAAACGTGCTTTGGGCAGAATTAGGGTTCGCTTAGGTCAAAGAAGTATAGTAGAAGTATAAATATGTGAGATCAGTATATCTCCCACTCTCTCTGCTTCATAATAAAAAGACTTCATAAACAACAGACAAGTGATTCAGCCCCTAAATGAAGTGGATCGATATTGCAATGTGAAATACAGTCGAAGATTTTCCAATAAGTGAAAGTGAACTTTATTTTCTTGTCTGAACAGAAAAAGACAAACACAATGAAACTTTTGCATTTTGCATGTTTTGGTAATTTTATTCACATAAAAGCTTTGCTTTTTTGATTTTTATATAAAATACACATTAATCGTGTGTACAATGCCAGGAAAAATGGCACAGTGAAAATGAAGATTTGCCAAGATAAACATTTGGTGTAGACACAGATTTGGCATTGTTGATGGCATGTCTGAGTGTCAGTGGAGATGCTAAGATGATATAATTTGCAGACTTTCCATTGGGGAAGTTTTAGATTCCCTGTACTTGCAGAGTGGGATGCCCACCTTATTAAAGTTTAAAACTCTCTGGCCTACATGAAAATAGTGGTTATTGTGTCAGTTGAAACGTTGTTGTATAATCTGTCATCAAATCAACAGTTACTACAACTTTGACTCAGATAAAGTAAATCTGATGTGTTCACAGTCAGTCTGGTACTTGTGCTAATGGTGCTAATGCCGTTGATGATGTGTAACCTTTGTTTGAACACACAGTCACATAAATGTAAGTCATTCATGACAGTTTTCAATGGTTTCAATGGGGTAACAATCCAATGACTTAATTTAACAATAAATTCACTTGTTAGGTCCAATTCTCCTCTTGTTTGAAAGTACTTGTACATAGTCTTTACTTCTTGTAAAGATAATAATACATAAATAAAATTTGTAATCTAAAGCTTTCTGGTATCTGGAGTTTTAACTTCTCACATTTAAATATGCAGTGGTCTAACCAATGTCAACAAGCTCCCAAAGCTACTAGACTAGCATTGTTTTTTGTATAAGTGGTTTATAAATGACAAGAGGAAGTGTATGTCCCTTGTCTCAATTTAATACTGCTTAGGTTTTAGTTTTTAGTCCAACTATGAGTTGTATGATCATACCAAACACAGTGAGTAAATACCCTCACAAGCAGGAAAGTCATCTTTAGCTTTTGATAACTGTAGATGATCTTCATAGGAAAAGTGTAAGAGATGGCCTCCCATTGTGATGTCACATTTTTTTAACACAACCTTTTGTTTCTTTCTTTTGTCCACAGAAACCTCAAGCTTACATGATCTAATATTTCTCTCAACTCTAAAGTGATTATTCTGGCCCCACTGCCTGATACTCTTCCCTGCCAAAAGGTGATTCTATTATGTGCTTTGGATGTTATTGATATCTTAAAGTGCTCATGTGATAAAAACAGTGTTGCCAAAACCTCTACTAGAAGCCTATAAAAACATACTATTATGTACTGAACCAAATGGTTTGTGTCTCAAACATGACAACTATACTGTTATAAGCCACTTTGAGGTATAGTATGTGCCTGTTGTGTTTTTACCTCATAGCCTCTTAGTCTTGAAAATATTAAAAATACAGGAAAAGGGAACTTTTCTTGATTCAAGATTCACTTTTAAGACCATTACTGTACTGTACAACATCTGTTGACTATGGATAATCAAGAAGACATATAGTTTTTCATCCAATGTTTTGTTTAGGTCTCATGTCCTTATTGTATTTGGATTTATTTTGCCTCATATCCTTCATTGCACAATTGTATTATTTTGTTGTGTGATTCCAGTGTTTTGTCAAAAATGAAGAAAGACATGCAGTAACCTGCTTACACTTTTCATCAAAAGTATTCGAAAAATATCTTTACGTGACTTGTAGACTAATAACTTAAAAACAACATAAAATAGTTGGAGAAAGTGCAGACTGGTGAGGCAGCATTACTGCTGAGCAGGTCTTGTAGAGACTCTCATGGAAGGAGCTGGATCACCCTTGGCCTAGACTCCATATGACCAAAACAGGACAGCGTGCAGATCTCAGGCTGCACTTAGGGCTCAGTGGAGGTTCAAATCTCTGAGACATAACTGGGAGGTTGTCCAAAATCTGCCTGAAATTTGGTGAAATGAAAAAATAGCACGGCACTACTGGCTCAGATCTGTATGCCTTATAAATGGTTCATTGTTTCCAGGTAAATAAAAGACAAACACCAGTTGCTGTAGACATGTCTGCTTTCATTCTTTAGCTTAGATTGGAGCCAAAGTTGAACATGATTTCTCTGAGGAACAGAAGCTATGTTCAGTCTCTGACCAATTTTCTTTCTATCTCTAAAAAAAAAATCAAAACAAGTTTCTATCATGAATTATAATCTTCCAGAAGTGTAGAACAAACATAAACTCATAAGTGTCAGAACAAGAGTCTTTGAAAATGTTTTAAAAGATAAAAATGTTATTTATATTTTGAACTGTAGAGGAAATGTTGATGTTAATAATGATAAAATGACTTTATGGCAAAGACAAAAACACCAGTCTGGATTGTACCATTTTTCTGGGCAAGTTGCCTTCAGTCTGAAGAAGTGTCTGGGAAAGGCTGAGATGTTTTGAGTTCAGCTCCACTAATTTACAATAAGTCCACTGCATTTTAATGACAGTCACTTAATCTTGATATTCTTGTATCATTCAGTTTATGGACAGGTACTACGTCAGAACTATTGGTTCCATCACTGTCCTTTATAACTCTGATCAACTTGAGTTGCTCGTCCACCACTTTGCTCCAGACTGAAATGACTATTGGATACATTTCCATAGAAACTGGTCAAAACATAGGCTTCATCTTGGCATCAGGACAAATTGCATTCATTTTGGCAATTCTCTCATTTTTCATTTAGGACCATCATCGGGTCAAAATATTACTTTTGTTGAAGACTTGACCAAATACCTGCTAAAACCAGTGACATGTTAGAGGAACTCAGATTTTTCTACAGCAATAACATGCATACTACTGTTGACCACATCCAAGGTCTCATGGTGAAATTGAAACAAAAGCAGAATTAAATACATGTACATCTGTCAAACCAATTTCATCTGGGATTTCATAGATAAAATAAATCACCCTGACAAATTATTAGAGATTTTTTTTCTATCGATGAGTCTAGATCACGCTCTAATTTTTATCCATCTAATTTCTAATTATCTTTTAAATCACAAATCAAAACCCTGAATAATTTTATTCCCCATGTTGATATGTGTTTCAATTTATAGGCTTTTTGTGGCCCCTCATCTTTCTTCCTTTGTTGTCTTTTTGCTGTCATACATAACTGTACAGTGACAATGTGGATATCCATAACACAAACTGCCAACTAACAGTCACATTTGTTTCATACTAGTGAATTTATTCATACAATTTGTTTGCCTAGCGATAAAGTACATCCAAACTTTATATTATTAAATAGCTCAAATTGAAAATATAAATTGGCATTAGGATCACATTATCATTAGGGGTTGTAGATTATTGTAAGACAATAACAGGTGAATCCTGTAAAACACAAATGAAGTTTGATATCTCTCTCTCTCACTCTCTTACACACACACACGCACACACACATACACACACACACACACACGTAGACACAAATTTCACATGGCGTGGAGGGTCAATCTGTCAAATTTGCAAGCATACTGACTTTTCATAGCAAACAATGTTTAAAGTAGCCAACAACAAACAAAACTTGAGTGATTACTTTGGCAGTTAAGAAGTTGTGTAACGTGTGTACAATCGGTGACAGTGTCTTGAATAGTTGAGCTTCATGGGCTGTGTGTTCATACCTTATTTGGGGCTGCCCCGCTGCTCAGGAGTTCACGCAATCCATGTGTCACTGCCTGAGACTTGGGCAAAGTTGAAGAGGCAGTGTAGGGTGTCAGAAGGGTGTAAGACTTGAAGACAAGAGATAGGGCAAAAATTGAGATAGTTTGCATTTCAAAAAATCCAGGTAGTGAAGACAAAGTGCAAGAAATGCAAGAAGAGAAAGAATGATGAAAGGAGGAGAGATTTGGGGGAGGGGGTGGTGATCCTCTATAGCCAATGAAGAACAAGAAAGGAGGATTTCAGGGAGGGTGAAGCCCTGAAATCACAGTTCACAGTTTCAGCATTGGAAGAGAAAGACATGAGAGAACCCATCTCACAGAGAAACATAGGATGAAAATGAAGGATGTCAAAGAAGAGGACAGATGACACTGCACAAGTTGGCCCAAGAAAATCTTCTAAATGTGTTTGTATGGGGAACTTATTATTGAGAACAAGGTGGACACGTTTACTAGACTAAGAGACTTAGGAAACTCTTGCAGCCAACTCACCTGTATGTCCAGGGAGGAGGAAAAGCTCTGTGTTTCCTGTTGAAGCATATGTTCCCAGACTCAAGCAGACGAGTGCCCTCCTCTTCCAGGATCAATTATTCATATGCGTGAGGTTTTGTCTGTGTCAAGTTCGAACAAGGCGGGCTGTGGTGGCTCAGGTCCAAACTGTAGCACAGTTTGTCGTGAGACAAGAGCTGAAGGAGTGGAAAACAAGGGACAAGACAGACAAAAGACACAGAGACAGATTGAAAGAGGTTGTGGCAGCACTGGAGATCTAAGGCCACAACAGCAAAGGAGAATAGTTTAAGTTTGATTTTTTTTCTTGGTGTTGAGAAAAATGAAGGCTCTACAGAAGAATCAGGGACGCACTGACCAGATGTTGGGAGCCATGGCTGATGTGCTTACTTCTGTGGCCATGCCCAGTCAACAGTGGGTGAGTTGTAAAGCTGTGTTTGTGTATTTACTGTCTGTTTACGTGAAAGCATAATGCCACAAATTCAAAAGGAAAAAAACAGATACATATGGAGACATTTTTCAGAGCTTGCAGAGCATGACATCGAGCTTATCTCTATTTTATTTTGTGTCATTTGCATAAACCTAAAATGGTCAAGCTGAAGAAACAAAGGGGGGAGTGAGGGAGCGAGAAAGTGATGCAAAGGTCGCTAGTCTCTTTTCAGCGCTCGGGTGGAATCTTGGCTGTTTCTGAAGAGGAAACAGAGTAGTGGTGATTAAACTGTCTGACCATAAACAAAGTCATGCAGGTCTAATGCCTCACTGCAAGCCTGCAAATGCATTCTCCTCCTCTCTTCCCTGCCTCTTCCTCTTTTCTCTCTTATACATTTCTATATTGTTTTTCTGCCATCAATAAAACAGAAGAACATCTGTGTTACAGGTGATTGGGTCAGCTGAAATTATTTTTTTCTGTTAAACATTCATACTTAAACCAAGACACTATTTAGCTGTTATTTACAAAATGAACATGAAGTCAACTGTAAAAATTATGTACAAATTGCATTTAATGAACTTCACTGATTTGAAGTGTACAGGTTTTGACACAACATCTGGAAATGAAAACATACAAGGGGTCAAGAGTCCAAATGGCTTTCTCTTTAAAACTCTGCTTTCTCTTTGAATAATGTTTTTCTTGATAAATTGTTTCCGGGAGATAGTGGTAAAAATCACTACAATGATTATAATCTCCACCCATCTCTGCGGAGGAGTGATAACTCCACTTACCCCTTTTAGCCTCTATAGGTGCGGCCGGACTTTAAATACATCTTGAAACTGATGTCTGAGAAGCATTTCTTATTAAAGCTCTGTGGTAGACGTTGTACCGTAACAACTTCCATTGCATTCTTGTTTAGTGTGTAATGGAGAAAAGGATGAAAAAGATGCAGGGAATTGTGGGAAAAGTAGCCACTGGTGTAATGTTTTGTGGTTGTGTGACCAAAAGCACTTTGTACAATCTTACCATCACTTCCTCCTTGAGACCCGGGCTCTACTGCTAACAAAGGCATCTCTGTGTGTAGCTCTCAGAAGAGGGCGAGGTGGACCTCCCATCAAGTGAGGATGAAAGGGGGCCTGTCCAGGGCCAGTGGGAGCCAGAGGGCCTGGAGTGGGAGCAGCAGGCCACAATTACAGAAAGCCCAGAGCGGACAGAAAGAACAGGTAAGACCTGAAAGAGGTGCACTGAGTGTGACAGACCATTTTGTGACCCCAAACCCACAATGCTAGTCCAAACACTGGCCCCTAACCAAACCAGTCAGAGCTTAGAGACTCACCGAAACACAAACTTCCAGACGTGGCTTTGATTCTTTGTGGGAGACATCTCAGATTTCTGTATAGTGACATCTAAAACAGCCTGCTCAGCCACTCAATCACGTTCATGAAAGACTCCTGTTATTGCTATTGACATCCAAACAGGGATTTCTTGAGTCAGGATTTGTGATATAGATAAATAATCTTTAACCTACATCTGTGTACGTTCAACATGAGCTATTACCCAGGCCTTTAGTTTCAGCTTAGCCTGTTCTTGCAGGTACATGTGAATCAACAGAGTCCCATCTGCCGTGTCTGATGATAGTCATTAGGAAGTAATAACTTCAGGGAAAGTATCAGATGGGAATCACCTGAGTGTCGATGGTGTACTCTCATTAAACCCCACCCTCTGTATCCTCTATTACCATTTATAGCAGCAAATCGCTTTGCTGTAATGTACCATGCATAAGTACGTGAGAAAGAGAGAGTTCTTGTGTGCATGCTTATACACATGCAACGCTTTCCAGATGGAGTGAGAAAACATGTCCAGCTGCCTCCCTTTCCCTTCTGCCGCATCCGTGTTGGTTGCACTTATTCTGATTTTGCTGTGAAAGGGTTGCGTGCATTGCCATTTTCCTTGAGTGGAATAGAACAAAAGGAGCTTTGTGGCTGGATCTGGGTTTGGGTTAGAGGGAGAATGTGTGTGTATATATGGGAGATTTGGTGGTGTGTACCATGTGGCTGCACTACTAACTGTTGTGATGAACAGTACATGGTGTACAGAAGTGGTGTGGGTGAGGTCAGAGGAAGCTGTCAGCGATGCTTATCTGTAATGGTCTTACTAGGATGCTGTGTGCTGCTGAGGTTAATGCTGCCAAATATTATTTTAGCTCTCAGCCCAGAGCTCCGAAGAGCAAAACAAAAAAAGTAAAGAAATGCATTATTCAGGGCCAGGATGATGACTAAAACGGGGATTGTTTATTTCAGTCCCTGACAAGCTTCTCTGGTCAATTGTTTTTGCATAGCCCAATTTCCTCTGGATTGAAAATTGGATGGAAAATCAATGAGACACAAGGCAGGAAAACATCTGAACCACAACAACAAGATACAGACTATGGCATGGCTCAGAGTGGCGCTGGATGTAGCTATAGTTGGTTGCCTCTCCATTCTATAAAAACACACAACAATATTACCATAATAAAATATTACATAATAGTTCATAGTTTTATTGTGTAAATTAGCTAATTTCTTGTGTAGTCTTTGAGAGTAAAGGTATTTTAGTAAATGTCAAACATTTTAATAGATGTTGCATTTTATCAATATTAGTCATTCATTGTTGCATTGTTATTTTTACAGTATGAGGATCACCTACCTCTACCCCAGACATGGCAACGCAGAAGGCACAAAACCTTCATTTCTTCTTGATTTTTACAGACAGAATTTCATATTTATTATATATTAATATTTTCCAGATTTATTTATTTTATTAACATTATATCTATAAAAAACAAATACACTATTTACAATAATTCTGTCCTGTACAAACTAGAAATTAAGTACCAAGGGATCATGGAGGTGGCTTTTTTATATGATTGCTAAAAACAGATCAACATGGTTGCCATAGTGTGACTGGCAGAGACATAGCCTTGTTTCTATCTCTTGCTGTGCCAGTGGAAAAGATCTTTTTTTTTTTTTTTTTTTTAAAAAACAACATGTAGTTCATAGGGACATCTGTTATGGGTTAGAAACAAGATGCCTGCTAGTGGCTTCCAAGGAATCACAGGACAGTGAGTGCCTCCATGAATTCAGATAATGTCTTTCAATTCTGCTTTTTTCTCCCAATTCCAGTTTCTTTTGCTTCTCTCCCTACTTTCTTAGATTGATTTTCTCTTTTCCTCTGATTCTTTTCCCTATGTTTTCCTCTCTAGTCTTTTCCAATCCTTTTTGCCTCAAAGCAGTATCTTCAGCAGTGGTGTTTTTAACCTGGCCTCCTCCAAATACACAGAGCTGCTGATCATATTTCACTCAAATCTCATTGGTTTTTCTCTCTTGGCTCCTTAGATTCCCAGCTATTGTATACAGTTCATACCCTCACTCTCCACAGACAATATGTGTCTGCAGTGTCTATTTTGTAACACTGATCAGTGACGGATGGCCATGTGTGTAGACACACTGTGTCTTTCAAAGGTAAAACGCAAACAGGAAACTGCACTGGACCAGTAACAATAACAGTGCTGCATGCATACACTGCTCATGTGTACAGACACACATACTATGTGTGTCTCTTTCACTTGAACGTGCCCATGTGCAACTTAAGACACATGCTCGTTATTAGTGTAGAAAACAGTTGTGCCACTGAATTTTGATATCTATAGGAAACATTTATGAACATTTATGTGAACATAATATGAAAAACACTTGCATAATATTCTTTGTAACTTTCTACCCTATTTAATATTAGTTAAATTATGTATTAAATGTATTATGATGTGTTTTTATTTAGATTTAGATTTTAAAAAATTAAACAAGATCAAAACAAGAGACCGAAGAGAACTTGTAGAATGAAATGTTTGGAAGTTATGTACCCAGTTTATTCAGCACCTCATTAGAGTACAAATTAAATAACAACACAACCACCATATTCATGAGAAGCTCTGTGGTAAACTATGTAGAAAATGCACTTGTCCATATTGGGGTTTTTGAGAGGCTGAGAGAGTGCCATCCAAGGCGAAGTGCTGATCTCTGAGGACCCCTGGACTGAACTATGTGTATGTGACCTTAAATGGGCAGAGACCAACCTGAAGTTGCATCATATTGTATTGTAAGGCCCAGAGATTATGCAGTGTAATGGTGTATGTATATATCTGCTCAAATATAATATTTCACCGTCTTCTTATGTAATGCATCTCAGATGATCTCAGATCTCATCTCAGATCTCAATGCAAATTGCATATGTTTCTTTCATGTATGAGGACCCAAAATGTAACTGACAGGACCATATTGTCAGTATTGTCTTAAACATTACAAAAGTTCACCACTGTGTTTTCACGTGTGATGGCAAGGCGACTTGGTTTTCCATATTTATAATAGTTGCTGACTGTGGCCTAACTCCTGTTTCATGCAGGAACAGGTAGTGCACAATGGGTTTTTGTAGCTTTTCTTGTTGAAAACAACTGCCTGATATGACTGATACTAAAACAGCTAAACGATGAGGTGAAACTGTAACGCTCAGTTATGTATTAAGGTCAAAATTCTCTGTAGGTTCAACACTATGAGTGACACCTTTCACATTTTTTACCATTGACATTTGATATATTAAAAATGGTGACTTTAGTTGCTTTAGAGAATTGAGGATCCAAGGGCTGTCATCAGAAAAAGCTTGCACTAAATAACAAAACTGAGTATTGAGCATTAAGTAGTACAATTTTGTCCATTTAATACAATTTACAATATGAGAATCATCTACCTCTAGCCCAGACATGGCAATGGTTTGGTGACATGGTTTTGTTTTTAGCCTACACATTTTTATTTTATTAATTAATATCTTCCTTGATATTTTGCATTTTCTGGTAACAGATTTGATGCCCCTGGGAATTGATAATACCAGTCTTAAACCTGTGGAAAAACTTTTTGGCTGCTCTTTGTTGGTTGTTTTGTCACTTTAAATTACTCCAAATGTTCTGTTGGATTCAAGTCAGGTGACTTGACTAGGTCATAATTTTCCTTTTTTTTTGTACTTTGAAAACTTGTAACGAAAACTGTAATTTTCTTTCATTTTCAGTGTGTCATTGGAAAATGCCTCTCCTGCAAAACTTAATGTTTTTTGGTATATAAAGATGCATTCATAGTCATTCATTCCTTTGCACCCTGCACCCGAGCATCCCTGTAGCAGCACGCTCTCACACCCATGTTTCTTGGTCAGCCACTTTTGTCACTGTTGCTGTCTATCAGGTTGACTTCATGCTGGATTTTTGAGGATGGCCTTGCTGAAGCCATGTTGCATTAGACACAACCCAGGCCAAAACCTAGATAACCTGTGGTGTCCACATGTTATTTCATATCCTTGATCATGCTTTTACTCTGAACTGGAAATCATAATTGTACTCACTTTGGTTGCGCTGAGGTTGTACTGAATTTGTATTTCCAGTTTAGTCTATCATTCATTATAACAGTTTGTTACACTCCAATTTAAAAGTACTGCAGTTATTGATGAGTTATGAATCATCTAACATTTCAGTTATATTAAGGTATATTCATTTTTGTTGTATGCTCTGTGTGGGCTCTCCTGATAGTATGGCTGTGTGGTGAAACAGTCCCACCTGTCTCCTTCAAAAACACAGAAACATGTAAATTATGTCCTCTTCCATGAATGATTAGGCTAAAAATAATATTTCTACATCTTTTTGTCAGGTTAAATTGCAGATGTTCATGTTGTGTTTCTTTGAAATGGGTCAGGAGCTGAACTGCGCACATCAGCCAGGTCACTGAAACACCTTACAGGTCACTGCTCCACAGCACAGCTGGCATTTAGTCCACAGACTGACCTAGAAGGGAGAAGGCAGATGGAAACAGCCAAAGAGGACATGTGTACACAAGCATGCCACAGGAAGATCAGGAACACTGATTTGTATTTTTGTTAGTTGTATATATGGATTTGCAGCATGACTCAGGCTAATTTTGCTATTTATATTAGCAGATGCTGCATCTGAAAACCTCTTCTTCTGTGTTTTCCCTTGACAGCAAAACTGCTGGTTTCAGTGTTATTTATTTATCATCGATAAAGCAGCAGTGTCTTTCCATGTGTGGTCCAAGGGTTTGCCTTTGTTTAATTAACATATTCTCCTTTGGGTGGCGTTTTAGCTCAGACTTAAGCTTTGAACAAAGTAATACTGCTCAGTGCTTGCATGCTTCTTCTCGGGCAAGATTCACAGACTAGCCCCAAAGAGATAAAGAGAGAGGGCGAGGCTGTGGGTCAGATAGAGGAGGAAAACTATGCCAGCCTCCAGTTAAACTCATATCATGGCTTATTGGAAAAAGAGGAGATGGATGGTTTGCTTGGCAAGGAGTGTGTTTTTGTGATTGCTTGCATGTACAAAGTGTGCATGCTTGTAACTATGAGTGATATGTGAGTATTGTGGATGTTTTGAGAAACAAATCTCCACGGGTGGTGTACTTCCCCTCTGTGTAAAATAGAGCTCCAGCTGCCTGATAACTGCACTGCATGGTGAGGTAAAACAGTGGGAGGTACTGAGTGGTACTAGTAGTACACATGCGTGCACACACACACACACAC
This sequence comes from Rachycentron canadum, assembly GCA_038496675.1. Taxonomy (NCBI): domain Eukaryota; kingdom Metazoa; phylum Chordata; class Actinopteri; order Carangiformes; family Rachycentridae; genus Rachycentron; species Rachycentron canadum. The sequence goes on from CM076651.1 coordinate 13,839,348, forward strand.
ACACACACACACACACACACACACACACACTCACACACACACACACACACACACACACTCACACACACAGCAACACGCCCTGTTTATGCCAGGAGTGTAGTTTGTTCTAATTGGAGAAAAACAGCAGCTCTCTGCTGACCCGAAGGAAGAGAAGAGAACAGAACAGTTAGTCTGTGACTCCTGCTCCATGATGGGATGTCAGCCAAAAACACAAAAACCTTCTCCTAACATCTTCTTGTCCAAAATGCCAGTTTGCCTTAATTGGTGCTTAGCTTAGAAATGAAGGGAGGAAGAAAGACAAAAGAGAGGAACTAAAGGAGAAAAAGCAAGGGAGAAGGGGGAAGGAAAAGGAAATCTAAGTGAGCATATTTTGGCAGAAGTTCAGCTGGCTGATGGGGTGAAGAGAGGCTAATGTTAGTGGGGGGTTGGGAATAAGCAATTGCCTGTCTGCTGATCTGAGACTTGCTGTTTGTACACATGCTTATGTCATATGAATTCTGAGTATGTGCTTGTGCCCTAGAAGTACTTTATCTGCGTGTAGCTACATTATGAATGAGTGTACTCCAGCTGTTTGTATTGTGTTTACAATATCCCTGTCAAAACAAAAGAACATTGGAAATTATATTCTTTTGCCTGAACAGAATTACATTCATAAATCATTCTCGAGATTCCACTCTGAACACGCCTCCTGAAATGTGATGGACCGTCTCCCACACAGAGTGGAAAGACAACACACTCAGATGAAAAACACACCCATTTGTCTGCGAGTGTGTAAGCCTTCAAATCCAGCCCAGTGTTAATGTACATATATAGATTTTCTTCAGCCATTCATGTCTCTTTTCCACACCTGCACAAGCATATGTGTGGAGATTGATCATCTTTGGTGTGTGTGTGTGACTTGTCGGAGCCGGGAGGGAGTGGGTGTGTGTGTGTGTGTGTGTGGGGTGAAGGAGAGAGATAAAAGGAGAAAGATGAATGGGTGTTAATGCACGCCTCACCTCACATCCCCTGCTCCTCCCTTTAAGCTAGGGGAGGAATTGTTTCCATATTTTTGTTACCATTCAGGGACCTTTGTACATGTCTCCGGTGCCAATATAATGTTCATTTTTTCAAAGGGTTTCATTCCATTGAGAAAGATGATATAGGTGTTGAATACAGAAATCATCATCGTCCATATTAAATATTTTGCAAGTCAAAATATTGATTTTGTGAAAGTAGAAAAATACAATTTCAACACCACTGACTGGATGAATCAACACTCGTGCAACAAGTACAAATGCTCCCTACCCTGGGTGTTACCCACTCTAACTTAAGAGCACATGAAAAGATTTCCCTGCATTCAATTCATTAATTTTGAATGTATCTCAAGAGCAATGTAGTCTTCATTACCTCTCCTTGTGTAGTTGGTGTTTGTGCAGAATGATGGTGCAGGCTGTGTTCATTTAATTTGTCATGCTTTGCCCTCAGATTCTTGTCTTGGTGTCTTCATTTTATCTTATTCCTTGTAAGCTTTCTATTCTGTTGTCAAATACATTGCTTCTCAATTCACAGAGTGGTGCTCCCGTGCTGAGACAGAGTTTGGCAGCTGTATCAGACAAGTGGAGACATTCAGCAGCACTGTTCAATATTCCTCTGCAGAGTTGCCCCTTCAATCACAGTCACTTTAAAGCATCCATTATAAGCAAAGAAAGGAAGAGATGGAGGAAGGCCTGGAAGGGGGGGTATTATGATCTATCTGTATGGGGGCTGATTGTAAATGTTGCATGTGGCAAAACAGTGTGCTGTATAACCCTTTGATATTATGTCACTGTCAGTGTGGGGATTCTCTCACTGGTACAGAACTTTTTTCTTTTATATGTTTGAGACGCTTGTGTTTTGACCTTGTGTTTGTGACTGAGGAAAAGGAAACAGAGATATTGAGAGAATGAGGTCTAATTCAAGTATGTGTGTGTGTATGTGTGTGTGTGTGTGTGTGTGTGTGTGTGTGTGTGTGTATTCTACTTGTGTGGCTAATGGGTGAGGCAGCCAGGCCTCTGTTTGCTATGACCATCTCCTGTAGATGACAGAAACATCCTGACAGCAGTCTGCTACAACCCTGTCACTGTGAAGAGATGGATGCTGGAGAGACAGGCCAGCCAACCACTGAAGCACTTGACAGCCCACCTCAGGGATGCGCATGCTCGTGCGAACGCGCGCATGTTGGTTTCCGTGCCAGCCGGTACTTGGGCTTTTTCTTGTTTCCGTCAGTGCTCCTGAAGAGGAACCTGAGTAGGTGCTGTGACGCTGCTCATCTTTGTTGCAGTAGTCAGGTGGTGATTTCCACACAATCGGACTGTAGCCTGTGTGAAAGGAGCATAGCATGATATGTGCTGCAAAAGTAAGATGAGATCACCCACTGAGTCATAGGCTCAGCGGCTTCAGGCCTAAGAAATGCTGTTTGTTGGTCAGAAAATAATTGGTTGGGTCTCAGAAGACGCAATGTCTCATAATAGCGTTATCACCAGCCATTTTTGTTTTCCTTCCTGTGCCAGTTATACCTCGAGTTGTTGCTTTGAATAAGTCTGCTTTACATAATGACATTTCACCAGACTCTGATTTCATCAGCTGATGAGTCATAATCTACTGCTAATTGAGTCTAATGTACTCTGATGTAAAGCACACATCTAAATATGCTTTTCTTAGTGTATATTATTACCTTGGTAACTGCGCAACCCCTGCAGCTTCCAGGTTCATCAAATTGACTCAGAGAAGAAAAAAAAACTAAAAAGTGACATAATCATGTTGCGCTTTATGCAGATTGGTAGATTGTGTTTGTGTGCGCGCTCTTTTTTCCAACACAGACTTCTTCCATAACTTATGCACACTCATGTCTAGTACCAGACATCAATGTCCATGTCTGACAGTCAGAAAACTCACTGAGACACAGACCCACATGCACACAGAAGTGTCAGATGCATACTTTTATGACAATCAGCTGATCTTTTTTAATATGTAGAGTTTAACATAATGGTTTGGTGGTTTTGACAATATACACCCTAAGACATTTGCCCTCCCTTACATATAATCCATCATATTGGCCATTGTTAATGTAACAGTATGACTTGCTCTTTCAGTTAGTGGATTTAAAATTCATTCAGATGATCAATTTCAGTTTAAAGTTTGAGCATAAAGTAAATACGATTTAGATAATGTAGGTTTAAAGAACTGTTGTTTCACTCATAGGGGTCTTTGGTCAGACTGCGACACTTTGTTTGACAATGAAATGTCACACACACACACACACACACACACATACACACACACACACACACACACACACACACACACACACACCAAGAATGCCAACATTGTGAAATTTGAGACCGCCTTCTCACTCCATGGAAACACAAAGAAAAAAAAACACTCACTATGCTCGCCCCACGATTATAAATGAACATAGAAGTCAATATTAGAGCTATCCCAGGCAGGAAAGCCCTCTATGATCCATAAAATGAAATGAACACATCATGATACGCACTCTCCTCATAAAGTGTAACACACTTACAGGCTGTGGTGATGACGCTGTAGCCCCTTACTGGAAAATACATGACACCTTCAACCCAACATGGCCTCTCCTCTGTAAATAGCATTATGTATCATTATAGACCTAGGAGTTGCTATTTCCAGGGTTCACTATGAGTGGACTTGAGAGAGCATGGCATTTAATCTGCACTCAGAGTTGGATATCTAAGAGCCCAGTGTAAGGATTACCCATGCCAAAATGAGACTTATAGAAAAGTGGATAACAGACTGAATGGGTGACAGCAGAAGAGCAAGAGGAAACAGAAGGGAGGAGGAAAAACCAGCTGCGAGGTGGAAAGAGAGGGGAGAGAAACAGAGGACAGGAAGAGAGAAAATTAGGGGAGTGGGAACCTTATCCTGGAATAGCCAGCAACTAGAGCTGCTGACTCCACCCTTCTCACCCCTCCCCTTACTCTTTCTCTTTCTCTCTCTCTCTCCCTATCACTCTCTCTCTGTCTTTCTCTCTCTCTCTCTCTCTGAGGCAGTCTCCCAGTCTGTCATTTGACCAGGCAGTTCACAGAGGCGAGAGCTCAGCACTATAAAGAAAACAGAGAGAAGGGAGTACATTCAATGTAACGATAAGCTTGCAGGAATGTTTCATTGGCTGTTTATCACCAGCTGAAAACCCCAGTGAGTATGGATTTCTTCTTTGCTGCTGCTTTTGTGGACTCTTTCTCTTCTTCTCGCTCTGGATGTGGGCTTTAACTCTGTCTGCGGTCAACTGAGGAGGAGGAGGAGAAGGATCAGCTCTCACCTTTTTGGGGGATTTAAGGAAGGAACCTTAATTTGAGTGACGGTGAGAGACATAGAAATAGAAAGTCGGGACATAGAAAGTCGGGAAAAGAGAGAGTGCCGGGCCATGCCCACTTCTGCTCATGGTTCAACAGCATGAAAGGGGGCCACCATCACCATCGCCACCACCGAGGCTGTGGCTGCCAACACTTGTTCCGTAAAGTCCTGGCCAAGTGTGGCTGCTGCTATGCCCGAGTCAGAGGTCAGTGTCACACATACAAACACATGCACAAAAAATTGTTAATTTGCAATAAGTTTGTCATCAGTCTTAAGTTTCTTTGCCTTTTGGTTAGAAAAATGTTTTTTTTTCACGTGTGTGAGGACTGTCTTGTATGTGTGTGTACGGATGATCACACTGAAGTGAGCCAATAACTCCTTCCCTCTCCATTTAATACATTGCTCTTCTTCTCCTCCACATAATCTTAGATGTCCACCCACCTCTCCCTTATCTCTCCTTCCATTCCTCGGAGCATATGCTAATGGTTTAAGTGTGAGCCTCAATCCTCTCGCCTGCTCTCTCCGCCTCCAGCTAAAGCAACAGATGTGTGTCACATACACATTTGAGCAAGCGGATGAAAATAAAAGCCCTTCCTACAGATGACTATGATGTGAGGAAGCAGGGACAAGAACATACATTACACATTCTTCCATTAAAGACAGACAGAGAGGGAGAGGTTGTGTGTGTGTGTGTGTGTGTGTGTGTGTGTGTGTGTGTGATTTGCAAAGCGAATGTCCTCAACATGATGTGTGTGTCAGTTGGGTATGTGCAGCACGTGGATGGATGAAACACCAGGGGGGGACTGAGCAACTCTGAAACATTCCTCTACACCAAACAGTGAGAGCTGAACAAAACAGCAGTAATCCTCTCCCTCCAACTCTCCAGTTTGTTGTAATGAAGTGCAGCAGGAATAGCAGTGGTCCATTAGAATAGTGTGGTTGAGTATAAACAGCGGGTGGCATGATATGTAATAACAACAAGGCTGGTGAGCGCACACAGTGGTCCACAGGTTGTGCCGCTTGTTTAGAGTTAAACTCGGGACTCACTGTAACATCAGACTGACATGGGGAAAAATCAGAAATCAGATGTCTGTCAGTTGTTTGTGTCTCTGTCTCGGCCACTGCCTTGTGCAGACACATGACCTCTGTCGCTGTGGCTTGGAGTCAAAGTTAAAGCAAAAAAAAAAAAAAAGTGTCTCATAACAGTATATTACACTGCGACGCCATGCTACATGTTTGTTTCCCTTTTACAATCTTACATCAAAGGGATAAAATGTGGAACTACCCGCTGAGGCACTGTTCATAGGGGGGCTCACCAAGTGAGCTTTCACATTATTGGCCAGTGTTGTAGGATGCATACCTCAAATTCCTTCACTTTAATCTCTTATGTAATGGATATTCTCCTTTTCCATCGCCTGCAGCTCCCCACTGCACCTCCACCATGTTATCATAGCAAATACACGCACACTTAGATCATAATATATAAACATGTGGGGGACTGGAACAATTGAAACATTTCAGGCTATTAAAAGAAATCTCAATAAACATGAAATAAGAGCATTACTCAATACCAAATATTACAAGATAAGTCGTTTATATTTTACAGTTGGAGGCAGAAAAGCTCTTGATCTTGATTTGCAACCTGAGCTGAAAACACATGTGCGCTCTACCCCCTGTGGAGAATCCACATTTTAAAACTACAGTAGTCTCTTAAAGTAGACCTAACTTAACTATTAATGTGAATCTGCGTGCTCTATAAAACCTGCTCATAAAGTACATTTCTATGTTGCTACCACTGATCTGCTCCTGGTAGTATGCTGAGGAAGTCTTTTCCAATCATCGGCTGAAAAGCAGCATCTATAATTGACCTGATGTCAATTTTAATTTATTTTTTTAAAAATCTCATCTCTATACAGCTTCATTTCTATGAGATTTTAGCTGATACATTTGACATTTCAAACTCATTTACTGAATCTTTCTGTCGGGAACTTGTCCAATGGGAACACAACATGGGCTGATGCTCAGGAACCTGTTGTTTCTGTTGTGGTGTTTACAGGGAAAACACTGAGCAATGGAGGTGTGACTTCTCTTGCTCGAATCCTCTGACAGTCCCAAAGACACAGCTCTTGCAGGCAAACCATGTCACAGCATGACATAATGTCTATGTTTGTATGTAGAAGTGGTTTACATAAAACACTGCTGAAGTAGTGGCTAAGATAATCAGGGTCCAAATATATAACAAAGTAATGGCTTGATGTGGGCTGCAGATTTCTAATGCGTCACTGATTTCACGCAAACAAAGAATTTCCTCTTGATTGTGATTTTCATAGCGGTGACAAGCTGTCTTGCTCTATTGTATCGGACGTAACGATGCATCTACACCATTCACTTATTCTGAAAAATCCCCTCCATTTACACAGGAGGAAATTATAGTGTACTGTGTGATTCATTCATGCACTTGAGAATAATAAGACTTGCACTACTTGTATGATGGATGATGACACAGTACAGTATGCCACTACGTCACACCATATGTGTACCTGACACACGCCTTCATTCATATGCACACCCACATCAACACACTCACATGTAGCTTTACAGTGAATGACTAAACTTGATGGAATTTCAGCTGCTGCCACTCAGACTAAATGACTTGCCCAAGATGGTCATTAGTCCTCTCTCCATCCCATTCACTGTTATGCAGAAAAGGGACTGCAGTGCGTCAGAAAAACAGGCAAATCAATGGTTTTCAGTGGTCCAATGCAGACTATCCTGCCACATGTTTTTCACTTCTTAATCAATGTGTAATGAAACAGGAACATCAGCAGTAGAGTCCTTAGCTCACCATGATAATGTGAGTATGTGTGTATGGGAGTTTCTGTTGTTGTAGTGTATGTATTTCATGTTGATTACAAGACTGACAATCGCCAGAAGGCATGAAAAATAGTTGGAGGAAATATATGACAATTTATAAACATGAGTGCAGGGGGAATGGATGGGGGGTGGGGATATTGATCTGAGCAGTTCTCTGCATGATAGAGAAGGCCAGAAAGATCGACAGGTGAAGAGATGGGTATAATGAAAGATAAAAAGAAAAGCATCATTTGATGTTAGCACTGCTCACATTCACAGCTTAGCTGCCAGAGGGCCATTACTGAGGACTATTTCCCACCAAAGACTGTTGACAAACCATTTAAAAATAGATGGTGTGCCATTTTCTGATATTGTCCACAGTCAGTTGCCTTCATAGCCCAGAGGGAGTATATGCAACCTGTGGATTCATCAAAGCAGATCTGTGGAGGAGGGTTGCATTGTGGGAAATGTTTTTAATTTGTAAGCAAATGTTACTTCTAGTACATGCAGCAAAACATTGAATAATGTGTGTTCACTCCTCCTTGAGGATTAAATGTCAATTTTCAAACAAAGGAAGGAATTCACATAGAAGAACTGTGCAAACTGCCTGTGATGACACTGACAGTGTTTTCCTCATACATACATACATACAAGAAAAACACAATAATTTCTAAATCTCATCTTTACTGCCGCACAACCTCTCACACACTTAATGATATGTGGGATACACCCTGAGGTAAAGCTGTCATACATAAAGGATGACATGAAGGCAACATCACACTTAAACAAGGTAGATGCTCAACCCATACAGAAAAAAATATATTTCAATATCTCTTTGCTTTGATCAGATTGTCTATTCACAATGCATTTTGGGACACCCTAAAATATTTTTTTATTAAATGTGACCTGTGAAAGCATGAAATTAATTATAGAAAAGACATTCATTTTGTCTTTTAACTACTTGTTAGTAGAAAATGTGCATGTGAAATAGCCTGGCAATGCATTTCTGAAATGTTTTTCAAATTGGCATAAAATGCATTTAAATGACACTGTGAAGTTTAAATGAGAAATGCATGAACAAACTTCCTGGAAGACTGGAAATGCATTACAATAAAATACATTAACCAACACATGTGAAGCTACACACATTGTGTATGTACTTTTGAATACAAACTGTACTGTTATTAAATAGAAGTGTTTCCATATCACAAGCTTTTCTCTGGTAGACAGTACAGGGAGATTAAGGTTTTAGCTTCACAAGAAGCCTCTGTTCACAGTCACTTTTTGCATACACATAAACATGTACAGTTATACTTTTGCTGTGACATTTTCTGAACATATCCCTGAACTACTCTGTTCCACTACTGATGCGGTCAATCTGTGTCCAAGATGACTTGGTAACCGCAGCATAGCAACAAAAACAACTTTAGAACCAAAAATTTCGTCTTTCCCTCCATAAGCATCTCTGTCTTTCCATTCCTATCACTTTTTTTTCTCTTTTTAGCTTTCTCTTCCTCTCTATTCTTCTAAAGCTGCCATGTATGTGCTTTTTGCATTCATATGCATCTGTGACTATGTTTATTTGTGAGTGTTGGGGGCTGGTGTTGACTCATGCATGCAATGAGTTAGGACAAGGATCCCCCCCAGCAATGACACACACATACACACACCCACATACACATATATTTACATGGTTGAATAGCAAAGACAGAGAGAACAGAGACATACACAGAGGAGCATAAAAAAAGACTTGACATTTTTAATTCTAAGACCATTAAATCCTTCATTCCTTGTCTGTGTGTGGCACGCACGCACGCACACACACACACACACACATACACACACACACACACACACACACACACACACACACACACACACACACACACACACACACACACACACAAATACATACATATATGTATATCTATGAAACATTCACGTACTTTATTTATACTGCTCAAAATCACAAAAAGGGCTTTGAGGTAAATTGCACCATCTGCATCACTGGAAAATGCTGCATTTAACTGTACTTGCACAATCACTTTATATAGAAGACACAGACAAGATAAATATATACTGTATAATCCAGCACGATATTTTGTTTTTTGTTTGGGTTATATAACATTTATGGAACAACACGCGTGACACATAATATTTAATTTATCCTCATCATTGACTAATCTGCCAGTTTTTTTAACGACTCAGTTAATCAACCCTCCTTCAAAAGTGAACAAATAGTTTGCAATGGCCATCACAATTTCCAGAAGCTAAAAGTGACAACACTGATCTTTTTAATTGCCCAAAAGGCCAAAACATAAGACACAAAAACACCAACTTCTCACAATTAAATCAGATTAACTGATTATCAAAATACCTAATCAGCTAATTCTTTTACCCCTTTACTGAATTTCATTACTATGTAGGATGTTCTTTTATCCACCACTTGTACTTTTCAGCCATTTGGCAATATTCAGCAGAGGATTTGACTCATTTGATGCAGTTTCCAGCCAATTTAAAATAAAATGCTTGATCATGGAAGCAAAATTGACCTTTTTTCAGGCTGGTCAGAGTAGATGAGTTACAATGCTTTGTTTCTCACTCAAGGGTGCTCGATCCCCAAGGGTTTTCTTAGCTAACCTGTGACCCCAGGTCGACCTATGAACACATTTTGAGTGGAGTGTGCTTTTGACAGAAAACAGCCTTCTTGGCAAATGCAGAGGGAAAATTGCAGTGACACGGCGAGTGCGTCTTTTTATGTCTCAGCTGGAGAACCTTCTTTGTCATCAGCTTATAAGGCATACTTCAGGCATTATGGAAAAAGCAACAAAAATAGCTGAAATTGAAGGTATGCTGCTGGACTGCTGTGGCCAAGCCCTGTGTTTAGCAGTGTGAGATATTTTTAAAGGGATATTTGCATCCCATCCCAGCCCACCCTCCACCTCATCATCTCCTCCTGCCCTCCCACCCAACCCCCTGTCTCCTCTCTGCTGTGCAACTGATCTCCTCCATATTGTTTCTCTCTTGCAACATACAAGAGGATAAGACATATAGTGGGAGACAGGGTGAATACACTCATACAGTAGCAACCCAGTGCTCCCAGTCTCCCAGTTGGATGAAAAAATCAGATGGCCTGAATTTTGGGTTCAATGTTGCATGATCTGTCGTCTTGGAATGTGGACACCAAATGGAGCATTTAGATCATTTCTGGGGCATTCTCAGTTTTCTCTCTCTCTCTCTCGCCCTTCCCTTTCTCCCTCTCCCCCATCTCTCTCTCTCTCTCAGACTGGATGGCACACAGCCAGTCAGGTGGTTATTAATTATGTCTTCTTGCCTTTTCACTATTTTCACCATCTCCTTTTTTTTTTTTTATCACTGTCCATTCTACTTCCCTTTTGCTCTATTAAACAGCCTTGCCCTGACATATTTCCAGGGCCCCCATGCACCTCTCCCACCATCTTTCCCTCTCTTTTTCCCTCTTCCTTAGGGCTCTGTTTGTAAACGTGCAGAGGAGAAGAATGAGGGAACAAATTATGAAACACAGGAGTGCATTCCATACCTTGTTTAGAAAGAATTCTCCAACAGCGCAGAGGGGGAGAGGAGACACTTCCCCCTGTGTTTCTACCCCCACTTTCATGCCATATGGGCCTTTTTTTTTTATCTCTGTGGTCTTCAGGGGCATCTATGACATTTGCTCCATCATACTACTCCTTCATGCTTGGGAATTACTCCCATTGTTTTCTACTCAAAATCCCAAAAATTTTAATGGTGTATTGAAGTGTGATTGAGTGTAACACAAAAGGTGTTGACTTTCCGCTCAGAACATCGTTTCATACAGCAAGACTGCTTACTATAAGTCTTAGCAGCAGGTTGCCTACAATGATTACTTCAGTGTCCCCTCAGGCTAGAGAGGCACTGATTCTGGCTGCTCTTCTCCGCAAGTCTCCCCAGAGTATACTTGATAGAGGCCTCACTGAGAAACTTCCCAAAACACGGCACCAAGCAAAGCAAACTATGGAAAGTGACAATATTGAGAGTAGGGTGATAGTTTTGTTGAAGAAGCGAGCTTGGGCTTTGACTACAATGGAGGAAAAAGAGGAGCTGGGAATGTAGCTTCCTCACAACAACTGCCTGTTGTGTCTGGAAAGGGTTAATCAAATTTTCTACGCAAACAGTTGACATAAGGAACCGACCAGGAGCATATTTTAAAAACAGCAAGCATCTTTGGTAACACTGTAAAGATCGGTATAGACTATACTTGTATTGACTTCTAACCTGAATTCTCCCTCTTGTTCAACACTCTGTGAGCAGAGGGTAGTTGTACAAGTTCATGTGGTTCATCAGTTGCGTAAAAGTGTCTTGAGTGTCTTTAAGTATTAGTCAATCATAGTGAATTCTGGGTAAATTATGATTCTTTTCTCACTAATAGACATAGCTGGCCACGCTTCTTCAACTTCACTCTAGCCAAAAACATGTGTGTTGTGGAATAAAAGTACATAAAAAGGTTTTACTAAGAAGATGATAATTAAAAAAAGCAAAAGACAAAAACACCAAGACATGTTTGCAGTTAATAAACTTTTTCCCTTGTCTCAGCCTGCTGTTAGCAAACCAAAAATTGAGCTGTTTCCCTCTTCTTTGTCAGCAGAAGACAGGGATTGTTGGTTGTCAGCAGGTACTATTGATTGTTGCCACACACAGCTGAGATAAAGCCTGCAGCTAGTCTATTGTGTTTAGGGTTTAAAAGCAGCGCTGGTGGCGCAGTGGTTAAGACATATATCATGTACAACTCAGACGCAACTCTGATTCTGCATGGGGACCTGTGCTGCATGTTATAAACCCCCCGACCCCATGTAAAAAAACTACTTCACTGAACATAGCAGCAAAATTATGAACTTCAGGGCTTTAAGGCCACAGAGTTGGCAACATCACCCCGAGTCTGTCTCAGAATTTAAAGATGAGTTTCTGTGCTAACAATCAAATGATACCTGCTGACAACTGACAAAAAAAGTTTGTAATTTGCCAGCACAAAACTGTTCAATGTATAATGTGGATAGTTTTGACTGCAGCAAAATGTATAAAATGCAGAGAAAATGTATACTTTTCTGTTGCTGGGTTTCATTTTAATCATTTGAGTGTATTAACCTATCTAGGACTGACGGTTCTTAAGGTTGTCAACACTGTTCAGTCCGTGGACTTAAACCATGGATTACAGGCGGCCCTTAGCCCCAGGCCTTTCTGTTATGCTTGAATGTTTTTTGTGTATTCATAAAACACCCTCTTAATGACCATATAGAGAGCTCCAGATGCAGGATTTGATCTGAAATAGACAAATGCTGACAGGTGCAGATGGTTTTCTTGAATTTGGAATTAGTTTTTCAAAAGCATCTTTTGTGTTCACGGTATTGTTTTACAAATAACCATAAGGCATGAAAACATTCAGTGGTGTATTACTGTGTAATCATCAATGCAAATCAATGCAAATGTGTGTGTGTGTGTGTGTGTGTGTGTGTGTGTGTGTGTGTGTGTGTGTGTGTGTGTGTGTGTGTGTGTGTGTGTGTGCCACAGACTATATGCACAACCCACACGCAGGTTGATTTCATGCCTTGCCGGTAGCTAATCTTTTGTGCGGCTGTCCCTTACTCTCTCTCCTTCTGGGTTTAGTTGCTATGGCAATATGAGCGCAGAGAGGTGGAGAGCCATGGAAAGGAATGAGAATATGTTTTTGGAAAGCCCATCAAATCTGACTTTGAATCATTGTACCCGCACATCTTTAAATCTGCAGGTCAACACAGTGTACAAGACAAGAATGAGAGATGCTGTTCACTTTTGTTAAATTCTGTACATGCTCTGCTAAATAATTAGCCCAGAAATACAATATATCAGGCACTGTTGAAGGCTTGGGACATATATATCATACCATGTCTAAGGAGGTCACCTGAGGGTTCAAACCAGACCTACCCACAATTCACATCTGACTTGTTTAGGTACATACAATAGTCCTGGGTATGTGTAATTCAGAGAAGTGACCTTGTGCACGGCCAGCGTGAAAAACAGCAAGAGCCCAGGGCCAAGAGCTGAAAGTACCAGAGCTGTCATGCAGACTAGGCCAGGAGAAGAGGCTCTGCTTCCACATGGCCCAGCAGGCACCACAGCTCTGTCTCCTGCTCTCCTTGCAAGCCTCATGACTGGCACCGCCACAGCTGCCATATGGAATCACAATCGCTTTTAATTTGTTCTGTGTTCTCAGCCACCTCAGGCTTAATGGCTGCCTTGTTTACCCCTCAACAGAAGTGTGAGCCTCTCTTTCACTCTCATTTTTTTCCCTTCCTTTTGGAGAGAGTGTGTGTGTGCGTGTGCCCAGATAATCACAGTGATGATCAACAGTACCCAGTGTGTGTGCTGCCTGCTGCCAAAGAGGCTGAAAGGGTAGTGTTGATCATCACTATGATTATCTGGACACACACACACACACACACACACACACACACACACACACACACACACACACACACACACACACACACACACACACACATATATATAAATACACACTAAAACAAAGTGCCATGTAGAACCTGCAAGGCCATGCAAGTGCTTTGCCACCACACTTTTTCTCTTAACAAATGCTATGTTTCTCAATGGGCACATAAAGAGGTTAGAGATTTTCATGATAATAGAATGGGAAATGCCTTAGGTTTCTTTGGAAATGTTTGAAAGGAGGGCTTTGACTTGTATTTCTGCACTGTGTTATTTCTTCTTTGACTTAAGTAAAAGATCTGAGTACCACACTACTCTCAATCAGTGAAATACAGGGAGTGATGGACTGTTCTACAATTGTCATGTAAAATTAAGCACTGGAGATATAATGTGAAGCATGGTTACAGGGTACAGCCGACTTGACAGAATGTATGAATGATTTAATAATATTCAGTGATGATCAGTAATATTTACCCCAAGCACAGCATGGAAAAAATTACAATTCAAATTGGTGACATCAATAGTTAGATGTCATTCAGACACACGCATCCAGAGGAGAGATAGTCTGTGTGTGCATGCGCACATACACACACTGGTACAAAAACCAATCTTGTCAAGCCCAGTAGTCCTTAATGAGGCAAAACCTCATTAACAAGGTCCTGGTTATGCCAACAGGCATAATAATGATAATAATAATAATAATCATTTATTATTTATATAGCACACACAACAGTGTTACAAATTGCTTACAGGAACAGGAAAAGTTAAAAAAAAAGAAAATAAATTAAAAGCAGGAAGCAAGAAAAACTGAAGTAGGTAACACAAACACACATTTCCATGTGATGTGGAACTAAAACATAGGTCATAAGTCAAAGTTTTCACATTAAAGTATAAAATACATTTATTTATATATTTTTTTTCAGAGAATAAAACAACACAATGTATCAAACAGTCACAAAAGCATTCTAGTAAAATTATGTTTTAAGAAGAGTCTTAAAAGACATTAGTGATGCTGCCTGTCTTATCTCAAAAGGTAGACCGAAGACCCAGTCACCCTTAGTCACGAGGCGAGACCTTGGTATAACCAGCAGAGCTCCATCCACTGATCTGTTAAGATCTGTGAAGCAGCCTTCTGAAATAGTTGTAGTCAAAGTCCAAAGATAGACACTGAGCTTGAACTCTGGTGATCTGGTGTTTTCTCTGATATCTGAGTGTCTGCTGCTGTTTTTGATATTTCAATGAAACAGCAATGCAAAATTGCTGGAATTCCCCTTTAACAAACTAAGTGAGTCTGATCAGTGACTAGGGAACTTTCCACCTCCATATTCTCCTGTTGATCCTATGGAGCTTAGTTTTTAATATCTCGCTGTGAGTGTGAAGTGCACTGCACTGAAACCTTAATCGTCTGATTCTGAGTGTGTGTGTGTACATATGTTTGTATTCCCCAGAGCTCACATTATGGGAAAGCAAGGCAGATGGTGCCAGGAACTTGGCTAGTCTCTCTTTGAGTGGTTCTAGAGGAATGTCTGGAGTTTCTAGGCGCACTAACCACATACATGTTTCCAGTGCCAAAAGCCTGCAGCAGCAATTGAAGAATGGCCAGTGTCTGCGGTGAGATCGCCACTGCCTACTCATGCGGATGCACCTTTTTTTTTTTTCCAACAAGTCAAATGCTGAGTAGGTGTTGGAGGAATGATTGAAACCTAGCTTGAGATGGTGGGAGCAATATCTCAACAGTTAGTAAATGCACAACCTTCACCACTTGAAATCCATTGCTAGACTAATGTTGACCTGATTTTGACAGCTGCACCAGTGGTGGTTTAGATCTATTTGTCACTTAGGGCTTTTTCATAAACCCTCATCAGGAGAAGTGTCTGAACCACTCTATCACATTGTTCCATGGACAATGGGATTAATGCCAGCATCATTTTGCTTTACGCTGATGAAAAATATGCCACAGAGTCTGGCTGTGAGTGCTGATAGGCATGAGATGGACCCTGATGATAACTTGTTTATGTGTCACTTGACAGTCTACCACGTATTTCCTTCTGTGCTTCTGGAATCACAGCAGTGTGTCTATGTGTCTGCATAAACTAGGTCAGTAGGAGGACAGGAAATCTCTGTTCACTTGCCTGTCTGACTGCAATGTGTCGCTCCAAAAGTTACTGCATACAAACGCACTCACATATGACACACAGGGGTGAAAACAGTTGAGCTTTTACATACATGGAAATGTGCATGACATTATGAATTAGCATACTTACTGCTTACTTACACTCAAGTATATTTACAAGGCAGCTTGTGCCCTAGTCATCTTCCTTTCCCTCTTTTCTTCAGTCTCCCCTCCTCTACTCTCACTCAAGGTTTTAGCTTCAATCTGGCTGGCATCTGTCTGCCTTTCTCCTGCTTAACCTTCATTTACTGCTTACTTAAGTCATGAATAATCTCCTGCTCTCCCCATCAGCCCATCTTGAGGCCTCTCTCTCTTTCTGCTGTTCATTAACCTACATAATCATATTCACTGGAAAGACATGCCAGCTTGATCATTTCAGAGGATTTTTAAGACTGCGAGTTCAGTTGCTCAAGTCAAACTGTCAAACTGGAAGAGAAGATAAGGAGAGCAGAGGAGAGGCGATGAAAGATACTCCAGGCACTTTTTTCATCGCTGATGCAGGGATCTAAACTCATCAGGTGTGAAAAAGATGACAAAGATGCAAAATCTCCTATCGGGGCCATGCCCCCCCCCACGAAGAATATACTGTTGATTTTAGCATTAAGATATAGAGAAAAATTGGCCCTAGAATCCATGTGAACTTACTGCTGTGAAAGTAAAGGGCACATCAATTCAGGTCTCAATTCAGTTACAAAACAAATTTTTATATCACATTGCTGTTATAGCAGTATTCACCTTCTTACTCTTGTCTTAGTTTAATGAAAATGGAACCGTTGGGGACTAACTATAACATCAAAGTGGAAATTGGAATAACAAGTAGGCTAGCTAACATCAGACTCCATGAAATAATGTCAACACTTAACCATGCATTCGTATTGTGATGGTTAGCATTCACTAAAACAAAAGACCACAACCATATCAGGCTAATTAAGAGCGTGAAGTGTGCAATACAAGCCAGTTAGAGTTATCTTAAAACTATTGTGAGAGATTCTTACCTTAAGGCCCATGGGCAATCAAAAACTGACCTCCCCGAGATGGCCTGTCTTCTTACTTCTCAGGTGTGACATGTGGTCCAAGCATGGTAGCTGGTAAACTTTTCTTTTTGCTTTTTTTTATGACTCAGAAAGTGTAGTTATGTTTATTTAATTTTCCGTGACTGTACTTGCAAACCCAGACCTCACCAACTCTCCCCAATTTCAGAAACTCAACACATAGATGACCTACTTGGGATTCAAAATGGCGATTTTTCATTGAAAAGTGACCAGTTTGCATCCCTGTGGTGTGTGACCATTTTCTCTGCCAGTTGGTTTTGCATGTCGAGCTTGCGCTGATCTCAGCAGCTTTGGGGAAGAGCAGGGCATTGCATCAGACGAGGGAGCTATGTGTCCTGATCCCAGGGCAGGACCAAGCCAAAGTCTGGAAAACACTGCAGTGCAGTGAGACGCAGTGGGGGAAGACAGAGTTAGAGTGCAAAAGAGGGTGGCAGAGTCTAAGACGAAGAACCAATATGAAGTGTAAGGGAAGAGGCAGGACAGGACAAGCCAAGTGCCAGGATTTATTAATCTAAAGCAGCACAAACATAATAACACATAAACCAGCCTGTGACCAACAGGATGAAATATAATCAGAGAAAAGTACAAGAGACAAGAGATAGGATACAAAGTCATAAAACCCAAAAGGTCCAAAAATGGTTATATAATATAAATACATTTTTGTACAAGTTCATCAGAGGACAGTTAAAGAGTTTCCGGTCATATGTTTCAGGTACTAAGTGCCTCATTGTCTCCCAGGTCTGTCTGCTTATCTGAGTGCCTGAGTGCAGCCCAGGTCCTGCTAGTTGATGGGAAGAGTGTCCATTTCCTCTGAGTGGGTGAAATGTAATATACAAGTAGAGCCTGGGCTAAAGAGAATTAGGTGGGATGGCAATGAACAAGAGAGACAATAGAAAAGATAAGAGTTGTTAGTGACGCAGGTTGGTTTCTGTGCCTATGTGTTGAGCACCACACTCCCACACCACCAGGGTGATTATCTTTGAGGGAGCTGGCATTGACTGACAGCTCTCAGAGTCTCTTAGACTCAGCAGGACATGTGACATGTTTGCAACTGTGGTAATCAGCAGGTCGCCTGCCTCTGGTGTGCTGTATTTTGCCCTGACAGATGGACGACACTGGAAGCTTGGATCACAGGTAAACAGTCAGCAGCAATCCATCTGGACAAATACCCTGGAGAAAATGTGTGTGTGTGCAAATCTATGTCTGTATGTGTGAATCGATGGTGTCTAATGATGCTTAAATATCTATATGGTTCAAAGAGGGAGTAGGATTAACAGAGAGCTTCTGAGTGAAGCAGTTGTGAACAAGTTTGCTCCATTATATCCAACGCTTTTAGCCTGATCTGTCAGCTCAGCAGCATTCATTTATCAGCTGATCAATAAAAGGAAGTTGGGCCAAACTTCTAAAGGGGAACCAACACTTATAGCACATCCATCAACACCACCCCTCCCACGAACCCAATGATGTGTTGTGTGTGATTTTCCCTTATTTTATCTCCAGTTTTCAGTTTCAAACATGAATCACCAGGGTGTTTACCTTTGATTTAATCACAATCCAAATCAAACCTCTGTGACCTTCATGAGAATATTGAATCAGACGACTTCCTTTTCCACATGACTGGGCAAGCTGTATCAAAGACAGTTGCTGGATAACTGAATTCACTTGCAATTAGATTTTAAACTTTGGTGAGCAGACATGGTTTCCTTGTAAACCACGTGATAAAGATGGACATCAAATGATCTAGAGCTGCAACGATGAGGTGATCAGGTGAAAATGATTCTGCCACTATTTTGATAAATGAACAATTGTTTCAATATATTTGACAGTTTTCTGAAGTTGCTTATTCAAGAAAATAATGGTTAGTTGCAGCCCTGATAAAGTAAGACAAAAAGACAAAAGTTTGATTTAGTGCAAGAAAAATTGCCGCTTGCCAGTAAATACTGGAAGAATAAATATGGTAGATCCCTCTCTGTGTAATCTAATCACATTATGGATAAATAAATGATAGACTGCTCAAATCAGACACTCCTAAATTGCCTCCTTAGGCTACCATCAAACTTCTTATTATGAGAAAACAGCATCAGGAGAAGATCTACAATTACTTCAAGCAGAACCCACTCGGCTCTAAAGTTACACACTACAGCAACTTTCTGGTAGAGTCTTCCACCCTGGCAGCCACTCAGGCGTTCAGACAGTGAGTGGGCGACTGGTGAAAGCCCAGCTTTAACTGACCTCCGCAGACCAGGCCAGCTTAATGCAGTCCTGTTGCCCTGTACCTTCAACTGTTAATTATCACAAACACATAAACAATAGTCGAATTGCATTAACAAAATCAGCCAGGGTAATCTTTTCTTGGCAGTGCAATTATGGAGATGAATGTCACTGGGCGATATCAGCACATGGTAAGACAGAGGGAGAGTGGGAAGATTTTGTTTTTTAATATCTCCCAATTTCCTTGGTGTAGGTGTATAATGGTATCAGCTCCTCTCATCTTGCAGTGTGTGGGGAGAGCGGAGGCATATTGCTCTGAGGGTAAGCTCATCATTTCCCTTTGTCTTGAAAAGTTTACTTGTGACTTAGGAAAAAAAATCTATTATATATATCCTTGTAATGGCTTGTATACTTTGCAAAACTTTATGGGGTCAACAGGGAAAACTTACCCATATTGGCAACAATCAGTAGGGGAACTGCAGGGTTGCCGTGGTGACAGATGCTGATGTAATGATCCTCATTATAAAGCCAGTAAATTATGTACACTGCATGTCATAAATCTGTACATTTGACAGAGCCACTGTGTCATTCTGACACAGAGTTTCAAATCATGAAGCTGTGCTGCTGTCTCTACTCACTTTTAATTGCTTCCAGGAACAGAAAAGGTGTCAGCCTCTCTTTTTCTTTCTTTTTTTTTTTTTTTTTTTTGCTAAGCTATCTCAGCTGATGTCTGTAGATGGTTAGAAACGGTGTTACTGGCTGCGTCTCTGCATTGTGACCCCTAAACTCTGGCTTGACTGAACCTGAGCAGGGAACACTAGGAAACACAAACCCCTGGGCCTGGCTCTTGTTAGAGGTTAGAGAAGCTGAGGCCAGGAGGGTGCACATGTATCACATGTGCTCAGCATCATTTTTTTTTTTTTTTTTTTTCATCCTCTTTCTCCGCTCTAGCTGGGGACCCTCAGAGATGGGGTATGCTTTGCCTCAGGCGTTTAACAGCACCAAACATAAATACAATGTCTTTCAGATGTTTTTTGTTCTACAACTTCGACATTTCACAAAGAGCAAAGGCTTGAACCAAGACTGCTGTGTTTTTTTTTAATGTCGTCTCATGGTGTAGCTGTCTCCCATCTTTGTACTCTTCTCTCCTCCTTGTCTGTTCCCCCTGGTTGCCCCCCCACACCCCCCTTTCTGCAAGGCTCAGATCTCCCTCTGACTCCCTAGTCTTTCATGTGGATGGGGGTGGGAATGATGGAGGACAGGATAGGGAAATGGCAACCCTGAGATCACACACATAAGGACATGATGCCTGTAAAATGTATGACGAGGCATGCCGTCCAAAGAGGAATTGATGTCTGTAGTGGAAATACACAAACACAGAAGTGAGAGGGTTTTTTGTTAGCTTGAATCCACAAATGATGTTCTTTATCTCCATTTTTTGTGCTGGCAATGTGATGTCATGAACAGTGAGTGATTTTGCTCTGTAGTTACACTGTGACTGAGGATTGTGCTGGGCAGAGTAGTGGGCATTTTTACACAGTTCCCTTTCATTGATCGTTACAGTGGCTACCATTGTATTTCCAAGGGAAAGCAGTTGAACAAATAAAGTGTGAAAAAGCTGAAACTCTTTAAGTATATGAACACTGAACACTTTATACTGGCTTTAACTTTGAAGTTGGGACACTCATAAACTAGACTACGCTGTGTCAATGTGCCTCCTGCAGTGTGGGTCTTACTGCTGAATGCTCTGATAAGATCTTCCTCTGTGGCTCACATAAGGAACACTGAAATGAGGTCAGTGTTATCTTCTTAAATTCACAATATAAACTTTCTGGAAAGTGAATTTAAATGTTCAATAAACTTTGATATCTTAAAGAATTGCAGTGAAATAGCTGCTGCAATACAAAATAATAAACCATGGCAGTGAGTCTTAGTGTTTCTCCATCTGTAGGAGAGTGGTGATCAGGGGTCAGAGGTCAGGTCTAGGGCAAGAAGATAGATGGGAGGCATGCCTGAACTGTGTTTGTACACTACAGATAAAATGCTCCAGACATGCAGCTCAGAGGAAGAGCTATCTCAGGACTGAGGAAGGCAGGAGGAAGGGCGGTCGGCAGGATGGGAATGGAAGACAAGACAGAAAAACACAAACAGTCCCAAGCGAGGACCTTCCCTTCTACACAGGATTAAAGTGGATGTCCGGTCCCAGCACCCCCCTCAGCTCACTTCCCATGTCCTCCTGACATCACTGTGCAGCAGTTGATCTGTTCTGGAGGTTTTTTCACATCAAATGTTGACCGTCCTGACCTCGGCTGTCTGCCGAGGTCAGGAGAGAGTGTGCTGGTCATGTGATTGGACGCACAGCTCAAATATAAAAAAAAAACTATGGTCTGCTAGACATAAACGGAACAGTGTGTCTTTTATTGTGTGGCTCAAAGCTGCACAGCTGTGTTTGAAGAGGAAGGCTATTTATATATCCACACTGTTTTGATTTCTCTCTTTACGTCTTCTCTCTCCCGTGTGTGTTGACACGTCATCAGTCCTCCTTCATCTCACTGACCTACACTGCTACTCTGATTTAATGGTCACTCAGGAGTTTATTGTCTTGAACAGAATCCTCTTTTCGGTCTGTTGTCTTTGTCCATAGATTAATAGATTCATTGACTGTGGTGGTCTGAACGTGGAGAGTCCAAGTGTACTCTGCCCTTTGACCCATTAAATCCTAATTTGGCAGACATCTGCCTCCTCATTGTTTTATCAATAATCCATTTTCTCTTTCTTTCTCTACTCTCCAGACTCATACTCGGCAGCTGGCAGCGAGGGCAGCATCTCCACCTCTGTGGTGTCACTGCCCCCGCAGGCATCAGGCAGTTCGGCCCCCAGCTCCCCAGCTTCCAGACGCTCTGTGAGCACCTTGAAGAAGTGGCTCACAAACCCTGTCCGCAAACTCAGTGCTGGGGCCACTGCCAAAGGAGAGCGACAAGTCCGCAAACTTGAGGGAAAACCTCTGCCTCTTCCATCTCACAGCCACAGCCAGGATATGGTCAGCCCCCCGAGGCTTGATGAGACACTGACCATCCTGCCTGTCACCCACAGAGAACTGGTGAGAAGCTAAAATTGAAGTTAAAATGAGGAAGTATTCTTTTTTTTTATTCATGTTGGTCTCATAAACTTATCCAACAACGTTTTGCATGCAGGTTTCATCCTTCATATTCTTTTACACATTTTGCGATGAACTACCTTTATAAGTAAACTCATTAACTGGAATTATTCCTGCACCACATGAACTGGTTCTAAAGTAAACACGCATAGCTTCCGTCTCATATAAATACAAACTAAGGCCAACATCCTGACTGTAACTTGTTTTTGCAATCGGTAACTCGAAGAATATCAGCAGAGACACGTTTGATGTGAAGTTGATCCACAGAGGGCTAAGTATCATGGCAGGTGACAGTGATATTATATAACAGCACCACTGCTGGCTCAGCCTGTAGGAACTCATGCTGCTGTGTTCTGTGACTCATTTGCTCTCTTTTGTTGTTGTGCAGCTGTCTGTGTGTCTGTGCATGTTTCCGTGTGCCAGAATGCATGAATATGCTACAGACATTTTGCATCATGTTGATATTGTGTTATACTGACACTGTGGATGTGTGTGTGTGTATTCCAGGAGTGGAAAGATGGCCTGGCAAGCCCAGAGGATCTGTCACCGGCTACACTTCAGTCTCCCAGCTACATAACTGACTCCATGATTGGCTGTACATCACTGCCAAACACCCAGGTCCGTCAGCACGATAAACTAACACTTTCTGTACCTATTGTTTCAGTCACTGCTTCATATTTTTAATCACATTCCAGAAAACTTGACAGAACAGTTCAGTCATACAGGATCATTAACTGACTTCAATGAGATTCAAACTAAGAGCCGTCCACTGCTGATTCATTTTAGCTGCCAGTTTACTGTAGACAGTCTCCGAGAGGAGCAGCAGTAATATTCTCAGTGAGGACACAGCCTGGCGGGGGCAATGACATCAGTAGTCTTTGTCTGCATGGTCCCCCAGCCAGATCTGGAAATGACTAACTCTGCTGTTGCTGCTGGCTCAACTATTAAGCAAAACAAGCACACAGATGCACACAGGACCACTGCTGTAACCACAAATACGCACACATGACCAGGGCCACAAATACATGCAAACAAATAGATTCATGCATAGAGTGATACTGTAGAGTACACACCTACATGCACATACATACACACACACACATAAGGGAGTCTAGATGACTACAAGGCTCTCTTAGAGCAGATAAATATCAGGGAACCAGAGGCTGTTCGACAGCGACCTGTGTGATGTATGACTCACAGTCAACATGTCACTAAAGGACACGCCTAGAGATAAATAGGAAATAACATGAAATGGCAGATGTGATGAGAGATGACTCCACTTCTGTGTCGTGACAATGAATGCTACGCGCACACATACGCTTCCATCTCTCCATCAAACACAGTCTGCAGTCAGTTGCTCGTGGCAAAGGAGCATCTCAAGTCAGAGTATTTCTTTTCGCTGGCAGAAACTGGGATTTGCTTGTGCAGCAGTAACATTGTGTGAATTAGCATTTGCTGAGCCCTATCAATAAAAAACAATAATGATTGAGATGAGCATTTAGGAGGGTCCCCTGTTGGTAAATCAACACCAGAGCACTTAAATCCTAATTTTAGTCTCAACAACACATCAAAAACCATTAATACAATTACATCACAGGGGATGAGATCAGTGCTTTCATGCTTTTACTGCCAATCTTTTGCAGGAGGAAAGAGAGAGGGAGGTAGAGAGAAGGGGAGATGTAGAGGTAGAGGTAGAGAGATTAAATTATGTAGGTCAGTCGTCTCCAAGCTGTGGTTTCTGCCTCTACCCCAGCTTCATTGGCAACATTTCCAGCGTAACATACATTGTTGTTTTTCCATCTTTTCTTCAAACAGCTGTCTCTCATCTTATAACCACAGTGGAATATAGTTTTTGACTAAACATTTATTATTACTTGATTGTATGTTTGCAGTCAAAAAAGGAAGCCTGAACTATAGATCATAACATTTTTGAAATTGCTCTTCCTGAAGAACAATTTGTACACTCTGTCATCTTGACCGCCTGATAAACAAGTAATAAACACTTTCACAGTGAAAAGGCACAAGAAACAAGTGCCGTTTTTGTGAGATCTTAACGCCGCCTGTTGCTTTACAGCACTGGCAACAATGCTTGCAGTTTTCACCACCACTGTTTCTCCAACACCATTCTGTTGATCTGTGCCTCTGTATTTAAGGTTAATCCTTTTGAATGGTCGGCTCCATCTGCATTAAAAAATGAGAAACCATTACAAATGGAAAAACACTTTGGTAAAACACTTAAACGGATGCAAGTAGGTATAGAATTATAAAATAAAAAATGACTCTTGAACAATGTAATAAAAAAACTTATTCTGCTATTTCACAACATTGTTGTTGTTGTTTTAATATCAAGAAATAGCACGTCTAAGGGATTGATGGAGTGGTTACAATAGATTCTTTAAAAGATTCAACAGAAAGGCATCATCTCAGCTTTTACTATAAGTGTTTTCAGTTTTTTTTTTTTTTTGGGGGGGGGGGACTTCTGGCTAGAAAAACAAAACTTGCAACAGAGGGAGAAGAGGGGAATTTTTCCTGTGGGCTTTTGCCACTACACATCTGGAAGTGATCAGGGAGCCAGGGAGACCTGTCAGCCAGGCGGGAGCACTCCTAGCGGGGCAAGACAAGCAGGGGGGAGCGAGGGTCTTTATGGAGCCTCTCTGTCTCTCCCTACACCCTGGTCTCTCCACTTTGCTTTGTCTCTTTCATTCTTTTCTCCCCCTCTCTGATACATCATTTTGACAGAGTTGAAAGCTCACAGCTTTGTAGGCGCCAACAAGTTTATCAGGGAGATGGAAGGTGAACAAGTGGAGCTGGGCCAGAGGAGAAAAGGAGAAAGTTCTGTCTCTTTTTCCATTTGCCTTTACGTCTATCCATCCATCTATTTATTTCTCCACTGGGCCGCTGCCTGCCAGGCTAGTCTGAGGGATTAGTTGGTGTGTTTGCAGGTTTGTGTATGTTTTTAAGGTTGGGAGGTTCTGCTTGACTTGGACAATTGGGATATGGGGATTTGGGTGAAGACAGACGGCTGCTCCTATAGGTATACATAATCAGGCAAGTGAAAAGGCTAAAAAGAAATGGCTTGTTGACTATGACTAAAAATAGTTGGGGGAGCATTTGAATGTAGATACAACTGCTCAGAGAAATGATCATGCACTGTCAAGTCTACAAGCATATAAAGATAAGTGTGCTCATTGTGACAGAGAAATAGGTTAGATAAACAAGATAGTTGTGTGCAGCTGCGAAGCATGTATCCACAGGGTTAGTGATGATTTTACTCTTTGCAGGCTTTGTTGTGGTGTGCACAATGACTCTATTTGTGCCAGGATCTCCACAGGAAATTATATCAATTCCAGGAAAAAGCATGAAAAGGGGGTCATGTATATAACACACATGAAAAACAATCGATTAGATCAGAGTAACTTTGGGTGTGAGCATTTCTATTTGCAGCCAATAAGGCAATAGCATACAAGGAAATGATGATAGGAATGATTCTGCTGTTGTAATGCTGTGGAAATATAAGAAAAATACACTGTATGATGTAGTAACATGTAGGTTTGAGTCCTCAGGTGGAAAAAAACAAGAGAATATTTTTTATTAATTCACACATGAATCAGAAATCTGATGCCATTGCCAGTGGGCATACAGAGAGTCTATTCTTTTCCCTCTGAAGCCAAAAGTCCATTGAGAACCTCCACGGCTTTGTTTCATCTCATACAGCTGTCTAGCCTGTTGGTCTGGCCTCTAACTCTTTGTCTTTATCCTTTAATCTCTTTCTCTCCATCTATCTGTAGTTGAGGTGCACTGCAGAGATCATTAACGGAGACTATCTGAATCTTATCTTCTTATCATTCAATCTCTGTTCCTTGTGTCTCTCTGCTCTCCCTGGTCACCTTGGCAACCTGCATCACTGTCATCACTCCCGTGTGCTTTACCGCCTTGTGCTTACTTATTCCTAGCATCATCCATAATACTGGCACTGAACCTTTGATAAACATATTTACTGTTTGTCTTTCTGGCTCTGTCTCCTTAGGACACTCAGTCCACCAGTGCTTTGCAAGATGACAGCGGCTCTGTGTTGATGGACGACACCTCCAGCCAATGGTCAGCGGCGGCTGACACCGAGGAGGAGAGGAGAAGTGCCTCAGAGAAAAGCATGTCTGTGTTTTATCAGTGCAAACATGGCTCTCATCATTTATTCTAAATAATGCTCATGACAGCAATGTAGTGACACACTCTAATGTTATGGCAATTTAACTGAAGAAAGCATTCATTTTTGTGTTTGAATACTTAATTTTATATATTTGTTGAATTGTCTGGTTGTCTGTGATTCATAACCACAGACAGACAAATTTTCCAAATCCTATCTCATCTTGACTTACACTTTAGCTCAAACTTTTAGCAGCCTCTCCTGGTCTCCATCATGTGACTTGAGACCCAAAACGTCACATAAAGACAACTGCAAGCCATTGTCATGGCAAATTAGTAAACTCCATATGTTAATAAGACTGCAAGATGCAATTAAAAGTTCCCGAAATAGCTATAATAGTCTATGGTGGCCCTGAAAGCTCAACTTAACAAAACACATGCAAACAGACAAAACAAAAGCATCCTCTCGCTCTCCTTGACTTTTCTGTAGCTATGGGAATAAATAACTCTAAAAAACTAATAGACCCGTCTAGGACACACACTGTATTACCACAGATTTGCCATAATAAATCTAAGGAATGCTTTTACCTTTAAAAGTCTCAAATCATTGAACAGCAGCGTCCCAGCCAGGTTCATCATTTTTTAGTTGCCTGGAAACACTTGTGTTGTATTGTGAGTATTTGCAGCACGTTTGTTTATTTAGTGGTGTTGTGAGTGTTTGCAGCACGTGATGTCCAACTGAAAAAGAGCTTTTCTGAATTTGTGTTAGCTTTGTGCATTTGCATGTGTTTTCCAGCACATTGAGCTGTCAGGGCCACCGTACTAATCAGTACACGATGAGTTAAGATTATTTCCACTGTCAAGACTGATTTTCAACATACCTGCTATATGCTGAAAAACTCAACTGAATCTGATTTATCTAGAAGAATATCAGTTGAACACTTTCTCCAGTTTCTCTCTAACTTGTACAAAATGACAGTCTTACATTCAGAAACTGTGACTTAAAATAAAGTGTTACAGAGTTTTGCAAAAATAAATTTTATAGCATAACTGTAACCATAATCCTCCCTCGTTTGTATCTTTACAGGTATGTACTGAAGGAGCTTATTGAGACAGAGAAGCACTATGTGGGAGACCTGGGGCTCATAGTGGAGGTAAACCTCTCACTCTGGCAGCTAAGAGCACACAATCAGCACTGACAGGGGAGAAGGAGCTTAGTCATCCGCCCAGTCTGTCAGGGAGAGCTCTCTAAATCCTTATCATCAGAACGTCACCAGTTCACACTTTAGTCTGCCTCCATCCCACCCTCTCCAGTCTTAAGTAGGTTTTGTGAATTATTAGCTTGAAGAGTATTATGTTGCAAAGTGATCTGTCTCCTGGTGCCCTAAATAGCTAGAGATATCCTGGTTTCAGAGAAGAATTCTTGTCATCTGAAAGTTAACAAAAGCTCAATAATAGCTGGTCTTTGATTGCTGTGGTGTTATAACAATCTAGTTATATTTACAAGTGTTATTCAGAGCCAGGTGTGGGCATTTGTAAGTGTGAACAGATGTCAGCAGCAGCTTTGTCATTACCTTGCAGGGCTACATGGCCAAAATGAGTTCCAAGGGTATACCAGAGGACATGAAGGGAAAAGACAAGATTGTGTTTGGAAACATTCACCAAATATTTGACTGGCATAAAGAGTAAGTCCCTGATCTTAAAATATATATATTTCCACATGAGGAAAATTGTGTGTTTGCTCCAGTTGCATGAAAGACAAACAGTGGTTCGCAGAGTATTGTGTGCGGAGGACAAAGGAACAAAAGGTCAGGAGACAAATCTGACCTTCCCTTTAGTGATGATTGCATGTGTTTGTTTGTGTGTGTGTGTGTGTGTGTGTGTGTGTGTGTGTGTTTGTGTGTGTGTTTGTGTGTGTGTGTGTTTGTGTGTGTGTGTGTGTGTGTGTGTGTGTGTGTGTGTTTGTGTGTGTGTGTGTGTGTGTGTGTGTGTGTTTCCTCTGTAGCTACTTCCTGGGAGAGCTGGAGAAGTGCTTGGTAGAGCCAGAGAGACTGGCTCAGCTCTTCATTAAACATGTAAGTATGACTGCTACAGAAACACACACACACACACACAAAAACACACACACAAAAACACACACGTCAGTGGAAGCGTCTGGGTCTACTTCCTTGTGCAGTTTGGAACGAGGGTAAATAGAGCTAAGAAAACATGCAGAGCCCCTGTTTATCCTATACCGTACGTCTCTCCTTCTCTCTCAGCTGCTAGCGTCTCTCCTTCTATTTCCCTGTTACTGATACTTCTCAGTTCAGGCTGTGTTTTTATAACAGTGCACATGGCAAACACACACATACACACAAATGACACATTGGCCAAATTCCAGTCTGGGCTGGACTGGTCAGGAAACACCAGGGAAAAAACAGGCGAAAAAGACAACATGAATAGGATGAGGAATAACAAACCCTCAGCACGGGCCCTTTGATTTGAAGACTTTTTTTCCATCTCGGCTCAAGGATGAAGCAAAGCAATGCATGCAAGACAGATTCACCTTTAAGTATATTGTTCTTAGAATAGAATAGAGTCTGAGTGGGTACTGAATCACAGGGTTTTTTGGGAGGAAATTAGATTCATGTATATTGGTTAAGTGATGGCACATGCAGACTGGGCTGATGTGATGTGTAACTTGATTGGATGATGAAGTTAAATATCTATGTCTCTCATTTGCTATATTCACTCTCTCTCTTCAAACAATTCAATAAGGCTCACCCCACTGGATAATCAACTTAAAAGAAAGCCTGTGGGGGAATTAAGACACTTGTAACTAAATCTAAGCATGTGTCAAGCTGTGAAGACAAGCAAACTGGGAACATGGCCCTAATGAAAAGCAGAAAGCCCAATCTGCTTTTAACAAGAGCTTTGTCACAAACATGTGTGCTCTCTCACACACATGCAACATACAAACACATGTAAACGCCGGCCAGCCAAACTCTGCTAGACAGATGCACGCGCAGTACGCTCCCTTGTATTTCACATGCAGCCATCATCTGCAGTGTTACATGATGTCCATATTCAGGCGGAGGAGCTCATCGGTCTCTAGGTTACAGAGCCATGCAGCTTGTTGCTAGGTACAGTGTTATATCGGCAGCATCTGAAAGGCTCTGGTTACACTGACGGTAACCTGGGTAAATTATACATAACCTGATGCTCATCTACATGTAACTCCATTAAGGTGCTCAGGGCTGCCACATCTGCACTCCCATGCCAATTAGTCACAGAAGAGTAGGCAGTAACCAGACAGAGTCAACTTCAAAGACCCCTCACTCCGAGACAAATCATTATTGCTCTGTTCCCTTTCATCCCAAACAGGAACCAGAGACACTGCACATTTGCTGTTGCTGTTTTTGCTCACTTTCAGTAGCATTTTCCTTTATTTACAATGTAACTGAAGATACAATTCTCAAACAGTGAAGCTCATATTGGTGTTATAAAGTCTTTCTTTTTGTGGTTAATTTGCATCAGAGGTTTAACTTAATGATTTTGTAACAGGATGTTTGTTTGACTTGTAATACAGGAGAGGCGTCTGCATATGTACGTTGTGTACTGTCAGAACAAGCCCAAGTCGGAACACATTGTGTCAGAGTACATCGAGACATACTTTGAGGTGAGCACCTCATAATATATCTTAGCCTGTACCTGTTTTCGATTCACTGTACAATATGTAATCTATGTTAAGTCAAAGGTGACATGGTCAAATTGATTATTTTATACAGAAAATACTCATTTTCCAGAAATGAACTCCAGCAAATTCCCACATATGAGAACCTGCAGCCAACCAGGAATTTAGCCAGTTTTTAGTTAATCTATGGATGAAATGGTTTTCGATTCATTTTCTGTTAATTTTATTGATTCAAGACAAACATTTATATATAATACACTGTTCATCTGTTGCTCAAGCTTATAGTTAATAAGACTTTCAGTATCCGCGTATGTCTAACAGTTTGTATATTATATATTATACATGGCCATGCAGGTGTCTTTTCCGCTGCCATTTATTATTTCGATTGTAATCTGTTCTTTTTAATTGACAGTAAACATAAGATAAAGAGACAAATAGGCACATTATAATACTGGTGATATATTGTCTTAGAGGAATTATACTGGCCATTAGCTGCCATGTTTTGTGCTATGACTGTCATGTTGACTGGTGTTGTGTTGTTGTGTCTGTCTCCGATGTCAGGAGTTGCGACAGCAGCTGGGCCACAGGCTGCAGCTCAATGACCTGCTCATCAAACCTGTCCAGAGGATCATGAAGTACCAGCTGCTGCTCAAGGTAAAAAACAGGACACTGCTGTGCTGTTGATCACACACCAACACCTCACACACGTACTTGTTGTTCACTGAGCAGCTGTCTGACGCACAGCAGGGTCAGTCATAAGGTTGTAAACACGCACGCACACAAACACACATATACCCCTCTGTGTAGAAACAATACTTGCCATGTATTGTCTGTTCAGTTCAGCTACTTGTTAGTCAGAGTGGGCAAGGCAAATTACATAATGAGACCATTCTTCATGCAATCATACATAAAAGTCCTTAAAAATGATCATAAAATGACATCTCTAGTATAAAACCTTGTGTAAATATAAAACTTTGCCCTTTGGCAGTTAAATGAAAGGTGGGTTCAACACCCATAAATACTCCTCCAGATGTCCTCAACTTACTCTGAGCATAAACTTGAAATGCTCTGGTAACCATGCTGTGTTTATTTGAGCAGGACTTCCTGAAGTATTACACCAAAGCTGGGATGGACACGGAGGAGTTGGAGGTGGGTGTCCTGGTTTAAAGTGATGTTTTGCATGTGCTCAAATTGTTTCTATGTGCAGTAACTCTTTTTTTTTCATTTTATTTATTAGTATTCTACATAACAACCTCCATTTTATGTTGTAAACAGAAAGCAGTAGAAGTGATGTGCTTTGTGCCAAAACGTTGCAATGACATGATGAATGTGGGCCGACTACAAGGCTTCGAGGTACGTCTCAGGAATTTAGATCATCCTTCAAAGTCTTCCAAACATTTCTCATGCCAACTGTTCAGTGTATGAAAACCTCACTGCAACCATTTCCTCTGTTTGTTGTGTTTATATTCACTGTGGTACCAGGGGAAGATCACAGCCCAGGGCAAATTGCTCCAGCAAGACACCTTTACTGTTGCCGAGCAGGACAGTGGCTTCCTGTCTCGAGCCAAGGAAAGACGGGTCTTCCTGTTTGAGCAGCTAGTCATCTTTAGCGAGCCAATTGATAGGAAGAAAGGTTTCTCACTCCCTGGATACATCTTCAAGAACAGCATAAAGGTAAGCCTCAGTGAACTCATGAAGATAAGTTGTAAAGGATGTTTTTTACCATCATAAATGACAAAAAATGAGAAAGTACATTTTACTCCCAGGTTATAAGTTACACAACCGATTCACACCATGCTAATTCTTGCTCAAATCAGCACACATTGCATAATACCACAGCGGGACTTTTTAGAGGTGTGCATGTGTTAGTGAAGTGTTTAACAAGCTTCTCAGCAGGAAGGACTCCTAACTCAGATGTGATGTGTTTCAGGTGAGCTGCCTAGGGGTGGAGACCAATGTGGATGGAGATGATGCTCGCTTTGTACTGACATCACGCAACCCTGATGGTAGTGTAGTGCGCTTTCAGCTACAGGCCTCTTCCCCTGAGATCTGCAGGGCTTGGGTCAATGATGTGGTTCAGATCCTGGAAACCCAGCGCAACTTCCTCAATGGTGAGTCCTAGCTAAACTCTCTATACTAAACCCCCTACTCCATAACCTTCTAATCCATAACCCATTTTTCAATTTTGTTATCTGCTCAAATGCAGCTGAATCAGTGCGTTGTTGCAGCAAAGCCCATCCCTGCCAAAAAAAGGGGAAAAGAGTTATGAAACTTATAAAAACTAGTAAGCAAAATGTTCTGAATGCTTTAATTTTTACTTAATATTTACAATTTGAATTGCATTATAATTGAGATTTTTTGGATTCAAGATTAGAAATGCGATTCACAGATTTACATTTTGAAAAGGTTGATCATATGTTTACTATGTATCTGTACTTTTTATCATTGGTAACGTTTTCCTGAGCTTCAATAGTCTTAAACCTCTAGACTTTGTGACAGGTATCATCTACTGAATGCTATGTGCAACACAAAAAATGGTTTACAGTTTACTAAGCGAATTATTCATTTAAAAGTATTTAAAAAAGTGCTATGGTGCAGTTAAAAACCAGTTCCTGAATCTTTAGGCTTACCACTATATAAACACTATATAAAGTGTTACTGACAAAATAAATGCTGATGTAAATGCTGTGTAAAACATTTAGGATCAGTAATGGAGCTTTATAAGAAATGCCTCTGTTCTCTCTGTCTTTCAGCCTTACAGTCACCCATTGAATACCTGCGGAGAGAGAGCAAGTCTAATAGCCTGGGCCGCAGCATGAGGCCCCCTCTGTCTGCTGCCAGTGCTCTGCGGCCCCACTCCTCTGCCTCTATTGACCGTCATAAGCTTCCCTCCCTTCACTCTCACAACATGTCCTTGCCCACGCTCTACCTGCCCAGCCAAGGCCAGGGCCAAGGACCCAGCGAGACATACTCACTGCGAGACGTAGGTTTCTTCAGGTTTAGGTTTAGTCTCTTTCTCTGACCTGCATAGAGTGACCCTGTACTGCAATTCCCTCTCAAACAAAGCATTTCTGTTCATGAGACACCTGACACACTGCCCGGGCTACTCATCTTATGCTTTTTGTGGTGGCGGGACTGGGTATTGAACAAATTAAATGGTAAAAACAACAAATGGTACCATGTGCATGCACTACAGCATTGAGTGACTTTCCTGTTGTTGACATCTGCAGCCCACTGTGGTCCAGCTATGCCCTGCAGACTCCCACACTGTTTCTCCGTCACATGTCCAACTGGGCTTCACTGATCAGATGAACTGTCAAGCTGTGTCAAACGGCCTGTACACACCCACCACACAAAGTTCACAGGTAGTGTATATGCATGCATTTAGAGACAAATTTGTCAATTTGGGGGCGTCAGCATCACAGTTAAAGCATAATTATTTTGCAGGTTGTTGAACATTGTGTTCCTGAGTTGTCGAGCAGTCATTATTCAGGAGCAGAATTGAGAAAATTAATGACAAAACAAACCACAGGAAGTTAACCACTGGGGAAATAATGGCCCATTGTACAACTTCTAGCAGCAATTCCAATGTGCTCATTAATGTTAATTAAAAGATGAAAGACTTTAGTTAATTGTCACCATTTATTTGGACTAACATAAAATGAGGGGATTTGTTGAATCATAAGAAGAGTTATTCCTCCCCCTATTGGATAAAAAGGGAATTGATAAAAATCTGGGTGTTTCTGAGGAACATGGAATACAATATTTTTTGCAATTTTTTTCCAGTTAGGTTAATACGGCAAAATGAAAAATTCCATCATCTTAGTGTTAGAAATTTAGAAATTTTTTAAATTTCTCTAACTGTCAGGCCTGTCTGCCCTTAACTTTTAACCACAGGCAGCCAACAATAGGAGCATCCTGTTGTTGAGCTTTACATTGCCATTAGTGACATGTCTCTCTGTGATCACTGGGCTGTTATGCTTAGTGGGACTGTGTTGATAGACCAACAGTTGCTTTTCTCCACCTCTTTCTCTGTTTACCTAGGCTGGATAGACTTGGCACATAACAAACAGGAAGCAGACTGAGCCAGATGAGGAAGTCAGAGCGAGATGCCTATCAAAGGCAGATAATCATTTCCCATACTTCTTCTGGTGTGAATAGTTGGAACTTGGGTTGATGCATTTTTCAGACTGAAGCTTCAAATGAAAAATTTCTGACAAGCTTTTTTTTCACATTTTCTATTAAAGACTAAGACTGATGAGGCTCACACATGTAGCCGAGTCTCTCTGATGTTAACTATCTTGATATGCATTGGTCTTTCAACAGGCACCAGGCAAAATAAACCCATAACCTTAACAATATGTCGAACAGTAGCACAGGCACTAACACTGTGTCATTCACTGCCAGTTACCAGCTAACCAATTAACTACTGTTACCATTCTGAGACATCTTGTAGTTGCCAATTTTGGTCACAATTAACTTCTCAAAAACTTTTGAATCTGGGTATAACTGAGGCTCAAACATGTGGCTGAGTCTTCAATGTTTCCTCTGCTAATCATCTTATATGCACTTTTTTAGATGGGTAAACAATGTTTAACAAAATATTAATCATAGCAGAATATTACTACATCATTTGAAACCTATCTAGAACTTTAAACTTTGAATGTTTGGCAGGTAGGTTATGAATTTGAACTGAGTGTATAACATGGATGTAGTTTATAGCTGTGTGATGAATATACCCTCTTTCCCTCAGCAGAGAGTAGGAGAGGGCTGCCGAAGGGGTCAGGTTGTTGATGGAAGCCAGGGTCCACTGTCGGGTCCTTCTGCTGGACGACGCCCCAGCAACCTGGCTCAGCTAGCTGAGGATGACCTATGAACTGTCACACCATGTGTCTTCTGGGTCAGGAGGACAGCAGCTAATGCCATAGCTGTAGCAGCACAATTATGAATAATGAAGGAATCTGAAGGAACATATGAAGAAGTTATGAGCTGCAACTATAAAATGACTTTGCTCCTGTTTTTAGAGAGCCACTTAAAGGGAGGCGACTAGCCTTGGCAACCGTCAGTGTAGATGAATGGCACCCAGTGGGACGTTACTGGGCTCAGAGTGAAAACACTCAGTGTTATGACAATTTCTGCTTTTTACCTTTTTGAGAGTTTGTATATCAAACTCTTCTCTCTTTCAAAGGGCAAGGGGAATTAGTTTGATGAAGAAATATCCATTCCTAATTGGGGCGGTCACTGGAGTTACGTGTGTGCCTGAATGTCTGTTTATGCAATGACGCGTGGATGTGTTTGTGTGCATGGGCGTGTGCAAGGAGTGCAAGGAGTGACTCTTCTCGTACTCTCTGGTAAATTTTCTTGATAAAAGTTTTTTTTTTCTGATGCCCCCATTGTGAAGTACAGCTACGTAAATATACTTTGTCATTCCCCTGCTGACAACTGAGTTTGCTGTTTATGTTAACAAAAACGGGAAAAGGCAGAACACTTCATGTGAACATGCCACGAGGACTAACTAACTCACTCAAATTTCATCTGAAAGTGAAGAACTTTCTTTCTTGCCAGTGTTGAGAGCTTCCACGCTCTCTTATTCTGTTTGACTGTCTCTCTTTGATCTGGACAAAAAAAGGCATGCGGGAGCCCCCTGGAGGTTCTCTGTGGGTATGACGTCACTACAGAATACTTTTTGCTCTTTGGGCAACTCTTGAGGAGTTGCTATATAGGTGCATTCAAAGGGACTGCTGTGCTGACCCAATATGTTGCAAGCAAAATCTCCTTGGTGATTGACTGACACAATGCTACTTTTCACAGATCTTTCTTTCCAGGCTGGAGTAGATTTGGGGACATGTCCTTAAAATGCATTGGTTTAAACTAATATTGATTGTTTGTCATGTCAAGGCTGTGCACCATTTCTATAATCTTTGTTGGCTTTTTCCATCATGGGTTAAATACTGTGCAGTACATTCATTTCCACTTATAAGATGAAGAATGGCCGAGGTATGCCAAGAAACATTGTCACTGCGCCAGTTGGTCGAAATGAAGGATAATATGTTGCTGGATAAACAGAGTGATGCTGATAAATCTGCATGTGTACCCTCTTCCTCAGACAACAGTGCCAAAACAACTGCAGCTCACCATTTATTCATTTCACGCTCTTATTCCATAATTCAGTTTACTGTAACAAAACAATTGTTGTTCCCCTTTTTACTCTCTGGATTGTAAATGCTTAAGTAATATAAACAGGAGAACTGAGTCTATCCTGTTAATATCAGGTCAATTATTTTTGCGACCAGTAGAGGTCCCCACAAGGCTTTGACTTCCAGTTTACAGTAGTTGGATCATACAGCTGCACCAAAGATCAATAGGCCTTGTATTTCATTGCCAACATTGAAGCTGCTTAATAATCTCTCTCTCTCTAATCTCTCCAAAAAAAAAAAAAAAAGAAAACCCAAAACAATAATACATTACTCAAAGTAAAACAGAGAGGTGAGACATTAGGTGAGCTAGGCCATCTCACAGAATCTGCATCTGAACTCTGCAGTGAATGTGAACTGGTGAGTTTTCATGGGAAGCACTGATCAGGCAGTTTTGCATGTCACACAAAGGAATACCACTACAGAGAACCAAAAGCAAGGACATAAAACTGAGAGAGGGTTGGTTAATGCCATGTTTGACTGAGTTGACTGTTGTATCATATCAAATAAAAGGTGTCTTTTTAAAGCCAATTGCAGTCAGTCTGTGCTTCTCTACAAAATCACCAAATCATTTCATTGAGATGATCAAAATAATAAACTGTGGATTTTATACTGTGGTACTTTGTGACAACTAAAATATTTAAAATATTTGACTGATATAGTAATCCTTATGTATTCTCACATGTTTATTATGTTTATTTCTTATTAGTTGGGCTAAATTTATTATATATTGTTTTGCTGTGGAGGACACCAGACTCAAGTGGGACCTCTGACAGAGACAAAGGCAAAGTATTTTGCTTGCTCTGGCAACCCTTTGGATAAAGTTCAAACAGGATTAAAGACAAAGAGAAGAAACCCCTGGATGAGCAGACATCTGGTTGGCTGGCCGCTGAATAAAGCCCCATTCTGGGCAGTAAAGCAGGCCGATCGTAACACGGCTGTGATATATGGAGGTTGTGGAAAGAGGGGGGCAAAGGGGGTATTAACTTTCACAAGGGTGCAAAATCAAAGGGAGTTCCTGTCACCACTGAGGGGGTCTCAGCAACAGGGGTTCCATTCACAGGGAATTCCTCTCCAGTGCCCTCTGTTGCATCTGTTGACTCAATCTTCTCCATTGAGAGAAAGAAAACACTCATTAAAAACCACATGAATGTGAACTTGATTGGAGCAGGCGAGACAAACAGCTCCATCAATGGGATGAGTATTTACTCTGAGGTGTGAAAATCTTTGAACAGCTTACCATGTTAGGTCTTCTTAAGGAGCTTCTTCCTTCACACCAATAGCACAATGAGCAGCCTTTGTACTCTGAATGCAATCGAATCATCATTTAAATAAAATGTTAGATCTTTTAGGAGCTCTGGGACACTCAGAAATTCACACATTCACTAGAGGAGCTGTTAAGAGGGTTACAAAAAACAAAAACAAAACAAAGACTCCTCCTGTCAGTCAGACATTTACTTCACAATAAGCCATCAAGATGTAATAAAATAATAGCATTCAAACAGTGAAATTGTTTCAGCAAGGACAGTGTTTATTAAAATTTACATGCGGCCATAACCCCAATAAAATTGTTAATGATATTTATACATAGTTTACAAAGAACTTAAAATGTGTTCAAATGTTTGCTAATCTGGAGCAATGGAGCTTCATGTTGCTGCTTAAGAGCAGACAAGATAAATCCGTAGATCAGAGACTCTCATGTTTACATTTCAAACAAGATCCCTACCTTGAAGCAGACAAATTAGGATATCTTTTTGGAATAAGAACCTAATTACCAACGGCAGTGCAGGCAATTTTCCAGTCTGAACCTTTTTGGAGCAGAAATTTCAATATCATTTTTACACAGCAACCTTTTTCCTGTACTAAGGCATTAATTTATTTTGAACATGGTGAGATGAACAAAATATTAAGGTAAGCCTTGTGGAATTTCGCTCATTTATGTCACATCCTTCACAGAGATAAAATATTTACATTGTGAATCTTGTCAAAATATTAGATTTTCAAATAAATTCAAATTGAAACAAAATGTTAAAGGCATAAAATCAGTGTTGTTCCGAGAGAAATTTGTGTGGCATCTTCAGAAGTACAACGAATGCAGCAAAAAACTCACAATGTCACTGAAAAAGGTTTCAAGTTTTCTTTAAAGGTGGCTTGCTTCAGCAGCACACAATTACTTTTGTTAAAAATGGTCTCTAAATATATTTTTATGGTACTACTTGAAGTCAAAAATAGGGTTTTGACAACAGAAGATGTTTGGGGAGCTTTATGCTTACCCTCTAGTGCAAACCTATGGCAAGTGTAAGTCACACAGTCTGTTCATTGTTGATTGATCATTTTTAAACAATGGACCACAGAGGTTACTCTCTCTTGATATTGGTGAGCAGAGGGTCCGTGCTCTGTGAAGGCTGCCCAGACCGGCTCTTTCTGGTCTGGTGGGTCTTGACATGTTTGGAGAGGTGGTCACTTCTCATGAACCTCTTGCCGCACTGCTGGCAACCAAAGCGCTTCTCCCCTGTGTGTGTGCGGAGGTGCCGTTGTAGCTCATCTGAACGGGTAAAGCTTTTACCACAGAAGAGCCAGTTACAGATGAAGGGCCTTTCCCCAGCATGCCAGCGCAGATGAGCCTTCAGGTGAGAGGTCTTCTTGTACACTTTGCCACACTCTGGGATGTGGCAGATGTGCAGTCTCTTCTTTCCGAACTCCAATCCCCCGCCATTCGCCTGGCAGTTGGGGCATTTGCAGCGTCGGCAGCGGCGTGTGGAGCTCAGGAGCCCTTTGGTTGTGCCCTGGAGCAGAGCAGCTATCTGGGGCTGGTGGCCCAAAACAAGCTGTCTACCCAGGGAGAAGGGGTGGTTTGAGGGAGTAGCATTGGTTTGGGGTAGGCTCCACCACTGCTGCCCTTCCTCTACATGGCTTCCAGGCAGGTGATGCCTGGCTGAGGAGTTCTGGAGGAAACTGGGGAAGTTTTGTCCCACACTGTTGTGCTGCGGATAATAGGGGCCGCTGGTCTGTGGTTGCGAAGACAAGACTTTAACAGGGGACAGTTCGAAGGAGTAGGATGAGGGAGGTTCAGCTGGAGGAGTGAGAGGCAGCTCATGGTGGTGGTGATGGGGATGATGATGATGGTGACCCAGGCCAGACTGCATGTGTCCAGGGAACTGCACCTTGGGCACCGTGAAGGTCATCTGATGTGTACTGAGGGCTGTGCTGGGCGCCATGTCGTTGCTCCAGAGCTGAAACATTCCGGATGTGGAGCTGACGGTGCCCTCATACGGGAACTGGGAACCTTCTGAGCCCATACTGCCTCCCACCTGCCAGGCCTGGCTACAGGTGGTGGCCAGGAAGGAGAGGGCGTTAGGTGCTCCTTCTGGAGAGGAGCTGGGCGTCCGGTCCTGCATGGTAATGCACAAACATACATAAGATTACATGGCCACTTACATAGGACAACTTAAAGTTTTGAAAACTACTTACATTTAAATAAAAATTTTCTTTTATATGGAGCTCTCAGAAATATACACCCCAATTTTTAAATATGAAATTTAAAGATTCCTTGGCATTTTATAGTCTTACTTCATTTTTTTCCAGTGCATTTCATTGTTTTATCTCTACCACAAGTTCAATCATCTCATACTGATCAGGCATCAAACCTTTTCATTAGTTACGCACAAGACACACGGAGACGTCTCAAAAGCAGCTAAAAGGTAAATCCGCGCGCACTGCACCAAGAAAGATGGCCATGCAACAAACCTGTAAGAAGGTGTGCAAAAAGTTGTCAGTCCTCTGTATCGTCAGCGCAGCCATCTGTCCTCGCGCTCCTTCTCCACGCACCTGCAACACAAACTGCGCCGGGAGGCGACGACGCGCAAAGTCTCAACTACAGCGCTCAACGCGGGAGAAAAGAAGATGCTCACATTCGTCTTGAATCACTCCGACACACTTTGGGCAGAGCAGACCGGGAAATCCCGCGTCATTCAAATGTCCACTCGGTCCCACTCAGTCCTCAGCTTTTCTTTTCTTTCTTTGGTACGCTTGTCCAGATCACTTGGTGTTGAAGCAGCCGCGAATGACCGTCTGAAGTGAGAGGCAGAGAAGTGCGCAATAAATCCCCGCGATCATCTCACAGGCTCCTGAGCTGCATCTTCTCTTTATAGAGAGAAAAGATCCTCTCAACGGGGTCTCCAGTATGATGCAGGAGAGCCAGTCAATAGAGAGGGGATGTGGGGGAGGGAGGGGG
>CM076651.1:13880192-13969615 GCA_038496675.1 Rachycentron canadum
CTACTCATAATTTCACTCAATTTCAACCAAATGCTGACCCCAAGAACTGACTCCTCCTCCAATTGTTCTGAGAAAAAAAAAAGAAGACTTCAGGCTTGATACAGTTCTTCTGCAATATGTACTTTTCGTAGTGTCTTCACTAATTTAACTTCTCTTTTAACAAGTGTTGTGAAATGTGCCACTTCTTTTATTTTCAAAAAACAAACAAACAAAAAAAAAAAACCCACAAAAAAAGATTTCTAGTGTTTCAGCAAGTTGCACAAGAACAAAATGCTTAGTCTGTTAAAAGATCTAAGTTTAATATAGCCTGCTTAGTCAAAAAATATTTTTCGTTCTGGGAGTATTTACATACAGCTTCAACTCCACAGTGGGAATTCAAGTGAAGATAGTAAATAAATAGATTTTTATTTGTGGCAACAATCAGTGATGCTATCTTAAATGAAAACTTGGGCAAAGAATGAATTCAAGTCAACAAATACAAGGCAAGACAAACAATA
Source organism: Rachycentron canadum (assembly GCA_038496675.1). Classification (NCBI taxonomy): domain Eukaryota; kingdom Metazoa; phylum Chordata; class Actinopteri; order Carangiformes; family Rachycentridae; genus Rachycentron; species Rachycentron canadum. The sequence continues at coordinate 13,880,690 of CM076651.1, forward strand.
CAATACAATATCTTACAAGAAGTAGCATGCAGTTTTAAATGTCGACATCATACATCTTGCATCACTTTATGCAACAAATGGCAATGATTGCTTAAACTTTCAGACAAGGTGCAAAAGTGAATAAATCTTATTTAGTTTTAATTTATGAAATTCCTTTAACAACACACAAACAGATTCATAGTTTAGTCAAATCAGGCAATTCTCTGTTAGATGCCATATCCCCACATAAATCTGCCTAAATGATGTAAACCATGCACTCTTTTAAACTCATCACCTGCTGGATTAACTGTTTTTGGAAAGAGATAAATAAATTATTTCATTAACTATTTCATTATTAGTGTTCTCAAGCTGACACATGACAAACTTTTTGTTTCTTAATGCAGCCTCTCTCTGAAGACCGGCAGAGTATTTTCCCTCACAAAGCTAATTGATAAAACTCAATCAAAGCCACAGAGTTCTCACCGGTAGGTGACATGTCAAATAGGCTGCCCTGTGTGACATTCTCACATTTCAGAGTTCAAGTAGAGGCCACCTCAGATGTGCTCCATTAAATGCAGATTGAGGCTTAATCTCATTCTGTAAATCTGTTCACCATTACAATATTAAGAGTTTAAATCCAGGCTGGGAACTCGTTTCTCATGTAAATTCCTAGTTCCTCACTTATCTACTTCTCTCTGTTTTACAGGCTGTGATCCTTAAATAAACACACCCCCTAGGTGAAACCAGCTAGAATTAGAAATAATTCAACAAAACGTATACCCAATAAATGCATTTTGACAGAAATGTAAGGTTTCTTGTATTGCATGTAACTACTCTAGAATTAACAGCTTTCAAATAAATAAATGAATGAGAGTGAAGGTAATCACTAAACTGTACCATTTGGGTTAGGCCCTTTGAAGTTACTGGTGCCAAAGCTGAGCAGATACAGAGCAACCTACATTATGTCCTTGACAAGGAGACACATCAGCTTGAAACAAAAGATCTCTCCAGACTCACAATGACTTGCAGAGTCTAGCTACAGCCTGTTAATAAATCACACTGATTGTGTTTATTTTAGGTGGCAACAGAGCAACTGTGTTTTTCTGTGTTTTGTATTTTTTGGCAATAATGATACCATTTCTTTATTAAGAAAATATTTATGGGATGTTAGACAGGATTCGTATTACATTTAACTAATGCTAATAAAGCACTTTAGGGACTTTTACTGACTTCTAATTGTCTCATTGTTTATACCTCTGACTTGAAATATACATTTTAACAAAATAGCAATAGCAACAGCATGGGCCAAGATCTGTAGATCAATACTGCAGTTACGATATAAAAAATGTGTCTTTATAATACAAATTTCCCATTCAAATCTTAACAAACACAATGCAGCTCCACCAGCAAATGGTGGAGAGAAAAACCCTCTGATTCCAAATTAAAGTGAACATTTGGGATGAAAGAAAACAGTAGTAAAAGGCTAAGAGCGAGGACATGAAAATAGGAGTTTATTTCACAGGCAGAGGTACACTATGTCTCTGGTTTATTACGGAGCAGAAGTTGTTAATTACCCTGATTCTTATTTCCTGTCCCCTCTCCCCCACGCCACCCCACCCCCACTGTACTGCTTCCCAGATGAGTGGCTTTGAAGTGCAAAGTACTCTCTCCTCACTTTGAACTGTGAAAACAATGCTCATGTGGTGGTGCTTACCTTCCCCATGTTACCTCATTTAAATAGACCTGGATACGGCTTCCACAGTTTTCAAGGGAAAACTCATTTCCAGAGAAAGAGGTCCCTGTGTTCATTAAACAGCTGGTGAGATTGCCGGTAATCAAGTCCGCTCCGTCATACATTGCAGGCTGCTCTGACTGGGCGGCTAACAGCAACTTCAACTTCAAAACTGACACAGACCTAACAGTCGTTCTCACGCACCTATTTCTGAACAGCAAAAAAAAGAATAACAAATTTTAAAACTGTTTTTATTTGTGATAGTTTAATGTTCTGAATTCTCTTAACACAGGAAAAGTTTTTAGTTCTTTTGCCTATTATACAAAAAAGTGTTGTTGTTTTTGTTGCAGGCTTCATCTTACTCTTAACCTCAGAACATATGCAAGTGGCTACTCAAGCTGGTTTTATCATGCCTGGGGGGCAGTTTAAAAGCCTCAGATCACTAAATTGTCCCAGCTGTCTTGACCATCTGCACTCGAAAAGGCCAGCCACGGAGGAGAGCAGCCTTTGTACTGGTGGCCATGTCAAAAAGCCAATTTTACAGCACTGTGCTGACTCAATGGCCCTCATGTGACAAATGTGGCCTAATGGATGAGACAGACAGCATGTAAAAGCCTGCTGCTAACTGTAGTGCCTCACTCTTTAACCATTCAGCAATCCAAAACAGGACAAGATGGGACGTAATTACCATGACACTCAGTTTCATTGGGATGAAGAGCAACACCAACAGCTGGACTTTACAGTCCAACAATTCGATACCTCATTCAGGAGTCTCTTTCCTGTTTCCTTTTGAGGGGAAACACTGAGCACAGACATTTAAATGTTTAAATTACTCTGGCACACTTAAGGTTCACCTCTGTAGACTAGAGAATTTGAACATTATACATTGCGTTTTTCTACTTCTGCAATGGTAAAATTATTTCATTGGTTGTGCCAGTTCATCTCTTCAGATCGTCCTCTACCAGTGAATGTTGTAGACTGGTCCTCTGACCACTTATCTCTCTGTTATCTCTGTTCTCAATTTCTTCCTGAATACAACGTCGATATAAAAATGTGTCACAAATATGGATAAATTCAGGAGGAGTACCCCAGCCTATTAAATTATTCATAAATTTTATAATTCAAATTTTATAATTTTTAGTATTGTAGGGTATTTTTATTTCCAAAAAAAGATTTTTAATTAGTGCTTTTTTTTCTTCTTATAAGAATTGTAGCTTTTATTGTGTAAGGGGATTTCATTCAAGGTTTTATCACTGAAGTGTCTTAATTTAGTTTGAAAATGAAATAAAATTGGAAAACTCTAACATGCTAAATTCAATCAAACAAAAATGAAAGCAGAAATCACTGAATTGAATATTTTTGTATTACTACTCAAATACCTTGCTACCGCAGCAGGATTCTGCGGTGATTCCCACCCCTGTACCACAGTTTACATTGCTAGGTATGTGGGAACCAGAAAACTATAATAATTCCCTCTTCTCTTGTCCATTAGCATGTATGAAAACCCCAAAATCTCCAGTCTTGGGCAGACACAGGCAGACAGCACGCATCTCCACTTGTCAAAGAAAACTTTTATCAATACCAAGAGCACTTGAAGTTTGTTTGCATTTTGTTTTCCAGCACTCTTAACAACTTCAGAAGTCAGATCACAGGAGTATCTGATCAAAGCGCTTCGTGGTTAGTTCTGGAAACACAGGAGTGCTACACCACGCTTTGATACTCCACATCAATATTTCAATTCAACAATCACTTGACATGCACCCATACTCCCAGAGACGAAAGACGAAAGGGGCTAGAGAGAGAGAGATCCAGGGAAGATAGAGGGGGTTTGGGAAGTACATATAAAAGGAATAGACAGAAGGAATCACTGCCTTCTTCACCTTTGTGATGATGTTATACAAAATGAACTGAATTGCCCTTTACACTACTAATGTAATCTACTAAAAATAATGCATACCAGCCCAATATAAGTCAATAAGGTTCATCATGCAGCAGATTTATGGTCAACAAAATCAAATCAAACATCAACTTTTGATTTAGTAGACTCAAGATTCACTATAACTTCACTTATATATCAGAACTGAAACTAAAACACTTGTCACAGACTAAAAATCTGAGCCGAGGATGTGTTTCATGTTTTATCAAAGGAAACTAGTACAGGAACTCTGCAGTGATAAAGATGAATACAGTCCATCTGCCAAATGTCACTTTCATGGTACTTCATAATCATTTCATCATCTCGACAGGATATGACATGCTTTGAAGGTTTCGGCCTATAAAATATGGCGTTTGATCTGAAAAGAGACTTGTGGCAAAGTTGCATGAAAAGACGTGTAGTCAATCAAGAGATAATAATTGACACTTCTACTAAAGCCCAAAGTATGGTTCACAGCACACTGTAAAGGAGAAATAAATGGAGTCATTTACAGTTTACAACTACTTAGAGGAGCAGTTTAAACATTTGAGGAAAATAAGATTTTCATTCAGGCTCTGTATAAAGCTGGATATAGCTGTAGGTTAGCATAGCTTAGCATAAAGATTGTAAATGGGGAAACAAATTTCATTAAAAACTTCAATCAATTAAACAGGACATATAACTTGTTAATTAGTGATTTTTAGAAGTGCTGGTATCTGGATTTGGCCAGGGCCAGGCTAACTGTTTACAGTGTTCATGCTAAAGACAAGCTAACTAGTTGCTAGCTGTAGCTTCAATCAATCCTGTCATCTCACTCTCAGTAAGAAAATGAATCACTGAACTTTTGTTGAACGTAAAGTTATCCATAAAAACTGATTTACAATTTCAATTGTTATCAATCGGCTCATGCATTTTTCAGCAACCATTCACTCTTCGTATAGTTTATATATGTATATAAATACATTTATTTTCATATATCTTTTCTCATAGTATAATAGGTTTGTATTTGCCTGGGTTGTTTATTCATATGTCTATATATGCAATCTTCTGAATGTATTCCGATATATCTGTCAAAATATTTAGCAGATAAAATTGATTGTGACTGACAAGATACACTGACAGTGTGTCTTTCAATTGTCTGACATCCTCTGTTAATTTCCTGTTGGTGCTTGAGGTATCCACTATTGCGCCCTTTCTGAGCGTTATGTTAATTCATTTCCCCAACACAACATTTAAAATTAATGATAACTAATTTACCAAGAAAAAAATGAATTGTTTATTCATAGGGTTTGCTGTGTAAATTCCCTAAAAAGATGAATTCCCTACAATTGCCTGTCTGTACAATGCCACATAAAATGAATAATAAAAAAGCAAATGCAGAGACAAAAGATAAAAAGAAACAATGGGATTATCAATCATAAAGTGTCTCCAAACGCATTTAAACAAAGATGAACAAAGCAAAATAATTAGCTGTAACACTTGACAATATCATTTACAGCCATCAAGTTAATGTGGGTATTGCATGCAGGGACCTCTGCCAATTGATCTTATAGCTTTGTTCAGTGGCTGTGGGAGATGTGAGCACCTGTCACCTGGTACTGGCGTCTGATCTAAACTACTGTACTCATATGGGACTGACTCCAAAAGGAAATATCAAAAAATGTAACAAATTTTATGCATCACCACAATGTTTAACCCTATTTAACCGCACATTAGATAAATAACATGAAGATTATTATTATTGCAATAAAAATTAAAAAATATTTTACACTAATTTTCATTTGCAGGGGCCCTACATATTGCATTACAATAGTAAACCATAAGTAAAATGGAGCCAGTTTCATAAATATTACTTTAGAATACTTTAGCCCAAATGTGCCATCTGGGACGAGGGACTCATGTCTATATGGTAACGGGATCTTATGGCAAGGCTCAAGCTGATATCAGAAATGCAAAGCAGGAGCAGAGATACAAGGGCTACATGTGCAGAGGAGTGCCACACAGCCAGAGCAGTAGATTTATTTGTAAATGTACGCCTGTGATGCCACTATCTGTTAAGCCCCTCAGTCAGCTCAGCCTGCGTAATGTGAGGGGAAGTGTCACCCTGTCACCACCATGCCAGGGATCAGCCTGCTGTTTGTGTGTACTGTGAACCAAGCCAAGCTTTGAGGAGGAGGGGAGAAAATGACACAGAGGCTCTTTCATCTAATCCTTGTGGTGTAATTTGCACCTCAGTAAGTTTAATTGATGACTACTGATCAAATGCTTGCCTTTGAAAATAAAATCTTAGGATTGTTTTTTCCCCATCAACCTGCAAAAAGAATTCTTAATGCACCTGATGAGAGGTTTTTAACTGATGGATCAGTTTGTGAGAGTCTGAACCTTGGTACGAACAAATAAAAACTCCTGCCAATAGCGTGAGCATTTCCTTTTATTCACGATATTAACTTTATAACTATACAAACTTCATTGAGCAAACTTGGAGGGACTTTTCTTTCTTTCAGCATCAGAGCAGTGGCAGTAGCATATGCACCTAGGCTATGTGTGTGTGTAGTACTTCCTCCAGAGATCCAACCTGAGCATCACTGTCATTCAGACAAATGGATAGTGACAGGCCAAGCTTATCAGTGTCAACGTCAGGCTGCTCTGCGGGACTTTGATTCCGCACTTTTCCCACAGCTGAACAGAAGGCTGTGCTTAGCAAAACAAACCAACAAACAGGGAACCTGAAGAGTGTGATGAAAGCGTAAACAACATGGCCCGGTAACATGCCCCATAACCATGACACTTCCTAAGTAGGTTACCATGGTGGGTAACCCAATTTAACACATGTGACTGATTGTACTCAGAACCTTCTCAGAACTTCAGGAAGTTCACAGCGTCCCAGCGCAGTGAGGCTGATGGAGATCGATCCATCTCAGGACCTTGGCCTTGAAAAATCAAATGGGCCCACCACTAATGCCCTTGCACGTGTACATAGCAGTTCATTATCAAGAAAAATTATAGGGAGTCAATCTATTGATGTTGCTTAACTAATTGTAAAGCAGGGGATTCAAAAGCAGATGTTGCATTTCAAAGCAGTTGTGAGCAAGGAGACAGGTTATGATTTATGCTAAAATGTGTGGCTTCAAAGCGTCGAACGCGGCTTCTAAACAAATTGAACAAGTCAAGCGCTATTCACCCAGGACCAGGAGGGAGCCCAGTGCTTGTAGATCAGAGGCGCACGGCTGCCGCTTGTAATATCACTCAGTGGAGGAGGGGTCCCACTGGGGGGAAGCAGCACAGAGAGGCTAACACTGAGCAGTGCTCGCACAGAAAGGAATTTATGTACGAATGCAGCTGCAACACCTGTGCAGAAAATACACCCCCCTCCTCCCTCTGCTCCCCTCCTGGAGCATCCTCCACACAGGGGGAGTGGAGAGGGGTGGGCAGCACCTTGAGACTTGACATCCTTTCTGTGGATGGCACTATTATTTGGGAGGAGATGGAAGAGATGGTAGAAGATACTGGGCTTATGTCAACATACTGATGCAATTTTAGTAAACAAGGATGCTTGTTGGGAAGATTGGTGGAACGGGGGAGGCTTTAAAATGTGTTTATCACTGTCTTCTAAAGGAGGCAGGCTATGTGAAATGTCTTTGGGAAAACATATGATAATTGACTAGATTAATGTCAGTTCTCTCAATAACATTATCGGCCAAACTTGCAAATGTTAAGAATTAGAAATGAGGAAATTTAGTCAGAATGATGGGTTGTATTCAAAATGTTTACATTTGATAATAAAAAAAAACATATCCATTAGGTACAGGATGTGATAAATTTCCTAATGATATACAGTGCATGAAGAATAGTAAAATGGTTAAGATTAGTGTATTATTCTGAATTTTATATTACAGAAGTGTTGTTGACATTACCATACATGTAAAAAGACAGACTGCATGGACTTCTCTCATTTTTCCGTCTGTTTTCTTCTATTTGATGCAGCCTAAATTGGGACGGGAGAAACGAATTGCTAAATTTTTAATTAACTTCATAACATCTGCACTTGTGCTTTGAGAGAGCAGCGAGATTTCCTTTTAACCTATTCCAGCACATTTGCACACCAAGGTAAATCTTGATGCTGGCACTCTTACAGAAAGGAGGAAAAAAAATCAAAAATGGAAATGAACTCTCACTTGTGTGTGCAGATCAAAGAGGCAGAATTATTCAACTTTTTGCCATTGCTTGATCTTCAAAAAAGAAGAGAGAAAAAGTAGGGGAGATCTAGATGGATGAATCAGTTTGAGTAAGAATGTTCTTTAGTTGTTTTATGAGCTTTCTCTTTCTTATCTGGTGTATTTAGTTGTACATCATGATTTTCTGGGCTGCATCATTGTGCTGGTAAAACAGACATATGGTAAAAAAATGTTACTTAGACCATCCTCCAAAGCATGCTTTAAAATAAAAAGAAGTTGGAATTCTTCCTCTGCCTCTTAAATTCCTCTGCCAGTTGTATTATTCTAAAAATTGTTGAATCATTAAGAATAAATAAATGAAAATAAAATAACAGTTAGTTTTAATAACTGAGAATACAATTGTGTCAAATAAAAATGAATAAATGCACAATAAATGCAGCTTTTTTTTGGACTCTGTTCATCCTGTATATTTCTATGCAGCAGTCACTTCATACCTACGTCTCGTACGTACTCATACAGCTCATAACCCCTGCTGACACATAGCCAAATACTGTACTTGTGTTAATGCTGAAATATCTGAATTCTCCTGCATGAGTCTCCTACACTATTTCCATTCCAGTAATATTAACTCAGATTTTCACATTGCAATAAATATTTTTTGTACAATGTCTCCTCTCAGCTGTGAAATAAAATGCTTCACTGTGCACATGTGTAAATTAGAAAGGCAGTTAAATTTTATCAATTACATTAACAGACTTAGAGAAAATCGATCCACTCAACCTTATTTTACCCCAACAGTGTTATAACTTTACTTTATTTTTTACCACGCACTGTGAGGTAGCATAGTTTATTACCACCCCACTGGGGCTGAGTCACTGGAAGATACTGACTAACTCAAGAAAGGACAAAAAGGTTACTTCACTTACAGTTTTTATATACTGATTTTAGAGAGACAGGGATCTGATTTATTATTTGCTTTAAGTTGACTTAAACCTGACTCCTCTGTGGTTTTGATACCTTCCCCTCTACTGTTACAGTCTTCCCTGTCAGGTCAGAAGCCTATGAAATTGGAGCAGCCAGTGAGCCCAGCCCCTCACCCCCAGTCCCCAGTCGGAGGCACCTGCAAGGGCAGTCCTGACTGATGTGGGTGATATCACAGCACACCAAAAGCCCCTTTAACAAATCTCCCTTTGATACAGCACACACAATGATGTCTCTATAGGAAAACCCCTTACTGCTCTGTGTGTGTCTTGGAGAAGAAAAAAAAATGGAACTGATGGGGGGGAAGAAAAATAAACAGTTAAATGAAACAAATCTGCTTCTGGATAAAGAGGATAAAACTTTGGTGCATTTGCTTTACCACAGCTCTCCACAAGAGGACACTGCTCCCATATTGCATTTACTCCATGCCGTTCTCCTGTCTCCTGTTCTTTATTTAGTCTAAATTATAATAATGCAGGTTGCTTCTTTTATGTCAAGGGTGTTTACATTTACCAAATAACAATCTATGGAAGTGCAATGGCTTGATACATATATTTAACAAAAGCTGCATTCAAAATGGTGACGATAAAAAAATAAAAACAAACAAAAAAAAAACTTTCTGCTCACCCATGTGGACAACTTTGGGTGTCATGTAATGTGCAGATTGTAAAGCTGTTTAAGGCAAATTGTGTTGATTTGCGATTTGGGGATATACACCGATCAGCCACAACATTATGACCACCTGCCTTATGTTGCATATGTCCACTTTTTTCTGCCAAAACAGTCCTGACCTGTTGGGGCAGGGACTTCACTAGACCTCTGAAGTTGTGCTGTGGTATCTGGCACCAAGACGTTAGCAGCAGATTCTTTCAGTCCTGTAAGTTGCATGGTGGGATCAGATGTGTTTGTCCACCACATCCCACAAAGGCTGGATTGGATTGAGATCTGGGCTAATCACCAATGACCCTTGGCTGCCTATGACCCTGTTGCCAGTTCACTGGTTTTCCTTCCTTGGACCACATTTGGTAAATACTGACCCCAGAAGATGCTCTGACTCAGTTGTTTGGCCATCACAGTTTGGCCTGTGTGAAAGTTAATCACATCCTTCATCTGTCATTAATGTTATGGCTGTATAATGAAACTGATAAGACTGGACTTGTTTTGCCTGCAGAAAGAGCCCAGATGATAAAAATTTTAACAAAATTTCCTTTGTATTTTTGAGACAATTTTTTGAGTAATAAAGTTCCCACAGATGCAACCATAAAGTCTGTGACACTCCTCCTCTGTTGCTCACCATGAGGTTTCTCTTTTTTTCCCTGTTAAAAGGGTTTTTGTTTTGAGTTTTTCCTCAGTCGATGTGAGGGTCCAAGGGCAAAGGATGTTGTTATGATGCTATGTAAAGCCCTTTGAGACAAACTGTTTGTAAAAATGGGCTATACAAATAAAATTGCCTTGCCTTGCCTTGCCTAGATATTTAGCTACACAGGTACCACAGAAAAAAATAAAACTAGCTTCAGCATTTCTAGGGTTCTCGTTTAACTACCTGCAGTTGCTTGGAAAGTTTATAGAGGATGACAAACAGATCTCACTGAAATAAAGAAAACTCCAAATTGTTACTGTGACAGATGAATCTGATCTTATTTGGTGCAGTGCCTGAAAACAACAGTGTGAATACTGAGTTATTTATATATTACTTCAAAACAAGCGTCACAAAGTCTTCACAATAAGGCATTAAGGATCAAAAAAGAATTTATCAACTAAACCTCCACATCCTTCTAAATAAGTACAATAGCTTTACGCCTAAACATTTTGATGATTATTTTAAGCATGCATCATCTAGTTATTTCAGCTATTCCTTCATTTGAAATGCAATTTTTTCCCCCTGTTCTGATTACAATGTCAATCTGAATGTCCAGAAAATGTGCATTGCTTTTATCCTTCTATCAGTGTTTTTACAACTCCTTTCTGTTAAGTTATTGACATGTTTAACAAAAAAGAAGAATAAAAAAATTCAGGAGACCCTCATCACAACCAGTGAGGTGGGGGGAGCCCCCAGCATCTTGGCTTTGTCTGCCTGTTGAGTGGGGCCATCAGATAACAGCCAGGACAATGGCGCTCCATTCTGAATGCTCTCTTAAATGAGCAGGAAGCAGCGGTGAGCGCCTAGCGGAGGCTTCTGGTGGACTCCCTGGGGTCTGCTCAGCCCTGACGGAGCACGCCACTGCTGAATGGCTGGAGAGCATGAGAGGAAATGAGAAGCTGGTGGCCACCCAGCCGGAGCCACGGGTGGCCTTTGATGCCGAATAAGTATAGGTGGGAGCAAGGGAAAGGTGATGGAGAAATAAGAAGAGAATAGAGGAGAAAAATGGAAATGAAAGATGGTAGCAAGAGGCAAAAGAAAAGGATAAATGATGAATGGAGTGAAGAGGAGAGGAGAATGAAAAAAACACATTAAAGGCCTTCGGTGTTGGCATCATAAAATACTAAAGCTAAGCACATTTTGTTTGCAAGGGTGAAAATGGGCCAGAAGACACTGGAGCCAGTACAGCTCATGCAAATGTGCATAAAAAAAAAAGAAAAAAAAAACATCAGACATTGTATCATAATGGCACTTACATTTTGTGATAATTTCTCTTCTAGAAGATAAACTCTGTCAAATAATGCATCTATCTTTCATCTTTATTTCTGGCCAGCTAAATTTTTTGTAATCCATCATTTCTGCTACTTTGGCATCAACTTTGGCATCTGCATGCGACATTTAGCTACCTCAAGAAGAGAGGGGTTGCAGGACTTGGAAGGTAATAAAAGGCACAAAAACACACCCACATTAACTTTATCCCGTCTTTTTTCTTTTTCACTGGTTTATTGTACAATGTCCAGTAATATGAAAGCTGTCTTTCTTGTTTGCCCTTTGTTGTCTGGCCTCAAACGTGTGCTTGAGCGATGGCACGGTGTGGCAGGAAGGTGGTCTGGCAGTGACCACTCTCCACCCTGCTGCTCACAGCCTGGTACGTGCTGTAGAGGGTGTCGGGGATGCAGCAGCCCTGTGAACCATTTCATAGAGGCTGATGTCAGGAAAACATTTTTATACACTTGAGAACGATTAAAAGACAACAATAGCAAGTCATATTATAAGCCATTTATCAAAAAACAATGTTGTGGTTATTTTTAAATCTATTCATGGTAAGCTTTATTTGAAGAATTTGTTTTTGTACTTAGTCTTAATATTCATTAAATCAGAGATTTGGTGTCATAATCAGTTTTTCTGGCACACATCCACAAACTGCATCGGAGAGGTAAGAAGCTTTTACACAGGAGTCAGCAGTCACAACATCTTATGTTGTACATAAACAAGTTCAAAATTAAAGGGAGACTTCACCCACAGATAACACATAGATCTAACCACCTGCACATGGATAAAAAAGTGCAACAAAACAAGTGTGGAGCTGAAAAGCTGACAGCAGAGAGTGGGCATGATGCTACCACCATCAGGTGAGGCTGGCCCTAGTACCAGCTGTGACATGGCTGAACATGAGCTCAGTGAGACAAAAGCATAGATAAAGGTAATAGTAAAACAGCAGAGTCAGAGCCACTCCAGCCCTCAGAGCCGAGGCAAAGCACCAGTAACATGGTAAATTTGATAATGATGAAGCTTATATGGCTGGTTTGCTTTTTAGCCAATCGTTTTCAACAACTATTAAAATGTTGAAATCTAGTTTAAATGAGCCTATTATATCTTTTCAAATAAAGTTTTATTAAAATGGCCTTTATTGTGGTGTCTTATGTATTTGATGGTAGGTATAGGCATTGTCATTGTATCCCATGTGTCTAAATGAATCTTAAACATCTTCAGGACCATCTCCTGTGCAGTGTGAATACTGCACATTGACTGTGCAGACCTAAACTGCACTTTTAACCTCACAAAATACTGTAATGTAGTGTGAAAACACTGGCGCTAGTTAGACAAACATGCAAATAAACAGATTGTTAAATTATGTCCGCACATCTTTTGATGGGTTTCTTGATTTAGAAAGGTGAATAAAACACATTAGAAACCTTTTCATATGCCATGTGACTGTCTTTCCACAGCCACATCCACACTGCCTATATAAAGATAAACAGTTGTTGGCTACAGTCGCTTAGCTGTTGTTGTACAATCACTGTCTGGAGGAAGGGTTCAACAAACGCTGGATTACGAGCTCTACAGGTCTCGTAAAAAAGTCAGAAATATTAGGGTGGTCTGTGGATTATTTTGAGTAACCAGGACACTGTTTTTGGAAAGAGATATGACCATTTTGAATTTTCAATAGTAATATTATTATTATTATTATTATTATTATTATTATTATTATTATTATTATTTTGCCACACTCTCATTTTATTGGGGGTAAATGCAGAATGATAATTGAAAAGGTGAATGAAAGAAACTACCAAAATGACTAGAAAGCTTACCATTAAAAACAAAGGAAACAAAACATATTTCAAACAAACAGTTTATCAACTAAACGCTGTTGAGTAAAAATTTTGGGCAATGAGCACAACACACCTACCCTGAACACTGTGTGAGGTAAGCCTGGCTGCACTGGTGATTCTCAAGGACCCACTCCATCAGAGTCTCACGCACAAGACAAAATACTAGAGTCACTATTGCAGATCAGAGCAAAATCCCATTCCCTTCAAATCCCCCACCACTGTGTCTGATTTCACTATCTGAATATTTGGTTCTAATCCTTATATATTTACATCCTCAAGACAGGCTGAAACTGTGAATCTGTAAGTACTATGCAGGGACTCAACACAACATTTTCAGGTGGAGCATTTTCTTCTGTTTTCGAGACCTATATTTTGTGAGTATGGCATCTGGGACTAATTATTCTTCTCTAGTGTACATATACCAGTTATGAAAAATTTTACGGTCGGGTGTTGCCTGAAGGCTTTGATTAACAATACAACTGTTATTCAGCTGAAAGTAAAACTAGTGTTGGCATAAGTGTTGAGGTGAAGCAGACAATGTAGCAGTGGCTCTTACAATGTGGTTCAAGGCTGTGTCGCTGTCGTGTACTTGAGCTGCACAATGCTTTGGCATGGGCTAGGAAGTGACACATCCCATAACTAGACTCCAGTCAACCCAGGGTATCTGTGGGTCAAAACAGGTTCCCTGCATGGTTTAATAAATCTAAGTGCAATTTTGGAAGTGACAAAAATTGAGGAACAAAACTAATGGCACATTTTATGTAAATATTGACTCCATTTATTTCTACTTTGGAGGTGAGTTGAGATTATGTGGTAAGAAGTAGGGCAGACAGACATAAATACCTCAGGTGTGACTGAGATAAAGAAAGTGTTTTCTTTGTTCATGTGTGGCACCATATTATCTGAAAAGGGGACAGCAGACAGGAATCCAGGTCTCACCTTTTGACAGGGAGGCTGCTTAATTGCAAGATGGAAAAGCGGGAGAGATCACGCTCTTTGAACTGCACTTCCTTCACCAGCAGCAAACCAAGCAACTACTGCACCCACTGTTAATACAGAGGGGAATGGCAGTGTGATCATTTGCTTAATCCAAATTAAAATGGGTTGTATTTTAAATCATCATTTTTGTTTTTACCTTAATCAGAAAAAAAATTTAATTGTGGAAGTTGCTTTGTGAGCACATGCTGAGGCACAGTTCCTCAGGGAGCCTGAATGTAGGCGAGTGCTGCCTTAACCGCCCAGGAGATGCATGACCCAGATGTCTGATGAATGGACATGACCGTAGGTGTGGTGGAGGTCAGACAACGTTCATCAAGAATGAACAGGAAATCAGCCACTCACTACATAACGTACTGGACTCACGCAAAGTTAAAAAAAGCGAAGGGATGAAAGAAACACAATAATCCTTGATGCTTCGCAACTCTGAATGGCATCGGCTGTAGGAGAATTAGGAGTATTAACATGGGAAGAAAACTCTCTGCAGGTCTTTGACAAAAGTCATGCGATTGCAGAGTGTTGTCCTTTAAATGGTTAGACGTGGGGATTTACAGGTACAGTCAAGAACAGAAGAATTAGCACAGGACTAAAAAGTGCCATAAAGAAGACAATTGTTTGATTATTGTATTGCCTAGATAATAGAGCTTGACAAGCATCTATAAAATATGCACTTTTCACTGCACATCAAAGGGCTGACAAATTCCTGGGTTTTGCTCAGCTCTTAACCGCTACAGAAACTTTGTATAGTGTGAGTGACAAATCACAACAAATCATGAACCAACAGGAAGAATTCTTCAGAGAGGGATGATTATTGAAGTCAAACAATGTAAATACCTGGACAGGCACTAATGGATGGAGAGGAGCAGAAAACGGAAAGGGATGGGAGAGGTAAGGAGACAGGGATACAAGGAGAGCCCTGGCAGCCAGCAGTCACCCTCATAGACAAGGTTATTTCCAAAGTAACATGCCATGGGGGGTCGGGACAAGCATCCCATAAAGCAGATAAAGAACAATAGCAGGAACTATAGGCCACAAAATGACTGGAGCCTCTCCCTGGCTGAGAATAATAGAAAGACCCTGTAAGATCAGGACACACACTCAGCATGAAGGAGACAGGGTGGATGAGATATTTTTATAATTTGATTAATGCTAATGCAACGTGGGATCATGAGGTTATACTGCCAAACATAGCTACAGTTGCCATCAAAGTGTATGTTTTTACAAGCCTCGCGACACGTGTGTTTTCTTCAGCAACACCAACACTGTAAATGGAAACACATACAAGAGAACAACAGAACATCTTTCATTTTCAACCAATTTTACACCTTCAAAAACTGGAAGTGGTCTTACACATTTAAAATATGTACATGTGTCAGACAGAAATGGTCCTATCACCATCCACCATCATCATGTCTGTGCCCACAAAAAAGTGCTGGTACCCTGTGTTTTTGTTGCTCTTAAGCTAGTAGAATGCAGAGTGGGCTGTATAAACGGCTTTGTGGATTGTTGTGCCACTCAGGTATTCACATTTTCATTGTTTAAATACATAATGAGCTGTGTTTTGATGAAGCAGGAGATTTTTCGTCTAGTTTGGGGTTAACACTCCATATCCTTTCCTATTCAACACATTGTTCCTTTTACCACTGATTAATATCTTGTTTAAACAGCCCGTAGACACACCACACTGTTGGTATGTTCATAAATCCTCTGGAGCTGATCAACACAATGGCCCACATTCCTGGCATTTAAAGGAAATTCCTTATATCACTGTATCTCTTCTCCACCAGAGACACAAAAATTCTAGGAATATGAGACTAGAACAAAAACAACTCTCTACATGGATGTCTGTTTATTTCATTTAGTTTAAAACATTAGTGAAGCAAGAACACATCACACTTTGGAGGGTGTCCATCCAGCGTTTTACCTTTGAAGGCGGCACTGAACCTCTCACCTACACCTTGTTTGACTCCAATTACATATTTAGCAATGTTTTCTCTAGCATGGAATAACAACAGTACGGGCGAAATTTTGGTCTACATTAGCAGCAATTGTTTTCTTTTGTTAAATTTAGAATCAACAATAGTCATTAGAAGGAAATGGAGACATTTATCAGGGTTAAATCACTTGACCTGTCTCCTGCATTGTCGCTGTATGTGGGATTAACAAACCCCCCTCTGCTAATTATGGCTTCATCTGATGAGGTGACATGCTGTGTAAAAATCAAAATGATTTCATACCCAAAATTTATTAACAATGACTATATATGTAATTACAGTGATGAACAGTTGTTGTCTAACTCTGCAGAGCTTTTTAGCCCCTTTTAGCTTGTTTTGGCTTAATAACATCACAGTTTCAAGATGAATCTAATTTCCATCAGAGGCCTCTGTTTTTGGCAAAAAGGAATCAGATTATTTTTTAATTTTCCTCAGAAATTGGTGGAAAGCAAAACAGAGCTAAATGGAGAGTGAATATTGAATTTACATTTATCAGGTGACCAGAAAAACACATCTTAATGAAGGTTAGTGTTGTCTCTGTGTGTCACTGTCTGTAGGTAGTGACACAATAGTTACATAAGAGCTATGGCAGCTTTTTAAGGTGATGTAATGTCAGGCAGTGGGTTAGCAACTTTTATGCTTCTCTGAGATAAACCAGGGGTTGAAGAGCTGTGCATAGGAGTCAACACCCACATGTTTTTAATGCCTGCAACATGTTCTGGACCTGCACATTGAGCAAGTTGATTTAAGTCTTCTCAGGGGATGATGTCGAAAAGAGGGACAAGAGAAACAACTCGAATGTATCCAAGTGACACCTGTGCATGTTCACTGTCTGCTTGTATTCCTGTTAGTTGGCTGGATGGTTGATGACATTTTCACTTTATATAACAAGGTAAAACATCTTCACAAATGCAACACTGGATACTCTCTACCATCTTTGCTATGGAGCACATCAGGTACATTTTTGAATTTCCTGCTTTCTAACATTCTGCCCTTCAAGCCAAAGCCAGGCCCATTCAAACCAAAATCCAAGGGTGTTGTCCTGCGCAACAATAGAAAATGGTGGCACTGCCTGCACTGCCTCACGTAGCCTAATGGGATGGGAGATGTCATTCATGGGATTGGGGGGTTAATTCACAACACCCAAATCTGGGCTGAACCCAGAGATAAATTATCTATTTCCTTTAATTCATGAGTCAGACTGTGACTGAATTTCCTTTGCCCTCATGCTTACTTATACTTTATAGAGGTCTAGCTATATTTCCCAATCACTTTACAAAATAAACTGCTATAGGTGATAGACACATAGTCCTATGTTATCTGTTGTTGTATTTATCCAAAGCTCCCTTGTATTCACTCCTGTCTGACAAAGAACAACATCTCACTCATCACACACAATCTCCGATCAGAGTCGAGGTGTGGTTTGATCCATGAACCAGGATGCCATGTGTGATTGAGTTTCACAAGGGATCTCATGGGTACCAGACTCTGTTTCTTATATCCACACAGTTTAAACTCCCACCCATTACAGACATCCATCCTTCTCGGAAATGAACTCCTCGATAACAGACATGGTTTGAGGTTACACCTCATCTCCACCAACAATATGACTTTGATCCCTGTAGGCGTTTCACAGTGCTATACATTGTGTGACTTAATTGTGCCTCCTCTGAGCTTGTACCTCCCGCATAGCTCTCAGGAGGCAGGGTGTAAGGGAGGACAGGGCAGTGTAGTGCAAAGGATGGTGTGTGTGTGTGAGAGAGAGAGTTTTTTGAGGGAGGGGCTGTGAGTGAAGGAAAGGCAGATTGTGTGTCTGAACTTCTGCTCTCTGTTGAAAGAAGTAAAAAGGAAATCCCTTTAGCAGTAGGACCCTGAGGGCCAGCACACCTTTATGATTTCTGAGGCTGGACAAAGATGTGGTGGAGGGGAAGTTGTCCAACACTGTAACAAAAAAAGGTTGAGCTCTGTCATTGGCTACGAAGGGTTTGACAGGAAAATACAATGGCTCTTGAGGTTAGGGCATACCCTGCTATATATGTATTGCAATAGACAGCAGCTTTACTGACTCTACAACAACTTGCATGGTGAACTATCATCACTCACCTCAACAGGGGCAACATGAGCGCTTCGGTGGCCGTGTACAGGGACATTTACACGGAGGACCGCTTCAAACAGGCCTACGGCTCCGAGGACAGCACGAATGGGAGTTTGCGGCTTCGGGAAAAGCTCGCCGGGAGGTGCAGGTGTTCAAAGCGAGCCTGCCTTCACCTGTTGAAAGAGAGAGTCCCAATTTTTAACTGGCTGCCGAGATACAGGCTCAAGAAATGGCTTTTAGGAGATACAATAGCGGGACTGACAGTCGGTATTCTTCACATTCCGCAAGGTGAGTTAACACTAACTTCACCACCACCACCACCATCATCATCATCATCATCACCAGGAGAGGAGAGCAGTCTAATATTAACATTAAGGAGAAAGAAATCTTTTTATAATTTGAGTAAGGATTCCATTCGTTTATGTATATTTTTCTTAAAATTTAATTTAGGATTCAACTGAGCCTGGGTTTTATAATAATAGTACTATAATAATAAGAATTATTTATAATTACAATAATGTGTAATAAACAATAACTGTTCAAAAAAAGTTCAAACTTTACATTCACAGAGGAGATAAATAGTAATTTTTCTTTTTTTAAGTTAACTGTGTGCATGACCCAACCTCATGATCATAAAGAGACAGGTGTTTACTGATAAACTGTCCTTTTGAATGTCTCTCCTGAAACAGGCATGGCCTTCGCTTTGCTCACATCAGTGGCACCAATATTTGGTCTGTACACCTCCTTCTTTCCTGTGGTCCTCTATATGTTTTTTGGCACAGGTCGCCATGTGTCCACAGGTAAGACTTGAGCACACATAACACCTGTTGAATACATAAGAAAACCATAGTGATAATTGTTTTAGTGATGTTTTGGGTGATGTCTTCGTCTTACGGACAATTCTATAAAGGGTTATATTATCTTATGCTTGCATTTTTTAACTCAAGTTCAAGTGTCAGTCAGTGTCAGTTTTTCACTGTTACTGAGACGGTGGGTCTGTCATCAGGTACCTTTGCTGTGGTGAGTCTGATGACTGGCTCTGTGGTGGAGCAGCTGGTTCCCACTCCTCTGGAACTGAACTCAAGTTCATCTGAAACAGCTGATTTTGAGGCCCAGAGGATAGGAGTGGCCTCAGCCATAGCGCTCCTTTCAGGAATCATTATGGTAAGACAGAAAACACCAAATGAAATAATGATGCAAACCCTCACAGAGCTCATAATGTTATATTAATCTCTTGTGCCCCAGCTTTGTATGTGTGGTCTTCAGCTGGGCTTCCTGTCCACCTATCTGTCAGAACCAATAGTTAAGGCTTTCACCAGCGCTGCTGCCTTCCATGTCACCATCTCACAGTTGCAAAGCATGCTGGGACTGCGGCTCCCTCGCCACACTGGTACTTTCTCTCTCTTCAAGGTAAGCAGCACTACTTCCCAGTGAGGTCCTGGTGCTCAAATCCAACATATTATTATTTGGGAATTTAGTTTAATGTTTTCTCACAGCTCACTAACCTTTGTGTTTAGACTTTAGCATCAGTGATGGAGAACCTGCCTCACACCAATATAGCTGAGCTGCTGATTTCCTTGGTGTGTTTGACCATCTTGGTCCCATTTAAAGAGATTAACATGCGTTACCGGCAGCGCCTGAGAACACCCATCCCTGTGGAGATCCTCACGGTTAGTCAAGTGGAATTATAAATGTAGAGTGCACAATATTTACAACACAATTCAGAAATTATAAATCACAGTTTTATACTTTATTCCTGCTCAGGTGATTGCTGCTACTAGTGTGGCCTATGCCTTCTCACTGGATTCTTCTTACAACATTGAAATAGTTGGCCACATCCCAGCTGGGTAACCTTTTAGATTTGAAAAATAAAATCAAAAAAATTATGAGGTCAGTCACTTCAAGCAGTTTGACGTTTGATTTTCTCATCTTCAGATTTCCAAGGCCACGGATGCCTGCCTTTCACACTTTCCCTGACATCGCTGGAGACACAGTAGCCATTACATTTGTTGGTTATGCTGTGTCGGTCTCACTGGCAATGATTTATGCTGATAAACATGGATATTCCATACATCCCAACCAGGTAAAGAGTGAGAATGTTACAGCTGCTTGCTGAAATGTTAATTTCTCACAACTCTTTTAGCTTTCTGTGTTGAATCTGTGTTTTGATTTCAGGAGCTGCTGGCTCATGGTATCTCCAACACGGTGTCCTCCTTTTTCACCTGCTTCCCTAGCTCAGCCACTTTAGCCACCACTAATATACTGGAGAGTGCTGGAGGATACACACAGGTAGTGTACATGATATACAGTGACTTCCTTGCAACTTCACAAGCCACTGCTGGGGTCTTAATGGTACAAGTAGAAATTCAAATGTAAACAGGAATTTTATACCAAGGTAGAAACAAAAGAAAACAGTGTTGATTATTGGAACGGGCCATCACTTCCAAACTGATTGAAAGATAATTCAAAATAAAGCCAACCAGCACACATAACTTTGTTATGTCTCATCTCCCATCTATTTTATATATATAAGTTAATGTTCAATTATGCATGTGAATGTAACTTATACTTATGTTTCCAAAAAGTACAAATTGAGATTTTAAAAACTTGAACTTGAATGCACTTGAAATTACATAAAACCTACAAGTACATTTATATTCAACTGCTTTATGATTTGCTTATGTGCTGATCTTGCATATTGCCAATGCAATGCAAATTCTCCACATGAGAAGCAAGGCTTATGCGTGACATTGTAAAGGATGTGTATTGCCTGTGTGTGTGTCCTTGCAGCTCTCCGGCTTGTTCACTAGTCTGGTTGTTCTGATTGTCCTGTTGCTGATTGGACCACTGTTCTACTTCCTGCCCAAGGTGTGTCTACATGTTGGCATCTCTACAAATATGGGAATGCAAAAGAGAAGGGGAAAGTTCACTCACTTCATCCTCTATCTCCCTCCTCAGGCAGTCTTGGCGTGCATCAATGTGACCAGCCTCAGGCAGATGTTTTTGCAGTTCCAGGACCTGCCTGAACTGTGGAGAATCAGCAAGATTGACTTTGTAAGGCCATTTATTAGCAATAAAAGTAATAAAAGTGTATTTTGCAGTGTGATCCTCATGTATTAGAATAATCTAAGGGAGATTGGCCAACCCCAGCTAAATGGGTTTTTGTGTAACATATTAGTTCATACCATCATGGTTGGGGTGTGGACTTAAAAATAAAACAAAAAACTGTAGCCTACTTAATTGTGGAGTTAATCTAGAGTGAAACATTATTGCTTTCAGCAATATTTTCCTGTGTATATTGGAGTTAAAATGGCATCACAGGAAAATTATCAAATTCATTCTTGTAATTATTTGAAAACATACATATTTTCAGTTTATTTCATGCAGTTTCTATCAGCTGTCTGGTTACAAATTGATGATACATGTATTTTCAAACAGTAACTGCTATGTCACAGTGGGAAGGTTATTTTAGAAACGCACTCTCCAGCCAATGGGAATAGGCCATTTTAGAGCACAGTGTTTAGAGCAACAGAAAATTTGCAATCTCATTTCACACTAACTTGGCTGGAATTCATCATATTTGTCAGCTGCTGTACTCTGACATGACAATATGTAATTGTGATCTTCTCTTTCAATAGATGGTTTGGGTGGTAACCTGGCTGTCTGTTGTGGTACTTAATGTGGACCTTGGCCTAGCCATTGGAGTGGTTTTCTCTATGATGACTGTCATCTGTCGCACACAAAGGTCCATTTTCCATTTCCTCTGCAAAATAATAACAATATGATGTAACCCATCTAGTACTGCTAAATTATCTATAAAAAATATGTCTATAAAAGTCTATATCATCACATCTGATTGAGTAAACATGAACTGACATCACACTTATCTACAGAAAAAAGTTATGTTTAACTGTGTTATAGGAACTATAAAGAAAATGAATCCTCTTTTAGTAAAGGACATTTTTTTTAGAGATGCAACACTTACTGTCTGCTGGCTCAGCAGATCATCTATCATAATGTATCACTTTAATTCAAAGTTGATGATCCATTATTCAACAGGGCTGGTTGTTCAGTACTTGGTCGGGCCAGTAACACAGAAATTTACAGACCTCTGGAGAACCACAGCAAGGTGAGACAATACTCCTGTTGCTTGATCTTCCTGGGAATTATTACTTGAAGTATAAACAATGCACTTTGAAAAAAAGCTAATTTACCTTAAGGTATCTTGAGTCACATAAAATCTTAATAACGTATCCAACCAATAAGATATAATCATAATTTCAGGAGCATTGCAGTGCAGATATCTTAGAATAAAGCCTGAGATGATGCCGATTTTCTTTTAGTGCTATGAGGTGCCTGGAGTGAAGATCCTGACATACAACGGACCCATTTATTACGGCAATCGTGGCTTCTTCAGAGAGGAGATGAGCAGGCTATTGGGTTTGACACCGGAGAAGATCCGCAGCTGGGAGAAGGCCAGGAAAGCCCTGGAGAAACGGGAGAGAGAAGCCGCCATAAACACTGTGGTAAGCTTACTGCAATCACTGAATGAGACAAAACATATACAGATTTTAAATTAACAAACACTGTAAAATCCAATTTTATTTCAACATTTAATTGTTTTTCCCATCATTCAGGAAAGAGGCATAGCAAATACATCATTTTCCTCAGAAAACGAGTTCTTTAAATCAGGTAAGTAATAACTTTTATTGTAGCCTAAATATGCTACAGTTCCAAAAACTGCAACCATTACACAAGCATTTTTTATGTTTTTTATAATGTTTTTTTTAGATTACATTATTTCCATTTTTTTAACAGATATTCAATGTAAGCTACAATTTCTTTCTGTCCTGCAGAAACATCTGTGAGTGATGTCCAGGCTGTCTTAATCGACTGCAGCAGTGTAATATTTGTCGATGTTGCTGGAGCAAGACTCTTTACGCAGGTTAGTCTGCTAAAGCACGACAAGTATTCTTAACTATGTAGGCTTCTTTCCATTTGTTTGTGTATTGTGTCAACATGATCAATTGCTGTGGGCCTTTTACAGATGTGCACTGAATGCCAGAAAGTTGGGGTTTGTGTATATTTGGCAAACTGCAATGGTAAGACCTATGTATCAGAATGACTTCTTTACCTATGATTTTTTCTGTTATTTTACTATTTATACTACTTTGTGCAGTTTTTTGTAGAAGGATGACATATACAAATTATATTTGTTAAAATCCACCTGCATAGAGTGAGCAGTGATCAATGTTTTCTGTCCCCTTAGAAAGTGTCTTAAAGATCCTAACATCAAGTGGTTTAATGAACTACATGAACCCTCAACATATTTTTGTCACTGTTCATGATGCCATGATGTATATTCAACAGCAGAAGGTGAGCTATAAAGCAGACATTTTTAGAATCATGCTTTGATGTCTAATTATGTAGATTGTTGTAAACAAATAATGATACCGTTGTTGTCTGCCATAGGAAAAACCCCCAGAGAGCACCATGATGGTTTGGGTATGAGGCATGAGGACAGTGGCAAGTCATGCTCCTTTCAACCAAGTGTCTGGAACCAAAATGGCTGAGGGCATTTGGTCCTGCATTTGGACCAGATTCTTCTGTATATTAATGTTTCAAAGAAACAGCAGCCTGTTGTAGCACTACTCATGGATTCAAATAATTATTACATTATGTTATGTTACCAGTGTTCTCTTAGATTTTGGGCTCACTCTTGGCACACTTTAAAATGATATTAGCAAACAATCACAAATTCAGATGCAACAGACAATTATATATTTAACATAAACAAATCTGAAAAATCATTTTTGACATTTGACTATAAAACTGTTGATGACAGATATCAATTGTCAATAGTTTCATATTTTCATATATGCTGGAACATTACCATAGTAATATTTATTTAGTTTCTGTGTTTGCAATACAGATGAATACCAATAAAGTGCACTGAATAGTTTGTTAAAATGCTTTATATATTTATATCTTTTGAAATATGTGCTCGAGTATGGAGATATTTAGTGCAGTAATAGTGCTATCTCATACTGCCTTAAAAAATATTTTAACTCCAGAGAAACTGCACAGAATATTTTGTGAATGACTTTTGTATTTGTCAAAAACTGTGCTATACAGTGGCTGTTTTGACAATAAACATATATCGAAAAACAAAACTTTGTGGTGAAAGAAATCTGAATTTAATACATATGAGAAAAAAAATGGGTTTTCTGTTTCTTAGGTTAGTGTGGTTATTAAATATAAATACATTTTAGGTGGAAACACAGTGTGGAATGTGAAGTATGCCACTCTGTCAGTTTTTGAAGAGAGAAGAAGAGCAGTCTTTGTATTTGGTGAGGTGCTGTCGACCAGTGTGTATCTGCACAGATATGATGAAAAAAGAAAATTACACAAAGGCTAATTTTACCACAGCAAAGAAGAGAATTGGGAAAAGATCACCAGTCATGCTTTGGAGAATTCTGATTTGTTCATCATGCAGCTTGCATGCTATTGTCAATAAATGCATATTTTCATATGAGCAAACATGTAGAAATAGAGAAATTTACAACTACATTAGACTACAACTTCTTTAATCTCATCACAGACAGGAAGTTTGCACATTACAAAGAAAATCCTCAAAGTGTTTAAGATGTTTTATTCGAGCCTGTGAATGTCATTACGTCAATTGAAAGTGGTGTCTTACCTTATCACCGTGCTGCCCTCTGCTGACCAACAGTGAAATATTTCCCATCCACTGCTCCTCACTATGAACATGTTACCTTGACCTGATAAAACTACATGGAGTGTGAGTTCAAAACCAGGACTAAATAAGAAAAAAACAAAAAACAAAAACAAAAAAAAACCTAATTATTTCCTTGCTTGATGTTAGATAGCCAAGTTATTAATTTTTTTCCAGTGCATATTTCAAAGAGGCCTCAAGACACTGTACCCTTTGGGTTTTCCCTTTAAAACTCAAGGAGTGTTTCACTAATTGGCAGGAAGTAGTCCACTTCAATTAAAACGTGGTACAAGGCTCTGGCCAAATGTTTACTAAGCCAGATTCTAGCGCAGACCTACAAACATGTACAGACACACACACGCATACATACATGCGTGCGCGCACGCACACACACACACACACACACACTACTGAAAGGTCAGTAATCTAATGACAGTTTTCATTAAACTACAAAATGTGCTAACAGGTGAGGTTGCAAAATGGGGAGACTGGTTACATTTACAGTATGTACAGTTCTTACAATGTTAGTGCTTGATTCAAATATAATTAAACGAAAAAAGAAATTATTATATTTGATAGTAATTATTTGTAGTTGTGGTATGTTTTTAACACTAAGGAAAAGAAACATTAGAAACAAACAAAAAAAAAACTCAAGCAAAAAAACAAAACAAAACAAAAAACAAAACAAAACAAACAAACAATACAAACAATTCCTGTTATGTCTAGTTAATACTATTTATGTGGAGATGGCAAAAAGGGTTAAATGTGGTGGAAAATACAGACTCTCTCTGTATCACTGCTATCAATAATGAAAATTATATATTAATTTGTATCTTAGGCAATGAAGATTTCAATTTAGCCAACAGCCAATGGCATTTTAGTCTGGTATTTTGTCTCCATCGTGTGGTATAATGTTGGAATACCAGTCTCTAGATGCTGCAGTCACATGACTTCCCAGCTATAAGGCCATGGTCATCATAGTAACATAAGTTAATAAGTACTCATCAATACCATCAATAATGTGCAATCATAATTTTAGTTTTGGAGCTGTTGTAATGGATTTTTATGCAGTTGGGTAGTTTTTAAGTGGATCCCAACTTAGATAAAGTTGACAAACCTTCACAAGATAAAGCTGAAGAAAGATAATGGGACAAAAACAAAAATAAAAAGTTCTGCTACACAAACCTGTGCTTATTTTATTGTGAATTGTTAAATAATATGAACATCTTTTGGACTCAACAGTTGAAATGAAACCATCCTATGGGTCTAGAGTTTTAAAGGGAAATATCTGTTATTAGTGCAACTGCTATAAAATCAAAAAGATCTGAAAGATGGAGCCCCAACCAACCCAAATGGTTTGTAGAAGGTGGTTTTTAATCTTAAAAATCTATCGTACTTCGATGTGGTGGAGAGCAAATGCAGTTAGTTGGAGCAGTTACGTACACACATTGAGCTGTTGCTAACTGTAATTATGCTCTCATTTTTAAACAAGAAATGGAACAACATAGTATATAAACTTGGACACTTGAGCACTTTAGCCTTTATTTTGGACATCCCCATCATTTACAAACCCCTTCCCTACCAATCTGTCTAAGTTTATCTACCAACAAACAACACAAACACAATCTTGGCAAAAGGTCACAAGGCAGGTTTTAATAAAACTTTTCAAAAACTTTTAAAATGACAACAATGCAACATTCAACAAAATTATGTTGGACAAAATAGTACACAGCAATTAGAATCTGTTATATGTGCTACAGAGAGCTATTAATATAGTAAACAGAGACTCTAGAAAATCACAGGTCAAGATTATTATCTTTGGCAGCAAAATGTGCCAGTAAGATGTCTCATTATTATTATTCATTCTTCGTGTCCTTCTTCTTATTATTATGGTATTAATTACTCCACTGTCACTAATGTTAAATGTCCATGCGAGGAAAATTAGTGTCTTAACTTATAAGCTTAAAACCTTATAGAATAGGATAAGCCTACTGTTGTATATTCTAAGGGATATGATAGTATAGCTCTCAAATAAACATTTCATCTTTAAGGACTGTAATATTTCCCAGTCTTTTTGTTTTATTTAAATTGTATTGTATAACATCAACAAAAAATGTATAAACAAAAAAAAAACAATTGAAAAACGTATATACATAAAAGGAAACATATGCATAAAATGTTGGCCAAGATAATTTAAAGAACCAGCAAATAAAGACTGAACTGATTAACAGATAGAAATGAAATCATTGACATAAAAAAATAGACCAAAAAAGGAATGATTTAATAAAATATAAATGGCTTTATGTCCCATCCTTTTTAGATTTTTTAAAATACTTTAAATATTTGGATATTACTCTGTAAATATTTTCAGCAGTAGGGGTTGTGGCCAAATCATTGGCTAAAACAGACCAGTGGTGGCGCTGAAGATTAGTGGTTTGGAGCAGTAAGGTGGACTGGTCTGTGGCGTTAATACAATCAATAACAAAGGGTATTTCATGAACAACACATTATAATCGGTGACATTTATAAAAAAAAAAAAAAAAAAAAAACAAACAAAAAAACTACGCTCTCTACACAGACCAGTCACTGACTAGACCGGACCTCTATCTTCAGTGCCCCCAATAGCATGTGGCTAGTGTTCTGTTTTAGCGACCATGGTGAATAGACAGACAAGGGACTATAAGCTGTATTTTGTCTCTTGTGATTATTCAGAATAAAGTTCAAATGAGGACCGACTTTACCTTAACTCAATGCATTGGTTATTAAACTATACAATAATAGAAAGACCTTACAACCTTACAGCTTTTCAATTTATGTGCACAATAATAAATGCTCATGTCACATCTAGTAAACAAATCCAGTAGCAGCCACAATACTTCTTCTAGAGATAAATGTTCCCTGAGTAATGAACCATAATAAATCCATGGGCCATGCTGGTTTTTTTGTGAGGATGACATCGTGAATTTGATTAATAATAACACTGTCAGCTGTTTAAATATACTAAGTGGTGAGTTGTCATCAGTGCAATAGCTTTTAAATTACAAAAACATTCAAAGTTACAGTAGCTGGATGGAACTCAAGTGCTTTTAAATTTTGTCTGTCTGAAAATGTGAACAATATTTACACTTTTCAAGGAGGACAATCAATGAATGGCATATATTGATTTTGAAATAACTGTAGCAACAACTGCACAAGAAACTATTTCTGTGTAGCCATAGTCTTTTGCAACATTTGAACTAAACTGTAAAAAAATTACACAATACATTTTCTCTCTCACATTAAGGCAACAAATAGATTGTTGGGAGCCCTGGTTTCAGTGACTTGTCATGCACTTGAACCTGTTCTTGAAGTAGAAGACTTCATTGAGAATTTTAAGTCTCTTAATGCAACAGTGTGCAATCATAATTTTAGTTTTGGAGCCGTTCTAACTGCTTTTTATGCAGTTAGGTCGTTTTTAAGTGGATCCCAACTTACATAAAGCTGACAAAAGATAACGGGACAAAACCAAAAACAAAAAGTTCTGCTACACAAACCTGTTTGTGTTTTTTTTTTTTGTTAAATAATATGAACATCTTTTGGACTCAAACAGTTGAAAAGAAACCATCCTATGGGTCTAGAGATTTAAAGGGCAAATGTTTGGTGCAACTGCTATAAAATCAAAAATGTTTGGTGCAACTGCTATAAAATCAAAAAGATCTGAAAAATGACTAGGAGCCCTTTAACTTTTGTTTGCCCTTCCTGTATAGCCTCCTTTAGTCTTTTGCAACATTTGAACTAAACTGTAAAAAAATTACACAATACATTTTCTCTCTCACATTAAGGCACAAACAGATTGTTGGGAGCCCTGGTTTCAGTGACTTGTCATGCACTTGAACCTGTTTTTGAAGTAGAAGACTTCATTGTGAATTTTACTATCATCAGTGGAGGAAGAATATCGAAATTTGTTGTAGGCCTTCTGGTTGTCTGTCTGTCCCCAAGGTAGTTTTATCTTTGATGCATGGCTTACTATGACATCACTACAGGAGCCAATGTGGAGAGACCCCAAAGCATCAATGAAAAACTCTGCAGAATAAAAAGAAAAATTGTTGTTTACTTTTCTCCAAAATTTCTTTTGTTTCATCTTAAAATTTGAAGCAACTCAGCAGTGTCATAAAGGCTGTATGCAGAGAATAGCTTGATATTAGCTAAATATAGATAGATAAACTCACCCAGATGAGCATGCCGTGCCAGACGGGGGTTAAAGCCCACTTGCTGCACTTTGTCTGTTCGCCCCATGAAGAAATTAATGACGGCGTCAGCTACCACGCAGTTAGGAAATCCTGCAATTACATGATAGTGGCCATTCCGGATATGTAAACAGTTGCCCTCTTCTCCTCCCTCTTCCACTGAAATGGTGTGACGGTATGTTGCAGTGTAACCTGTCACCTCCCTCACTGCACCACCAACCTGAAGCAATCAAGGAAGCAAGGTAGGGGCAACAAATACACAAGAATGAGGAGAGTTTAGAATATATAACAATAATGATATGTAATACAAATGGGGGGGACATCTTTCCTTTAAACAGGGTTATTTGTAAAACATTTAAATGTTAAAACATAAGTTCGGACACAGTTTTTTATCTGGTATAACTTCCTCTCAAATATAACCAGTACAATTTGACTTGTAAAGTCAGTGATACACATTTTAGATCACAAACCTCCCATATTCTATCAGACAAAAGGCAAGGCAATTTTATTTGTATAGCCCATTTTTACAAACAGAAGGCATCAATATAAACCAGATGGCCTCATTCCTGATCTGTATACAGCACAGATACTTCCTGAACAAAGGAATCTGCTGATATCAGTATTTGAAGGGAAGTGGTTAAAAACAAAATTTCCCTTTCCTTTTGGGGGCGTTTCTTGCCACTCACACCTGATTTTCACCAGCAATCAAGCCACCT
Source organism: Rachycentron canadum (assembly GCA_038496675.1). Lineage (NCBI taxonomy): Eukaryota > Metazoa > Chordata > Actinopteri > Carangiformes > Rachycentridae > Rachycentron > Rachycentron canadum. The sequence continues at coordinate 13,910,708 of CM076651.1, forward strand.
TCACTCACCTCTGTATGAAAACCTGGTTCAGAGCTCCACTCTTCGCCAGGTTGTCCGTTCACCTACAGTATGTGTTACTGTGTCCTGGCTTGCTTGTGGATTCAGCACTGCTTGCTTTCCTGTGACTAAGTGTGTGTTCCTTATTTAGATCTCTGGTCCCACGCCCTGCTTTTCCTGCTGCTCTGCTAACTGCTCAGCCCAGGACTATGCTGTCCGTTACCCACTGTGATCTTTCAGTTCCTCTTTCCTGCCTTCGCTCCAGCAAAGAAGATCCTAAAGACCGCTTTAGTAGCTTTTGACTTTTAGTAGCCAATAAATTATTTTTGGTTGTTCACTTCAGTTTGACCTTCAGAGTCTTTATTTGCATTGTGGGTACAATGAAGAACACACATTAAGACCATTTCTTGCTTCCAGGTACATAGAAGAAGAAACTGTAGTCAGCAAATGATAGTTTCATAATTTAATTTGTAGGTGTGTCTCTGAGCTTTTATTTCTACATGGATCTCCTAAAAATATACTTACAGAGCAGGGGCTAAAATAAACCAAAAGATAGGGTGATTGCGAAGGGCACGAGTTCCAGCCTTCACTGTGTTATATAATGGGTTACTGTTTAGACACTGTTATGACTAATAGTGGACATCTGGAGAGACTTTGATCCTCCATTGCTGAGTAACCAAGGTCTGGGATGTGAAGAAAAGCATAAAATAGAATACCTCTAAAAGCAGCTATTGTTAATGAGCGAAGTCGGGGTAAGGACAAGACACATGTAATATTAGTTGGGGAAGAGTGTGTGCCATTGCAGATACTGGTGTCCAATAGTATCTTAACACATAAGTGTTTGTACTGGTCATCAGTTTCATGTGGATTTATTTCTCTTTAGGAGGTGTAGTCACCTAAAACACCTGTGCTGGTTAGATATTATAATCTATTTATTTTAATACAATATTTATAGATACAATATACATTATTGACGCCAACAAATAAGCAGATATCTGTAACACAGACTGCATTGTATCTGTGCATGTATCTCACCAGATCTAGAGTGGTCTTCTCTAGGATGTCCACCATCTTCTCCAACTTGGTGTTTGCAGCAAAGATGAAGTCATCATCCACCCAGAGCACATACTTGGTGGTGACTTGAGACACAACCAGGTTTCTTCCTGCAAACCAACCCTGTATAAAGTGGACAAACAAGGGTCAAAACACATTACCTGGACTGCAAGCAAAGATAGGAGGGGGATTCTGTTTCTTGGTCAGGAAACAATGTTGGCCTTTCCCCAAATGTTTGGTTGGTGCCATATTATAAACCGTACTGCCCTGCATTTAGTAAGTCTAGTGGTCTGGTCCTGGATCTTATAAAAATATGTCAGGACCAGAATTTTAAGACATAAAGATAATTGCAGGTAAAGGTTGACTTCCAATGCTAAACTTTTCAGGTGTGTGAAAGATTGCAAAACTGGAAACAAGCATGAGTCTGGACAGAAGATGGAAAATGTCTTCCCATTTCCTATTGAGTATATCACACATCACAATGAATGATACTTCATAGAGACGTACTCAAACTTATTTACCTTTCCAAATGGCATGATATAATGCTCAATGTAAGGCCCAATCACTGGCTGAGGGTGTTCATTATCATCCGCTATGATAATGGTGACGGTGGGATAATATTGTCTTATGCTGTCAATGAGATCTTTGAGTTTGTCATAGCGTAGAAAGGTCTTGGTGGCGATGGTAACAAGAGCACTAATATTGTACTCTAAACGAAAAACAAAAAACACAAACAACAAATATATTTCAATATCTTCCAATGTAGCATTTAGACACTTTGCAACATATAAAACTGATAACGATGAAAACTGCTCGCGAACCTCTTTGATTTCCAGAGTTGTAAAGTTTGGGAACGGTTCCATGTTCAACTTTAATGGTGAAAAATGAGCGGTGACCTTTAGTTGCAAACTCAACTGCAAATCAAAATGACAATTGTGATACTTACAGAAATACAGATGCAGAAATGGGATAGTTGATTGTTGCTGTGTATCACCTAATCACACATTCTGCACATAGTCAGAATGAAACTAATACATACTGCATGTAGCATATATAGCACTTTTATAAAACTATAAAAAACACACTTAAACAGGGGAAGTGTTGTAGCTTTCTCTAGATTAGATTGCATTAAGTTTTAAAACCATATTGCATGGCATGATATTCTTCTTTTAGATTCGAGACAGTATCCACATAATAACTTTACCTGTATCTGCTGTCTTTGGATGGAAAATAGTGTTTCTATAGGTGACGAACTGCAGCTGCCTGTTCAAAGCAGAGAGATGAGAACTTGACAATATCATGTGCTTCTCTCCCTCTCCTTTGACAGAGACACTGTCCACTGTAGCAGCAACATCAAATGTCCCCAGTTTTGCTGTCAAAGACACCTGTGAGACAATTTGCACATTTTTGGGAAAAAAATATAGTTTTACAATTGTGCAAAAAGAGAGTATGTCAACCTCAGTTAAAAACATAAATTAGATAATTACTGTATGGTTTGATCTTGTTTCTTCTTTTAGACCCAAACCTATGGAAAGAGAAGAATTATATACATGGGGTGATGCTGAAGCATTTGAGCAGACTTCAAAAGCAAATGCAGCACCAATAGTAGGTAAAAAGGTAACTTTTGAGCTCTCTGTTTTTTTATATTGTGTGTTATGCCAATATGCTTTTACCAGGAATGATGATTGTTTTGAGGGGTCGCACCTCCACTCCCTGGGTAGGATACTGAAGAGGACTGTTGGCCTCGGCTACAATAAGCACATCTGCAGGACTGAACAACCTTCACAGACAGAGCATATGAGTTAGAAACCTAGCTGTATTGCTTCATCACTGTGCTATCAATGCTATCTTTGTTTTCTTGTCTGTATACAAAATCTATTGCATGTCTGCCTGTCGTGGGTGAGGGATCCCTCCTCTGTTGCTCACTATAAGGTTTCTCTTTTTTTTCCCTGTTAAAAGGGTTTTTTGTTTTAAGTTTTTCCTCAGTCGATGTGAGGGTCTAAGGGCAGAGGATGTTGTTATGATGTAAAGCCCTTTGAGACAAATTGTTTGTAAAAATGGGCTATACAAATAAAATTGCCTTGCCTTGCCTTACTATTCACAGATAAGCCAATTTAATGTAATTTCATTCAGGGGTTAGGGGCCCTATCTTACCCTCTGTCTTAAACCCAGCTCAAACTTGACTTGATCTCAGTTTTGGTTTTGATTGCAAATAACCGTGTGATTTAGCTACAGACGGTTCAGGCTAGAGTCAAGGACACTAGTGAGAGCAAACACATTTGAGCAGGGCCTTTAAATAGACAGTAGCGTCAGTGTATTGAAATGTCTGTGGTAAGTCAGCTGTCAACTGTTATGTCACAGAATGATCCAAGATTCTTTCCAAAGATTTCCAAAGTGGTACTAGGTCATTGATGACTAAACCTCATGGTTAAAACCAACACTGTTTTTATTTTTCATCTACTGAAACCTACCTCTTCCGAAAGCTGCTGTACTCCTGAGCTCTATGACGTCTCACACCTTCAGGGTCAGGATTGGACTCTAAAAAAGCTGCATCTAGATTGTAGGCCCAAACATGTGGGTTGAGCAGATTGGAGAATGGAAGTTGAAAAGTCTCCTTATCAGCCAGACACACACATGTATTTTGAGCCAAGCGACTGACAGACAGAAAAAGACAGATGAGATAGATGAGGATAAAAACATTAATATTATTATTATAAATTATAAAATTAACTAATTTATAAAATTAACAAATAACAAACCATGCGACTTCCTCTTTTATGTGGTAGGTTACATCATTGTAGGCACTTGTGAGTTCTTGGATTTTCCCGTCCAAGAGTTTTTTTATTACACTCTCCTGTCTTGGCCGTATGTCAACTTCTGAGTTGGACTCAGGGCACTGAGTATGAAACAAGACTAGCAGTGCAACAACACTGAGTAGAACCAGTCCAAGACACTTCTTAGTGGTGTTACGCATCTATAATGGAGATCAATACACATGTCAAAATAGTACACAATTAGGCCTCACTGGATAAGGCAGACAATACATGCATGTCAAAGACATAGATACTGTGTTTTACATAGAAAAAAAAAAAAATTTAATTTGATTTGGACTGTTGACGAAGTCACATGATTTTTTCAGTTCTTCAGCACTGGTTTAAAATGTAGCTGGAGCTACCTTATTTCACTGTTCTTAAACCTCAAATCATGAAAAGTAAATTTTAACCAAGTTGGGGTTGTCAGAACTAGAATTCATGCATCTTTCTGCCAATGCACAAATCAAGCTTCCTGGTAATTTGACAAACAGCGTAATACACAATTGTCCATGTATCTGTATTGATATATAAACCATTGATATACGAGTCTGAATTTTGATTTTCAACCCATGCTTATTTCAATGTTTGTTATGAGGAGAAATAACTACCTTGTATAGTTTGTTCTCACATTTTATCTTGAACAGTATATTTTTTATGTCTGATAATTGGCTGCTGTAAAATAATTTCCCAGTTTGGGATCAATAAAGTAAATCTATGTACAGTATCTATGTATCTATCTACAGTGCTGCTTGAAAGTATGTGAACCCCTTGAGCAGTTTAGATGTTTCTGTTGTTTTACCATGATTTTCTTATTTTATCACCAGTTTTTATGTATGAAATGTCAGATATATGTTTATCAATTGCATGTACTTGTTTAGTGGGACTTATTTAAGTAGCCCAAAAACTATATGAAACATGGAATTAGTGTATGTGCGAAAGTAAGTGAACCCCCAGCTGCATTGGTTAAGTCAAGCAGGTAACAGACTCAGGTGAAACACATTTGGGTGCTTAATTAATCATTTAAACAGACCAATGAAATGAGACATCCTTGGGAAAGGGTTTGGCCTGCACTAATTAAAAGAGAGAGGAAACCAACCAAACCACTGTGGTCCCATACAAATCAACAATGCCGAGAGCAAAAAAGATATGAAGGAGGAGGACATGAATAAGAGGGTAGTGACAGCCCATCAGTCTGGGGAGGGCTATAAGACCATCTCCAAAAGATTCCAGCTCCATCCATCCACTGTAAGACAAATAATTTACAAATGGAGGGCCTTCAACATGACAGCAACTCTGCCTAGAAGGGGACGCCCATCAAAACTATCACCCAGAAGCACCAGAAAATTATAAATCAGGTAAAGGCCAACCCACACATCACCTCTAGAGAGTTGCAGACCTCTCTGGTAGCATCTGGGACAAATGTGCATGTGTCTACAATCGGACAAAAGTTGAATAGCCATGACGTTCATGGGAGGGTTGCTAGAAGGAAGCCTCTGCTCTCAAAAAAGAACAAGGCTGCCTGTTTCAACTTTGCCAGAGAGCACTTGGACAAACCAGAGGCCTTCTGGACGTCCATTCTCTGGACAGACGAGTCCAAAATAGAATTATTTGGTCACAAGCAAAACCAACATGTTGGGAGAAAAGCCAACACTGCATATGAAGAAAAGAAGCTCCTCCCAACAGTGAAGCATGGGGGTGGAAATGTGAAGGTCTGGGGCTGCTTTTCTACTTCTGGACCTGGACGACTCCATATTATCCAAGGAACCATGAATTCTCCAGCATATCAATAAATTCTTGACCAGAATCTCCTGCCATCAGTCAGGGAGTTGAAGCTGGGACGAAAATGGATTATGCAACAAGACAATGACCCAAAGCATTCCAGCAAAACTACAGAGGAAAGGCTTCAGAGAAAGAGGATGCATACTCTGAATTGGCCTCAGTCAAAGTCCGGACCTTAATCCATTTGAAATGTAGACAAACATAGACAACACAGAATGCTGTGTTGTCTATGTCTTCTTTATCAACTCACCATGGTGACGGCCTTCACACCTTATCTACTTACATTCATCTGGCAGTTTATGGCAGGTTCACATGTCTGACAGTCCTGCAATAAATTCTCCCTTCACCATGGCTATAATATTCAAATTCAATTGTATTGTTATATAGACTGGTATTTTACTATTTTGCCCATACATCATTAAAGGTAGGCTATATAACAGTTGTTATAATAGAGTGTATTGTGTAACTTCAATTATGTTCCTGTATGGACTTTGTGTTATGCTGTTTGCCCTGTGTTTATCTTGGTGCAACTGATATTCTTTACCTTACGAGATTTAGAAACTATGCTCAAAGAGCAAGTAGTTAAACAAAACCTAAACACAATATAACACAACTTTAGAAGCTTTATGATTGGACTTAGATTTACTTGGCCTTTGTTTTATTTCATCGTTTGGTTAGTATTTTTGCTCTGGGTGTCAGTATATCTATTCCTCACAGAGACTTGCCAGAGAAGTATGGACCATGCAACCCTAATCAAACTATGCCTGCTTTTTTTTTTTTTTTTTTAAATTGACAGCAACAGCTTTCTCTCCTTTGCGTTCACAATCAGAGATGCTAGGGTTTGCATTATCCTCTCCACTTCCCCTTTTTCTGTTTATCCAGTTCAACAGTCAACTTTGGTCCTCTAATTCTACAGGAAGTCATTAATTTGGTAATCCATAGAGGACTTGATGGATAAAAGGTTTTTACATCCAAATACAGATAAGACCATCAAGCTCCATTTTCCAATTATCCATTTAAAAAAAAAAAAAAAAGTCCAAGATCCATTATTCCTCCTCTTGGCTACCCATTTTGCTCAATCTATTGTGTCCCATATTTTGGTTGCACAATCTAGACTTAAAATCTTAAAAGTTTTAAAATCTGTGTTATATTTGATCAGGCTGTGCACTTAGATCTGCACATCAAATTGTTAACTGCTGCACATTTTTCAAATTAGGAAACACTTGCCAAACACAGGACTATTGTATCACAGATGATTATCCCCAATTTTATATCATCTAGATACAATTATTGACACTCTCTTTAATCTGCACCATCAAGTAATGGATCTGAATCCTGTAATCTTTACGGTAGCTCCCCATCACATTTAGGATTCATTTTAATGTACTTAGTTTCACATATATAGCCCCACAGTGTAAGGCACTCCCTCCTTGTATCACTAGTATGATACTTTGGGCTTACTGTTTGTCTCTTGACTGAAAACAAAAGGCGTTGGCGGACTGTTTGTAATGCCTCTTCCTTAATGACTTCTATGATGTGTTCTTTAATTATACTAAATCATTTACTTCCTTTTACTTAGTAGGCCATTTATCATAGCCACTCTTACTGTACTAAGTAAGTATCAAAAGTAATGCTTATCCTTGCAGTTGAATAAGATGCTCAAAGGTCGTTTCAAAGTGATATTACCTTCAATGTAATCATGTTTATAGTTTTCTCATGGGCAGCTTTGCTCAACAATCAGTATGTCTGCAATGGTGTCTGTCAAGGTAACGACATGATATTTAGCAGCCCTCGTGGCTTACTGGCTGAGTATTCACCTATTTATTAAACTGACAGAGCATCTACATACATATTTATATACATCTTTTAATTGAAATCTCTTAATGGAAACCGAGGATTGTATTTTAAAATAACGGCACTAGACGTTTGACTTTGGCGGAAGCCCTTCGCTTTCTTCCAAAACTTGACCCCCTCTCATTGGTAAATAATTGACAAAAAGACAGGGAAAGCGACGCAAGGTTTATTCCCAAGACATATCCTAAACAGCTGACAGCTCACAAAAAGACAAGAGGAAGAGAGACAAATATTCTTACCTTTGTGATCTGTGGTATAAATCTCGAGCCTTCCTTCTTAACCGAATGAGCCACTCCCCTTGTTCTACATACTCGAGGCTTGGGCGTCACACAAAAAGCTCCTTTATTTATTTGTTGAGTTTCTTTTTTTCTTTTTTTATTTATTTATTATTTTTTTTAAATTTCCAGATTTCCCAGTTCTGTCATACGCTTCACTAAAGACTGGTCCTAATATCACTTCCCGTGCAGCGCACTCCAACGTGTGAAGCCTGGACCTTCTGCGCGTTTCGATGTTGGAGAAAAGACCAACTTTCCAACAAGCGTAGATTTATCGGACGTCCTCGCTTGGGTTGCTTTTACTTGTCCTTCGCTCTGCAGAATAAATATGCGTGTGTCCCTAAAATGGCTTTTTAGCTGTTTCCAGCTGTTCAAGGATAAAGTTTCTCTGCGCTGAATTTAAATTGCGCACCTGCGTCAGGCTGACATGAGACTAAGAGCAACGTCTCCCATATGCGGAAGCTAAAAACCTTCAGACCATATACTTAACTGTCTCTCAACTTTGTAAATAGCGGCTAAACTTTTCAAATATCTGCATAGTCATGATCTGGACTTTAAAACATGAAAACCACACCAGACACAATTATTATTATTATCATATTTATACTATAGTGCGATAGGCAGTTTTCACTTCCTTACTGGAATTATGCCATTTTGATGAATCATTTTGAATTGCCCTTTCACAGTTGAACTGAATTAGTTAATTAATGTTAGTGTTGAGGTGATATGACTTCTCTGTAATGACTTTTATATGAATTTGTTTCTGTTGTATTGTCTGTTTTTTAACATCTCTTCCAATCTACTGAGATACTGCATACTACAGGTAGAACAAAGCACAACAATGTTTTTCACACTCTCTGAGGTCTCTCACATATGAAATAGATTCTTGTATAAAATATTTGCAAATGGGATGAAAATTAACAGATATTTTGGTACATAAAAGACACAAAAGTAGTGCAGAAAGCTAGGCAGAGAGGATGATTTCACTTCTGAATGCCTTTGATTTTGTAATGAAGGCTCTGATTCATCATGTGTGTAATGGTGGTTTCCTCTAAACTGACTGAAAAAACTAAATGTAAATGTTCATGAGGAAATATGGTATTACAAATACACAAGTACAATGAGCAGAAATATCAGAGGAGCTATGATAAATGTGTGCATTTGCTTTAAAGCAACTTGTGGTTGCTGGGATAGTCCCAGAAACATCAGCCAGGGCTTTCTGTATTTTAAAATCCTGATTGGACCAATCTCTATGCACTATAATGTCCATGATAAGTCTTTGAAAATATTATGTGATATGACAATTGTTTAGACTAAAACATTGTTAATGCATTAGTGCTACACTTTATTTTTTGCACATTAACGCTACACCTTTGACAAGCAAACAGCAAGTGGCACTTACTATTAGACTAGAAACTGCTGAAGAAACTTCAGACAACAAATCAGTTTTGACAGGAGACAACAGATGTACATTTTGGGGTTGAAAACAAAAAAATTCACCCAAAAGAGTTGTATTAGTCCAGGTAAATGACACTTACAGACCAATACATTTTTCATCTCCAGGAAAAAACAACATAAAAAAGCTAATAGACTTAGAGAAAAGTGGAAGAGGCTGAGGGATGGTTGAAACAAAATCTCTGTCCATTTAATTTCAAAGTAGTTAAAGTAGTTCAAAGTAGTAATGTTACACAATGTTAACCGTTGTGTTCCTTTCATGTTAACATTAACATTTACTTTTAGACAATAAAAGTTCCAATATAGAGTATAATTATTTATGTTTGTGTTCCAGGACCTCTAACAGAGTGGATGTTTCATAACAAGTATGAACAGGCTGGCCCCTAATAAGCAATACTTTATTATATGGCTGGTGATAATGATTATTTGTAGACTTTGTTAGGATGACACCGTGTGGTCAAGAGTGATAGAGCAGCAGCTTAACCTATCTTTCTTTCTTGGTCTCCTCGATCATCATCGTTTAAATGACACAGTTCAATAATGGTAATACGTTCATCTAGTATGAATGAAACTATCATCTAATCGCACTTAATGCGTTTGAAAGCAGGTGAAACGCGGCTTCCTCTAAACGTCACCGCCCGCCAGCCAATGAGAGGCCCCGGCTTCAGAGCTCAGCCCTCGCTGCTGAAGAATCTGTGCATCTCCTCACTCATCATCTTGTTTGGCGACTCAAAATGCCGCCGACGCCAATAAGAAACGAGGCGTCCGGTGGAAGTGAGCAGCACGTAACGACATGACCAGCAGGTGTAACAGACCTGTGTCGTTTCCAGTGACGGTTTTTTTTTGTTTATTTTTTTGTTTAATTTTTATTTCGCTGCTTCAGGAGTTGCAGGCACATCGTGCTTCCAGCAAAGGTAAAAAAAAAACACACACACACACACACACACACACACACACACACACACACACACACGTAGATTGTATGATTTCAAATATTTCAAGGTATTTGGATAGAAATACGCACAGATGCGGGTATGTATATATCAACAATATGGTGTATAGACAATGATTTGGCTTCCACCTCCCTCTCACAGCAGCCTGTGTCATTTGTTTTCGGCTTAAACGAATGTAACTCCCGGATCAGGGTAACTGGATTTGTCGCCTGCTTTATTCATTACTATTATTATTATTGTTTTTTTATTTTTATTTTATTTTTCTATCGTGCGCATGGAGAGTAAATGTAACCAAAAACAACTCCAGTCTGGTGAATCGTTAACATTGTGACACCGTTAAGTGTGAAGTCAATGTCCATAAAGCACCTCACCGAGGTCCTTTACATGTGATATTACAGCTTTGTTTAAATGTATGTTTCTATCTGTTTAAACCAGTGTGTCAGCTGAGCAAAACGAGGAGGCATGTCATCGAGGCAAACCCAGGAGCCCCTATACAAACAGTGAACAGTGGGACAGCAGCGTTTTACTGGAGCACATTAGTCTGTCAGAGTAAGTGTTTCTTTCAAGTTAAATTGTCAAATGTCAAACTGTCATTGTCAAATGAATTGGTTCGCAGTTTCAGTGTACAACAACTGTCAGGTCAAGATGTGTTGATTTCCAGCTTTGTGAGACAATTATCTTCAATGTATTGTCTGTTTTTTTTTTTTTTTTTTTTACCTCCACATTTATTGTGACAATGAAGTTTATTTGAAGCAAATGTTAGATGGGAAGTGCAATGCTTAAAATGTGTTTTAGTATGGCTGTAAAATTCTATCCTGTATGATTGAAAGCTAACAACACATGACTGAAACCACATTACATCTTTGCATTATTTTAATGCACACATTAAAGATGTTGCAATCCTGGTCAGATTTATTGAAGTTTATAACCTTTTCTGTCATCATGATGTAAAAAATAATAATGAAGGTACTTGGGGAAACTTACAATACTCAGTTTTAATGATACTCGGTTTTTAACAACTCTCAGTTTGAAAACTTCTCCAATACACAACACAGTTCAATGTGCAACTTTGTACAGTCTAGTCAAAACCATGCATTTCATACAAACAATACAAGGAAATGTTAAAGAAAGACATTTTCAAACAAATTTTAGGTTTGACTATCCATGAAATTGATCCTAGTGTGTTGTGGCTCCATCTAGACATGCTATAATTGGGACATCACAGTGCTGGAGAGGGTATCAGTATGAAGGGCCCCAGCTCCAGATGGGCCTTCTCCCTGGGCTTCTTGATGGGGGCCTGCAGCATCTACTTCTTCCTGCGGCAGGTGTGGTTTGAGAAGAGCTACCCTGTGCTGTCAGAGGCCCAGGAAAAAGCCTCAATGGCGGACGAGAGACCAACCAGCTGGAGGAAAGAGGGAGCTGCTCTCATCAGCCTGCTCCACCCTCACCATACAGGTGCTTCAGATATTATTGTATCAAAAATAAATGCATGTTGCATTCATATTTAATAAAAAATACTTAAATATTTATTGAATTCTTATCCACTTCTTATTTCTTCAGCAATAAGAAGTGGTAGGTTTGCAGAATCCATGGTGAAATTGCATTAATTAAAGCAAATTCCCAGTAAATTAAGTATTAAAGTATTGAATTTTCATATATATATATATATATTCTTATTTGAAAATAAAAACATTGCTACTCTTGTGTATATTAGACAAGACACATTTGCTTGGTTAGTGCTTTGCTCAGCACTGGCTCAAGCACAGTCAGTGAGTGATTTTTGTAGTGACAGACTGACAGATAAGTTGTGTAAAATACATATATTATTAGTGTGAATGCTTTCACTGGTTTGGAAGTAGTCATGGTAAGAGAGGGACATTTACACAGAAGCCAAATAAGCAAAGTGATCAGTTTACCTTTCAATCAGTATAATGAGAAACAACTCCACTACACTGTCCACATTTAGTTTCATCAGTTTTTAATGAACAATGTACACATGCTTATAGTATGTAATAATCTTAAATATCTTGCTTATCTGTCAAGGCATTTAGACTAGTACCGCAGTACTCCAGGAAAGTTGCTCAAGATTGTCTGAGCTGTTGTTTGAGAGTACCTATAGAAAGTTAGCAAAAAGCAGTGAAAGGAATAAAACACCAGAAGAATGTAGAAACTGATTAGATGAGAAGTAATGTTCATGTGTAAAGAGTGCCATTGCGGTGTTGTGTAATGCTTCTACACAATAAAGTGTATTTTCTGAGAAGCATCACTCCGTCACTCTGTGTCAGGGAAGGGTGTTGTGGACAACCATTGATTACAGAAGCTTACAGAGAAACCTGCGAATCTGTGCATCAGGATGCTGAAACAAAGATGTACTGCAAACAAGCATAAAAGAAACTGCCTGGTAAATGTATCTGCACTCTTGCTCACATGCAACCCAGAGCAGTATAATTTTAGCTCTCTGGTACCAGACTTACAAGCGCTCCACTGCTTGCTAGTTAACATTTTAATGTGTTCTGCTGTTTGCTGTGTCCTTCCAGATGAAGACAGCCGGGTGGCAGATGTGTTGTATCAGAAGGTACGTGTTCTCTGTTGGGTGATGACAGGGCCATATAACCTGCAGAGTAGAGCCCACCATGTCAGGGCCACCTGGAGTCGACACTGCAACATGGTGGTGTTCATGAGCTCTGTGGATGACCCAGACTTCCCAACTGTGGGACTGGGCACTAACGAGGGCCGTGACCAACTCTACTGGAAGACCATCCGAGCCTTCCATTACGTATACGAGCATCATGCGAATGACGCAGATTGGTTCCTAAAAGCCGATGATGACACTTATGTGGTGGTGGACAACCTGCGCTGGATTCTGTCTAACCACACGCCTGAAGAGCCCATCTATTTTGGTAAACGTTTCAAACCTTACTCCAAACAAGGCTACATGAGTGGAGGGGCAGGATATGTACTTAGTAAAGAGGCCCTCAAGAGATTTGTGGAAGGTTTTCGGACCAAAGTTTGCACACACACCACCCCTGTAGAAGACCTAGCACTGGGGCAGTGTTTGGAGAAGATGGGTGTTCTGGCTGGGGACTCAAGAGATACTTTGCATCGAGAAACTTTCCATCCATTTGTACCAGAGCACCATCTAACTGGCAAGTTCTCCAAGAGCTTCTGGTACTGGAGCTATTGTTACTACCCGATTGTTGAGGCAAGTACTTTCACATTAAGAGTTGGAAAAAAAATTGTAAAAGCAAATATGTCATCCATGGGCTCAAACTGCTTTAAAATGGGGAGTCCATTGGACTAATATTTAAGAGGCATATAATGTAGCTGCAATATGCCCAGTTCGATTCTTGTTGCCAATCTTTGTTGCATGTCAAACCACATCTCTTCCTTATATTTCTAGTCTGTATCTACACTGTGAGCGGCACTATTACTAAAAACACAAAGTCATTTAGGGATAGCGCCTCAATAAAACAGACTTCCTGTGATGTGGATTAGTCTTATTACAAAGGGGCAAATCAGGCTAGGAAAAAATACCGCTGAGTGAACTGCTGAGTCTAAAATCCCTTAATATCATTAGTGTACATCTACACTTAAGGTGAGGGAATTATTCCTTCATCTTGAAATGCACAGTAGGGAGTGAACACTATGCAACATGGTTTTTAATTTTCCTTTTGATGCCGTAAATAAAATGTAGGTTTTGCTGTAAATCACTTATCAGAGGGATAATATCTAAACAAATGAATATTTTATTACCTGGCACATTTGAATTCAGTATCTGACCTCTGGATAGTGAATTGAAAGAGAATTAGTTCATTTTAAAGTAGATGAATGCAGTAGAGACAATGTCCTGTCAACAAAAGGAAAATTGGTCAATTTGTCGCTGATGATGCAAGTAATTTATTGTACTTTGCAATTATAATGAGACAGGTCCATTACTGATCCTGTCAGATGCTGCTTGCCAGTGTGTGGAGCTGCTTTGTCTCTTGTCTTTGAAAGGAAAACAAGAAAACATATTTACTACTGTAATATTAGAGTCTAACAAACTGTAGAAATGGAAATTTGTGTTTTCAGAATTGAAAGCATATGACAATTTATGAAACGGATAAAAAGGCTGGTGATACTTTATATTCTTCTTGTTGTGAATGAAAACAAACAGACCAAGGCCAACTATGCACTGTTCCAAAACAAAGTATTCCTATGCAGGCAGAGCCTGAAGTACATTGTTTTAACTGTAGGTTGTTACTTTATACCATGGATTTCCACTGTTCCAAAACTTTAAAAACCTTTTAAAAACCCCATACACTCTGTCCTGCTGTTGAAACTAGTTGCCAGTGCAGAAAATGTGTATTAATTCAAAACATAAAATAGTTCTGGACAAAAAAAAACAATGAAACCATAGATTTGTGGTTGATTTAGTTTTTTTCGTGGGATTTGTTGAATAGTAACCGCCTAATCCTTTAAACAAATGCGACAACAAAGCTGTACCTTTTTTCGCAAAAGAACAAATCACCGTCACATTTTTTTAGGATAAATTGGTACTAATCTCAAAAATTTAGGCTGCTCATGCTAGTGGGATTCAATTCCTATTTTTCTTTTGTGCTGTTAAGCAGAGTTCAGTTGAACAATGAAATCTGTAAAATCAGATTGCAGTCTGCTGGATCATGGAGGCTACCTATTTTTTTGACAAATTACATTTCTCATAATTATTTGGGCTGAAATTTAAGCACCTTTTGACAATGTTATGTTGCAGTTTTTAACTTTTTTTTTTGTGTGTGTGTGTGAACTTGTATGTATTTGTGTGTTTCTGTATGTGTGATATGTCTTTTATTATTAGGGTCCACAGTGCTGCTCTGACCTGGCAGTCTCGTTCCATTATGTGGAAGCAGAACTAATGTACACGCTGGAGTATTACACTTACCATCTGAGAGCCTATGGCTACAGGCCACGCTACCAACCATCTTCACGCGTGGGTCTTAGCCTCAGCACTCTCACGCAGACCACCCTGGCGGTGGGATTTAAAGGAGGTCAAGAGGTGACAGATGGAAGGAGCCACACAACTGCAGCCTTCTCAGTCAGCGGCAACCAAACCAAAGTGGAGAAAGCTAAAGGAGAGAGAGACAATCTAAGCTCACGCCTCGCTGACAACAGGACTGCTGTCACAGATGACAGACGGCGCTGAGTCTGTGTTTCTGATGGGGCCGAGTGTGTTTTAACAGTTACGTCTCTGATGAATTTACATCACAAGCACTACTACAGCTGCTTTGACTCAGTGAGAGAGATACATATCACCCTGGACATTGTATTGGCTAACTAGTGTTCTCTTCTTTACCACAGCCATAACACTGAAATTACAGCACTGTGATTCAGTGGGAGCTATGAATGGCTCAGCTATTGTCAACCAAGATAAACTCTTCATTTAGCCTAATTAAATTTGACATCATGGGTGTCAGAATATTAAAATGTTTGACGTTACAGTCACAGATGTGTGCTTGCAGTCACAAGAGGCGTCACATAGAATATTTCTTTAATTATTAGTCTTTATTATTAGTATATAAGTACCTGATTTGAGCCAAAAATGCTGTGACAGATGTATGAAACTAGTTTCTAATATTTTAAGTAATTTTCATTTTATTGATTTTCAAAATGGAGAGCAACTGCAAAGTACATAGCCTCATTTTTTTATGGCCACTTTGATATGATTTTTTTTCTTAGTATTATTCTGATATGAGAATTTTAGTTATTATTTAGTTTTGAAACGGCATGCACAAAACTTGATTTAAATAGCCTCTGTATCTTTGTTTGCATGTTACCTTTTAGTTTCCCTTTTGAATCCCCTGCAAATACAGTCAGCGGTGATATGTTTGAAAGATGTGTGATTCTCTGATGACGCCATTCCTCTTGTCAAGTTGCTTTATAGAGCACAACCCCACAGTGTAGCAGGTGTGATTGGACATGACTGATGAATGAAGGAAATACTCCAATGTTTTAAATGAATAAATTATGTATAAAAATTATGTTTATTTTGAGCTTTCAGCAAACAACAACATGATAAAGAAATAATCATCTTTCACGTCTAACGATGTTTTGTCTTAAGGTAAAACAAATACAATCTGTGTAGTTTATGGTCACTTTCATTAGCCAGCCGGCAGTTTTACAGTGTGAATCATGATTTAATTGTTTCCATCAGAAATTTTCTTCATTATGTTCTCTGTGATCTGTCTCTGTAGCCAGATGAGAGTTGTTTCAGTCTACAGCCCCTGAAGAAACCTGCAAGCAAACACACACCACATTTACATAATCAATGTGTTATCATAATCATGTGTAAAATTAATTGTTTAATACACAGTAAAACAAGGCTAATGGGCTATTTATGTTTTAGAAATGCATTATTCTTTCTGTAGCAAACAGAGGTAAAAAAAAAATGTTATTTGATTCAGTCGTGCTTTGAAAACATTAAACCTTGAACAGCAGAAATCTTCAGAAGCTCTTTTGTTAAACATAGTTTCATCCTTTGCCATGTTAAGTGTTAACTTTATTTTTTCAAGTGGTGGGGACTTTGATGTTCCATCTACCGAGTGAAAAAGAAGAGACACTGACCTCAGTCGGCACTTGTTGAGAAAAATGCCTCTCCTCTCTGGATACTCTCTCCTCCAGGGACCATTATCTGTGAGAGCAGACAATACGAGATAGTCCCAGAAAGATGTATTGTCCATATGATGAGCACCAGAGAAAACATGAAATCTAAACTCTAAACATTCATATCAACCAAAGGGGCTAATGTGGATATTTGACTCTTGTAAATTGCCACACTTACCAGGCTCTGCGTTTCTTCTTCCCATAAGACCAACAAAAATGTCATGCATTTCTCCTGGTAAGAAGAATGAGAACAATTAAAGGATGTGTTTCCCAACGATTTTAAAGAAAGCAAACTCTTCATATCATTAGAAAATAACATTGTTCTTACTTTTTTGGGGTGACTGCACAGTGTCTGCATCTGATAAAAAATGAAAAGGGAAAATAATTTCTAAACAAATTATATGTATATTAACTACATTCCTAAATCTAATACATTTACAACACAAGTCTTGTAATTTGTTGTTTGTCAGTTACCATTGACATTACCGTTGTTATCACTACTACCATAATCACACAATCGTAATCACTTTTCATTTAAAAAGGTGACTCACCGGCGCTTCTTCTGCCCATCAGACCCACAAAGCTGTCATAATCCAAATCGCTATACCTCTTCAGAAAGTTTCGCTTAAGGTTGTCCAAGCCTACGGTCTGCTGCAATTGACAATGCAATGACAAGCACAAAAATCAGCTCCTGTTGAAAGATTTTCCGAAAATCATGTTTGTCATTCCGCACCATCAAACCTACATCTGAAGTTGATCTGCGCGATCCGGGTTCCTCGCATCCGCACTGGCTGTACCGAAGTTTCATGATGAGGCACAGAGTCACTAATAGCAAGCCTCTCCTCATTTTCTCAGCACCACCTGTGCAAATATATTCACATTTCTGTCAGATTGCTTCTTTGTGGGAGAATACATCGCTGAATTTTGTATTCTCATTAAGGATCAACTTGTACCTGTTGCACGTACCTCGCTGCGTAATTGCTGCGTAAATGCGCACGGTTTAAGGCTTACAAAAATATAGTTCATGAAACTTGTTTTTATATTAATCAGTAAATTATTGATTCAATAATCTTGTACATATCCAGAAAAGAAACAAAAATATGACACCAATAATAATATAATTTAATAATAATAACTCAATCCTCTGTTCCTTCTCCAAAAAGTCATTGCTAACCTTGAATCCACTTCTAAGAGAGGAAATTCGTAAATATTTCACTTTGAGCATTCAAACAGTTTACATTTTCGGCTTTACCTGATTTCTGTCGAGTGGGTAATTTGGTAAAAGAGTCAGCTGCGTGCGCCCTGGTGCGGAGTGGGAACGGATAGATCCTGCTGTGAGATCCGGTGAGGATAAATGAGGCGTCCAGGCGTTGGGGTAATAAATAATAACTGGATACTTGCGTAACGCCAATCAGCAACTGGAGCGTAGGTGGGTTACCAGTTCTTATATCACGTTCACGTTGTGCTGAGGGCCACGTAGTCTACTTATAGGTGGTCATGATGCTGCTGCTGAAAGCTTTGCCCCCTACTAAACACGCACGCACACACATCATCATCAAAAAAACAAAAAACAAAAAAACAAAACAAAAAAAAAAAACAAAAAAAAAACAAAACAGAAAAAACACTCAGGCAACGTCACGACGACGACTCAAGCACATCGCTAAGCAAATATTTGGGATTTTACTTCAAGATTAGGCTTCAACTGCATTTAAAACAAGTGAACTATTTTTAATTGTAGATTATGATTCAGTTTGAAAATAAAAACCTCGACTTCTTTGTTCAAAGTCTCATTTATCCATCTCATTGTCATCAGGCTGACATGCTCCTTTAGGTGCCTTTCCAATCCATTGACCAGTTGACATGGTCACTGACAAGATACTAATCTTTTTAGGAAGTAATTATATAGATAGCAGCTGCCTGTGCATGTCACTGTAGAAGATGGTGATGAACGTGGCTAGACGGTCTGTGTTGGCAATTGACTACTCTCACTCATACACAAAATGTGAAACAAAAGACATTTGTACACCTACATCTGAGTAGGTTTTGGTTAGTTAATGGAATAGCAAGTTAATTTGCGGAAATGCTGTGTGGATTTAATTCAATTTAAATGGAAATTTAAAAATATTTGACAAAGTTCAAGAGCGCTGATTGTTATGCTGTGTTTTTTGTTGTATACAAAATCAAACAGTTCATTTCAGTTAGTTTTTTAGCTGACAAGTCAAGCAGTAAATGGCAGTAATATCATTACAGCCACTGAACAGACAGACACGCTGAGTTGTCATGACTAAAATCCAGAGGTGCTGTTTGGACAGACACATCTTCACACTAGTATTGACACAATGAGTAACACGTGATTCTGAGGGTCACTTGAAATTGTTCCCATGACTGCTGTTCTCTGTTGTCTGTTAAACTGCTGTGACAGGTGGTGAGATGAAATGTCTGTCTTGTAACATGTATAAGCACCAACAGTGATACTGTTTTATACATTTAGTGCTTCACGATTTAATTGCTCTGACATTGTAGTAAAGGTATAATTTCTGATAAAATCAACATGGGCTGGGTAAGGTGTTTAGTAGGCCTATTCTTTTATGTCTAAGTGTATCACAAAAAAGTATTTTCCTTACATCACTAGCAGCTGAAAACAACTCGGATTTAGTGCTCATACCAAACCTATAATTACTTGCAATTACACAAGCAATTACACTTATGCTGATGTTTGGGCACACACGCAGAATGCAAACAAGCATGAATATTTCAGCAAAGCAAAGTTTGAGATCATAGTTGTAAAGCGGGCAGGAGGAGCCACTGCAGATTGCTGTGGCCTCGAGAGACTTTGGCCTGATAGAAACGAGTATGACACCCACAACAAAGCACCAGGCAAAAATCCAAATGGTGTATTTCACCAAAGGTTAGCACTGCTGTGTTTTAGTAATGACTTCCCATTTCCATATTTGCCCTGCTCCCATATGTAGTAGTGTGGGGGTGAAGTGAGGTGTATGCAGCAGTGCAGGGGTTCGGGATGGGAGATCTGACAGAAGTGGGGAAGTCATTAATTGCATTTTTACATTATTGATGAGTGTTTTTTATTTTTTTTTTAAACTCCCTTGGTAATCAAAGCGCCCTCTTTTTGGACTAACAGAGAGCACAGGGAAAGAGCCAGGGGCTGTTTATCCAGCTTCTCATTCAATTGAAAGGCAAATGGATATTGGGTTGGATGTGCTGCAAGGCTAGATGGAGGTCCTCCTAGTCACAGGTACATGCTCTGCAGACCGTTGAACAACGTCACATTCACCCTCTGCTGTATTGCATTTGGATGTCATTCATTCTCAGCATCTGACTTACAATGAAAACGGTTGCACTCACACCATGTATGAGCTCCCCTCTGAGCTGCAGACAGTTGCGAAGATGACTGGACAGTATCACCCTGACAGGTCAGCAGGACTTTCATGGTTGGCTCAGTAACAGCAGGTAGCCCATGGTGGCTCGAGATGCACCGGTGTGAGAAAATACAAAAGGAAAAAGATCCGGCTCAGCTTCATGCTGAGATCATTTTATGTGAATACGCATGACGCAGCGTGCATGACAAATTTCTGTCAAGTTTAGAGTTAATGCTTAGCAGTGTGACCATCAGTCAGCTGACAATTGAAACATTTTAGTCTTTGTTTGTACATGATTAAATGTAAAAAAAAAATCTAATATTCTCTCTCGTTTAATAACTACCTAGGCTACTTTAAAAGTTTGATTATATAATTTTTCCTATTGATCCTCTTTTACCTGTATTGGCTTATTGGATTAACGGGGTAAATAGACTGACATAACCTTGGTGTGGAACATATATAAAAGGAGAAATATAATGAAAAATGGTAATGAAAGTCTGATTGAGGACTAAGTCAATTGAAAACAGTATGGCAGTTGAATTTGTTGGATGGTCCAAGTGAGGACACACAAATACAAATGTGTTCCTCTATAGTTATAGTTATCTGGTGAAGAGGAACAGGAGGAGTACAGTCACACTATTATTCCTCTCCTTTCTCTCTAATGGAGCTGCCAATCATCCATTGGTGCAGGCTTTCATGGTCTAAGAGGAAGAAGAACTAAGCTCCACCATGGAGCTGAGAGGAGACAGTGACGCCATAGCCCGTATATGGGAGAGATGTTTTGAAAGGATGAATGACCAGAGGGAGACAGAGAAAGAAAGTGTCCAATGATGACTGATGAGAGTGAGATTGAAAAACTGTGCAACAAATCACGGGGTGTAGATTATGTGTTTGTTTACAGACTGGGGCTGAATGCACAGCTTGGAGTCTTTGGCCGGTGAGTCCAAATGGGATTCTGTATGTGTGAACACGGTCAACAGGAAAACAGTCCCTCACGCACTCAGTGGCCACCCCTGCTGTTTGCCTTTGCTTGTGGCGACGTGAAGACTAAAATAAGCAGATCTAGACGGTTCCAGGCCCCTTAATGTTAGATCATGAGGCACACCTGTCAATAATCGAGTTAATGGGCTCTAATCTAATGGGGGGAATTTAACTTAGAATCTACTTCTACCCTTCCTTGGGGTATGCAAAATGACTTTGATGGATGCAGTTTTTTATTCCACACACTGCTCCTTGATCTCTGACTCAGAAGGTCCAAAAGTGTCACTTCGATCTAAATGTTAATTTGAAGGCTGTTTCTTCAAGACTGGCATGGATGTTGATATGCTTTGAAGGTCTATTTGCATTAGACCACAGCGGATATGTGAAACTGTGCGCCGTGGTGTTGCCAAACGCATTCCTCTTTCTCACATTGTTTTCCAAAGAGCTTTTCTGCTTCCTCCTTGTCAAAAGTTTTTTGTCCCCTTTAATCTTCTTTCAGTGAGGGTAGTTTGCTGCACTGAAGTCTGAAGAGAAAATAGGACACTCTGATGCTGTTTAGGCTCTTGAATCTCTCATTTTTTAGATTGGGGGATTGTTTTGGTCTATCTTGTAACTGTATTGCCTATTTTCTACTCATCATGCAGTGAGAATACTCCAGAAAACACATTAGAATCCTGTTTATCATAGACGCAATACACAGGCTGTGATTTGCGCTCCAGTTGCTTGTTGAAATGGGTGCAATCAGACGCCCATGTGTGTTGTGCTTTCAACTCTAGAAATTTTTTTTTTTTCTGTCCTGAAGTGGCTCAATGTTATATATTAGATGAACTTTGGGCATTGTAAATTTGCTGCAGAATTTATGTTTTTTGCCAAAGGCTTTTGTTTTATAATTTGATTTCATTTATTATGAATCATGGTCATATCTGAGTTATGAAGATTTTTCATTTGCAGTGGGGAGCTGAATGTCTCCATTTGCTGCTGTGGAAAGATGTGATGGTTGCTTGATACTAGATTTATTTCCTCTACTCTCCCTTTATTATTCTGCTCCCAACTTTCCTCAACTTTCAACTACTACTGGTCTTTGTGTTCATTTGAATATTACTCAATGATATTTAACACCATCTGCTGTGGGATTTTACTCTGCCACAAAGGAGCGAAGGAGGTACAAAGCATCAACAATTGTACAAACAGCAAAGAGACACAACAACTAAGATAGTTGAAAATCAATCAAATATACACTCACAAGCACAAATATGATTATATAATAAATGGTATGTAGTAATTCCGTAATAATGTAAAGAGATATGTGGGAATAACCAGTAAATCAGTAAAATTAGTATAATGACAAGTTGTAGTGGTAAAATTATCAGAAAAAGAGTAAAAGAAACAAAATAAAATTTAAGCAGAATAAAGAGCATTGTTTAATTTATTATTGTTTATTTATTTGGGAGCCCACATGCAGGGTAAGACAGGTGGATTTTATTGTAAAGGCTACCATTAATGTTAATAGCATCAATGTAATTGACAGTTTCCTTGATTATAGCCAAGACCATACAGTGTAATGAATAAAATAGAAAAAATTAATGTATTTTTAATTTCCACTTACCTTCTATTAGGCCAAGAAGAGTGGTAGCCACTGCAGTAGTTCCCACACCACTACACCACCACATTCGCCACCTAAGTCACTGAGATCACATTTTTCCCCATCCTGGTGTGAACATTAACTGAAATTCAAAATTAGTTTTATTGAGAAGTTGATGGGGACTGTTGTCAGATGGAAGGCAGATTGGCAAAGTGTGGACAGATGCAAGCAGACTGAGCTCAGAGGAGGATGACTATATGACCTATAGGCACAGGCAAACATGGAGTTAAACAAGATTCTGTCAAACATTAATTCATTTCAAGATTGAGCTTCGGCTGAAGATAAACTGAAGACTGGCCCGGGAATATGTTCTGCAGGAGCTTGTTGAGTTGAGATGGTAACACGTACACAGATGGATTGGGAGCAGGATGGAAACAGAGCAGCCAGAGACCCAGAGAGGAGAGAGAGAGAGAGAGAGAGAGAGAGCGAAGAGATATAGTGGACCAACAAGAAACATGGAGAGGAATAACATCAAATGAGGGAGACGTACAGATATGCCAAATTGTTGTCAAGTTGTCAGTGTGTATTGTAAAGAGCTGAATTGATCACTGTGAAGCAGAGTGATATTATGAAACACCCAATTCTTTATATTAATTATCCCAAAAAAGCTATTTTGTTGCACAGGTGTTCTGTACATACAGTATATGAATGCAGTCCTCAAACTGAACTGACTGCTTTCACTGGTAAATAGCTCTGTTTATATTGCCCTTTTCTCCCAAGTGCTTTACAATTGCCTTCTCATTCACCCACGTACTCATACAGTCATGACAGCAAACTACATTCAATGTGCTGGTCTGACCACTGGGAGCCATTTTGGCTTTAGTGTCTTTGTTTGTACGTCGAAGGACACGTTGACATGTGACGAGGAGAGCCTGTGCATCAAACTGCCAACTCTGCGATCAGTGGAGAACCTGCTCTATCGCTGCTGACTGTTACCTCCTGGTTTAATGCTTATTGAATCAATACTAAGCTCTCTGTTTCAGCTGGTAGTCTGCTCAGCTTTTAATAATAATTTGATAATCATTTGAAGCAGTCCTCCCAAGAAGAGTGACGAAATTGTAGCCCTGACAGTGAACCCTAGTCTTCACAACTTATTTTTTTGTTTAGTTTGAATGACTTGTTGAGTCATTTGCTCCTTGGTTTTATTGTCTTGTTTTTGTGTCTTGATATAGCTACAGGCTTTCAACTTGACCATTTGTCTCTGACTATGTCTACACGATGAAGTTGTCATTCTGCCCTCTGTGCTGCTAGACTGACTTTATTATACCTGGGAATTTGCAGTAGAAGTCATCATAATGTTTGTTCTTCTGGCATAGAAGAACACAACCATCTTGAGAGCATTACACCAAACTCTTAACTGATATTTTGTGTTGGACCCATGGTGGAGGTGTCTTCTGGGGGGATGATGAAGATGTAACATAGGCTTTATAGCACATTACTGCGGCGTGAACAAGAGCTGGCAATATTGCAGTTGAGCCTCCAACCCACCTTGATATTAGGCTGACTGTGCCCAGAAGTGACCTCTCTCTGCTGCTTAATTCGTTTTTGTTTTACCTGCTCATAAAATTGTGTCAAGGGAAATTACAGAATCATGAGATCAAAGTGTGCAACATAGTGACAGAAATTGGAAACCATGAAATAGTTCACGGTTGCATTATTCATCCACTGGTTGAAATTGAGCATTTGATATTAGGAGTTTTGTGATTTTTAATTTACCACTTCATGCTCATTCTCCTGACTCTGCATGTGACCACACTATGTGTTCAATGATGTAGTAATGACAGTGTGATCATTTAAAGGAGATCGCTTGAATACACATATAAGCACACGAACATCTAGCAATCTGCTCATGTTTTATTCACTTGTAATGTCACAGATATCCATGAGACAATGTTGAAAATTTCCCATGACAGTGCTGGAAATAGTATTGGCCACATTGATCTGAGCTATTTTCTATAGCAATTATCCCAGTCATTTCCTAAGGGGGGTGGATCCATCCTTTGTTCTTTATTTGCTAATATGGTAAGTAGGTTCCATGTTAAATATGATACATTACAGGGTGATGCCCACTGCATGCTCATTATTTCTGAATTTCAAAGCAGAATACATATTATACACCACATATGATAAGACTGGACCAAAGGTGAGTCCTTTATAAGAGGTAATTTCAGAGACAATAAAAAACTTGGCTATGAATGCCTGCTGGCATTTTTGTGCTCCACTTTGTCTTTTTTCACAAGAGACCAAGTCAATGAAACACATTATTCATGGAGCACTCACCTAATTTGCTGGCCACATTACCTTCAAGAAACAGCTGTTATTGCTTTCATTGTATGAGGGGTCAGCTACTGATCAGTCCTGACACATCAACACAGTTGTGCTTCTCTTGAAGCCAAAGCCAAAACAGCTATTAACAGCACAGCACAGTCTCAATAAAACATAAACTCCTCAAAAATCCTCACATAGATGACACCACAGTACTGTCAGGTGGGATTTAAGGTTGTTTTAAGGATTTATGGTCATACATGTTTTCACACACAGGCACACATTACGGTGTCTGTAATTTCCATGTAATACAGCATTAGTGGCTATTTCTATCATATGTTTTTATAATAAATGAGAAACAAGAGATCACAGTGTATAAAACAGGATGTTTTGTTTGATAGCATTTTCATTATTTTTATGTTCAGTGATTATATTTGAGGAGACTTTACAGTGCTCACTTCCATGGAGTCACAGGCAGACAGATAGACAGATAAAAGCCCCACCAGCCCCAACCCCTCAACACACACACAGGCACATACTCTAGCACACAGATGACTGATGGCCCTGGGCTCTCCTCTGTAAATGACAAGTGCCATCCATAACAGGCAGGCAGGGGCTGGTAAAGTGATTACGTTCATAACACACGGTGTCCTGGTAAACACAGCTGGCACCACGTCTGTCACGCTAGACATGAGGGCAAATTGCTCAGTCCATGTAAAATTATTGGCTGTGTTTTAGGTTTGTCTTAACAGAGGGTTGTCAGCAACATAGCAGATGGATACGCCTTTATTCCACCTCACTTACTGTAACAACTGACTGTCTGAGGCAGAGGATGTCAGGGATGGCCAAGATTGATAAAAATTGATAAGATACTGGGATGACTTGAAATCTATTGTGAGCATGAGGAGCATATTATAAACTCATTATACATCACTATCTGGTAATTACATGCCTCATAATTCATTATAAATCTGCCACAACTGTATAATAAGATTTTTATCTGACAGCACCATGTCCTGATTATAATGATTGTACTGTGATTTGCTCATGATGATACAATACGTAGAAATACAAGGTTGCCTGCTGTGAAAAAGGCCTGTTGCTTTAACATTTAAAATCTTTACATACCCATGGTACACATGGATCAATTTTCCATTTATTTGTTTTATTTGACCGCTTCTCAGTTCATGGTAATCTGCTCACCTTGATGGTTCTTATTACTGTTCACTCACATGCTTCATATAAAATACCAGTGGTGTAATACACAATATTATTGTGAAGTAGATTCTACACTTTGTAGACACAAATTAATATTCTTTAACTACTCTGCCATAAAAGTCAGTTTCACAAGGAGAAAGTAAAATGTTCTTCCGAACATTTTGTACTTATTTTATTTTTGAAGTTATGCATGGATCGTGGAAGTCGTTTCACCAGCATCCATAAAATATTTCACTGTTATTCATGTATGAGTTGCTCCTCCATTTCCCCCATTGCAACACGGGGCTGTACATCAAATGCATACAAAGATCAGCTGCCTCTCAAGCATACATAGTGACTTTTTAAAATATACCAAATTTGTTTGGGTGTACAGTGCATACTAAAAACCTTGCAATTACCATTGGAAAAGTATGGGTGCTGTGAATAATAATAATAACAATAATTTCAGGAACCTTATATTGAGCATGCTGGCCTACTGGGACATTATGTACATCAATAATAACAATTAAATGTCATTTTCGCTATACTAAAAGACAAAATTACTTATTCCCAGTTTAGTACTGCCCAACTTCAGCGTGAACTGAGGTGCAATCATGCAGAAAGACTAAAAACAACTGCATTAGTGTGTTAGAGGAACACAATGTAAAGAAGGTGATAGGTAGGACACAGAAATTGACATCTGGTTTCGTCTTCCCTTGTTTTCTTTCTCTTGCATTTTTAGACACTTAATTTCAAAGGTGCTTGTTGTCAGTTAATCGATTATAATATTTAGTGTTATATTTCATTACAACAGTTTGTGAACGTAAGATATTCCTTTGAAACTAAGAAAACCAGGACATAGACGTCAGGGGACAGAAAGATAATTAGTGAGTGGCTGTCACAACAGGATACTGTTGAATGACAACATTATTTGTTTCCTTCCGTCAGTACCTCATCATCTAATCAAAGGTGACACACTATCTTTCACATTACATTCAGTGTCTCATCATCAACCCTCAGTGTCACTGTTTCCCCTCTGTCTCCCACTTGTAGCACCATCATTTTCATGGCCATCATTTTCTGAAATGCTCCAGGGTTTACATTGGAAGTATTGTGGAAAATTTAAATAGAACATTCTTGGAAGGACATCTGTGACTCATTATGCCTTTAAGAAATCACATCAGCAAGGAGCTGTACTGTATGGACAGTAGTAGATCAGCTGGGAAAGAGCTTACCAGGGGGTCAGTGTGTAATAGTGATACTTTCTTGTCATGCTTTTGTTGTTTAGTTGTAAATTCATTTCAAAATGAAATGGAATAGTCCTAAACTAGATTCATCTCCTCTGTTGCCGTATGTTTTTTCCATTTTGCCTAGGGTTTACATTTGTTTAAAACCTGCCACTCCTGATCATCCAGTCTAAATGTGGCTAAAAAAGCGTACCGCCCCTCTTAATCACTTGATCTGTCATAGCCTTCGGCACCTGTTTTGCATTTGTCTTTAGTGTCAAAGTGTCAATATATATAATGTTGCAGTTTAGCCCAGGGTATTTGTTTGCTTCATCTGGCTGCTTTCAATTTCTTATCTTTAGGTTCACCAAAACCTTTGAAAAAAAGTATGAATAATATTAATTAATGTTGGCAAAATTTAATTGATATGCTTTTGTTTTGGGGTGCTAGTATTGTACATGCTGGCTCGCTGTCAATGTTGTAGTATACAATATATTTGATAAGTAAAACAATTTTATCTACATGGTAAAACATCAAGCAATATACTAGTATCATTACATTTAAATAAATTCAACAGTTTCAAATTCTGAGCCTATTAACATAAATTCTTATGACTTTATTTTTGATTTGAAATTAGTTCAGTGGACATTAAGTTTCTGAAAAAGATGTGAACCGAATATTAATTAATCATTTGTTTTTTTTTTGCTAGTTTTGCTATTGCTAGATAGCCGGCATTAGAATTAGCAGTTGTTTGCTCACCAGTTTTGTAGGTTTACTTAGATGTTTCAGTACAAGCAGTTGTAATAAACCCTACTTAATCAGAGCAGAATGGAAGCTTAAGTAACTCAAGGACAAAATGATGACACAGACTGACGGTACCAGTGCTAGCTGGTTAGCATGCTAACTTCAGAAGAAGAAAAGAAGTGATACAAAAAAATACCAAAAAACAAAACAAAACAAAACAAAACAAAAAAATAAAATAAAAACACAAAACAAAAGTGTCTCTTTCAGCTCTTGGTGAATACGGCAATGAAAGAACTGAGAGAACTTACAATGTTTCTTTCAGACTAGCATTAAAACAGCTGTTAATGCTAATGCTGCTTATAAAAATAACCAATACTCTTTCAAGGATAAAAATCCATGTGAGCACGCTGTAAATTTTTATTTTGTTGAAAGGTCTCCATTCACTGAGAGAATGGTTAATGAGATTCACTCCCTCCATGGCCTGTGCTGTGTCAGTGCAGAAGGGCAATGTGCCTTGACCACCTACTCTGGCATGAAGAACTGCAGACCATTCTCTCAGAACTGTGGCTTTTGTCATGTCCACATAACTGAACCAGCTGCTGTCAGTTCAGCCATCAAACTACTGAGACATTAATAGGATGTATGAACAACAGCTGTCACTTTAGAGCTCTTAATGTTGAGATTAGGTGGTTTAAGGTTTACTTTTGTACCTACAATGTTGTATGACATAGTCCCTTTGTATCCAGATATTACCTCTGGGAATTTGGCTATTTTGTGTGACCCTGAGTGGGAGTTTGAATTTTGCAGATATTGCTGTGAATTGACTTAATTTCCCTGAGGAGGACAGGATATTAATCAGAGGAATGCTATCTTTATTTCATGCATTCCTTAGATGCCTCTGCTGTGTCTTGAGGTTTTCTCAGAAATACTACAGCCAAGGGAAGGCTGATAAATGTTTGTTACAGCAGGATGTTGCCTTTAGTCAGGTGATACAAAGCGCAGAACACAAATGAAACCGTGACAGACTCGACACAATTCATTTTGGACGAACAGAGCAAGTTAACTCTTAATATGATAAAAAGAAATAGATTTCTTCTGAGATGAAGAGCGCATGCTGCTGTGTAATTACTGAGTATGTATACATGTATAACACACCAAGCAAACTCACAAACACTGATAATGGCATGCAACGTTTGAGAGAAGACAACATGGTGAAATGAAAAGAGCAAGCGCTACAGTTGGTCTCAACACAATTTTGTGACTAGTTAAGGAAATGAGATTACAGGCTCCGCTGTGTCCTCTTTCTCCTCTCAGACTGTCGGTGGAACCTGAACTAATTATCTCCTCACTGATGCACCTGAACCTGCCTACTCCTGTTTGTGGAGACAGACGGGAGGGCACACGTCTGGATTAACCTTAACTATTACACTGAGACAGCTACATCTTCATGCTGATGATATCCTGTTCCATGCCATGCTGCATTTGATATGGCATCATCTTTTGCATTTGACAATTTGTATTATTATGACACACTTCCACTCCGTTCTGTGTGTAGTTGAACTGCAGTACAGTGTAGTACAGTACAGTACAGTGCCAGTACAGTGTGTACAGCCAGTCAGAGACAACTACTGGCACAGAAGATATTTTTTAAAAATTAATGACTGTCATGACTTTTGTCTTCCTAATTTGTAAAAGCTTTTAACAGCTTTTTTTGTTTATATTCATGTGGAATTATATCTTGCAAATGATTCGTAGAGGCAGAGAAGATTTTGTATTGCCAGCATCAATCTCAAACGATAGAAGAAAATACCCTTACACCTACAATATAACACTTTGTATGAAAGTTTGGTTATAGTTAACATTCTCCAAAATTTACAGTGTCAACAATGGGAAAATGTGTGGTAAACATGGAAAGATTATTATCTTTTGCTTTTTAGTTTTACACTTTGCTTTTAATTCTATAGAAACTACCTCCGATTTCTCATTTTCTGAAATGAATCAATCCTTAAAAGAATCTCTCAATTGAAACTGTGTGCACAGAAAGGAATTATAACATCTCTGCCATACACAAATTTAATCTGGATTTTCTCATCTCATTTTTTATCCTTTAGCCTTAAATCTTGTAGCAAATGACTATGGAAATCTTATCTTATTTTAATTGGCAGAAAAATACATTCTTGCTTTCACATCAGTATCAAATCTGAGTCTCATAGTTTCCTTTTGCATAGAAAATGTGCAATGCAAAATTCTAAATGCAAAAAAGTAGCCAGTGAGAAAGAAAGGAAAGGAGACTGAATAACATGCCCACTCCTCTCAGGTGCAGACTTCCATTTAGAGAAAAGTGCAGGTACGCATCTCTATCTCTTCAGATTCCATTTGAAGATCCCTGTCCGACCATCTCTCTCTGTTATTGCCAGCTGTCGATGCATGGAGCTCTCAAGAGCTTCTGGGTTTGCCTCTCAGATCCATGCCATTATGTTCTTGCTTTTAGGAATCGTGATCTACAGAAAAAGAAAAAACTGAATCTGCACTAAAAAAAAGTATAATTAGCATTTTGAGGGTTTCCTTTGTCTTTGCTCTGTGTCCCTCTGAAAAGTAAAATAATTAATTCTAGAAATATTTGCCAAAATGTCATATATTTAATTTATAGAGCCATAATTTGTTACAATTTAGATTGATAAATGTTGCATAAAAAGGGTAGTGTTATAACTATCTGTAAAGCAGCCTAACTACATGTAGTTAATTTTGCTGCCAGCCTTTTAAAAAAAATGTTATGAGATACACTTGAACACTTGATACTACTAAACAATACTAATTTGTTTTGTCTTCACATAATTCATATTAGTATTTATAAAAAATGTTATGTTCCTACATTTCTAAAGAAGTATGCAAATATATATTTATGCAAAATATACAAGAACAAGAGGCTGCTATATGTCAGTACCAACAACTTACCATCTGAAGATCACATCTTTGAGTGGTCACGTTTGATATGTTTGATTTTTCCCCCATTTTTTTTACCTTATGATGTCTTTGGTGAGTGTGGAAATAAAGGAAGTATAGCATACCACCATCTGGCCAGTCTGCCCTGTGCCTTTCCTTTGCCACATGGCTATATATTCCTCTTTCATATAGGCCTATATATTCACAGAGCTGTAAGGATGGCTCTGCATGATGTACTATATGTATTCAGAACATATCATATCAGAACTGAATGTCCTTGATCTTGAGGGCTGCACTGTTACACAAGGTTGATTCATTCTGACTGCTTATTCAATGTAGAATGAACAGTTCTTTTTGACCATATACTGTATTGTTTGAAGAGGACCTGATTCCCAGTCATAACAGGAGGACCATCTAGTGGTTGAGCTGTGTATTGTTAAAAGGATGCAGAGAACTACTGTCGCTGTGGTTAGGAATGGTCGAAAAAAAGTCCCTGGGGAGCGATATGAGGGCTGTCTCACAGGAAATAAGCAGTGCTCTTCAGACAGTACAATGCTGCTCTTCATCAGACAGCACAATGCAGCACCAGTTAGCTACCCCGCTTGCTCCCTGAAACTTCTGCTCACAAAGCAGATTCATCTGTGTCTGACAGCAGCCAAGATGAGTGACTCATGAAAAAAATGTGGTTTTTATGTTTTTATTTCTTACGGATACCAAAATAATTTTGCTTGGTGAAATGCTCATTTTTTTAAACTCAAAAAATAGTTTCTATGGCTACAAAATTAACTGTCCACCTTATTAGGTACAACATGCATGTAGACTATTATGTTTAGTTTATATTGACACTAACTAAATTAGAAGTTATAAGTCATAATTAGTGGTGATGATGTACTGGGTGTTTCCAATTTTCTGATCCCGTCTCACAATACAGACCTGCTTATATGATGTAGTCCAGTACCATATCACCTTTAACTATATCCTTAAAAATAAAATTTCTCACTATGTCATCAAAAAGGGTTGTTTGGCAGTGTCTGTGGTCTGCTAATGCCAGAATGGTCTTAACTCCTGGGAGAAGCGTTTTTAGAGACAGTAACTCCTCCTGCTTAATAAATTACAACTGTTAAGTAATTTAACTTAAGGTGATTTATCTTTTACACCATAGGTAAATATTATAAATTAACAGTAAAATAACATCCTAACATAATTATGAGTAAATGTTAATAATGAACTGTCCAAGCCTACCTAATAAACTGGCCTCGAGTCTATATATTAGACTGTAGTCCTGAAGGGGTTTTTCAGGGTAATAACTAGCCCAAAGTGAAAACAAACTAACTGAAATCTACATTTGAATGGTTCTTTTTCATTTTCCATTTCTCTGCAGCTGCTGCTGCCTAAATTTCTGTTGTGATCTCTTAGAGTGGTCTGGATCCCCAAGTTGGAAACAATCACTTCATCGAAAATTTAATGGAAATATCCGGCAAGAAAAGAACTTAGCTGTATATTAAATGTGAATATGAGAAATGTTCTGATCTCACATGACAGTGATATTACAATCATAAGTTAGACATTGTTTGACGAAATCTGAACAAGTCTTTCCTTTGTTTAAAAGGAACAGAAACCACATTGTAGCTGCATCTTGGGACAAATCCTGCAGCTTCTCTATTGAGTTAATAACTTCTAATTTATGACAGCATATTTCACAGGGTGAATACTTTTTCCTATTAACATTTCTAGAAGCCCTGAATATACAATATTTAACAGATTTTGTTTGCAATTCTAAAAACAAAATGTTATTTACTTATTCCCCACAAGCTTTGGACTGGCTTTGTCTTCTTAAGAATCTGATTGTTTAATGTTGTCAACTTTACCATCCAAAATAATCAAACTTAGATGACTGTATGAAATGTAATGTATGGGTTGCATACATATATAGACTGGGGCTGTGAGGCATTGAGAGATAATGTATATGCATTAGACATACAGCATGAACTCCAACATTTGATAGAAAGTGTTGGACAACACATGATTCATAAAAAATCTGCAGACATAAGTTTCATTTAATGATTTATTGACATTTACTTTTTTCCACCATGGTTTCTCTTGATACCAATAGTATTTACCATAAAGTTTCTTTTTCATTTAAATTACATTTATAATGTTTTACTCACATACACATTTATTGTTTAATTTTCTTATTGCAATAAACAAGAGTAGCCAGAATGAGTCAGGTATTGCTACAATTTGCCATACAAACTTTTTGTCCCCTCTGACAATGAAATTCAAAAATAACTTTATTGGCAAGACAAAATTACACCATAGCCTCTCCATCTCTCTCTCTCTGCTCTGGGAGAGACTGAGGGCAGAATAAGGCTAAGGCTAGTAGCCTAAACACAGCTAACATGAAATACCTGCCCAGAAAATAGGAATCTAACATTTATTTCCCATATGTGAATAATGAGGATGGGTCAATGGGAATTACCACAGAAAGAACATACCAAGGACAATATGAACATATCTGTGGTGCTGCTACTTGACTGACCTAACAGGGACAAGGTTGCTGTACTTTGATTAGGTTGGGTCGTTGATCAACTCTGATAAGATCCTGGATGATTGATCGATCTTCCTAAACCGTGCAGGTTTTTGTCTCCATCACTGTGTTAGGCCACTTTATAACTCCAGATTGCTTCTGTATCTGATTGGTGGGAAGTGGGGAGAGAGCCGGTCCCAACACACACTAGAATACATATAGTACACACACCAACAGGAAAGAGAGCACGGATCCTGGAAGAGTATCTCACTCATAAAATAAACTCTGCAAACAAGGTTTCGTTCAGCAACAAAAAGAGCACAACGGTGGAAGCTGACACCCAGCTAGCTTCTTCTTTAAGTAATGGCATTGATAATGTTTCTCAGGATTTTCACTTAAGCACTTTTTGCACACATTGAAAAGAAAAATAATACAATTCAGTAAGTCCAAAAAAAAAAAAAAAAAAAAAAAAAAAAGCCTGTTGAACACATCTATCTTTAATCCCTTGATACCTGGCGTTGTACCCTGTTCCCCAAGCAGAGATTACCATAGTAAAAAGGCCCTTTAATATGAAGGGTCGGTACCTAAACCCAGCTACACCTCTGTCTCTCTCTGTTCCTCTCTAAATCCCTTTGAGGGCTTGCACTCCTCATGGAAGAACAGAAAAGTCTGTCAGCTGGCGTGCTCCTAGTTTTACACACAACTCCAGACAACATGTCACAACATGTCACAATGATAACAAGTCACTCTGATAAAAATTGCTCATTGCATTGCAATATTCAGACAAAGGTAAGACATTAGAGCTCATTGCTTCTCAATGAAAGGGCACAGTGTACATCTTGTTCAGAAAAGGGTGATAGCTTCAAGCTGTCGAGCAAGATAGGTCTGCTGCTGCTTAGCTACTTTTTGTGGCTCCCTGCTGAGTCACTTGTTCTGCCTGTATGTCAGTCTGTCTGAGTCAACACTATCCAATAATTCCCTCATTTTCACTTTAAATCTTTTCACTTCATGGATGAAGTTATTAACATTTCCTACCTACAAAAATATTTTTTATTGTTTTCTATTTTGCTCTTTTTTATGTGTGATACAAACACAAACAGTCCAAACCAAACAAAAGAAAGTGCTCACCAGTCTTTGTAAAACAAAACAAATCATGGTGCATTTCATGGCTTTCAGTTGTAAGACAGGAAGTATTGATAGATGCCTTGGGCTGGACGTCTCGGCTTCCACTCTGGGCGGTCTCCCTGGGCTTCTGGCTTGGTTGTCACACTGGCTCAAGATCATTTCTCTGAGAATGTATTTGACTGTCATCGTCATCTCTTTAATTTGTTCCCTTTCAGTATTGTGGTTGCCAGTGCTATGATGTGCCCTCTACCACTGACTCATATAAACCTTTGGATATGGGGGAGGAGAGGAGGATAGGGCAGGAATGGAGGAGGAGGTCAACCCAATGAGGCAGAAGCCTGAACCTGCAGGACCTTATTGTGAGGCTGCACGCAGAAACAACATAAATACATCTGTACACAGGGTCACACCTAAGTCACACCTCCCTGCCTGTGTAGTGAATTAACCAGTGATGAAGACCAGGGTGATGTTGAGGATGTCAACAATTTTCCTTTTGACGGCTTGATGTGAACAGAAGTTACAGCAAAAATATATGAACTACGCTCTTTGCAGTATAGCATTCCTTTTAACTGTAACTAAAATCACAGATTCTTGCCATCAAAATCATTGCAACAGTACAGTATGTACCAATGTGTGACTTTTGCTGTTTCTCCCATCCTCTCTCCCCTTTGGTGAGGCTCCTCTCTGACTGATACAAAGGTTGGCAGATGTGTCCTGTAGCAATTTTTGTTGGTAGTCTATTTTAAAACACATATTCATTTGGGCTTGTGTGTGTCTGCATGCTGCCTGGGGTCAATCCATCCACTGACCCGTGCCAGCCCTCCTCTCACCTCACCCTCTCAGGAAATGACAAGGGAGTGCAATCCCCCACAGTCACTTTTCTGCTCTCTTGACCCTGCCAACCATCAGCCACGTTCAGATGCGGCTACCACCTGCCTGTCAGCCGAAGTCATGTTGTATCTAGCGAGGACCTAGTGTCAGAAACTGAAGAGTTGCTGGCCTCTGGCGCAGAAGGGGACATGTACAGTACCATGGAGGCCGCCACAACTACATGTGACGCATACAGCAAAGACCGATGGAAGCAGCTACCCTACTGACATAACATTATTGTCTTGGTTTTTGAGGTGCATAGGATGAGAAGAACAAGTTGAGCCGTGATGACAGAGGACAACCAACCTGGCCCAGAATAATTATGTAACACTACATGTGGTTCAATATTTCTAGAAACGTCTGCATGTGTTTCTTCTGTAGCTATCAAGGCGGCTATGACAGGGCCACAGCGCAAGGGAGGGGGACCAGGGGAGGTGAGAGATGTACAAGGGAGTTCAATGCATAATGAATCTCTCTCCTCTGCTCTTCCATCTGTGGATCACTCAGAAGTCTTTGAAATGGAGGAAGAGGTTCAGGTAAAGGGAAGAAAGAGAGACATATACTTCTACTCCTTTCCGTTGCTCCTTTCCCTTGCTTTTCTCTCAGTTCAATATTTAAATGATTGGATTTTTTTCCCCTATCAATTGCTGTTTGTTGATAATTTTTGTATCTTCACAGTGTGCTTTTGGAGTGGCTGTTCCTGACTGGCCAGTCAGAGTCAGAGGGTGATGTGTCAGTAAGGGGAGAAGAGGATTGGCCCGTGGGTGGTGCGGATGGGCCCTGGGGCCGGTCTTAGGATGGCGTGGCTGAGAGGCGGGCCTTGAAGTAGGTGATGGTGTGGGTGAGGCCCAGGAGCTGCTGCACGAAGAGCCAATGGGTTTGAGGAAGCTGCAGCGGCCATTGCTGCGGCAACAGCCAAGGGGTTGGGCAAAAGCCCTGCACCCAAAGCTTTGGTGAGATCCTTGGAGAAGGTCAAAGAAGACTAAAAACAGAATGGGGTGAAGAAAGAAACACAAGACAAGAGAGAGGGATAAAATGATTAGTTTCACAATGTCAACATATGTGGGGAAAACAGATACAGACCTTCCTTTTCTGACTCTTTTGATCTGCCATAATGCAGAGATTTCAGTTCAGCTGAGTCTGTATTTTCAGGAGGACACAACCCAAAATAGAACAACGGGCAGGCTTTTGGTGATATCAGATCAACACACCCCAAATTCTCCTTGCAGACTTAATGTTGTTAGTTATAACTGTCTATTTGTCAATTTTGCTTATTATGTCAGAAGAGGAGTCAGACTCAAACAGACTCAGACTTTGAGTTTAAAATTTTAAGGTTACCGTCAGATCAGCACCCCTGTGCTTCTTGTGTCGGCTGAGGAGGGGGTTAGGCTTGCCCGCCATGCCGTCCCGGTGCCTTCGACTTGATATGTGCTGAAAGGGAAGAATACAAGAAAGTAAGTCAGTCACATTCTCCATAATTGAAAAGATTTCCCATATAAGATCATTAAAATGGAATCTCCAGCCATGTGAAATGGTAAAATATAGAATAGTTTTGGGACTGATTATGTCTTAAGTCTCCAAATCACTGGTTGAAAATCTTTCACCTACCTGTTTGAGTTGCAGTTCAGAGTTGACCCGCACGTTGCAGATCTCACAGTGGAAGGTTCGTTCCTGAGTGTTGGGGTCCACCGGCCCCCCTCCCTGCTCTCCACTGGGTTTAGGGCCCAAGCGAGGATATGCCTTGATGGGGCCCAACCCACTCCGTGCCTCCAAGATAGTTTTGTGTTTGGTACCTACAGGCAGTATTACAAACACAAGCAAAAACACAGCAATGTCATTAACCAATATGAAATTACACAGTTAGAAGCTAATGGAATAAAATGAAATAATACAACAGAGATGTGTCACTATTTATAACATGAATAGTGCCTCTTTGACTTGAAGTAAAATGAGGCAGTACATCGTTTCTCTGTAGCTCAAAGCACAGATGGAGAAAGTGACAAATGTCCAAACACAAACCTAAAGAATTTGTACGCGTGTCTTTATTTTTCAGTACATGACCACACACTCACAGCTTAAGATACGGAACAGTCTGCAGTATAAATGTGTAGTGCTAAGTTTTCACCACTAGAGGGCTGCAGTCAGACAGCTGTGCAACTCGTGGACTGGAAGATAAACTCGTGAAGCAGGTTTGTCTGGTCTTGGCAAGCATCAAGCATTTGCTGTGCTATAAGATCATTATACCTGTGCTGTATGCTGTCTCATTACATACTGATGCAAGAAAATAATTCACATTTTACATACAACTACAAAACCTGTAGCTCAGGGTATCTTGGGAACAAATAACTAAAATATATCTCTGTAACTCTTTTGTCAATGACTATTATGCCTGAGTGATCAAAATACAGACCTGTTTCATTATAGATGAGTGTGTTACACTAGACACAATACAGTTAAATAAAAATGTAACAGATGTGTTTCTTGGCCGATAAAGATGTGAACTCCCCATAGTCTCCCCACACCCTGCTATTAACCCAACCATGATTCCAGAAGAAAAAAAAACAAAAACTAAATGTTGAGCAATTCAGAAAAAAAAGCTATTCTGATATTGTGTCAGAGCTTGGCAATAAGTTTCAAATGTACTAAAAGAATTTACAAGAGATTCTAAACTGTGGGGATGCATGTTTCATACTTTTTCTATGCGCTGTATTTTCAATATATTCTTAATTTGAACAAATCACACAGGCTGAATTTGAGATCACACTGAATGATGTGCTTTTGCATATTACTTCCACACTCAAGTGGTCTGCAAAGCAACAGTGTGCCTGAATAGTTTCTCATTAAATAATTCTGTTTTGTTCATGGCTAAAAAAACTTTGTTACACCGCCCACATCCACCTCACCCCACCCTTAACCCTGTGGCTTCCTATTCCCACTTAATGCTATGCCTCTCTACTCTCATTCCACTATCACTGGCTCTGACTTTGAATTTGAGTCACCCTCTAAAATCCCTTTGAACAGTTAAGTAACAGAAAAAAGCAAAATAATTGGGGTTGTGTGGCTGCTGGGGAAACACGGAGGCTGTGGGCTCCACTGGAGGGGAAGGGGCTGGAATGACGGATTTCACTCGTGGCCAGGAATGTGCTCTTGGGGTGTCTGTTTTTGCCTTTGTTCTATTTTGGTCCGACAATGGACAGCTCAGTGGATTTTTTGTCTTTGTAAGGTTGAGTCACTGTGTAAGCCAACACATGAGACAAGCCACATTTGAAAACACAAAAACAGGCAATGGGTTTGCAGTAAACTGTTGTGTAATTGTTAAAATAACAACATACATCAGGCATTGTCTTTTCTTTCGTTTGCCCTTTCTGCTCTTCAGTCTGTGCCACGCGCGCTGTTCATGTCTTTGAGTCTGCATGACATATGTTTTTATTTTTGAATCCCACTAACATGCACTGTTTTGATTTTGAGAATGAGTAAGAGTGATTGCTTCCAGATCATTTCCCTCACAGAATTTCAGCAGGTTTAATTCTTGCTCATCCAGGGGTTGAACTTTGGAGCCAATTATCTGACAGCAGGCTGTGACCTGGGATCATGTTTGGAAGCTGATTGCTGGTTTTACTTCCATGTGCATTTGCATCGTAAATGTGCTAGTGGTAAGATGTATTCCAAATTTATTGCTGCGTAGTTGTTAAAATGATAAAGAATTAATTAGAGCATGATAAAGCATGATCTCCAAAAGCCATTTACAGGTTAATCTGCCCATAATGGTGGCAGTGATTGCACCTTTATTGATTAATACTTTATCCAACATTAGGAGGTATTTGTTGGCTGCTCTCATGTCTGGCTGAGTTGGCTGGATATAACATTACTCAAGGCAAAAAGAACAGAGTTACTCTGATCTGGAGTCATTTGCTTCTCTGTATTTGTTCTTCATCTACAGTAGACAAATGTGTAGGAAAGTACAACTCCCCAGAGAAAGAGTGGGGATCCATCGGATAGAAACTGTTCTCAGAGGGAAACAGGTCACAGGCAGGACTAAGTTGGTAAGGAATAAAGGATTAAAGCAGGCAGCCAGCACCTCAGGGGTATTTGGAGCCCTTAGAAAGTGTCATCATGTGTGAAAACTGTTTGAACGTTGAAGCTGGCATTGTGGTTCATACACTTTCACATTCATACAAATAACTTATTTTTATTTTATTTTCCCACTGATCCATCATGCAGTGGTTACCCGCCTTAACTATCTTCCTCTACAACTTTTTCAAGAGCAAGGCTTCAGGCTAAGTGAAACACACTGCATGCTATAAATGACACGATAAATCATGCATTTATTATGAGTAAAGAAATTGTGGTGGGGTGTAAGTGCGTTAGG
This sequence comes from Rachycentron canadum, assembly GCA_038496675.1. NCBI lineage: Eukaryota > Metazoa > Chordata > Actinopteri > Carangiformes > Rachycentridae > Rachycentron > Rachycentron canadum. The sequence goes on from CM076651.1 coordinate 13,950,789, forward strand.
AGGTGAGATATCCACACAGAGCTGCAGGAGATCAGGCCACTCAAAGTGGGATCGGTTTCTTATGTACTTGTAATGCTTTTTGTTTTCGGCAAAAAGAGCTGTGTGACTACACAGAGAAGAGATCAAGAACTACTTCAATTTTAGTGTATCTGAGTTCACAGATGAACCCACCTTTGTTGTGGGCCTCCAGCTGTGACAAGGAGTTGACTGCCACCTTGCACAGTGAACAGTACAGCAACTTCTTGGCCTTGTCCTCCTCTGTCTCTGGGTTGGACGGGCTGCTGGAGGCTGAGGTGCCGGCGCCTCCTGAAACTGGGGTTCCAGATCCAGGCTGCTCTGAATTGGTGCTGCCACTGCCACAGCCTGGGGAGGATGAGGAAGGGGGGATCAAGGGAGGAGTTGGAGTGGGTAGGAGGGGGCACACTGAGGGCACGGGGGAGTCCATGGGCGGGGTAGTTGGAGTGGTAAGAGCGGAAAGCGGCCCCGGGGCCAGCAGGGGCCCATTTAACTGTGAAAGAGGCCGTGTTTCATCTACAAAAATGAAGAGAGAAACAAAGAAACAAACAAAATAGTCAAATGCAGTATGGTGAAAAATCAAAGCACTGGCTTTATAGTCATAACTCAAACAATAAAGTGTTGCACTATTGTACTTCATTGTCTTTAAACTCTGTGTTGAAGTACACAAAGTCCTCCTGAAAAAAAAGCTCTGGTATGTCAAAACCACATCACTACGCACTCCCAATTGAATGTGGAAGTCACAGTCTGCTCCATAGATCAGAGCAAAACAAACAAACAACTTGCAGGCAGAAGTGTTTTCTTACTTTATTTCTTATTGTATAGGTTGTAATTGGTCAAAAAGAGCTCCTTTTAATTCAACGTATGTCCCATATGCATAATGAGATGTGCATGTGTTTGGAGTTTTTGAGCCAATGATGTGGTCACATTTTACTGAAAAACATTCAAAGAGAAAAAGGAAATAGGAAACATGCACTTCTGTGCTCTCTTTCCCAAACACCTGTTGTTTTTTGGCTGGGGTTGAAGCAAAGTGCCACTCGGTTTGTCACACGGCAATGCATGAAGTCCAAAGAAAATATCAATAACTGAGCTCATCTCTCACTCTGACTTTCCCCTCTGCTCTTTCTCTCTCGCTTTCTCTAAAGCTTTCATTTCAACATATGCTGGTTACTTTTTCTCTTTTCATCACAGAGCATGTTTATGCACAAATTTCTAAACACATGTTTCTGCTCAGTTACTCTCATACGCAATGCCTTCAGTATTCACAAAACCGTGGGTGTTGGCTGAAAAAAGACCCCCTAAATTTGGGTGGGGAATTCAGAAATCCCCCACCCCTCCGCACCCCTTCAGCAGAGACCAGCAGGCCTCTTTTTAAGACTCGGCAGGATGTAGCGCCATAGGCAGGCAAGGCAAAAGCCCTACTGGATTATAGTATTAAAGGGATAACATGGAGTATTTCTAGGAAGAAAACAAATAGTGACTTTAACTGCCCAATTTCCTTTTTAAGGATGTCCACATGCTTTGTCATGCTGTCACAGGATGGAGCCCATGGGGGCCATGATATTTTTTGTTCCACTCTGAGATTCTTATGTGACTATGATAATTTGTATATTGTATAACTACAGAGCTGCTCTGGCTATTCTATTGCATCATCTCTGATGAAGATGCCATTCTGAATGCTTTCCATTCCATTGCTTTCCAAGATTGAAATTCTCCCTCTTTCCATATTGGAAGTTTCCAGCTGCAGAGCTGCTGGCTGAACTGAGCGTTTGTCAAACAGATGTTTAGTTTAAAAAAAAAAAGGAATATTTCTTACTCTGACTGTCTATGGCATTGAGGAGTCCATAAACCAGGCCTGGATCAAAGTGCTGAGTGAGGGCAAGTGCTCTTTGAAGAGCTTCGTGCTCACAATGTGCCTACTTTACCACAGTGCAATTGAACTGGTTGAGTTGATTGCAGAGGTTGTACCTGCATGTTCAGGAAGGCAGAATGACAGAGAATCCAAAGTGGTTCGTTCCAGTGTTGTTGGTGAGGTTTGCCCACACACAGCACATACACATGCACATAATTTGATCACAATGCTGATAAACAAACCCAGAATCCACAGCAGCGTCCTTAACATGTGGTTTGAGTTTAAATCAAGTGGAGGGGAACGGGGGTGGATGGCCAAATAGTAAGAAGGGATTTCATGATCCATGATAGCCTGGAGCTGTGCCATACTGAACCATCACATCCATTTGCCGTTTTTCCTCATACCACAGTAAATGTCTCCTACACTCATCCCCCTTTGAACAAGTTCAGTTGGAGGCTAACCCCTTGAGATCACATAGCCACAGTAATGCACTGTCTGTCTCGGCAACCTGAAATCATTCATCTCACCGAGCAACAAAATCTCTCTTTTTGTCATTTCTTCAGGCTAAAACGAAAAGCATAGAGTAGACAAATTGCTATGTTTTTCTTACCCCGAGAATCCCGCTTGCAGAGTTATTTGAGTCTTCAGAAAGTATGGGTATGTAAGTCTAATTAAACATTGATAAGGCAGTTAACTGGCCATCATCCCTACTGGCCTCGTAGCCAAACAGAAGAAGGCATTATTCACTGGGAGAGGTCAGTACAGGGAGATAACTCTTTCCAGATGCTTTACACTGCAGCCCGGTGAGTCTGTGTTGCCTTAATCCACTTCAGGAAATTAAAGCTATGTATATAGTATGCAGTCCATGGGGAAAGGTTTTGTTGATAAAGCCATGGGATTTAATACAGACCAATTCAAATTCAGGCCAAAGGAACTTCCATTGTTTCCTGCAGGAGTCAATGTTCATACTCATTCCGTTAGTGTGAAATTCTCTCTAGTCTGCAATAGCTACTTGGAAATATAAAACATATCTGAATGAGGAATTGGTGTAGAAGGAGTATATATTAAGGAGTGTCTGTGTAAGCAAATGTTCCCTATTCTACACAGAATATAAGTGATCCCGTCGGAATAGAAACCAAACAACACGCAAGCTTTCTTTGTTATATAAAATGTTATCGCCATAATCAATCTGTGTAGGTGGAACATTGTTGTGTGGTGGTGCATATGCATTGTTTATTCTAAATGTCAAATAAAGCAGTGCAATTAAAACTGAGGTAAACAGATTAAAGAGGCTTGTATTATTTTGGGTTTCAAGTCAGATACCTGGTGTTTTACCACAAGACTAGTGTGGGTATGGTTTATAAGCAGGTCTGTTTCACTGCGTGTGGGCATGTGTATGTGTGTGTATGTGTGTGTGTGTGTGTGCGTGTGTATGTGATCAGGGATAAGTGTTACTGAGGCAGGACTCTACCTGCCACCAGTGCCGCCCCCTGATGCCCATTCTTAATGATTAACGAGCTACGAAACATAATGCTCCACCTACAAGACCCTTATTCATAATGCAGTTAGGTGCCTTTTTCCTCGTCTGGCCTACAACCTAACACACACACACACACACACACACACACACACACACACACACACACACACACACACCCCAAGCCAAATATGTTTATCAATTACTCGTGTTATTGCAGACATATTCAATAGTTTACCACAGAGGAAAAATCTGCTGAATTCCCTAAAAGCTCACATCCAGGACTAACAGCAAATCCAGACAGAGCATGAAAGGCTGATCAGCTCTGCGTAACTCAATAGTATAGTCACCTCACAACCATGCAACCCAAGCCCTCACATGAAAGTCATCTGTTTAATTGACCTTGGGTGTGTGCGCCTGTGCGTGTTTGTGTGGACTAAAGAGTGCTATAATATCAGGTGGTTTTAACAGGGCCCTTCATTAGAGTGGGAGTTTCAGACAGGAGAGGGATAGAGAAGAGGGGAGGGAGGGATGGAAGAGCAAAGTTTCTCTCCAAGTAAACAGCTGCCTCGCCATTGCCCACAGGCACAGCCAAACCCTCATTTCTCTAGGCCAAATCCCCCAAAGCCTAGAGCCTCCTCTTTGGGGGTAACACTGACCACAAACTCTTAAAGGAATGCTAAACTCACGACCTGCTCTGGTAGCCGTAATGTTGTAGAAGAAATAGCATTCAAACCATATTGACCTTTCACTGTTTTAGCCTCCAGCAAGGTTTAATGTTTCCAGTTTACAGCCATCACTAACAATGCTTCATGAACATGCTTAATATGTTAATGAGAAATGATGCATTACAGAAGAGAAGGTCATCATAGCAATATCATGTCTGTTTATCTCAGAATACTGTGATATTGCACGAAATCCTGTATCAACAAACAGACCATTCACAGCAAAAAACATTCAATCGACAACAAAGTCTGCACTGGGTTGTAAGGGATTTGCACTGTGGGAAATCTCCTCCTCGTCCTTCCAAATGTGTGCTTGCACAGGCCCAACCGCATTGTTTGTGTATGTGTGTGCATATATTTTGTGAATAACCCAGTGTATCTCTGTCAGTTTCAGAGTAACCCATCAGTGACCTGTGTTTGACTCCATAGTGCAAACGACAGTGTCCATTTTCCAGATGCTACATTCCCAGTTAAGGTCATGCACAGCAGCCTGCTCCCAGAGGTCTGTTCCCCTACGACAAGGCAATGAGACAGGATGTTACTGAAGACACACAAATACGTTGTTATAGGTCCCTTTTGGGGACATTATATAGACTTGACCTACCCTAACCTTCACCTGAATCCCTGACTCAAAACTTAAGTAAACTCAAGTAAGCAAGCATGCAGGCAAAGCGGGGATAAATGAGGTTCCAGGGTCACGAGAAAGAGACTTGAATGGAAAAAGGCATTCTTTCACATGTTGCTACTTTCAGATCATCATGGCAGGCTTGCTTTGGCTCCTCATGTTGTTGGAGTTCGCCCCGGGAAGTCTCACTAATGGCAATTGGCCTGGGGCTGATCTCAGATCCCCCATGAGGGAGGGTGAGTGAAAAGAGACTCCCCTCTTACTACTCTGAGATTAGTTTTAATACATTGGTGTTATTTTTGTAAAAGAGTCAAAGATGTGGTGAAGAAGAAGGTGAAATGGTAAGACCTTTGCTCTGGCATGTTGCAGCATATTGGCCTTTACTGGATTTGAGTTTCATCTTTTCATTCATCGTGTTTGCTCTGTGCCCCGTCAATAAGGTGGAAATGTCTGGTAAACAGTCAGCTACAGAAACCTTTGTAAATGTCACCAAAACATGACCGGTCTATTCATTGCCTCGCGTTTGATCCGAGGACAGAGTGGTGACACTGAGGGAATGGAAAATCCTGGGTGGAGAAAGGAGAAGGGCACAGGCACACAGCACCCAGGCTCTGAATTAAAGCTTGAAATAGGAAGATGAGCAAAACAGGGAGAGAGGTTAAGTAATTTTGAGACAGCCAGGTCAGAATTTAAGACATACTGCTAAAGAGAGCTTGCAATGCCTTGATCGTGCCCTGTATCCTTACCAACTAATAAGTGAATCTGCCAAGAGTGAATTACTTTTCATTAAAGTTATATCAGCTGCCATCTCTGTCCTTTCTGTGGCTCTTCCACAATGGTGTCATCGTTATTTTTCTCAATCAGTCTTAGCACACATTACCACCACCCTGGACTCAGGCAACATGGTCTATTTTGACTCTGTGGCATTGCACTACTCAATAACTCACTCAGGACTGTGCAAGTGCACACACAAGTATATGCACACCACAGTGGGGTTCCTTGAAAAGATGCCAAGAATCTGCCATGTTGCCGTGTTCAATGCCAACTCGCCTACTCACATTCTAAATGGATAGACACCAAACCACTTTTGCATGCTAAACAAAGAAAGGGTGGTGCTGTGGTCAGACTGGACTAATACAGAGGATTGTCTGTGGTACAGTAATGATGCTTCTACTTTGATAAATCTATCACTCAGAGAGCAAGACACCCCACGTCTGGCTTTCATGTTAGTCGACTCCTCTCTGTGCTACTCAGCTGTTGACCAGACTAGATCAATGAGAGATGATCTCCTGCATCGGTATATTGTTCTAAATTAAGACAAAAAAGACTTGTGATGAAACTGATGAAATATGTTTCATGGCCATAAAAAATATGTTTGTTTGACCTATATACACTATCCTTATAACGTTCTAGCCAAGTATGCAATGTTTCTAATTATAAATGTTTTCACCTTTGCCACACGATACAACTATTTGCAATGAACCGATTCAGTCTTTGGTATGTGCAATGAATACATATTAAAAATTCAGTTAGGGTTATGCTAGAATTTAAATTTTGTCTCTAACGTCTCTACCACACTGGAAAATGGGTCATATTCCCTCTGTTTTTAGTTTCCCATCAACTTTCCCATCAACCTGATTTATGTTTTCACCAAGCTCTTGCCAGTGCTTATATAACTGTAACTGCATTCAGACTAACTTGGACACACTCCTTTGAAGTTAAAGCTCAATTTATTTCTTTAATGAAATTTAATGTGTCCACAGTCACAGAAAGGAACTCATTACTCCAATTATGTTCCACTTTTAAAGTAACTTCCTCAATATTCTAGTACTAGTTTATTTTGAACTATCATTGAAAATTGTTTTTGTCACCTTAACGTTTCTTTCAGCTACTAATCTTCCATAAAACAAGCAATCTCTAAGCTAAATTTTAATTTCCCCCTAAACACCACTGTCACCACCATAAGATATGCTGCAGCCAAATTAGACCACACATGGAGCCGAGATGCACACAAGAAGAACAATACACAGAAAAGCTGCTGTGATTAGATGCCTTTGTTATTCTTGCATATTTTCCATTTCATTTTCCAGCAAAACGATAAGCCTCTGAACATCCTTCATGGATTAAAGTGATTATTTCTACAACAAAACTCACACAAGCATTTTTTCAGTTCCTATTGTTTTTCCGCTCTCTCTCACCCGCTTTGCTGGCCTCACTGTCTGAGACAGTGCCTGGGGCTCCGGGCGGACACGGGGAGGAGGTGGGGGGCACAGTATGAGGCTTGTCCCCCTCCTGAGGACGACTCTTAGAGGTTTCAATGCCTTTGACTCTCCTGGCATGGCGGTTTCCTTTGTAATGTGCTTCTGCCTGGCTCTATGGGAGAAGATGGAAGAAAATACATGTTTGTTGTAAGTGAACATTGAAGCCAATAGGTGAATAAAACATTGCATGTTGGATTAGACACCTGTGTGTACATGCATGTCATTATGATAGCATGGTATTTAATATACTCTGGGGACTTGAGCCATAGACAGCAGGCAGGTTTACAGTGGATAAATAGATGGATTACAAGCAAGGGGAACAAAGACATGCAATGATGTAGAGAAGGAGACATCTGAGACCTGTACCATTCTGCTCCCTTGTACCGCAGTCGTCTTACTGCCAGGTTTTCAAATTAACAATAAATTATCATGCAGCATATTCAGACTACCAGTATATCTATTTTGGGTGATCTGTTAGTCATAACTGCTCAGATGAAGGTGACGTATGTCCTTTTGTAGTCTAAACCTTTACATTCACCCTGCCAGTACTTGGCTCCAGCTTTCATTACTACAGTCATGCTGACAGACATACTGAGGGGAGTTGAGCTCGGGGTCAGTGGGATGTCATGCTATCTGCCTGCCCTAAGCCCCACAATGACACTACCCTCCCTCCTACAGTACACACACATTATAGCAGTACATACTGTGTTATCAGTGGACGTATGTGGGTTCTTACAACATAAATACTGTGATGGCCCTCAGCTGCTGGTTGGACAGTGTTAGGCTCTCGCACAGTCCCAGACTTAACTGCTTGCCTAAATATAAATGCCTCAGTAGTATATCATAGTAAAGATAAAATGGGGGCCAAAGAGACTAAAGATCATCCTGCATTCCAGCAAAGAAAAAAAAAATACTACAAAGATCTGTTACAGAAGCGAGTGTGGCTAATCTCCTGAAGAAAAGCTAGCTACTAGCTAATGTGTTGCATTTGGAGCGTAAACAACAGAGGTGAGTCATTTGTCAGGATGCTACTGGGACACCAGGGGAGTCTGTCTCTAGCCTTTGCATGTTTGTGTCTCTGCACAGAGGCATGTTAGTCGTGAACAACATGGTGGATGAAATGCTTGGTTAATGTTCTGAGCTGTCGCCAGTCTAGCTTCACAGTATTTCAACTGTGAAACAAAAACATAGATAAATACATCGACACACACACACACACACACACACACACACACACACACACACACACAGATAGGTGGGCAGGGGGTGGTCATGTAACCCTATTTTCCACCTGTTCGCCGGATCTTTATATCTCCTCTATCAAGTATGCCTCAATTAAAAACACAAACAGGCTTCTTGAGTCTGATCGTTCCCTGCTATCTCCTCAAATATACAGAGTGAGCAGATGTGCCACGGCATGTGCTGTGTCTGCCAAATAATTCTTGTGCAGAGGGGCCAATGATGAAGATGATTATTAAATGGCTGGATTATAGTTAGGTGCCAGGGAGAGTGAAAGTCAAGGTCTTGAGGAGTGGCTGACAGCTGCAATAGCTGCAGAAAGGCCTGGAGACTTTGACACTTAGGACATCACACTGACCACAGGCTCATGAGTGGGGATCGACTGGCTTCGTAAAGGAGACAGGGGAGTGATGAGTAATGTCTGTACGAGCCCATTGTGTATGTCTGCTTTATGTGTGTGCCTGATGGCATCCAGGACGTGGGCTGGCATGGCAATGCAGGGGCATTGGCTGCAGTGATTTAGAAGATCACATGTTTCTTGTAAATCATAATGACAAACTGGGCTGTAACTGTATCCTGTCAGAGGGGTCTTAAGGAGCTTCTCTAGCAAAGCCTGCAGATCAAGGTGGAGAGAGCTGTGGAGAGGGGTGGGCTGAGTGGAGGGTTGCTGAAAGAGAAGTGATCTCTCAGATGAAGAAGGGAATGCGGGGAGATAGAAAGGTATATGGTGCGGCAAGGCGAAGCAGCCATCAAGGCTTTCTTAACCTCTACCACCAAGCCAAGAGGATCAACTGCCAAGCTGCTGAATGTCAGTATGAGGTCCTGGATGGAGAGAAGGGAGAGAGGATAAAGGGAAGATGAAGGAGCCATGGTTTGTAGCCAGGGAACTACAAGACAAGGAAGGTGATATAAAGAGCTGGACTGCGATTGGGAATGATGTAAAAGAGACAAAAAAAAAAAATAAAAAATCTCAGAGAGAGAAAAAGCTGCACCATATCAGCCTGTGTTTCATTATGCAGAGGCTTCAAACTGAACAAGTGCTTTCCAGCATGACTATCATTCTGAGGGGAAAGCTATGATGTTACAGCATAGCCACAGCTGCAGCTCCAGATGAGACAGAGGGGGAGAAAAAAGGAAGAGGAAGTTAAAAATGAGAGAAAATAACGATAAAGAAGAAGACAGCAGAGAAAGGAAAGAGGAAGAGGAAGAAAATAAGGGATGCATATCAGCCAAGTCTTGCTGCAGCAGCTGTGACGTTGGTCAATGCAGCGCGACGGAGCCTGTGATGTCACTAATGCAGCACGCCACCAAGGTTATTCTGCATAAATCCACCGTTTAGCATCTCACAGCACCGTGCGACGCAGGGACAGTGGGGCATGCACAAGTCACCCCCCCGCCCCCCTTCAATTCTCCTGCCCTTCCCATCCAAGTCTCCTCTCCATGACTTTCCCAAGATGCACTGGGGCTGTCAGAACTAGACGCTAATCCATGCCCTTGACAAATGTGTCTTATAATAAGTAGTGGCAGGCAATTTTAGGCATTTCCACACAGTAAATAATGCAGCATGAGAGAGAGAGAGACAGATAGAAAGAAGGAAGAGAAAGTTGCTTGAGATGGACGGGCAGAGAAAGATAGGCACACAAGAGAAAGATCAAATGGGGATGAATGAATGATGGCAAAATGATGCGTGAAATGAAGGGCGGGAACAGAAAGCTAGAGTTGGATTCTTTGAAGACAAATGCATTGATTCTAACATTACATGGTAAGGCTCCATTGCTGCCTTTGACCTAAGCATCTCAAACAACTCACATATGGCAGATAAAAACAGAGAAATGTCAACATCAAGGCCAAAGCCCAAACGGGGAAAATAAGGGTGGGAATGCAGCACAGGATTATTTGGAAGTGTGTTATTTTCAACCATAAAATATTCATCCCGATTTCACATTATGTAAAAGGCAATGGTTGCAGGACACCACAAAGTATACACAGCCCGCTGCAAGTGTAACATTGCTACCATGGTGTATTGCAGTATGTGGGTTTTTTGGGGGTGTTTTTTGTAGTGAAAATGACAATGACGTTTGAGAGGTGGTGGAGTCCTGCATAGCACAATCCAGAAGATTCAAATGCTCATGAAATATATTTGTTTTTTACCTCTTTATCCATTTTATCGCTTCTTTGTCTATACTCTTCCATTGCATCTGCATGATATGGGTCTTAGTCTCTTGAAAAAAAGATGTATCTCAAGTCAATTATCCAACTGTTCATGGTGTTAATGCCACTGTGAGGTGGAGGGATCTGTCAAGGAGACTGTGGCCAGTCTGCTATGTATAAACAACATTCTTCACTGTGCTCTGCGCATGCTAACATACAGTATTGTGCTTATTTTTGTTAATATTAGGGATATGAAAGGAAGAAAAGTAAAATATGTTGTAACTTTGCTCTTTTTCCTGCCATCATTAAAACAGTGTTGTGCCATTAAGTTAAATATTTAAATTCTTTAAATTCTGCACATATTTCCTGCATATTCCCCAAACTTTATTCAACAGGACACGTCTTGACTGAAGAAGACACTATTTGATTGCTAGCTTTGGTTCTCAGAGTATTTCCTTGTATAAACATCTCTGTCTAACGGTTTCCTGTGCCAATGAAGAAAACCCAGCAGACAACTGTGCAAAGACTAGGCGCAAGATTACAGCCCTGCAGCTCCCTGACCACATGGAAACCATGATTGTAGACCTGAGGAGTATATATAGCACCGGTCCACTCCTTAATGTTGTGTATTGTGGATGGATGTATGCCCTAGACCTGAAGTCTGCACCACTGAATATGGACAATCACAGCCAAATTATACACTACACACATTTGGCGCTGATGTCTTGTGTCTGATCTGATTTATCTACAGCAAAAACAAAAAAATGAGATGGAGTTGGCTTCACTACACATAAAATACTTCCATATGAATTTTGTTTTCATTAATTTGTCATCAGTCATGGATGCAGGTTGCCTGTGGGTATAATGTGCCATTAAGCTCACATTATTAATTTAAATAAACTACACCATATGGACAAACAGATGAAAATGCTGCTAATATTAATTGATAGAAATATACAAAAGCTTATAAAAAAAAAAAAAAAAAGCTTGGTCCAGTCAATTCTAAAAATGTTCTTACTGCTCGTCGTGCTAATGTGAAATTAACTTTCTGCATGTTAATGAGCTCAATCAAGCTTTGTCGTTGTTGATGAGCAGGGGGAAATCTCTTTAGAAAAGCTGTGATAAAATCCTATCTCTCGTTCCTAGTTTCTGCAGCAGCTCGTGAGGCTTTGTTCTGTAGTGATTATTGCTTCTACTAACTCCGCGGTCTTGAAACAAATTAAATTCCAGCGGGGTCATGACTGCCTAAACACAGTCCAAACAAATGTAGTACATCCTCTGTGTCAGTGCCTGCTGTCTAGAAGAGCAAATAGAATAGAGAGCCCTCAAACAAATCCACAAGGAAAATGTGTATAATTGTGAAAGATGTATGTATGTATATGATGAGAATTTTGCATATTTAATGCTAAGTGGGAAATTGAGAAGGAATGAAGGGAGAGAAACTCCGTGTATGTGTTGGGTTTTTTTTGTGTCTCTGTACCTCTGAGTTGAAGCGGATCTGGCAGACGTTACAGGAGATGACTGGCCGCTTGGTCTTAACCAGAGGAACTCCAAAGGTGTGGTTGATCACAGCCTTCTGCACCGGGTCCATCTGATGGAAGGGGAGGAGACAGAGAGAAAAAAAGAGAGAGAAGATAAGAACTATATGAGCTATAATTCACATTCTACAACTCTAGTGCTAAAAGTCGACAGGCCAATCTATCACAATGATGGTGAGGGGTCACTGTGGTATGTCCTTTACCTCAGATGGCAGAGGCCAGCGTGGAGTAGAGATGCCTACAGCCTTTCTGTCTAAAGGACTAAACTGCAACATGACAACAAACAGGGGGTGGATAAAGTGCACAAATGTGAGTGTTTACATGTCTATCGAGTGTTTACTGTCTGGGATTATAGTCAACCAACAGCAGTTAACAATGTTGACAGTGTGTTGCTACAACTGAAACACCTGTCGTATCCTAGACCAGGATGTAGTTGCGTGCTGTCCCTGTGCTAATTGTTTCAGCTAGGACGTCCATCATCTGTGTGGTGTTAAGCACCTTGTATAAATTTAACTGACTTGCTTTAGCATGTGTCGGTGGCTAAGCCTCCCACTTAAACTCTGTCCCAGACACAAAAGACCTCGCCTGCACCGATCTAAAAGGGCTTCATTCCAATTATTTATCTGGGTTTGAAGCTGAATTTATCCAGCGATCATTGTTAATTGACCTTAGCATTAGTCTGGAGTCAATGGCTGGTGCAGATTTCCACCACAGACAACTGGCACATTGTAGCAGATAAAGCAAGCAACATTTAGAAGGTGATGTGGTACTGTATGGGTATGCAAAAGGAATGAGGAGAAATAAAAATCCTGGCTTGAAGAACAATATGGATATGGACGTGAGTGTGTGTTTTGAATTCATAAGGCAGTGAGGGAATGTTCCAGACAGTCCTCCAAGTCTGATGCAAGCCTGTTGGTTTGGAGAACCTAACAGACTCTAAATGACTCGATTTGGCTCATCAGTACACTTTTGCTAATCACAGTGATTTACCTTAAGTTATACACCCAAAGCCAAGGTCTCATCTAATATACAAATGGCTCAAAACTCTGGCCCGAGGAAGGACAAAGACTAAAAAGCCTGAGATGAATATTTTCATAACTCCACCTTAAACAATTTGAATTTCTGCACAGTGCATGTTACTTGGCAACTCCAAAGAAACAGGGTAAACAGCGAAAGGGGAGGAGGCCCAAGACATTTAGCCGGGTGACAGGATGGGACAGAAACACACCATCTGGAGGAGCAAATCAGGGGGAGAGCAAGATGAATTGGGACACAGAAAAAAGAAAGAGAGAGGGGAGGAATGGTAAAGAGCCATAAAGACAGAGAAGGGGGGGCTAGGCCAGACATCCTTACATCACACATTCTTATCTTATTTGGCTTTACCCCACTCCTCATTCCACGGGTCCCTCTATTTCTCTCCCCAGAAACAGCCTAAAATCAGCCCTGCTGCTGTTGCTGTGAATTCAGATGGAATGGAAGAGGGAGGAGGGGGGATGATATTGAGCAATGACGATAGCGGATGATAAATACAGAAATAGCTCGGTGGTGACTATGCATTAGCCAACTGAAACCAACAAAATTACTACTTTAACACAAAGAATCCAATAAAACCCATTTATATCAACAATCAACTCAGCATTTTAACTTTCAACTTCTGCCGAATGTCACTGTTGCTCCATGTCCATGCAGTGACCTATCACCACTGCTCTGAGGAAAGTTTATCCAGGGGCTGAACAGACCTAGTGGAGTAACTGTACATGTGAATCATAGACCTCTACCCAGCCAGTCAGCCCAGTATGCTGGGTGTGGATCAACAACGATCCATCCAGTTGATTCAGCTGTTAAAAACACTGTCCAGCTGCCAACAAGCCTTTTTGGATGACTGCTCACATGGCCTCTTACCCGAATCCTCTCCAAAACATGTCCTCATGAAATAGGATCAGAGCACTGTGATGCAACTAAGGAGGGATTTTCCAAAACTCAGTCATTGGCTTTGACCAGTTTCGAGAATATTAGCAACTGAATTTAAAATTGCCTTTTTCCTGCGTGAATAGTTTATATCTCCCTTCGTTCAATCTTGAAAATCTCATTAGTAGATAGCAGAATATATATATTTACCTCTGCTGAGGTGAGTTTTGGAAACTTGTCATGTTTGTTGGAGCATGGCGTGGTTTGAAAGTACAGAAATCACTGGCAGAGGTAAGTAAACCACACAGATCATTGACTTTAGTGTCACCCAGCGATCGTGTCAACAGATCCAGAGAGCCTTAAGACCCAAACACCCAAATCCCTTTTGTTACCACAGAGCCTCTTTGGTAGAGAAGCCAAGCATCTCCTGACACTGCACAATAGCTTGAACCTAAGCTCACCAGCATCATCTTTTGTAGTCTTTATTTTACTTTTTTCTTCTTCCCCCACCACTCTTTATTTTCCTTTCTTCCATCTTGTTTTTTGTTTCGGTTCTTTCCCTCTCGCGTGTTTGATCAATTCCCTGCAACAAAATATTTGGAAGGGTTGAATTCGAGCAACAAGGAACACACTACTCTGTGACTCTCGGTGGGACCGCTCTGGCAGTCACAGTGTAGTCTGCACTGTGCCAGATAAAAACAGCCTTTGAAGCGCAAGTTCTGCAGTACTCTACTGAGTTGTGGCCAGATTAAGTTGAATGAAAAACAAAACATTAAAAAAAAAATCAGTAAAAAAGCTTCAAACATTTAGGTCACTCACCTTCTTCTCCTCTGTGTCTATAGAAGCTTGGAGCTGCATTGGTCCTCCTGTGTGTGAGCTACTGGCCGAGGTGTGTGTATGGGTCTCAGCAAGTGCAAGACTTAAAATGTGTGTTGCACCTTCCTCACTCATTCTGCCTTCTGCTCAGTTGTCAATGCAGAATACAAACTTACTCTCAAAAAGCCTAGTGATGCATTGCCAGCTAGGATTTCTTTGTTTTTTTCTTTTTTTGGTACACACTCTGCTTCTCTTTTGAGATGGTGCAAGACAGTGTGTGCTGTAAGGATTTTCTAAAATCTCTCCCTTACCCTCTCCTTTTTCACTGAGACATTACCTAACAAGTGCCTGTTTCTTTTATTCAGCCTCCACCTCCTCTCCTCTCAGCTGCTTTCTCTCTCTGTGTCTCACGCTTCCTCTCTGTAGTGCATTTCCCCCTTCACTCTGCTTTCCAGTTTTCTCCTCCCCTTCTCGCTCTCTCTCTCCCCCTTCTTCATGCATACTCAATCTGTCTAAATGCAGCCAGAACTGTGTGTCCCACTCTCCACTGGTTCGACAACCCCCCCTTCCCTAAGTTCACACAATCTATCAAATGTCATCATCAGCCAGTGGAGCTTTCGTCCTGCCCGCCAATCCCCCCTCACCACACATGAATACACACAAAGATTTCTTGCTACAGTGGTTTTAAGATGGGATTCCTTTTAGCCAGACATCATTGCACATGAAGCCCCATGAGGACCTGGACAAAACATATTTTAAATGGGTTCTATTTTTGTAGCCTCAGTCTGAAACCTGTAGCAGCAACAGCTATGACAAAACATCAGTCGGTCTGGGAAGATTAGTGCTGTAATGAAGGAGGACCCACACTGTTGGAGAGTGAGTTGTTTAGGAGGAGAGTAAAATAAGAATGAAAGGTGGGCCGAGAGCAGGTGAGAAGTCTGTGCACGGCTTTTCGCGATTAGACACCTTCATTGGAATTTCCTGACTTTGCATTCTGAGCCAGTTCATATCAGGGCAGGTGGCTTGACTTAGAGGTGTGTGAACGTGTGTGTGTGTGTGTATCATGACCAGCTGCTGCAGATAAATAATTCAGCCTCGTCACTGTCTAGAGGCACATTGGCCGAGACAGGCAGGTAGAGAACAAATCACATTAGAGGGCCATTAAAGCTGTATATGGCTTTAAGAGAGGCCATTCCTCTGCTGTGGGGCTAATAACCCTCCACGTAAAATAGTCTCATTAAGACTGTACAAACTCAGCACAGATCACTTATTAAGAGAGAATGTAGAATAACTAGCTGCCAGCTCAGTGCAGGGACATTTCTCAGTAATATTGCTGCTATTATGCTGTGTCTTCATTATAATATTCTACAAATCCATATTTATTACACAGCGTTGGTGCAAGCTGATACCAGGAGGCAACAGAAACAAGAAATGGTATCTTTAATGTGAAATAATCTTGTGTTTCACCCTCCGTTCACAGGGTTATGTGAAAGAGATGAGATCCAAGCAGAGTACCATTCTCTGATTGTTTAAACATTCTTCTGCCTAAAAGCCCAACAAGCCATAAAATATAGTCAGTGGATGTAAACAGAGTTGCAAACGTTCTTTTACTCTTGGTCTTCCTGTATAAATTTACTCAGCTACACAACAAGTTAAACATAAAAAAACATTTTTGGGGGAGCCAAGGGCCATATCATCCTCTGTATGAAAACATCAAGACAGAGTCTTCATTAGCAGCAACCAACACTGTATCTTTTACTTTTGCTATTTTACAGCACCAAAATAAATGGCACGGATAAAACAGCTGACTCTGCATTTTACTTCAGGCACCACCAAGTAAAAGACTGACTGAAATATTAGACTGAGCGCGTCAGTCTGTCATTTCTCCAGTGTTTTTAATGCAATGCAGTAAAAGCACTGAAGTCCTGTCCATGTATATGTGCCAGTATGCAGTGGAGCAATAAGGTCATATTGTCCTCCAAGCTTCTCCTATGGCCCCATCTCCTGGCCACAGGGTTGTAAAACACCACTCACTGCGGGCTGGCTACCACTCATCAGTAGCAACAGTTATTAACATTCACTGTGTCCCTGAGGACCTTCAGGCGTAGTTAATGTTCTGAGGAAGAAAATAGGGGGCAGAGGGATGCTACAGAATGAGGGAGATTCAGAGGGAGTGTTGCAGATGCAGTGAAACAAAATGAAGAAAGAGCAAGCAAGAATGATTTCAGGGCTGCACTAACAGACGCAATAGTAGAAAGTGAGTGCCTGCATAATTTCAGTATCTTTATTAATCCATGTCTGCTGGGCTCCCTGCAGTTTTAACATCGGTGAGAATGCTTCCACTTATGTCATGGCCCATGGAGGGCTATTAAAATGATGGTTTTGTTAAAATGCGTTTAACAGTGTCTGGACTCTTGTTCCTATCCCTGTAACACCACACGTGGTCAATGCACTTGCCAGATATTTCCAATTAGTGATAGAGAGCTTGCTATGTCGTATCTTTGCCAACTGCAGCCAAATATACCAGGCTGACACACACACAGAGGATAACAGGCATGGTCCAGAAATAGCATTGCCCTACTACAGAACATACAAAGTTCACTGATTTTACATATTGCTGACAAGAAATGTGTTGACATTCCCTAATGGAGTCTGGAGGAGCAGGAAGCACATTATGCTGAGTTGGTGAAATGCCAAATGTCTCTACAGTTTAATCTAAATTGTAAGATGTTAGTCAGGGCCCAAGGAAACGGGAAGATCCCTCTTCGTTAAAATAAATACCACATCAAACACACTGTGGTGTTTGAAGTGCACAGCTATGAGGATGGCCTTAGCATGCCTCTTTAAATCTTAGGTCTTTGATTTAAGGAATTGGAGTGGAAATAATACTGTCTTAAGAATTACTTAAATAAAAATAGATTTTTTTAGTGGTTATAGCAGAAATGAAACAATTTAAGGCACACTTTAAAGCTTAGTAATAAATCTTCTCAAGCCTACAGGTGACGTCACAGAAACTAAGCCCGTCTTCATATACAGTCTATGGTAGGGTGAGCAGATGTGTGTTTTTTGGTGGCTGTAGCTGTCCAGAAATGTCCCTGTTTTTAAATGTGAATTACGCCAGTGAGACTTCCATCCATCCAATGCAAGTTTTTTTAGGAGTTCATAATAAAAAGTAAAGTAATAACAAACATACCCTAGTCCCCTAGTCTGACCATGTTGAAAAATTGGATTCATGTCGGAAGAAGTGAAGAAGGGAATCAGGACTGATACAAAAATATTTAGTAGACTGGACAATGATATCAGCTGGTCTTCACCAAGGTTTATTACAGTAAGCTACAACAGTTAAGATGGTCAGAATGAAACTGGGACTGTCTCCCTTTATTATTTAGTGGAAAAACACTGGCATTTTAATGACATATTGAATGCTGAGCTGGAAATGTTCACCGCAAAAATCTGGCCAACTTAGTCTACGGTTTCTTTGTGTCCAAGTGTCTGTGTCAATTCTCACCGTGTTGAAATTGTGGAAGAGGCTCATGCTGTGTGGAGGAGGTGGGGTCTCCATGGGAAATTGCAGGAAGGGCTTCATGTCCAGGTGGGGCTGGATCACTGTGGGGGTCCGCAAGAACGTCGGGACCGCCGCACCGGCTCGGTTTATACCTCCTACACCCCCAAAAAGACAGAGATAGACAAGCCATTTTATCATTACCCATGGAGAATTATATATGTTCTGGGTTTTTTTGGGCAATGTAAGATAGTTGTTCTTGCAATAAATGTCATAGGTAATATTTTAAGTGTATAATAAAAGAAACAGGTAAAAAAAATGTGCAGCTCATTACAAATTGTGTGCTGCTGTCATGGAATGTGCTACTGAATCCAAAAAACACAAATAACCATAATTGCTTTGCAAAAATAAATATTTCTCTCCAGACAGAGCAAAACTGTGAGGCCCCACCAGTGGAAAACACAATCTCTAAACTGTGAGGAAAAAGCAGCTTTAGGGTAGTTAAGGACTGCTGTGGACAGACACTTCCCGATGAAGACTGAAGTGCCAAAGTGCTGTGGCAAATGCTGTGATACTTGACATCACTGAATCATTTCATTAAACTAAAACATTCACATCAAATGAAGCAGGAACATCAGCAGAGGAGAAAAGAATGTTACAGAGGCAGCAGGGATTCCTCTCCTCTCCTCTCCTCTCCTCTCCTCTCCTCTCCTCTCCT
>CM076651.1:13972612-13996028 GCA_038496675.1 Rachycentron canadum
TCTCCTCTCCTCTCCTCTCCTCTCCTCTCCTCTCCTCTCCTGGGAGACATCTGCAGCTTGATGATAATGAGTTTCATTTCAGCATGTGTTGCTTTATGTCATCCTGACTCGTGCACAAGAGTTGGATTGCTTAGTTGTGTCTAATTATAGAATGAATGAATCCTAGACTCTGATTCCTCTACTCACGTCTGACACATGGCCTGGCTTTGACTGTATCCAACATGCTGTTTGACTAGATAGAAAAACACAGCCACTTCTGAATAGCAGTACAAAAGGACTCACACACAAACATACATGCACAAACACACCTGTGCACAATGTCAATGTTTAATTCTTGTATAAAAGCATGCAAGGCTGTCATAATTATACACAGCTCCCTCTTCTCGTCTTTGCTCCCATCTGCCTTCTCTTCCTCTCCTCCTTATCCCCCCTCGTCTCCTCTTTAACCTCTGTCAAGGATGATAGTGATGGGGCCCACACAGCAAAACTCAGCCTCAGCAAGCTCTTAGATTAAGCCTCTTAATATCCGCAACTGGATTTCTGTGGCTTTTAAATTCCCCCGGGACTTAAAGCTCCGCCGCTCTCCTTTTTGGGATTGCTTTAAGCTACTCTTTCGCCCCGTTACTTGCTGTTTCCTCGCTCTGCTTCCTACTGCAATTTGTTTCTACCTGCCTCCACACTTTCACATGATAATTTGGCCATTCTTTGACACCTCTGCATTTTGATCAAGCTTTATGTCAACACTGAATGTGATCAGAGAAAACAATATGGCTGCTGCATAGTGGGATATAGGAATAGGTGTTACATAGGATACAGTCTCCAAAGTTTGGATTAGAGAGAGTGGAAGAGAAAGAGAGAGAGAGAGACTGACTGTAAGTCTGAGGGAAAGTGCTGTCTCAGCTGAAGCCCAGCTGCCTTCTGCTGCGCATCTGTGGGCCTCGAGGTGGAAAAGGACTGCATCATTACATCTAGTTAGGCTTGTAAGTTTCTCCCAATGAACAAACCACTAAAATATACACATGTATGATTGCACAAACTCACACACGCACACATCTATTCTTACACCATGAGAAACAAATTAGTGGCCTTGTGCCTGTTGGTTTTCCAGCTGGTGGTTTGTTTTGGTCTCATCATTGCCGGCTGACTCGGTACTCATAAACTCTCCACTATCATTCAAAAACATTTGTGTTTATTTTTCAGTATTAATAAGGTGGAAGTGATGTGTTTTTGTGTCTTGTGCCAAATTAGAAAAGCCCACACATACACAGTCACACATTTCTTAGAAATATAAACATCCAGTTTCCTTAATCAGTCTTTTAAGCCAAGCTCCTCCTAGACTCTGTTTGTTGTAATGAGAGAGGTTTGAGGTCCTGAATCTGCTCTCTCCTCTACCTCTACGTCAATGACTGATGAAAGCAGCCTCTCCTCTGAGGCTGCGCCACAAACAACATGACTAATACACTGCCTCTTGGCTGCATTTGTCATGACAGTATACCACATGTTGATACATGGCCTTATGTCAGTGGCTGTTTGTGCAAAAGCTTTGTGTGCATGTGTGTCTTTTGCTTGGAAGGAGTGACACTCTTTCAGCTGAAGTTGCAGAGTAATGTTTGCAGCTCCCCAGTGAGTCTGCACTTGAACATGGTGACTGCTACTGGCAGTGGGTCAACCAGGCTCTGGCAGACAGACAAACAAAAAGACTGTGACCAGGGAACACAACGTGTCTCTGCAGCAGCAGGAGGAGCTGAAATTTGAGGTAGTGAATGAAGCTGGGGGTCAGGCAGGAGAGCGAGGAGCTGCTGTCCTTGAAGCAAAGAAAGAATCTGTCTCAGTGGGGACCCTGTGTGCTTGTACATGTGTACAGTGTGAGTGTGGTTTCTTTCTTCTCCTAAAGTATAATTAGCCCATTCATTTAAACCTCTCTTTGGGGGCCAAAATCAAAGAAATCACTGAATAGTAGAGGAGTGTGTCTGTGTGACCCGAGCTGCATTTTGTGCATGTGAGTGTTTGTGCAGTTTGTGAATAAGTGCATATTTATGGTGCTCCCACCAAGGACTGCTCTGCTCATTGACAGACCCAAATCTTGCATTAGAGCCAGCGCTAATAAAATGATTCGCCATTCTTATTTGTTTCTTCACATGACACACATCACGTGACATTATAAAAACACAGCATAGACACTGCGAACTACTGTGTGCACATGATACACACAGCTTTACTGCATGGCTGCTTTTCTCTCTTCAATATTATTGCAATTTAAATCATTCTGGGTTCTACTCTGTTTGCTCAACAAAACATACACTTTGAAGATATAACCCTTGATTTCAGGAAGTTATGATATACAGTAATTTTAAAATTGAATCTGAGTACTGATTATCAGATAAATAAAAACAATTGCAGACAGAAATCCACGCTCAAAAAGGAAAGAAAAAAAGGAAAAAACTGTGTCTCTATTATGTGTATTGCCATGTTTCCTCCCTCTTCTCTCCTAAGTGCCTCTCTGGGATTGAGTAAATGTCTGTGTGAGACAGAGTGAAAGACAGGGCAGCCTGGAAAAGCTGAGAGCAGTCGGACAGTGATTTGGATATTGTTGAACCCTCTTACATGCCAAGAATCCTAGGTTCGCAAGGCCCATAATCGGAGCTGTTAAACAGCCTGCTGGACACCACCAGGAGACTTAATGTTGTAGCTCATGTGAAGTGTAAGCGTGCATGAGTTTTTATGGTTCTATTTTTATGAGAACCATTGTGAGTTTTGGACTTGAGATTATGAACATTTTTGTTTCTGAATTTAGGTTTATTTTGAGATATAACTAGAATAAGGGTTGGGTTAGGCATGTAATTATAATTGTTGGCACTGACGCCAGGGAGTGAGCTCTCAAGTAGAAATATTCATGTGTGTGTATCAGCACTTAGACAAAACAGGCAAAAACCCATGCTCTCACTGCTGTTGCACATAGACAGATAAAGTGAGAAAGGACAAAACAGGTTATCTGCAGGTGGGGGCAGGCGAGGATTAAAGATGAAAAGTGGTGCAGTATAAACAGAATGTAAGGGGGAAAGAAGGAAGGCAAAAAGAAAAAAAAATTAGAGAGCAGGCAGCGAGATCAAAGGAGAGGGTGACTGATTCTCCTATTTGAAATAATTCGCCAGCCTGCGTGACCCTGATAAATCTGCTATTGGCCACATCACCGCCTCCACTCTGGAAATACATATCATCAATGCTCCCCAATCCTATTTCTCCATGGGACACATTTAATTCCCTAACTTTGTGTGTGTGTGTGAGTGAGTGTGAGTGTGTGTGTTTGAATAACTGAAAACAAACAACATACAAGGAAAGTGCAAATAACAGATGGGGGAATCATAGCATTTTCATATTGTTGCTGCCTATGTTTTCTGTGTCTTGTGCCTGTTTCCCTCTTCATGCAATAATTGCAATACTATGATAGTAAAAACAAGGGTATAACAGAGGCACATAATCTATGAAAATTGAACAAACAATTAAATTAGGTGAAAAAATAATGTCTGAAGAGGCTTCACATGATGATTTTCACATAAAAAGCAATATTGTTATTATATATTTTATTGATTATTATGCTCATGTAAGATTGTGTTCACTCCAGTGAATGTCAAACTCTTGAAACAGAAGCTAATAGAGGAAGAATTTTATAAAATCCCCACAGGGTGTTTTCCTTGCTTATGCTGCAAGACAAAAAGCTGTTTCTAGAATCTAGGCTAAGAGAATCTTTTCATGTCTAGAGATTATCTAACAGGCTGTGTAGGTTGTGCCACACTGTGTTCAGCCTTCTTTCCCATGGGCGTTGGGTGCATTCAGGAGAGAACAATGAGAGCCGGGTAGTTGGCACAAGACAGGCTGGACAGGCACAGATGTGCCAGGGTAGTTGGCAGCAGAAGCAGAGAGAAGGAGGTGGTAACAGTCAGACTGCCAACTTGCTTTTCTACAGTGCTGTGAAGCAGGCACCTGTCCTCCACATGGTCCATACATACACAGCCTGTAGTCATTGCTGTCAATATAGTTGATGTTGGAATATTATCAACAAAAACACATTAAATTCAATGCATTTGATAATACACTACTGACAGGGATTGATTTAATGAAATTACAAATGAGGAATATTATGTGCCAAGCAGTGGCTTTAGTGATTAATTGTGCAATAATCATAGTTTACTTTATGGACCTATGTGCAGTGCTTTGAGATTTCAGGCAAACTGCCGGCTCTACAGCCTGAGAAAACCTGCCCACGGCTTATGTATACATTATTGAGAGAACTCTGAATCAGTGAGATGATTTAAAGAGACCGGCAGCTGCACTGGGAGCTTCCTCAACATAACCCGCAACACAGTTTCTCATCAAAACTCCTTTTTCCCTGTCTCTCACAGACTTGTACTGTAGGAACACCATTAGCAGCTCCTCAGACCCAGTCTGACAGTTCAGACGATGGTGGCTGCCTGCACATTGACGAGCTCATGGAATTGCTAGACTATTTCCTAACCACTGAGGAGGAGAATTATCATAACCTAAAATGACTGGCCTATTATTATTACAGCATTGGTGGTCAGGCAAAATAGTTTTTTTGGTAAATTTTGTATATCCTTGGTTTACTGTTTTATATGGGATCTAGTGTATAATGGTTGGCTGACCACCTGTCTGTCTGTCTGTCTGTCTGTCTGTCTGTCTCTCGCCATTTTTCTTACCAACCTCTCATCTCCCACTCTAAATTTGTTTCATGCCTCCCTCATGATCAGCTCAGTGTGTATTCTGCGCTGTACACAGCTGTGCCCAGGACTATAGGAATAGCCAATTCATTTCAGCAATGGAGGCAGCATGATAGAGTGCAGCAGGCACAGAGCACAAGAGGGAGAGAGAGAATGAAAATTTGGTCCTGTTCCATTCAGTATTCCCTTCCAGTCTCAGGCCCAGCAGGACACTGTGCCTCCCTTTCACCTGACCACGAGTGCAATCAACAAGATCGCAGGCCTGGCCAAAAGCCCTGCTGAACACACACACACACACACACACACACACACACACACACACACACACACACACACACACACACACACACACGCACAGCGCCCCAAAATACTGAATTCACTTTTTCTCTAAGACACACTTACACCTCAGTGCACTCTGATTATCCAGTCAGGCCCATTAAGGGCAACATTCCTCTGACTCACATGTCTCAGTGGCTTTACACCTGTGTCCATCAGAGCGAATTTGACTGTTTGAAGTTTGCCTCCACACACCCGTGTACATATTCCCTCCTTCATTTTCGTTCAAAGCGCTGGATCAGCCTGGTGCCTCACCTGTCACCTTAAGATCCTGCACAGAGTCACAGAGTGCCATGCAGGTCATAAGTCGTGAGTGTTTGCCTGGTGGCTCTATCCTGAGCTGCTTACCTGCCTGGATGCTATCCTTCCAGACAGCTGCGGCAGCAGCATCCTTCCTCCAGATAGCTGCCTCATTCTCTGCTAGGAGTGAATTAAGGACTCACTGCGTCTGACTCACAGGTAGTGATGCACTTCATTTGAGAAAGCAACCAGACTCACATAATGTTGGGAGTCACACAGTGAGGTTTTCCACCATCACGCCACCAAGCAAAACCTCCAATTAGAGTCAAACCTGTACAGATTAGACTCTAAGTGACCACAAGAGTGTGCTGCTGAGACCGTTTGTAAGTGCCAAAACAGCCACTTCAAATTCTCATTGTTGTGCCTGAAAATTATTATGAAATATAAAAACTGCATGCTGCTACTAAACTTAATTATCCCCATCTTTTCTAATTATAGATTTCTAATTTCTAGCTTCCTCTGAAGGTTAATACATGCACATGAAGTAGGTGGATAGAGATAAAGATCTGTTTGATTTCCTGCCTGAAACTGCTGGTGTTATGCTGCGCTTTAATGGAAGGATTATGCAGAAGGAAAGCTGGGAAAGTTGAAACTTGTGTGATCGCTACAAATGCCAGTTGGCTTCCATGTCTGCATTGGTGTTGTATGTAAGGTATGTGCTCGTGTGTGTGTGAGTGTGCGTGCGTGTGTGTGTGCCTGTGTCCTCCTGACAGTGTGTGCACTTGTGCATGTGTGTAAAAAGGTTATGAGAGCTTAGTTACTGTGATATGATACTGCTGTTACTGCTCAAGACTTCAGCACTGTGCTAAGTATTAGTCAGAACATGTTTCAGTCCTTAATCAAAATATAATTGACTGCAGTAAGACTCATGAACACACAGACACACACATGCACATACACGTACACATACACATTCACACACATGCACACACACACACACACACACACACACACACACACACACACACACAAGAGAAAACAAGAAAAACAATTTAAAACAGTGCAGTGCCAGTAGTGAAATATGATGGGTTATCTTAATGACTTCAGATGAATGCTAGCTTTGTTTCTTGTTTTGTCAGCATCTGTGCACCTTAACTGCATAGGCAACAGTATCAGTAGGAGGGTGTTAAACTTTCCACTCTAATTGTGGGTCTTTTATATTTTATCCAACCTACCAATTTGGAAAACAGCAATTTTACTAATTTCATTGTACTGCAAGGTATGAGTAAAGTCCAGGCTGCGGCATGCGTGGTATTCTGCTCCGTGGTTTGAATTAAAAAAAAAAAAAAAAAAAAGCTCAAGTATCAGCAACGTGAAGGTCACACAAAGTTAAAACAGCTTCAAATGAATGATCAAAGCTTGCAAACCCACAAATCTTGAATGCATAGTTTACATTTTTCGGTGAAAAGACAAATGAGAGTTCATCATCCCCCTCCCTGACGCACATGCACACAGCAGAAAGTGGATCCGTTGCCCTTTGCAATCTGACCAGAGAACTTAAATCCACACAGGTCCATTTCAAGAGCAGCAGCTTCTATTCCAAAATATTATCACCTGTAACAAATTTACCTCAAGGCGCACACAGTAGCTCCTCAAGAAACCACACAGTCATACACACACTACATACAGAAATGCTTTATATAAGGCAGGGTCAACCTTCTCTCTCCCAAAGGGGAATATTGTGCATAATGACAGAGTGGAAAGGGGTGCTAATGACACCCTACTGAGATAATATGACAGTGGCAGGCCCCAAAAAGCCCCCCTCAAAAATCCTACCTTGATCTCTCCTAAGTAGCTGAATCAAGACTGGGAGGATTTAATTGCCAGTCTGTCTTTGGTAGACACAGAGGAGCTGACTGGGGATTCCAAGGGAGACGGGGAGAAGAAAGATGGGAGCTAAGGGAGGAGGCATGATGCAAAAAATGATGCCATGGAATGAGGGTGAAGACAGCCTGCCTCTGACACCATTACCTGCCATGCCTGTCAACTCTCAGCTCCACAATATAGAGAATACACACTAGGGCCAATGCACGTACTTGAGCCAGAGAAACAGATGCACACCAATTTAATCCTTCAGATAAATCTCCTGCTGGCTCTTCATCCAACAGCAACTGAACTTTTTGAGACTGTTGGCTTTTGTTACTTGTAGGGTGAGGGATTTTGTGCTGGTAGAATACACAAGCACAGAGCCTTGCACACTCGCACAGTGACATGCGCACACATGCACTCAGATCTAGTGGGCTGATCTTTGCAGAACAGACACAAACCTTCTGGATTCATACTCTAGATATGCTGTAGCAGCCCTGTAAAGCCACATCCTTTGACTCTGTAATTTTCCTTTTCTTTTCTTTTCTTTTTTTTTCTTACACTGGAATTGTATTATCTACCCATATCAGAGTAGTAATGGTGGGCTAGTAAAAACAATATAGCTCTATTCCTTCCAACATGACTGATATCCTGTTTCTCTATGGTTACACCTCAAATCAATGACAGCGATGATAATAATACTTTAGGAGAGTAGTCATATGTTGGGCTTCATGT
Source organism: Rachycentron canadum (assembly GCA_038496675.1). NCBI lineage: Eukaryota > Metazoa > Chordata > Actinopteri > Carangiformes > Rachycentridae > Rachycentron > Rachycentron canadum. Next base: position 13,980,526 of record CM076651.1, read on the forward strand.
TGCAACTTGCACAATCCCATTCAGGACAGGATTAATATACTTAATGAAAATATGCTGGAATTGGCCTGAGTCTCATTACATTCCAATGTAATATTTATCTCCATAGCACCTTGTGTGATGAAAGCATACCATATAATTAAGTTTGAACTATAGCACAGGCACATAATCATTTTGCAGTGCAAGGCAAAGCAAGCGTGCAGCCAGTCTATGTGTGCATGCGTGTCTGTGTGTGTGTGTTTGTATGTGACGAAGAGTGTTTGTGCTGTTTTGAGGTCAGTAATGACAGACAAATAACTGTCAGGGCTAATGGGAGAGGACAGACAGGGATGATGGGAATACAGAGAGAACAGGGCAGCACAGCTCAATGCTGGCCGACTGTGGAGACAAGACATAGAGCACTGCTGCAGTGTTCACACAGAAAGAGGGTCACTATGAGTGCATAAAACAAACACATCCATTGCCTAACTTTGACCCTTACTACTAATCCTGACCCACACAGTTACATAGCCAACCCTATTTTATGTAACTATAGTTCTAATACACACACACACACACACACACACTCTCTCTCTCTCTCTCTGACCTTTAAAGGACAACTCCACCAAAAATCAATTTTTTGAGTGTCAAATACTTACTGTTTGTGTGCTTGAAAAGTATCTCTGAAAAGTTTATGGTTTTCTTTTTCATGGGCAATGGCAGCTGTAGAAGGCATGATTTTTGCAATGACTCACTGTTTGAATATATTGTAAGTAGTGTGATTTTAAGCTGACAATATAAGATCAGCAAGTGACTGTTTTTTCAGCCACCCATCTTGTTTTGACTCTATTTGAGACTCAAAGCCACATTTTTGGTGCAGTGCGTGTGTGTGTGTATATATATATGTATATATAATATATATGTGTATATATATATATGTGTATATATATATATATATATNTGAAATATGAATAGTTACTTCAGTTGGACCTTGAATATCTTCCACAATATGTTGTGGTGGTGGTTAAATATACTGTTGATAACAAACATGTATTTGCTGTTTTCTTGTACCTGCCTAGAGATCCTTGTCCTGTGTATGGAACGATAACGAAGTGAGAATGAGTCACTTGTTTTTTTGTGTACACTGATGGAAGCTTTATTTCCAGAGACTATTTTTAGTTTTATTCAGACTCTTATCCAAGAATGTTCTATGGTTACTCATATCCTTTCCCCTGACAAGCTTCACATTAAAAGAAAACACAAGTCTGCCAGCCCACCGGGAAGGTAATACTTGTAATCTATAGTTCAAAGAACCCATCTATAGACACAGATATGATCTTTGTAGTGATATTTCCAAGATTTGTCAGTATTCCTCTCATATTACCAGGGTCATTAAATCTTCTGCTATTGGCTGCTGTGCTCCAGCCTGGAGCTGTAATAGCCTCCTGGTGTCAAGCTGTGAGTGCCTCACCTTTGAACAGCTCTGCATGGGGTGGCTGAAGCCCTTTCATGTCAGTAATCATAGGATGCATAATCATAAAATGGTTGGAATTGCCTGCAACATGGTGATATGAAAAAATGACCAAAAGCAGCTGTGGACAAAATAACCTTTTTTTTTTTTTTGGGCATTTAAAATGAATAAGATCACAACTGTTATTATTTCTTACCTCTCTCAATTATCAGGCTTTTACTTGCTAAAAGTGAAACATCATAGTGCGCAAATACTTGGTCACAAGTATAAGCACTGACATTTTCGTATAGTGTCATAAGTAAAAGTGCTTCTTATGCAGAATGGCCTATTTTATTATTACTATCAGAATTTGAAAAGTAACAAGTAACTTAAATTGTCAAAATAAATGTTGTGGAGAAAAAAAAATACAATATTTGCCTCCAAAATCTTCCATAGTAAGTATGTAGTCAGTACCTCTAAAAAATAGAAAAAGTCAAGTCCTGCATGTTATGCTTTATTCTTGCCACCAGTCCTTACACCGCAGCCAAACAAAGCCCAGACAGTTGAGTAAAATTTAGTTTATGACTTTGATGTTCCATCATCAATATGTTTGTTAATACAATCTAATTCATCATGTCTCATGTCTTACTCAACATACTGATGGAGTCCTGGGAAGATCACAAAGATTTCATTTCCAATAAAAAGTGTGATGTCAAAAGGCAGAAAACATTTTTTAACAATTAATTTTTCTAACTTTATGTTGCATTCACACCCAAATCAAATTGTATTTGTATAGCGCCCCATGGAATTATTTAAATGGACCCAACGATTTCCACCACGAGCAGCACTTGGTGACAGAGGCAAGGAAAAACTTGGCAGGAAGAAAGAGAGGGGGGTAGTAGCGTTCGTATTGACATGAAAAGGAATAATAGCTAATAATAATTATTGCAGTAGCAGATGTTGAGCAGGAACCTGCAGAGTGAGGACTCCTGCTCTCAGATGACTTCAGGTCAATTTGACACAACTTTGTACTGTTAATCTATTATAATCTGTGCACTCCCACAAAGAGCTTCCAGCCCAAAAGTCTAAATCTAAAGTCTCAAAGAGTTAGACCAAAGAATTATAGCAAGTCGCCACTTAAACAAATATCCTTGACTTGCGATTCTTGCTGAGGTTTGAGCTGTTTGTTGAAATCTACCATGCAGCTCAGCCCACTGTTATCTTATTTCTCACCTCTGCTCAAAGAAAGCTGCTCAAGAAAAGCATAACAACCCACTAATATTTCACTTCACGAAGACATGAGAAAAGGTTAAGGCTGTAAGGTTCAGAGAATCTCAAAGAGCTTTTTCTTAGACTTTTAAAATGAATCCATCAGTTTGTTTACTGTTATTAGTACTTGAGACAGTGTGGTAATAAGACAAGTAATTCATTTTTGATTGATTTATCTATCTATCTATCGTTGCGGGTTGGATTCAGTACAACTTTTAACATCCGTATATTATTTTTAATCCTCATCAAAGTGTATTTAACAGTTAACACTCAAGTTCTTATCATAAGGAATTTCACAATAAAAGCTTCTTGTCCTGATTTACTCCTCTGCTGTGTCTCATAGCTCTGACACACACAAGTTCTGCATCCTATGTTCTGGTTGACTAATTTGGAAATGGAAATATTTGCTGATGACATATTTAGACATAATTATTTTTAAGTGTTATCATTCTTACTACAATATAACCATGACATGCATTTCTCAACAAGTAACTCCAGTATGCTGCAACCAGTGTTAGCAAAACCACCAGACAGAGAGCAAGTTAAATTTATTCATTTTGCCTTTTAATGGTCTTTTTTGACAAATTTGTTAAACATTTCCAAAGGATCTTGACCACAACTTTTCTTTTCAGCTACAATTATTTCTACCTTCACAGTAATCAGTGTTATTGTTTTGTCTTTCCTCACCACACAAATCTTTTCACGAATGATAAAGTCTCATTTATTATCACAGGTACTTAATCCTAGCATTCATTGGAAACATCTGGTTGATAAATGACTTGCATGAAATTAAACACCAAGTGAACACAGAGGGTATCATGGATGATCGCTTATTGCTCCTCCAGTATCCAGGGTAATGAACACATAAATTACATAATATTTGGGCAAAATTAACGCAGCTGCCATTAACATGAGATAGGTAAATTTGGAGGAGTGGTGTCATGTTCGGGCGATATGGCTCATCACAGGGGTTAACAGAGGAGGAATGACTACTGATTCCACAGTAATGGCAAAATATCTCTTTCATAAATGCACAAGAAAGCATCGTTATTTACTTTGAGGTGTAGGGAGAAGAGTGAATTATGTGGAATTCACCAAAGATAGCAATGATGTACAACACGCTAATGAAATGTGAACGTATGAGAATAGAAATTGATATAACAGAGGTCCAGGCTCACATTGCTTCACAGATATATACTTGAATATATATATGTGTGTGTGTGTGTATATGTGTGTATATATATATATATATATATCCATATTATTATACAACAACCTAAAGGGAGTACTGAGATGAAAATTTGTACATACAAACAAATGAAAAAACAAAAAAGTTCCCATTTTACACATAGATAGTTTTGATCAACAGTAACTGTTCTCAAAAGCCCAGCAGTTTCAATAGTTTTCATTTTTACACTTTAATAGAGATAAAAACTGACTGACACTATCATCTAGCAGCTAAAAGGACAAAAGGCATCACAGCAGATTCCATATTTCTGTCTTCCAGCACCTCTGCCCTCTTTTAAATTCCCTCTTGTTCTCGTTCTTTCTCAGGTTTTTATCTTTTTATGTATTTTTCCTTTGTAATTAATGCACCTCCCCTGGCTTATATCCAGTCATGTTTGTAAGATGATCACAGAACTGAATGTCTGAATGTCGCTGGCTGAGGGCAATGTCTTAGTCAGTGATGGATGGACTGTTGGAATGCAATGGAGGAGGAACCGGAGCGCTGCTTTGTTGTGTCTGTTGAAAGACAGTGATCCACTGCAGTGGAGGGAGATTAGACTCATGGCACTGGTAGAAAGTGGAGAGAAAACGCTTTCTGTACATCAGTGCACTGCAACAGTACGAGACAGATAAGGAGATGGAGAAAGAAAACCAGAAAAACAGGGAGAGAGAAAAAGAGAGGACAAGGTGACATTCTTCGTCTGAAGGCAGTACACCGGAACATGTCCCCTTACTGCCTCTCCCCCTCTCCCCCTCTCCACCTGTCCTCTGTTCTCTCTGTTGTTTTCCTTTCTGCAGCCTGCTCTGATCCACTCCCACTTGTTCCCAGACACCCCCCACACCCTCCCCTCCACCACCCACATTTTTCTCCAATCTCCTCCCCTTCTTCCCTTGTTCAGGCAGTCACACACCCAGGTGGAACAATAGCTAGTGACTTTATTCCCATGCACCTCCCAGAAACCTGTGCCCTCAGGTATGGAATTCTATCACTCAGTCACAAACAGGTGGATCAGCCCAAATACACTTCGAGAGAGAGCAACAAAGACAGCAGATTCTCTCTGAGATTAGACCACCACCCTAAGGCTGGAGAAGAGAAAAGGAGGAGGTATGGTGAGTTGGTGGATGGTGCATGTGGGGATTTTAAAAAAAAAACCCAAACCTGTGCTGTTTGAAGAACAGCAACCTTAATATACCTCTGCCTAGTGTTTGCAGGTCCATTTCATTTCTCCCATTCCCCGGGGAGGGTAAAGGGCAATATGCTATCAGCCTGATAGAGTGGGGGAGGAGACTTTATGGTTGACGGCCAGTGCTTTCATTGTTGCCCTGCAGTATATTGTCTATGAATATGGAGTAGCCTAACAAACGAGCATGTCCTCTAACATGGTGCTCTGTGTTCATCCTGAGGCAGTCTAACCATGGCCCAATCTCTTTAAGTGCTGGGGGGTCTCCACTGTAATGTCACTTGTCATTGGTGTGACCACAAATGACACTTTTGTTTAAATCAGCATCCATCACATCCCCCTGTAAAGAATTGCAGGCAGCTGGGGAGGTGTGCACACTCAGAGAAGGCACCAAGCAGTTTTAGAGATTAAAATATGAACTGAAATATAAAATACTGGTCTGAAATTGTGCGCACACACAGTTTAATTGAAACTTTTGAGCGAAAAACACACAAAAATCCCCCATGGATGCTAATTCCCTTCGCATAGCTCATTATCTAAAAGAGGGAAACCTCCTTGAACCAGACCTGAGCTCATTTGTCAAGGTAGAGGCAATGTTTTCCCTCTGTGGTCTTATACATAGAAGCTAAAGTGAGAGCAAGCTTTACGCTTTTTCACACCACCTCCCACACCTTCAAGCTCAGCTGAGGCATATTCAGCATATTTTTCCATGATAGCAGGTGATGCATTATTCAGTGAGCTCTGGTTCATCTTGGCTGTAATAAATCTCTGGTCTATAGACATGTGGATATAAACCCACATAAACTCACGCACAAACTTGCATTCTCTAGTGTTGATGTATGATGAATAAAGAGGAACTGAGCATCTATGAATCACATCTCTGTGGAGAGATCTTAAACAAAGCCTATCATGGATGAAAGGAGCGCTGGGCTTTTGAAAAGCTCTCCAAAGCAGCATGGTAATGAGAGTAATGAGGATATCAGACGCTGAACGTGGTGCAATATGCTTGTTAAATGTGACAGCTGAATTACATCAGAGGCTCACCCCCTTAATCAAAACACTGCATAACACAAGCACCCAACACTGCAAATATTCTGTCCTATGCCCCAGTATTTCCTTAGTTCCTTAGTGCCATTTAAGGACACCTTACTGTAGGCACTGTCATAAAAATGTTCAGACTCATAACTTACAACAAGTGTAATAGAGATACCTGGTGATGGGCAACACTGTGCCAGGACTGGAGAGTCAGAGGAACACATAGTCTCAAAGAGTTTGAAAGACATTGGTATATCAGAGGCTAAAGATGTAACAGATGTATTTTTTTGCAAGTCCTCCTACATCATCAAAGTCAAATACTAGATTGCTGCAGTGTTTTTTTTCAATATGACTGATATTTAGATGCAACAATGTGCGAAAATGCCCCCCACCCCCCCCCATGCCACCATTTGGCAGCTTGGTGCATCTGAAGATCAGAGGAAAAAAAGGGAGGATGGGTGGAATCAAGGTACGATGGTCCAAGAGTATTTTCTGACAGAGCAGAGTAGAAGAGTTCAATGCAACGGCTTAAGTACTGCTTGCCTTTGCAGCCTGGGCTTCATTGTTATTATGATTTATTTTTTAATGAGCAGTGCTGCTCTCCCCTCTGCCATACAAAGGCCTGATTGAATCTGGCGTTCCATTAGCATGTTAAAGAGGCCCAGCTTCATCTGTGAGCCGTTGACTGACAGTGGATATCATCTCTGTAATTGCTCTGTATACTGGAGCCAGAGCTAGCCAGAGAGACAGAGAGAGAGAGAGCGAGAGCGAGAGAGAAAGAGTGAGAGAGAGAGAGAGAGAGAGAGAGAGAGAGAGAGAGAGAGAGAGAGAGAGAGCAAGACTGTGGAGGAAGGGGAGCTGAAGAAAGATTGGGTGGGGGGGATTAGGATTTAAGAAGGGGGATGCAGGAAAGAGGGGGATAATTGATGAGAGGAGCTGGTGGAACAGGCTACATCTCTGTATATCTCAATTTGGTACGGCTGGGACCTCATGCAGGGAGCTGGGAATAGTCTGTTTGAATAAGTTTTTTTTACACTCACAGCTCATGACTCTTATCAAAGCAGAAACAGTGGCAGCATTTCATAACAGATGCCCTGCATGTACGGAAATGTTATGTTGCATAGATTTTCCATCTATTTATGTTCAGGTCTAAGCAAAGCGTACACAAGATTCTGTTGTTCATATGCACTGCTGGCATTTTTGAGCAGAGATTGACATGTGCTGTGAGGAAATGACACTGTGCTTGACATCTTTGTGCGACAGTTGTACATTTGATGTTCTTAGTTTTGTCAGCTTTGCACCACATCTCACCTTATGTCCTCTGCTCCCTCCCCTCTGTATACAACACCCGTCTCTCCTTTTGTTTTTGTACTCACAGTATTCTCTCCAACTCTTTCACATCTACTTCCTCATCCCCTGCATCACTGAGCACCTCCCCTCCACCTCCTCCTCTTCTCCCTCCGTCGCCTTTGCTCTTCCCTTTCTCTGTTCCCTCTCTCTCTCTCTATCTCTTTCCCTCTCTCTTTCTCTTTCTCTCTCTCTCTCTGTCCCTCTCTCTTTCTCTGCAGTAAATGGTAATTGAACAAACAGTGTGGTTGGAGACAAGCTGCAGAAAAGATGGTGATCCTAACTCCTCATGCCATGCATCCAAAATTAGCCCCCCACCACCACCACTATCTCTCTTTCTCTCTTTTCCTTGCTCTGCCCTCCACTGCTCTGCTGTGACAGTGTGACATGCATGCGGTCCCACTGCATCATCAGCCTCATGTATTAATATTGGAGGACAGCCCAATGGCACCATAGTGAGTGAGTGGGTGTGTGTGTGTCTGTGTGTGTGTCTGTGTGTGTGTGTGTCTGCATGTGTGTCTGTGAGTGTGAGAGGGAGACTGAGATGTGCAGCGCCAGCACATTTCCAGTCCTAAGGAGACCAGGTGACGACGAAAGATGTCAAGCGCACAGTAGTACTCATATCCCATATATGCACAACATTGCAAAAGGGAAATCTCAATAGAGTCAACATGTCACAAGTAATTTGGACTTGTTATATTAAATTTGAGGCTGTTTGTCCTATCAGGAGGATGTGGTAGGTACTGCATGTACTGCGCAGATATAACTACTTGTATAAAGGTATATTTATTTTTTGACATCTTATCAGGATTAATTTGAATGAAGTCTAGTGGCGCACAGCTGAACGAAATATGTTGGACTAATGGGGCTTCTACGTCGGAAATGGCAAACCACAAAGCACATTATGTCACAGTCTGTTTTCAATAGACTGGATAAATTTACTAATGACATAATTAATGTGCCAGGTTAATGCGTTCAGGCTTTACTGTCAAACAAAGCAGCTTAATACATCAAGTACAGGAGGCTAGTCACTGAGCTTCATTTGGTTTCTGAACGTGGTTTATTCAACAAAAACAGCTTAAGCGTTCTAACCAACCCTGTTCTCACAGACATTATGCTCTGTTCCTGATTTTTTTTTTTTGCCAAGTTCTGGTATGAATATGTAAAATTTATTTTTGGGTTCTCTGACACACTTAAAGCTCTGACAGACTTTCTTCTTCAGAGTGAAAAAATAACATGTTTTTATTATTAAATGCTTGCTATTAGTGTAGGTGTGCATCGGACATGCTTCTTAAAAGTAAATATGGATTTCTAAGTTTAATTTTGTCTTATAGAAATTTAGAGACCAAGTGCAGTTTCACGTGCAGTACATCAAAGAACCCTACAGTGCCGTGTCACCAAAAAGAAGAAGAAAAGCTTGAGAGTATTTCTCAGTCATAGCAAGGAGAAAAAGCTATCTTCAAAGCTTTTATTTAATCAGACATATTCATGATTAGAGTGAATAACAACCCGATAAAGACATATAAAGACACTTGACTTTTTGTTTGCATGATTTATATGTTGTTTGTACTTATAACTGCACTTATGAATGAATGTGTGTCAGTCGAATAATTTGGATACATGTGTCATGTGTATGTTGTTTAATGACAGATTAGAACCAAATCAAAAAGATGTAAATCATTTTCAATTACATTCTATTAATAATTTTGCTTTGGTCACAAAAACAAATCTAGTCCGTAATTAGATGTGGCTCGCACAAGAAACACAGACAAGCACATCAGCATCTTCCACTAAGAGCAATGACTCTTCATAATGACATGTTTTCACATCACATGTGAAAGTCAAGAAGCAATACACTAATTCATGGTCACACTAAAACACTGGTTTAAACCACCACCACACATCTGTCCTCTCTCCTCTATCATAAAAATTAAAAAGGGGGTCTCGACTGTGCCAAAATTTCAGAGCCCTGAACACTATGTACCCTGCAAATATACACACACTCACATTCATGAACACACACACACAACATTGTCCTCCTCTCTGCGCCGCCGGCACTCCTTGCTCCACTAACACACCATGAAATCTCTAACACTCACAACACATTTACATGACATTACTGCTGAAGTGCTATAAAATTGGTGCCTGAATAGCAACTGCTGAGATGCATTGTTTGTGTGTGTGTGCATGTGTGTTCGTCTCTGTGATAGCAAAGGACAACAGGAGTCTCAGCTCCCTTTTACATTGGGCTGATTGTCAAAAACATAATTTTACCAATGGTCTGTAAAATGGAGAATATTAGACTGTGTTTGTGTGAATTCTGCATTTGAGCTGAGACGATATTCAGGTCTGTTGTTTGGTTGTAATGATCTCCTGTGGTCTCCTGTGCATTGCTTTGGGATTAGTATGGTAATCATGAAGCATGTTGACACACACTGTTAGTCAGATTGATGTGTTTGTTTGAGTGGTTGTGTGGCTACGCAGCTTTACACACTGACTGACTGCATTAGCCACTTGCTACTAATCTGAGACTTAATGGCTTTCCCCAACAATGTTGTTCCCATGCACAATGTTTTATTCAAATGCTTGCTGGGTCTGATCGTAAAGTGTTGAGATCTATCACTGCTACTTTCCCTTACACAAACACTCTGTCCAAATCAGTGTAGCTGTGTCTTAAAAGGTAGTTTATCACCAGCAATTATCCTCCAAGTAATATCCTCTCTTGTCTGTCTTGGTCTAAGCAAATGAGACAAGTCAGAGTTTCAGATTCAATGAATATTGATGCAACCCCTAAGGCCAATGCTGACATATGTATATGTCTGTGTTCATGTTTGTGAACGTGTCCAAAGTAGTGGACAAAGAGGATCAGACCGGTTTATATCTGCAACAATGCAAACAGCCAGAGGAAACAGACTACTGTCTCCATGTCCATCTCCCTTTAAGCCCAGTTGCTGTACTATTCTGAAAATGTGCACTTATAAAATGCCATGTTTATATCAAAGGTTGCAACTGTAGTTCTTGGAGCTATTCAAGATTTGACCACAGCTTTACACAGTTGTTGCAGTTAAAGATTTGCTCATTTCGCAGCAAATTTAAGCATCTCCACTCAGTAACAGTGATGAAGTATGCGTATGCAGTTTGCCTGCTTGTACGTGTCCCTGTGCATGCGTGTGTTTTACAACTGACACTGTGATGGAGAGCCCTGGTGATGCAGACAGTGTGGGTTTGTGTGCTAGCTGTTGCTCCGCTGCTGCAAAAAGGACAGACAGATGTGACGCAACAGTGACGATGACAACAATACATTATGTAGCCTTTCCTGCTTCTGACCTGTGAGCTGCACACATTTCACACCCACCCCCCTTTACTCTCATCCCTCTGCTTCCCTCTCCTGCTATCAGAGTCTCAGACTGCGGCAGCACAGGGCAGTGAGACGGAAAATACAGTGATTGTTTCTGACGAAAATAGAGGGAGAGCAGGCGAAAGAGAGGGGGAGTCAAAGAATGACAGCGCGAGGGGAGAAGAGAACGGAAGAAAGGCACTGAGAGAGAGAGAGAGCATTAGAGCAAACCATTTTTAAGGTCACCGTGTGGCTACACAGGTTCAAAGGAGACTTGTACACTTGTACTTGTAACAGCTCTACTGAGAACACCTGATATTGTGTATATTTGAGATTGTGAGTAAGAGAAAGAAAAGTAGGGAAAATAAAATAGAGAGAGGGTGAGATGGAGAGAGAGGAAGAAAAAGAGAGGGGGAGAGAGAGACAAAGAGAGAGAGAGAACTGGACTGTACCATAAAGATTCTCACCTTGTTCTGCACCATGCACACACAGCACCCCAGCTGTCATCCAGCTTCGCTCTCTTTCTCCATCAGGGCCGGTGGGGACATGCATCATTCATGAGCAGGGACTTATTTGGCTGCGTCATCTCCTCACATAACTGTCAATAACTTTTTCTGGCTCTGGCTTCACCTTTACTCAGGTGGCAGGATGCACTAGATGCACATAGCAAATGTTAAATGATAAATTTTTCTCCAAGACACAGCACAGAACTGCAGGAAGCAGCGTAAACAGTGCATGAACAGTGAAAAATTTATTACCACTAGTGATTGAGTTATATTTCATTAGAACACATATAACATACAAAATTATAGATATAGAAAACGTTAGAGGATAAAATACAACTCAAACCCAACCTCATCAAAATGATAATATGTTTAAAAATTTAATTCACTATAGAAGATTAAATGCTTTTTTTTTTTCTTTCTTTTTCTTTTTCTTTTTGACATTAAAACAGGCTTTTGGAAAAGAACACTTTAATATTCATCATAGCTGTTGCACAAGAAAAAGAGCAACCACATGTAGAGAGTGTAATATGAATAGGTAATTATCTAAGAACGGCCATGTCCTGCCCCCAGCACCCTTTTTACCCAGCCTGTCCTCTTCCCTGAGTGGCTGTGTCGCAGACTGCTGTGAGGCTGCCTGCTGTGAAGGTCACCCTCCCTGCAGCTATGGATTACACGGGCACGCACAGTCAGGCAGAATCCGATACTGCCCTTGAGGGAAGGTCTGAGGCTCAGACTGGCAGAGATGAGCCCTCTGGAACTTCTAGACCTCACCGGGACGAGACAGAAAGATAACGTAGCTACCTCTAGTCAAGTTCTGAAACAAGAGGACTTTCTCTGATGGAAATGTTTAACTACCCGCTTGTGGTACAAAGAGGTAAAATGCAATGTTAGACACAATTCCAAAAAAATCCAAATTATGGAGCAGAACTTCCTGGAAAAAAATGAAAACAGACGTCAGTGTGCTCCAATGTGTCCATGACTGCTGTTGATGCTCCACACTAAAGTGTGTGAAAAGGAACCTTCGGGTATCAGAGCAGCACTGACTGGCCAACAACAGCCCTACATGAGTCACAACACTCCCAGCAGGCACAAGAGAGAATCTAATCCTGTGGTCTTCATCAGGTGATATCAAAGAGCCTTCAAAAGAGCATTCATCCCTGTGTTTTCTAGCACAAATTCAAAGAAGGGGGTGGCACCTTTTATCCTGCAAAATGGTGCAATGAGGGTCAGGTTTTGTTTTTTTTTTGAGTGGGACAGGAGCCATTTGACAATGGCTCTCTCTGGAGTCATGCCACTGTTTAGAGGTCGCAAGAGACAAAAAAAAAAAATATATATATATATATATGCACACACTTGGCAGATCGTGTTGTCCTTTGTTGGCTTGGCTCTCCCTGCTGTGACCTTAATTTGTTCTGTCTTGAGAACGAGTGCCCACCGGGCAGCTGATGCACCTCAAGGGGGTAAACTGACAGGATGTGTGAGCATTATGTGGGTTTGAGCATATGTGGGAGAAAGACAGAGATAGAACGAGATCAAAAGCTGAGGGTAAAGACTGAAAAAACAAAGAGGCTCAAAGAGAGAGCATATGTACAGGTGTGCATGTGGTGTGATTGTGGTTATGAGTGTAAGGCTCTTAGGTGAACTGTGGCCATGTTCACAGGTTTGAGTGGAGGAGATGGGAATGGGGAGAGACCTGAGAGGCTGAAAGCACTGGACTCAGAGCCACCAATAAAAGCAAAAGGACACAAGCTGTCTCCCTGCCGGCTAATCCTCTAATGAAGATTTGTGGCAGTGGCTGGCTGGTGATTATTGGCCCAGCACAGAGACAAAAACCATCTTCGGTGCCACTGTAAATACAATCTCTCACATTTACACAAGCTATCACAGGCGCAAATGAGAAAATTTAGGATGGAGGCAGGAACGCAGCCGTTACAATGTATATGAGCTGGTTACTGCAGTGCTCAGACATGCTGTCAAACCCCTGATGCTAAATTAATAAGCAATCCCATTACAAGCCCAAACATTAACCAACATTATTCAGATGTGAAGAATGTAATGTGAAGTCGCTTATGTTTATGCTGTTATTCCTGACTCATCGGGCCAATTGCACTGATCCTGACTATGCTAATTTTATGGAAATGCTTGTTCCCATCCTTCCTCTCTGCCTCCCATTTGTTACATTTCATCAGTGCTCTTTTGAGACACGTTAACAGCAACGGTCTTGGTTTCAGTGTGAGCTGAGAGCTGTGTTGAACATATAAACAGGAGTTCATCTATCTGTGTATTTCATAACAGACAGTGCTACTGCATTAGGAGAAACTGGCAGTGAGAGATGTGAGAATTCAGTCCAGACTACCATCCTCTTCCATCAAACATCATGCCTTGGATCTTTACATATGACAAACACAGAAATTACCCTGATTAATATGTTTTGTTTTGTTTTTCAGGTTACCCTTCAAGGAAACCAGGAGCCAAGAGCTTAAAATGCGGCACATGACAAGCACCAGCAGGAGTAAAGATACAGAATAACTACTGTAAATGGATGACCTCCGATACCAAATTACCTCCGTGTCCCTTACAGCCTTCTAATCCACACCTCTGGCACCTCACCCTCCCGATCCTCCCTTTCTCCTCCCCCCGCTTCCCTGAGGCAAGGGCAGGGAGCTGTGGTGCAGGTCCTGGCAGAGCCCCTTCTCCTCCCACCCTCTCCCTCTTTCTCTCTCTCTGAGGGGTAGGGCTGCTTGTTCAGGGGAAGTACTTGTGTGGAGACAGGTGTGCATACCAGACGCCACACTAAGCCCTGTGCCACGCGGATCCCATAACTACCTGCTCTACTCTCATCCAATACTGAACTTAACATTTCTTTAAGGACCCTTCTGCTGGCTGAAGCTACAGTAGCTGTCGGCAAAATGTCAAAGAGGACAGGACTGACCTGAACCTACTGCCACCTTTTTATTACCAGGCTGTTCTGCATCCCGCAAGCCAATATACACACCATTTAAAACACATTTGAACAGATTTAGTTGGCAGGAGGAAGGCGTTAAGGGTGGAGATTTAGGCTATTTTGAGCTGTTCATGTAACATTAAGGATTAAAAGCTAGCTCAAGGCTTCTTGGAAGCAAAAGCCAGTACTATTCATTTAGTCTGTGTGCTTGACAAACCCCTCAGTAGTAAAGGAAGAGCTGTTTGGATGGATGAGGTCACAGAGTGTGGCTATTAGTAAAGTTCAGGCAGGGCTGTAGGATGACATTCCCAACAGTTGTGTGAGATATACCACTCATGTTTCCTCTTTGCGTGAGTCAGATGATACAGAGAGACTGCAACTCAATGCATGTATGTTGGAAGGAAGCATCTATTTCTCCCCGTAGGCCAGCTTTAACTGAGAAATCGTCACCCTACCCCACATCCAGTCTTTCTCATCTTGCTGTTTGCTCATTTCCTCTCTGCCTTTATCCCTTCAACGCTCCCTTAAGTCTCTCTCCTCCTACACTATTCACTCAGTCCTGCTCTCCTATTCCTTTGGTTGCTTCATCAACTTCCTCTTCTTCCTCCCCCTCCTCCCCTTTAGCTTCCTCATCTCTAGCCATGCCCCTATGAATTGACCTTGCTGCATCTCAAGGAGAATTGATTTCTCTTTTGGTCTTTGTGTGAAACCGTATCTCAACAGCACTCAGAGGAATTTCCTCTTCCCCCCAGAGCTCCATGGAGGTAATTCTCTTTCATGAGGACACTTTTCACTCCATTTTATCCATCTGCCTCTCTCTCTCTCTCTCTCTCTCTCTCTCTCTCTATCTCTCTCTCTCCCTCCTCTTCTTCTCTCTACTGAGCACACAGAAATAGAGTAGGCATGATTAATGCAACATCTATTGCCGCCTAACGTTAGCTTTACTCAACCTTTTTATGGTTGGCTGCTGTGTGGGAAAATGTTATTCATGCACCCTCTAACAATCTTCCTGAATTATCCCATTAATTGATCAATAAAACAGTTTTACTTATTTGATCAGCATGATTGGTAAAGAGAAAACACAGAGGCTGGATCAGACATTAATTTAACATGTATTTCATAGATTTTAATATATTTGAATAATGGACGAGATATTACTCTCCCACTACAGCAGCAGACTGCTGTATCTGATTTTTTTGAAAATGTAAAACATGACTGAAAAAACAGCGAT
>CM076651.1:13996038-14012724 GCA_038496675.1 Rachycentron canadum
AAAAAAAAAACAAATAAAACAAGGAATCGTTATAAAAATGCTTTCTGCGATTTAACAGAACTTCTTCTTGACAGACACTTCGATTAAACTCTTTTGAATGAGTTGGGGCCAAAAGCTTCATGAGGCTTCCTGTTGTATAATAGTGACATCTAGTGATACCCATCAGGACTACTCTCTGCCTTTGGGGTGTCGCTTTAACGTATGTATGTAGAAACTGTGGTAGAAGTAGGTTACCAAAATACAACAACTCAAAACACTACTGCAAGCACATTCCATTTAAAAAAAAAAAAAAAAAAAAAACAACTATAAAAAATAACTAATAGAAGTATTATCGGGTAAATGTTAAAGGTAAAATAACTTACTATGCAGAACCACTGTATATGCATCAACAGCATTTTAATGGTTGAGGGGTAGCTTTATAAATGGTTGTTTTCTGTTTTATATATATCAAGTCAATTTTATATATATAGCCCAAAGTAATAAATCACCATTTATGAATAAGGGCTTTGCAATCTGTGCAGTATATATATGTGTGTGTGTGTGTGTGTGTGTGTGTGTGATTGTACACTGTAGGTAAAATTAATTAATCTGTCAAGCTAGTTGATTAACAGTACATATATATATATATATATAATACATTTAATACAGTGGAGTGAAAAGAAGTAAGTTATAAATTACCATCAAATCCAACCTCAAGTACAGGTCCCTCAAAATAAAATGTAATAAAATGTTGCATTAGAGTTTACACAGCCAACCACAACTGTTATCATTTTTGGATCTGTCACAAGCCACAATTAAATAATGGCCACTAAAATAATGTAGCAAAGCATCAATTAGGAGCAAATGTTGCTTCACAGTCATGTATGCACAACTGATATCACAGGCTGCTCCTTGTGCAGTGGAAATATACTGTGTGTAAACCAAACTCCACTCTCCACAGAGCATAACATAATCTATTGTCTGAATGTGGCTCAGATCATGGTCAACTGTTTCACACCTTCGTGTTCTGTATTTTTCTGTTTCTGTCGCATGTCATCAGTGTCAACAGCTTAGTAGGGAACAGGAAGAGGGGAGGCATGGAAAATCCCAAATTTATTCCATCAGCCAAAATAGAATAGCCTATTATTACCTGTATGATGGGTTATTGATGAAACATAATTCTTATGCATAAAAGACTGGCGTAATTTAAACTTTTGTCTGTTAAGCCTGACACAGAAACCATTCTTGTTGCTGCTGCACCCCCCCCCCCCCCCCCCACCACCCACACACACACACACACACACACATTTCTGACCCAAATAAAGGCATGTGCTTGGAGTCATCCAGCTGAGCCTTATTCTTTCTATATATATCCCCCTCTCTATTCTACAATCAAGCTTTCATCTCCACTCCACCTCCGCTTTGCTTCACAAATTCACATTCACACTCACATGCTAGTCCATACATCCACCTCTGCCTCATCCACCTGCCAGTCCTGAACACCACCAGCATCATCAACCCCCCCCTTCCAAATTCCCCCACCTTCACGCCTCCACAGGATGCACACAACTGGCACACTTTACTTCATAGCTTGATATCTCCTCTCAGCAGACATACAGGCGGTGCGTGCAGAAATTTTTAGACAAAGTTCAGGTTATCCAGGGCGTCAGGAATGGCTCCTAAAAGAGAACCCTCTATTAAGAAGTCTCCTTCACCAGTGACCCAACCAAGGCTGGGTCCCCCTTATCCCTGCCTGCCTGTGGCTCCTGCGGCACCAAAACCAGCTCCAGAGCAGAAGCCAAGGATGTTGCGTCCTTCAGATTCACCGTTTGACCCCAGTACTTTGGAGGTGAGTGAAATTATTCCGGCATAATTTTGTGTCAAAGCTAATGTGGTGTATTCGTAATTTAGGACCATTGGAAATAATTAATTTATTTCATTCCTAATATAGCATTAAGTCACTTTAGCCAGTCTCTGCCAGAGATGCACAACAGTGTCCTGTTGTCTGATGTCAGCTAGCACTAACATTTTATGCTTATTATTTGCAAAGTAGCTCCCTGTAGTTACTGAAGCTAACTAGACAGACTAAACTGAGCGTGCGAAGAAATGGGACGAGGCTGTCAGTCATTCAATGGCCTCCTTAGGGACAAAGAGGCTGTTTCCTGCCACAGTATGTGCTATTTATTTCATCATGCAATTGGTTTCATCAAATCAGTAGCTTTTCCCTTGTGAACGGTTGAAAAAAAAGAAAAAACTGAGCAATAAAAGCAAACATATAGGCTTGTCACTGCAACAAAAGCAAAGGTCTAATTGGTAACATTAAAACTGACTGCATTTAATTCATGTGCGTCACTCTGAGAGTCCTGGCTCACATGTGATTTTCCCGCTAAGTCATAATGTCTGCTGTGAGCTAAGTGCTATGCTTCTATCCAGACAAAAGCTTCGATTACAGAAAGAGCCTGACCCTAAATTAGAAGACCATTGTTTATTGTTCAAAGAAGTTTCCAACATCAGATATCTTTGACTTGGCAGGAAAAGCACAGCTGTCACTAGTAACATTAACCATCCGTTTCAATACTTACTATTACCAAAATACCCTGCCTGTATTTTTCACATTTGAAGGATCCATGCGAAAAACGAACATATGCACATGATATGTTAAAAAAAAATGCTACAGTTGGATTTTTGTACATTGTTGTACTTCATAAACAATTGTCACCTCATACCTCAACTCTTTAAATGACTGGAAAATTCTAAGACACTGGTATAATGTATCAGTAACTTTAGGAGTAGAAAACCAAGTACGCACCTAGACAACACTGAAAAATTAAAGCAGTTTAACATTATGGTCCAGACCATTGCAGTGTTCAGGCAATCAGATATGTGCAGTATGTATTAATAAATATTCTTATGTAAAAAAGAAACATCTCAAACTACTGATGCCCACATTAGACTTTGCACCAATGTGCTTTGGCTATGTTGATGCTTCAGCTTTGCTATTATCCGCATACGCTTTCAATGTTACACTGTATGTATTGCATGATTTTATGGTGTGAGACTGTCCCATTTTGTCTCTGAAGCTATGTGGGCCACATTAGGACACTTGCCTCTGCTCACAGTGGGCTCTCAGATGCGATACGAGGCCAGAGCTCCTGCTGGGCAAAGACAGCGCTTTATCCAGGCTGTTAAAAGATGTGGCATCAGTCCATGATCTCGCTGGCCTAAAGTAATCCATCATTCCTGCATGGCCGGACACTCACATCCTTAATACGAGACAAGACGAGAAAAGTCATTCACTGCAATCATACATTAATTTACTCAATTGGGGTCAAATCATGAAAGACAAACACACACCACAAATATTTAGACAGAAAAATGTCTAAATTGTATCTTTTGACTCATTGATTACTTCGTAAGGTTAAAGACAGATATATATCTTTGAGGATATATAATACACTCTGCTTGGAATAAGAACTTGTGTCTGATGTGGTTTTTCCACCTGATTACCACGATAAAAATACTTCTACTTCCACTAAATCCATAAATATGCATAATATGTACATTAGAGGCTTAAAGTTTCCACGTCACCTTTGGGCATTTACGTTCAGATTTTTTGAGTGAGATATATTTGCAGATTCTTTCACACAGAAAAATCCTATTCACGTTTACATATTTGTGTATATATTTACAGATTTCAGTACACATTTTGTGTGTTTATTGTTTCATTCACACAGATTCCATTACATGTTAAAAAATCAGACTACACATTTACAAATTCTTGGAGACATTCAAAAATCTGAGTACACATTTAGAATATTTGCAAATGAATCTATTGTTACAATAATACCGCCATATTTCAGTGACAACAAAGCTACTTCTCCCATGAGAAAGAAGGGAGAGAAGATATGTTCCTACAGTAGGCTATGTTACTGTAACACCCTGGCTGTTTCCCTAGTGTCAACTGATTTATAGACTGGAAAAATGCATGTCTTAGTTGAATCAAACATGTGTTCTAGTATATACTAATGGATCCAAGGATCCTTCAGGTCATGCTTTTATAAGAGCCGTACAAGAACATCAGATCATACATTGTATGCACAGTCAAAATGAGGGCAATTGCAGTAGCATTACAGTGGCTAGAAGAGTCCCAGATGCACTGTATTAATGTCAGTCATTTTCATCTCAAAGGATATGGTTAATGACATATACAAAACTCTGTACAGATTTAAAAATAAGATAAAATTTTTTGATGACATTCACGTGGATTCAAGCTCACAGAGGGATAAAGGGCAATGAAAAAGTGGATGCATGAGGAGCTCATAGACATTTCACTCAGTAAATCTGAAGCAAAAGGGGTTGGGGTTATCAAAAAAATTTGTTTAGTGTAAGATAAATATAAGGTTATTTTATAGTTTTTGTTTGATTAAAGGAATAGATAACGCTAGTCCACACTCCAACAGAGTGGGTGGCGACAATACACCTTCATGCTGATTGCCACACGAAGAAGAAGAAGAAGAAGAAGAAGATGATGATGATGATGAAGAAGAAGAAGAAGAAGAAGAAGAAGAGGCGCTCCTATAAAAGGGCGTTACAGTACATTTCCCCACCCGAGTTGGACCAAGACCCGCCCTTATCTTGCCTCTGATTGGCTCGCCGTGATATACTGCATCAATAATAGCCAATCACCGCTCCGCTCACCTAACCTAACAGAATCCTAGCCAATCAGAGGCAGAGTAGGGGAGCGTGCTCTCCTACCTCGGGTGGGAAAAGACAGAATAAAAAGGCCTATAAGGAGCTCCGGTCTTCTCACCCTTCCCGCTGTGAGAGCGTCACATTCTTCGGTTTGCAGACGTATCGGACACACCTCAGCTACCACAGCCATGGTGGGTTTTTTTTTTTTTTTAAGTCCACACAGGCGTAAACTATCTTTTTCATCGCCGTCTTTGTGTCATAATCTTTGGGTGTCACTCTTTACAGGAAAGTGGTCTGGCTTTGCAAAGCTGTTAAGTTGAGTCTGAGTCTGAATTTGCTCGCTAGTCGCTAGCGGAAGTGCAACTTTCGAGAAGCTAACGTTAGCTTGCACGGTAGATTAAATTTAACAATCCAACGACGAGCTAATTGGCGTCGACAGAGTACAAACGTGTGCATTAAACATTGCTGAATGTGTTATTGTCAGGAAATGTGTGCTTTGATCGACGCTAACTATCTGAAAATATGCTCAAAAAGCCTTTGACGTTAACCCGAGCTAGCATTGCCCCATAAAAGGAACACATTTCATGTAGCCTAATTTCTCTTTGAACAGTCTGACTTCTCGGAAGATCAAATCCTTGGTGAGTTTTAAATTTGTGTTTGATATTTCCAACTCCCTCTGTTTTGCATGCTTTCATTCTTGCTTGGTTCAGATGGTACTTTGCCCTGTATCTCCACTATCATCCTGCTCTATACCCGCCTGTCATAGCAGTTGTGGTTAGGCGAGGCTTTCCTTCTTTATTTCCGTACTGTTTCATCACTTTCCACTTGCAACTGCTTGTCCTTTCCAGATTGAATTTAACCTGGATCAGATTCATGGTAAGTCAGTGAGAAGGGACCACCTTAAAACAGAAATTGGTGCCTATCTCGGAGTGTTTAGGGTGTGATCTGCATGTTGCTTTTTGGATGAACTTTTTAATGTGATGAGAGCTGCTTTGCACTGTTGTTTGGTATGTCCAAATCAGTCATATCTTGCATATAACGTTATAATCCTTACCAGCTTTGATTGTGTGTTAGTGTCAGTCATGCCTTTCAAAGTACTCCTAAAGCCACACATCGCCAAACCTCATACCTGTTCTCATAAGTCTTGCTCTGTCAGATTGTAGTCATTGCTGGTTGTCAGCTTGCCTTAAATTTTGCCTGTTATCTTTCAAGAAGCTCATCTCCACAAGTGTTCCCTTTTTTGGTGCTGTATACAGTGGTGGATGGTTTTTGTCCTAGGGCTGGTTTGTTTAATCACCGTTGACATAATAGGCTATACTCTCGCTCTCCTCCTCCTTTCCTCCACTCCTCTAATACCAAATATGGTGTTGGGAAAAGTCCTCACACGCCAGAGGGGAAGAGCCACATTCCTCAGAACAGGAAAACTCCACAACACTGCCTGAGCTTTTTTTTTTTTTTTTTTTTTTTTTTTTGGCTGCCATAGCTCCCATAACATTTGAAGTAGCAGTAGTAAACAGGATGTTGTTATATAATGCCATGTCTCCCTGATTGCTAACTTTTTGTTTTGGTTGTTGAGCCTAATTTTAGAAATCCTCTTTTTTAGATCAAAGCTACATTAATTAAACACTGATCATCATTTGCATTTCATCATGTCTGAGAGTTGATAAAGCCTAGATAACTCCACTTAAACAACAGCTACAATATTCAATACTTGCTAATGCATCAAAGTCTTACTGACCATTCAACAGTGCTGTAAAATATTGTTGTCCAGGTTGGGTCGGCAAATTATAGAGGTGTCAAATGGATTTTTGGAAAGAAAATGTTCCAAGTTACTTGTAAATTTATTTTAATTGATCAGTTGTTATAAGACATTAAGGACACAGGTAACGTTGAATACTTTGAACAGTTATATACACCTTACTGTAATCTAAGAGTTTAAAATACAAGTTTTAACTGTAATTGACTTATTTCGTTTACTCATTGAAGATTATGTGAAGTTTTTTTAGTTGTTCATATTAATGTAATTTACAGTTTTTTATTAACCTATTTAGACATTTATGATATTATTATTATTATTATCATCATCATTCATTTACAGTTGCACCCTTGCAAACATTTTCTAATCTTTATCTTGACATCAGATCTTAATACACACTTTTCCTTGCATACTTTAGCCACATATTTTCGATTCAGGGTTCAAGATTTCAAGATTTATTTTAGCCAAATACACATATTTAGTCACAACAATATTCAACACATTTTTCAAATGTTCAGACTGCAGCGAAAAATAAGTTGTTTCACTTAGATGTGTAGTGAAAAGTCAGACTAACCATATCACTAACATGGATATTGCAGAAGTTAGATGGGTGCAGAGAGCAGTGGTTGCCCCTCACTCTACCTTGCAGATGGAAATGGAGATTATATACTGATGAGATATTAGTTTTTATATATTTTAATTTAAATGTCAGCTTTACAATTAAAGGTGTGTGTGTGTTTCAAAGCATGACCATGCCAAATGAGTTGGGGGGCTTCCCCCTAGATTTTTAGTGTGGCATAACAAACCTAGACAGGCTTGTCAGTACAGTGCATTGTGCCCTGCCTCTTCTGTTTTTAGAATTTAGGATTGGCAGTAGAAAACAAAATCACTTAAAAATTTCATAATTTCTGTGCTTTCTCTAGTCTGCTTGTTCTCATTTACTTCAGTCTGTCTGGGTTTTCTGTTTTCACCTATTTCCTGTTTACAAGGTGTCTTTATCATTTCACCATACAAGTGTTCTTATCTCTGTATTATCACAATAGTTGAAATGCCTATTCCTAATTTGTCATGTCTCTGTATCCTGCAGAGTTTAAGGAGGCATTCCTGCTGTTTGACAAGACAGGCGATGGAAAGATCAGCTACAGCCAGTGTGGGGACGTCATGCGGGCACTGGGACAAAATCCGGTCAATGCTGAGGTGCTCAAGGTCTTGGGCAACCCCAAGGCTGAGGGTGAGAGCAAAAGTGTAGTTGCGTTCAATAAATGTAAATCATTGAGTTGTCCTTGTGGCGGGAAACAGTCTGCGCAAGTTCAGAGAATGAGTAGTTTAAATTATTTTTGTCTTTTGCAGAGATGAACACCAAGATGCTAGACTTTGAGCAGTTCCTGCCCATGTTCCAGGCCATCGCTAAGAATAAAGATCAGGGCTCCATGGAGGATTTTGTGGAGGGACTGCGTGTCTTTGACAAGGAGGGCAATGGCACAGTAATGGGAGCAGAGCTGCGTCACGTCCTCACCACGCTAGGCAAGTTCCATTTTTGTTTACATACCCTTGAATAGATAGCTGGCACTTTTTATTTCAGGGGAAATACTGCAGCCTGGAAAGCATGGCAAAAACTTAATGTACATATCACCAAAAGTAAATGCTTTGAATATTTGTAAATTTTGCATTAAAAACAATCTTTAGTTTTCTCTTTCTTGCAAGTGTAAAATATTTTATCACCTTTTTAAAAAGAAAATTGCATTTAAGTCACTCATGTAATATCGCTAAACAATTTTATGTTCCATTTTCAGGTGAGAAAATGACAGAGGAGGAAGTGGAGACACTCTTGGCAGGACATGAAGATGCAAATGGCTGCATTAATTATGAAGGTGAAAACTAAATAAATAAATACGCACATTGTCGCGCGCCTTCAGCGTAATTGTAGCATTATAGCATGGGGTACCGCCTATATTAATGCTGATTGTGTGTGACAATAACATTGCCATAAATGTGCAAACTATTCAGTGCAACGGTCCGTCCTAGTCTTGAGAATGTAATAAAAAAACATTGGCTGCGCATTACATAGACATACTTTGAGGAAGATGTAGTTTGGGTCATTGGTCATTGGTCATTTTAAAGGCAATGATCAGGAGCACTTTATGTATCAAACACTTGTCATAATGTTTGTTTTTATGATATGGTGGGTGTTTATTCATGTGAGCAGCTAATGGCTGATATTGGTTCTTTACACGTAGGGCTAATTGAGTCCGAAGAGGTACTGAATAAATGATAACCGCTGACAGTGTTAACTGTTCTTCCTCCACAGCGTTTGTTCGCCACATCATGTCAGGCTGAGGGCCGGTACGGTCAATGAGTATACCATGAGAAGGCACCTCCAGGCTTTCCTGCTGTTTTAATTATTAAATAACCCCCCTCACCCCCATCAGGCCACCCTAACACTAATCAGCTATATTTGCTCCTCAAATTGGCAAACAGGGATAATTTACTGTTGCAAAGTAGATTTGACCTGCAGGTGCCTGTGGGGAAAGCCTGGTGGTTTCTCTCATTAGTCCTGAGGCTTTGACCCATGTGTAGCCTCCTGCTGTTCTGTCTCTCTCTCCTGCAGCCCTCTGTCTTGGCCCCTGGCTGCAGCATGCCCCTCTGCATGTGTCTAAAACCCCCTCAGTTTATGAGGGGGATATGGTGGACACACAGGGAAGAGACTGGTCTCATTCAGCGAAAGCCTGGTAGCCTCTGAAGTCATTTGAGCTGACGGGTGTGGTGGCGATGACGGCTCTTCTAATCTCATTTGCATGTCATCTGTGCTATTAAAATAGGCTTTTTTCTTCTGTTGGTTTCAGAGGCGCCGCTCTTTTCATAGACACAAAATTGGTTGTATCAGATCATTACACTGCAGACATGTTTTACATTTGAATATAGCCACCAACTTTGGGAGTGGACCAGTCCCTTTTTCTACTAACCAGAGAATTGCAAGGAGTTGCTCTTGTGCTGATTATTTTCCCTGTACTTTATGGAAGCTGAATTTGTAGCTGGCCATTCTGACTGGACTGTAGCTCCCTTGATCTTCTCCTCTTTTCTATGCTTCTCAACTAGAGGAAAGCATACAGCGAGGATGGCTTCTCTAACCAGCTCTTCTTGGATCTTAGACATGGCCTAATTCTTTGGCTGAATTGGAGATAGAGATGATTACCTCACCTCTTTCTCTTAGTACCCAGTTCAACCCTTCTTTCCTCTGGGTGAGCAGAACATGGGGACCTGCCTCCAAATGCAGCATCTCCCACCCAGGTTCACCAAACCCGAATGAGGAGGGAGCTATGCTGTAGTTGGAGTAGGTCTCTGCCAGGATTTAGACCATGAAACTCACAATAGTCTCTTTCTCATGTTTACAGAGCTTGTCAGGATGGTGATGAGCGGGTGAAGACGAAGAGCATCCCATTTTTTTATTTTTATTTTTTGGACCCTGTCATGTGTACCCTCTTCTTTTGCAGTTAGCTTCTACGGCTCTCTCCAAGTCATTCCCATGGATTAGTTTTCCACCTTTTAATTTAAGAAGTGCCTTTACATTCCCTACTAAAGACCACAATTGATTCTGGCTATCGCTGCCAATTATGTTGCTACATTTAAATAAATGTTTTTCCTGAAAACTTGTTTTGGTTTTTTTTTTTTTTTATTTGTTTGATTCATAAGCGATTCATTAGGAATCTGCTTTGGATTGTGTTTTGTACAGTACACTGATGTGTGCTGTTTTTCCATTTGACACAAGAGGGCGGTGTTGCATTTAGAATCAGCTTTGTTGTAAAACAGCTATTTGTCGAAGTGTGTAGTGTAAGATACAAGAAGAGAATCTTGCTTTCTGTGCTTTAATGAGTCAAATGAGGAATTTAAAGCATACAATGACTGTAGGCTCAGCAGCTTATATCAAATTTAGATGATTATTGCTGTTACAATTTAGGTTTTCTGTTTATTGCAAATATCTATAATATAAGAAGAAGGAATTTAAAAAAAAAAAAAAAAAAACTGCATTATAATTTGCAGCTGTAAATTCCCAGACATAATTTGACAACAGAGCACTAGGTTATGAGGCATAGATGGCTGTTTGGTGACTTCCTGACCTTTTTTTTTTCTTCTTCTTCCTTCATTTTCCTCACAAGCAGCCAAAACTATTTCCCCTCGTTAGGCACCACAGAAATCAGTGTGGCGCTTATGTGTGTGAGATAAGGTTCAGGAGGGTGTCATAGTCCAGAGCTGAATAGGTTGTCTGCTAATTACTCTGTGTGTGCGCGTGTGTGTGTGTGGTCGATGGAAGTCAAAGCTATTGATTATTTTAATCCTCCTATTTGTGAGTCTGTGATCCTCATGGCTCTGCATTCGACAGGGGAATCACTAATGGGCCTCAGCGCAGCCTGTCTCAGACCTCTCCCTGTCCAATTAACTTTCAACTGGAATCTGCCAGGAGAGAGAGCCGGGGGCTGGGCCCAGGCATGGCACAGCTACATCCCACTTTCTCAGCTCAGGAGCAACAGATTCACCAAATCCTTTAAGTCTAGAATGCCATCGGCTTTCTGCTCTAATTAGATGTTTTCCTTTTCACCAATAATGTAAGAGGTGTTCAAGGTGCATGCTTTTGGATGACTAAACCCTGTTAAAATCACAAATGTTCCCTTGAAATGAAGAGCTATAATGGTGAACAAATGAAATAGCAAAGTCTTGAATTTCGGTTACCTTTCTTTTTAAAGAAAAAGAAATACCATACCTGATTATAGACAAATAAACTAAATAATACATATATAGTTGAAACAATTAGTCAAAATTAACTGGCAATTATTTCAATTGTTTATCTTTTGGTGCCTTTTTTTTTTTTTTTTGTCTTGTAATATTAAACTGCCGCTTTGGACTCTTATGTGGACAGAAAACCTGATATTACCTTGGGGTCTATGACATTTCTTAGTCTCACTGATTTGTGTAATTATTAGTATAATCAGTAGCGTAAATAGTAATTAAAATAATTGTTCGAGTAATCAGTTTTTGGATATTTGTAGGCGTATTGATAAATTTAGAGAAATGCACCAATTTTTATTTATTTTTATTTTTTTATTTTTTTTTTTTACCAGTTTCCTTAATGTATCTCTGTGTTAGTTATTGGTTTGCCAACAAATAATCTTGGGTCAAAACTTTAATAAACAACAGAAAGCCTTATCAAACGTGCAAACGTACAATTGATTTCTATATTGTTACGTTTAAAATGCATACATTGGCTGGACTGTAGCTCCTGGGTGAGATCAATATAGCTGTATTACTGCTTGTGTCTTAGACAGTATCTTAAGACATATTGGAAATCCATCTTGCAGCAGGCAGTGGCTGTGGTCAGCCACTGTTACTTCGATCTCAGCTGTATGTCCTCATAGCTCTGTCATATAGCCAATTCTCCACAGTCAGACCGAGTGGTCACTCCAAATAAAACTGAACAAGGCTCTGTGTGTGTTTATAACTGTTGAATGTACATGCCTTTATTCAGCCCTGATGTCCACCATCAAAACAACATGTAAGAACACAGACAAGGTAGGTATAGATATTTTAATAGCAATATTATCTACTCAACCTATTCAACATACCAGATAGCCCATCCCAAGATTACTGTTTATACATAATGATGCTACTTTGACAGGGTCGCTCAAAAATAAAGGACTAAGTAGGTATGGCAGTGTAATTACAGCAACATGTCTGTAATATATTGTACAACATTTAATTTAAGTAAAACACTGCATCTGTCACTTTGTCACTGCCCCTGTATTTCATAGTATCTATATATCCACTCATACCTACTGACATACCATCTCACACGCATACAATATTGTAAATAACGCACTCGCAATTACACACAAGTGCCATCCATGAAATGTGTCTTGATCTGTTGACTTGTAATATTAATAGGATAATTTATTTTGTTTTATCTTACCATGATCCTGTGTCACAATGGGAACAAAGGAAGGTCAAACGTCTGTGTTTATTCCAATCGCCTTATTTTAATCAGTACTCTCCCAATGCATCGCAACAGGGATTCAATTAATTTCAACTGGTGTGATTCCCTTCGAAGCATAGGGGGGAAATTATTTCATAAAGATGAGTTGCAAAATATAGGTAGACCATTTGATTAGAGGCCATTAAAATGGAGAGCAGATATGTATAAATGAAATACTGCTTAGGTAAAGACTGGAATACACTTCTTTTAATCTATGTCATCTTAATTAATGGCAGCTTCAACACCATTATTGCATTAAAAACAATCGCACTGATGGTGTTTGTTATCACAATGTCAGTTAATATGGAACACATTATAATATTTTAGATATTTTAGAGCCACAACGTGCAATTGTTATGTGCACTTATACTGTACAGATTCTGAAATTCATGTTTGCACACAATGAGTGCCAATAAATGCAACTGCTCATGATGATTGGCTCAGTATCACATAATTCAACATAATTCCACTATCTCAGATTTTCACTTGAGCCACACTTCTGGAGTCTGTCGTAATCTCATGATGTTCTGTATATCTGTGTGTGCGTGTGTGCATTTATTTGCATACATACATGTCTGTGTATGTGTGAATATGTCTTTGTGTATGTTGGTGTTTTTCCAACCACTTCTCTCCATGTGAGTAAGGATTAGATTCAGTCTGGGTAAATGAGGAAGCCAGAGAAGGTGCTGTACTTGTTTGTGTTCCCTCCGTGGACCTTCCCTCCGTCCAGCTGCACACACACCTCATCGCCCACGTCCAAATGCAGGATCACACTGTTGGAGGCGTAGTCGTAATTCTGATCAGCATCCTGAGCGATGGCGCTGGCTCTTACCTGTCACCCACATAGGACGTACGCATTGACAATTAGAACATGGACGAACCTGAGCAAACAGCTGCAAATGTCATCAGCACTTACTCAGCAGCTTTTAAACTAAAACTAGCATATCTCATGCTCTTTCTTTGTTATTTTTCTCCAAACTGGGACATGATTAATTATTAACAGCTTTCAAATGACACATTCATGAGTATGACAACACCTACACATTCATGGTGGATAAGCAGATGGATGGGACTCCGACCTGTGACCCCAAAGGTGAAGTAAAAACACAGCCACTCTGCTTCTTATTGATCAGCTATGACTGGGACTCAGGGTAAAGGACCAGCAGATGGAGATCTGATTGGGTTGTGGAGATAAACAGGCTCACTGGGGACAACAGGTTGTCTATTGGGAAACTAGCTAAGCCGAGAAAGCGCATCGGTATCTACACCAGCTATTGACCTGTTGCTTATGGTCCTGAGCCAGTTCAATATGCATGATATTGAGTGGCTATGTCTGAGCCAGAGAGTTTCACATTTGCATGCTGTGCGTGAGTTCGGTCTTATTGACCCTACAGCAGTGGATCTTTACTTGTTTGTTAACACATTTAATTGGGTTTACTGATTATGGACATTTAAATACACATGCCTAGATTGAGTTACAGTTGTAAAGGAAACAGGATTTATCATGTACTTTTTTGTCTTTTCTACTTTTTATCTTCATGAGCCCAACTATAATGCTTTAAACTGCTACGTATATGTAAGGAATTTAGTGCTAAACCTGTATATATAGATATTGGAAGAGATTCATAAGGCTGTTCATGTATAGTGTGATTACATTACACTTTATTTTGCTGTGTAACTCTTTCACTCTTTAACTTTTTCAAATTTTTAAATGTTACTAAAACATCTAAAATGTTTCTGACAAACGAAAAAAGGACAATCATACTCCATAGCATTCCTAAAAACCGCCATTTTTGGATGTATCAATAATTCTGGTGTAGCAGCTCCAATCATCAGACATATGTCAGCCATCAGTGGCCTTGTGTCTGGCTCAGTGTCCATCTATGGAGGGAGCACTCAATCTATGTCAGCAGCCAGACAAGCCACGCACATCTCCATGACAGCCACAGAATATGATCTGCAACTCAACTACCATCATGTCACTCCCATCACTGGGGCTCCTTTCTCCCCATTGAGCATGCATCAATTTGAAAACAGTCAATCGCTGAGCAACAGAGCCTGAATTACTGTAACCAAAAAAATATGTTATTTTCCCTGTGCACCCATACATTTTGCCCTCGTCTGAGCATATTGTTCACCATCTATCAGCCCTGGAGTTGTGCTCTATTACCTGGACACTATCTGTAGGTCTCCTTAAATGAGATTCAGGTCATGGATGCTGCATCCAACATAGAGTATGCTGGCGACCAGCAGTTAAGTATGTCCCTGTCCACTCTAAACCAGATTGATTAAGGGGCAGAGTAGTCGATCTCCTGGGGCTTCACAGCTCAGCAACCACACAGTAAAACCAACCACAGCTACTGTTTCACTACTACAAGTCTTGTTTCATTAGATTTCAGATTCTCTAGGCCACAGGGAGTTCTTAAGTTAAGATAACCACAGACACTTAGGCCCAAACCATTATATGTCTTATTGCAGCTCCATTCAGCTCTCCTCATTTTAATGTATTACATTGGAAAAGTTAGAGAAGAGATTCTAAAATAAACATTGGGGATAAAGTGAGAGAAGTATAAGCTTGATACAGCAATACCCGTTCTTCAGTCTGCCTGTATATGACAGAGAGAGTCTGAGATATGGAAAAGTGGAAAAGTGAAAGATGTGCCTACACAGACAAGAGACCTGTTATCTTTAGAATTAGCCATTGTAATTTATTTATTTAGTGTCTAATTCAGCTCTAATTTCTAATTTCTAGATTTATAATTTCTTATTGTATTGTTTCAAAGTCATTTTAATTATAGAGTTTTGCTCGAGTTTTGTTTCCTCGTAGTCTATATCTGCTGTTGTAACATGCAAATTGACCTGCAGGGACCAACTAAAGTTTAAGATGTTATCTTAAAGGGAGCTGAACAACTAGGCTACTGTGTGTTTCATGTAAATATCATGTCTTGAATATGAGACCACTATGAGACACCAATCTGTTAATGTATGCTTAAAGGATGTACTCAACACAAGCTTGTCTTCTAAAAATTATCTTATGTTAAAAAAATGGGTTTATAAAAAGCAGTCATGTGTTGACACTATACAGTATATTACATATCCATGTGGTAAAAATTGGACTGATAACCAAGCTAACTAAATTTAAAAAATTCTTTGCTCCCCTCATTAAAACATGATGTCATTGGATAGATAAAAAAAAACATACTCCATTGTAATCTGACATCCTTTACCTTCTGTCTAGCTGGAGCCTGAACATTTATGGCATTCATTATATGTGTATTTAGCATTAAAAATATCATGAATCAGAACACTAATTATTTATTTCAAAAGAAACCCTGTGGGGAACCTTATGTGAGGCTCCTCAATTGGTAAAACCAAACACTCAACATAATATACCCTTTCTTTGGCCCTCATAAGACCATCTCTCAAATAACAACAACAATCTATTGTCATCTGTAAAGGTTATATTGTTGTTCTACTTGACACGTGTAGTGACAGCCAATATCACATTTGCATCTTTGGCTGGTTCTGACAGTGATGCTGTTGTTGTGACTTCCTATTGACACCAGGCATATGTCATCCTGCTCATTATTTTGGCCAAACATTGTAACAGAGGGAGAAGTAGGGAGATCTTTGCCTCCCTTAGGCCTTCTCAGATTCTCATGACTTCATGCATGGAAGTGCGGTTGAATTCTGTACAACAGAATAATATTCATCACTCAGTGTAGAGATCATTTTGCCAATATATGATATATGAATTGGTGCTTCAGCTGATGTTTGTGTGCGTGAAGGAATAATGCAAGCCATCCATTAATGTAGACACCAGACAGAGAGGCATGAGAGAGCCGTGGTGGGATTAGGGTTGGAAGCCGACAGAGGAGACAGATACGGCTGGAGGACACAGACTGATCCATGTGAACCAGGCAGCACGCTGTGCTGATCCTGGAGCTGGAAGGGTTGTGAGCCGTGAGGCAGGGGCCCCCAGGGCTTGCCTGTGGCTGTCTCTGTCTCCGCCTAGCCCTTTCATTATAGGGCCTCCAGTAAACACGCTTGGGAGCAAAGGGGGCCACAGGCAAGGGGGAAGGAGTGGGGAGGTGTGGGGGTTGATGGTGGTGGTGTGCGAAGCAGCTGCAGTGTCATTTTTTTATACAAGTGGAGCTGCACTGCAGACGACAGACAAGGATAGACAAAAAGAAGGGACGGGGAAAAAACAACAAAAAGGGGTGGGGGGGATTGGGGA
>CM076651.1:14013103-14042500 GCA_038496675.1 Rachycentron canadum
GGGAGGAGTGGGGGGTGGGGGGGTGGGGGGTCTGAAGTAACAGACTGATCAAGCGAGGCTATTTTGTGAGACCAGGGAGATGTAGGGGTATATGAAGTCTTGTTTTTATCTGTGGTGCCGTGCTCCACTGGTAATAAAACTGACAGGATTCATTCACTGTGATATACTGACCTCTTAGAGCGGAGACAATAGAAAAGTAGCTGTTAAACTTACCTAAGGGACTCCAGTACTTGGCAGGAAGGTTGGGGACCATGGGGGTTGTGTGTGTGTGTGTGTGTGTGTGTGTGTGTGTGTGTGTGTGTGTGGGGGGGGGGGTTGTGGAAATAGAATATTTATTGAGTAGGTTTTCCCTCTCCTCCGGGAGCCCAGGGATTACATGGCAACAAGCTGTACCATATACCAGCAGAACCATACGTTAGATTGCTACTAGCTGCTAGTATTATACCCTGTGGTCTGCTGCACAAATATGGTCAAACCTATGCATAGCATGAGTGAAACTGGCTTATTTTAATTAGTGCGTTTCTTATGGATAAAAAAAACCAATTTGACCAATTCTTTGCATCTGACTCTTTCTTGCCTTTCACGCTGAGGCTAATTATTATTCACCTGTAGCTTAACTGTAGCTCTGCGTTGAGGGAAGTTATTGCAGGTACCGGTCATTACAGTGAGTGATGACATTTTAACGGTACTGTGAAATAACTTGACCTTTAATTGAGCTATTAAAAGAGTCTATGATAGGTTAACTAAAGAGAGAGATTAAATGGGAGCCAAGCCAGCATCTATTTGTCTGTGTTGTACATTGTGTAAAGAATATTTAATATAGATATACAGTACAGCAATGCACTATGGAGATATAAATGAGTAGGTGAACAGCTCACGTACCAGTTAATGAGGGGAAAGGGAGAAATACTGTTGAGAAGGTACAGGTGACGTTCTACCACCCCTCCCAACATTATCATAGACTGTCATAATTACATTTGCAACCAAGCTGGAATATTAAGTGGCATACAA
The DNA here is from genome assembly GCA_038496675.1 of Rachycentron canadum. Classification (NCBI taxonomy): domain Eukaryota; kingdom Metazoa; phylum Chordata; class Actinopteri; order Carangiformes; family Rachycentridae; genus Rachycentron; species Rachycentron canadum. Next base: position 14,014,115 of record CM076651.1, read on the forward strand.
CCCATCTATCCCTGACAGCGACTTACGAATAGAGGGATTAAATATATTTATAATAGTGGTGGCACCAATGAAGGGTCTTTCATGATTGTTTATTTTGAACAAGGCTAAACCAATATTAATTCATTAAGTATCACAAGGATACAACATGGATCTATCATCATCCCACAATGGGTTATCAAATTTGGCTTGTGTGCCTTGTGTTTCCAATCTGTGCAAACAATACACAGCTGGGATTGATCTGCTGAGCAAGAATTGGGCAGAAAGGTGTTGAGCCAACATTCGCGTCGCACATTGGAATTGTACCACAAGTCAATTACCATCACATTACACACATAGAAGCAACTGAAGTGTGACCCCCTTCAATCACAAATCCCCTGACTCTGAAGCCCCACCATGCTGCAATGATTTGTGAAAGTTAGATTGAGGTGTGAGCAGGTAGGCTTTACAGAGTGGGGATTTAGTGAAGGTAATAGCTATTGGATCTATAGGAATCCCATGGAAGCCCTGCACAGCCCAACACATCCTCTTGAGATCCTGGCATCAAATTATACCACACTCATGTCACATGGCACAAGTCAAAGTCCAAAAGCCAATGCAGTGTGTCAATTTAAATATCACTAGCAATGATACAGATGCTGTTATATATCAACTATCCCCAGAATAAATCTATTAGTATATAGAGTTAATTATTTTTCTCCCTTTAGCCTGTCTCTGGATTGGTGCATAAACACAGTTTGTAAACTAGTTTTCTCTCTTTCTCTGGCTGGCCTTGATCACTTGTCAAGTCCAGACATCTTGAGTGGGTGTCCATTGGTCATCTTGCCTGATCTCATCCTGGCCTTCACCACCAGCCTCCCAGATGCCTCGTCTACCAGCCCACTGTCTCCACACCTCCATTAAGTCATCTATCTTCCTCTGCTCCACCCCTGATCTTCCCATCAACTCACTTGTCTTGTTTTGCTCTCTGTTTCACTGTCTCCAAGCAGACATCTCAGCATGTCCGTGTCATGTTGAGTCTCTTGTGTTTCATTCATTCTCGCTGATTCTGTCTGAGGCCTCAATCTGTTGGACTGGCTGCCTAACAAATGCAAGGTTACAAATGACCTTATCTGTTAAGGTGTAAAAGTTACAACACAATCAGAGAGTGAAAGTGACACATTTGTAGATAAAGCAAACCTTCTTTTGATTAAAAAAAACCCAGTGGGCAGACAAAATATCCAATAAAGCTTCTGCACCTACGGCAATGGTGAAACAGTCCATTTGATTCTACAGTCAGGAATGCAACCTGTCAAACATAGTGCCCATTTAGTAAACCCTAGCCACTGACTGGCCTGAGGCATAGTACCCGCCTGCCACTGGGCTTCAATAACTCCAAACATGATCAGGCATTCTGCAGCAATTCATTTACACTGCATTTTCATCTACCAGCAGCTCTGTTAGGATAAATTCCTGTTAGGTCAGAGCTCTATTTAACACAACTGTTTAAGGAGGCCACCTGACGGGTGTCAGATGGACCTCAGTGAGGTTAAATAATTGAGTTGAGTGAAAAGATAATTAATGGAGAATCAATGAACAAGCTGTGGAGGGGTTAGGAGAGGAAAGTATAGCAGGTGTTCAGGGGATCTAATCTAAGATATATAAATTATTTAGCAGTCTAAGATGACTTGAATGACAATATAGGAAATTAGGCAGGCAGACTTCAACATATATTCACCTTTGCGGTCTCACACATATAATCAAATGATGGATAATGATGAATGATTTTAAACATGTAGTTCTTCATCGCTCCAAATCAAGCCGAAATGAACAAGACTAAATCAGCCTTATTTTAACCATACAGTATACGCTCTACGATCCCACAGTAGCCTGTGTTTGAACAGTCACTGGCACTCTACACGTCCTGAGAGTGAGGTCTGAGTAAAGAGCATTTGCATGTTAAGTCCTTGATGAATGAATGAATGTGAAAAACCAACTTGAAGAATGTTTCCTGAATTTGGAGTCCTCTGATGAAATCCTTGTGATTTATCCCACCTCTCCTCTCCTCTTCCCCATCAGCCTCTCTGTCTTTAATTAGTGTCTGGGGAATGAGGGAGTGGATGAGTGGACTGTCAATTTTACATTCATTATTTATTTAGCTGAGGTGTAAACTGACTGGTCCACGTACTGACAGACATTTCTCCTGTGCTCTTTTGCACTTCTGTTTAGGCAATAATCAAGCTCTGTGTATGATACTTACTAATTAGACTGTTGCTTTTGGCAGCGGCTGCATTCTGCCACTTGTCATTTAGCCACGGTACATGTGGGAATGCAAATATCTGTAGCTGCAATTTTAGACGGTATAGCATGAATTCCCCTTAATGAGGATAAAGATTACTGTTTCATTCCTTTGCTGTCATGTTGCCACCTGCCCAGTGGAATGTGCTCAGAATCCGAAGAGCTCAATGTTGCAGAGGTCAATGAGAGTCAATGGTAACATAGGATGGTCAACAGTGATAAAAAGCTTTCATGATCGTGTGTGCACATGCATTCCGACACATATGTACACACTGTCTATATGCATGCATATAGACACACACATACACACCCATACACACACCCACATACATTTTTACTAACCTGTCCATTCTTCTTCAGGTCTGCCCACATGCTGGTCCCATCACCACCTCTCATTAGAACATGGTAGGTGAAGAAGTAGATGCCAGGAAGAGGGCAGGTGAACTTGCCAGTGGTAGGCTCATAGTAGTTACCTACGTTGGTCACTACATCATCAAACTTCAGTATTTCATTCCCCTCGTGCTGTTTGCGTAGCCCTGCATAAAAGGCAATTTTAGGAGTATAGATTGAGGGTGAATAGCCACCAGGACCTGGACCTGGGGGCCCCTGCGGCCCTGGTTTGCCTGGCTCTCCAGGGGGTCCTCGTGCTCCTGGAGGGCCAGGGATTCCTGGAGGCCCACGAATCCCAGACTTTATCTTCTTCCCAGAGTAATCCTGGGGAGGTGGAGACACAGCTGTCAACTCCTGGCCTGGCTGAGAGGTGGTGTACGGGTCACATACCATCCGGCAGCTTCCAAGCATTTCATAATGGCTCCCTGAATTTCCGGTGTTCCCCCCTTTGGTTGTGTGGACCAGCAGGGGAATGGCCACCAACAGTATTAAAACCATTGCCACACCTACAGCAGCACCAATGACACGTTTCCTGCGGCTGAGCCGCGAAGCGGCCAGCGTCAGGAAGTCCTCCTCCCCCTTGGCTGGAATAGTGCCGGCCAGGATGAAGCCTCTTAGAGAACCAGTTTGGTATGAAAAGATGAAGAAGGATGTAGAGAGGAGTGGGCGGTAAAGTGTGTCACTAACCAAGTATTAGAGAGAAGGCAAAATGCCAGTCAGGAAGGAAACTACCATATAAGAGGTTCCTAGAGGAATGATAAAGATGCCCACAGGACTGCAAGATAGACTTAAAGGCCTATACGTTTAAGAAAAAAAAAAAAAAAAACAGAAAAAACTTTATATAACACACTGTTTAAGGAAATTAACACAATTTGTGATGACGCACTACAAAAAACATATTTTATCTGATGAAGTCTGGTTCACCTTTTTTGACCTCTCTTGTCGTCCTCGAGTTCAATTCAATTTGCAGCATCAAACAGAAACCATGACTGGCACGGAGAGGGTATGTTGTGAAAGCTCAGCTTATCAAAAGTGTGATGAAATAAGAGCTGGTACCTAATGCAGCTCATTAAGGAGCAAGTGGGGGTACCATTTGTTTTGTTGGATGATGAGATAATTGTTTATTTTAAAGAAAAAATCTTCTTTAAAGTCCACCCTACAAAGCTCAGGATTTCACTTCATGTGGAGGTCTCACTTAATGCCATTATTATAAGTGACGAAAGTTCATCAGAGATCTTTTCTGGGGACAGTCATTTTATAATCCCCCCACTTTTATCTTATTTCCACCGTCCACATTAAAAAGGAAGCCAGTGACACTTTGGTCAACCTGGGTATGCTTTTGATAGATTCCTCCTCAGGCTATATTTGGATCTGAAATAATAGCAAAAACAGCAAATGCACTTAAGATTTGATTTATCACTATTATATACTTAATTTTAACTGAGATATAATTACATTACAGAATCAAAGAATGATTGAAATGAAATGATAAAACAAAAATAATACTTTAATGGTAATAATGTTTTCTGGAAATAAGAAAAATAAATATTTATTATTTAATTTTCTACATTATAAGTGTAGGCCTAAATTACACAAAATATAGAATTATCTACAATGTGCCACGAGCATGTTTCAAGTTCAATTTAAAACAGCTATAAAAGAAACAAACAAATCCAAAGGAAAAACTTACCATCTGTTTCTCATAATCCAAAAACATTTTTGAAGAATAAAATTGTCTGTACATCAGTCCAGTCCGCGTATCACCAAAACGACTGAAGCGCCAAACGGACAGCTGGGGAGCCGACGGGCGCGCAGGAGACGCCAGGAAAGTGATGAGAGTTTCTTAACCAGCGCGTAATCCCCTTTTTTCTTTCCAGGTAGAAATTGGAGTTTAAATGCCGCAAACTTCAGAGGAAAGGAAGCCCAGGAAATACCTGCTGCAACACTTTTCCGACCGCAAATTCCAAATAGTGGACACGCGGCAAATCTGACGCTCATATCCAATGTTCGTCCACTATAAAGCCTATCGCAGTGTTTGGTCCATGGGCAGTCCTAGTCGACACCTGTTAGAGCTCTCTCTCTCTCTCTCTCTCTCTCTCTTTCTCTCTCTCTCTCTCTCTATCTATCTCCCTCTCTCTGTCTCCCCCTCCCTTTCTAGTACCAGCATCATTAGTTGGCTCTTATATTTATGAATATTGAACTAGATTTCCAACACATGTGAGAGCTAATAACCACAGCAAATTTGAATTGTTAATTATTCATTTTTCATTATTGTTATTTTTGTGAGACAAAAATCAAATGGTAGGCTAAATTAATGTCACTGTCAAGTGATTCAAATCATGAATGCGCTGATACTTCCGACCTGTGTCTTGTTAGCCCGACATAGTTGTTAGAGGCAAACATGTTTGATAAAGTGCTGGAAAATGAAGGGAGATGTTTTCATCTTCTGTGTGCTATGGAAGGGAGGACAGGAGGGTGACTAAGTAAAAGCAGCCTCGGCATGATGTGTGAGGAATGGAGAGGAGACACTAAATGTTCCCCAGACCATTGTCTGTGTCTGTGACTCGCATCCCACAGCTCTAAAACCTCATTAGTGAGACACCCTGCCCCACACATGGTGCTGCTCTTTTTCCTTTACCTGAATCCTCACACACAACCGCAAACACACACACATAGACATATGCAGGTATACATAGACAAAGAGTTTTACACCATTAGTTGAAGGAAGGGCACGCTTTGTGTTCTCCTGTCAACTATTTTCACACAGTTGAAATGACTGTCGGGAAATGATATGAAGGCTGAAATCGTTTCCTACCAAGTTGCATTCACTGGTGATTGCATTTCATTTCAAGAACATCTTGGGCAGATTTCTAGCTCATATCCTAATTTCCTTGGAGCCTTGTGTCACCTGTCTGACAGGGAAAACCACAGATCTGTGAGTTTAAAGTTTAATGGCCGAAGCAGTGGTAGCAAGGGGATTAGGTCTACATACAGTATTGATGACTCTCTTTTCATCAACCACCTCCTCCTCGACCTCCTCTCTCCTCAGATGTGATGACCACTGTCTGGCAATAGAGGGATCATTCCGCCTGATCCCACCAGACATGGAGAGACGGATAATCACTGAGTTTTAAGATGGTTTTCCAAGGATGGGTTGGATTTACTGGGAAATTGAGGTGGGAGAGCGTGAAAGGTTTGGGGAGCTATGGCCTGTGATATTTCCACTGGGAAATGTTGGTGTAGCTGAGCAGCATAGGGACAAGTTAAATGCTGTGTCAGTCCCAGTTTGCAGGTCAGTCAGTCTGGCCCGCTAGAACAGTACTCAGAGGTCCTGAGCAGCACAGGGCAGATAATCATTGCCAACAGTCAGAGGCAATATGCTCAGGATTGGATTTTTAAAGCCTGTTAAAATATTACTGAGGTGATTAATATTGAAATATGCGCATGTCTTTCAGCTGTCTGTCTCTCTCTCTCTCTGTCTATTCTGTTCTTGATTTGTTCCCCTTAGTATTCAGACACACCTAAAACTTTAACATTATGTGCATTATGTTGATGGCATGTCTCTTCTTTTGTGTGTGTAATTGCTTTATCATTTCACTGACATCACCATGACTCACACAGTCTCAACTGTGGCCAATAGAAAAAAAGGGCCATAGGAGAATTAGAACTGGGGTGTTTGAGTTATTAGTTTGTTTAATAATTAATATCATATATTGTGATACACCAGGAATAAATCTCTGTCTTTTGTGCACAGGCCTGCATAATTTGATTTCTCTTCTGTTCTGTGTAAACAAGTAAGAGACGAGCAGGAACTTATTTATGGCCACATTATTCATGTTATATTTCTCTTCTGCTATGGCTGCTTTGTCTGTTTCTCTTAGACATACTAATTCTTCAGTTCAGCCATCCACAGTGAGATTTAAATAACTCCTAAATTTTTATGTTTTCAATTTATGAAATATACAGCAAAAAACATACCAAATCTTTCTTGCAAGCAAAGAGATATAATGGGTGGAACTACTTCAGCTGCCTCAGTCGGTGTTATATGTCACATAAAGATATGTGAGATACTGCAGTTTACTTTGAGATGGCAGCAATGTTACACAATCAACACCAGCACAGGGAGTGTGGTCAACACAAACTGAACATCAGCTCTGGAGAATGAAATGTGGTCCCCAAGAGGCACGTAGCTGCCGGAGGGCCGTCCCTCCCTAAGGAACCACTGCTCACGTCTTCCACAGTTAACACTGACAGGAATCCAGCAATCGAGATTTCATTCTTTGCTATGGAGATTACTGTCTTTTAAATCAATTTAGAGGTCATTAGGGACATAAAGAGGTGATTTGGGGATGTCTAAAATCAGGGACAACTGTACAGATGAGGAAACAAAAGATGCTGGAGGAAGACATTCACATCTCTGCATTTAAACTTGTGTCTGTACATGGAGACGTCCATGTGAGTCACTGTACATCTGGCGCTTATTTGCTTTGACCCTTGAAAATAAGGTTGTTGTGGAATGTATTATGGAGTAAAAAAGAAAAGAAATGGAGGTCTTGACACAAAGAAAATGTCACATTTTTAGCAAGATAAGTCAAAGATAAATACGAGGTTTTTTCAGGCCCACTTGTCCATGCATCACATTGTTCTTGCATGCTGTTATGAAAGGCATTTTCTCCCCAACTTAACTGAGCTTGTGTGTTTATTGTACAGTAAGTGTAGATTTGTAAGCATAGTGCAAGGGTGTGGATGTGTCTACATCCTGGCGCTGTGCTGTTTCATTAGGTTCTGATTATGGGGCCTGATGCAGAGTGACAGTGTGCAGATTGAGTTGCACAGCCACTCTAATTCTCTCTATTAATAACAACCCTGCGCACTGCCATCCTGAACCACATTTATTAATCACAATTTGTCATCTGTCCGATGCTCCACCCTCTCCTTCTCCCTTTCTCTCACCCTCCCTCTTCTTTAGCTGTGTTCTCCTCCTCCTCCATCCCTCCCAGCAGGGCCAGTTACTGCCTGTACCTCCCCACCCCCACCTCCTCCCTCCCCTCAACCCAGCCCTGTTCGCCTTCAGCTCAGAGACATGGTCCAGCATACAGAGGGATGTTCTCACTCTGCTCCCTCACTCACATACTGCTGTTTAACTGCACCCTGGAAGGAGTCAGATTAATCAAAATCTCTCCAGCTTTAATTGGCCAAATAACAGTTAACAACTTTGGTTTGGTGGACTCTTCTTGTAACAATCTACTGAAGATTACATTAAATTATAAATCTAAAACATTGATTTGCAAACATTTGTGATGCTCCTTCTTGGCTTTGCAACATATACCAATCTTGTAAAGTGTAATGCATCATTACAAAGTTGTTCCACCACTCGCTGAGGTAGCATCCAATGGCCTTTTGGAACACATTGATTCGTTTTAGCAGCAACCCAAGTAATCTGGAATTTCTATTTACACAAAACAGTGGCATTTAATCAATATGTATGCTGGTATATGCACACTGTATTATTGCATTATCGGTGAGAAAATATTCCCATACCTAAAATCACATTTCTGCTCATGCCTCAGTCAAATGGCCCTTGACCCCACTCAGAAAGATGATTTATGAGTCAGCTAGTCCCTGAGGTCCTGCTCTGCCACTCTACTCCTCAAACGGCTTTTATGCTTATTATATTGACACATTTAGGATAGTCATTTACCCTGAACTGCAATTTCATCACACATGAGAAGTTTTCTCCTAGTTTGTTTCTCTGGGAGTTACAACCATGTTGTGTGAGTCTGATTGTTAACTGCTGAGCACATCTGAAAAGCAATGCCTCCATTGTTGTGGGTTGAGGTTTTGTGGCAGCCGTGTTCTTCTAATTACAAAACCCTCCACCAACTTTCCCACTCCTCAGTGCAACACACCGCAACCAACAGCCCTCTCACACAGAACCAGGGTCCCTCTACTGTTTTCTTTGAGCAAAATGGGTGTTTGGGGGAAACAGAGGCGATTTTCATGTGCAAATGTCAGTCAGTCCGCTCCCAGCAATCACAGGCCCATCTTCTCCAGAGATCAGGGCTTGAGACACAGCCTGAATAATTTAGCAGCTCTGTGCCACCGTGCTTTAGGGTCGCAACCTTCTAAAGTGATGACAGAAAGACGTTGGCTGACTTCCCCTCCCATTCACTCCCATTACCACTTATTTACCGTTCCTGATTCCAGGCAGACAAAGCAGAAGACCACACTGGGGAAGAGAAATCATCGGCACTGTATAAATTGTGTCATAAAGCAGAGCACAACCAAACAATGACATTTTCACAGCATCCCCAAGTCAGCAGCGAGCCCCTCCTGTGCAACGCCGTGAAATAAACACAAGCAGCACACGTGATCATCCAAGCCAACAGTCACTAACAAAAGAGATGATGGACACACACACAGAGAGAAAAGGTCGAGAAGTGACACACAGCAGGGACAGATGTCAGGGCAAAAACTCTACTGATGTATGAAAGGTGTGGATTAAGATTCAGATACTGCTTGGAAAAAAAACATCCACATCTTCTATTTCAGGGAAAAAGAGATTACAGAGAATTTCAAAGGTATGACAAGGAGAAGCACAGAGACGTAGAGGACAGAGTGAAAGAAATTGATCTGTCCTTCTGTACAGACACACTCTACATTTCTATCATTCAGAGGGACAGCGTTTGGTCTGACAAGGGTGGTCATCACTCGTCTGCAGCGAGCCTCTGACAGCAACATGACGAGGATGAATGGACTGTCCAGCTATCCCAACCAAGACACATGCTGGTGGAGAAATTACACATTTATCCACCTCATAATTTCTTTCACACATGATCAAGTCCTTTGTATCTCTTGCTCAATTATCCTTCAGTTCTTTGACACATTTCAGCCACATAACATGCAGTCAAGAATCGGATTTGTAAATACACAGCATTTACCTCCTTATCTAGGACACATTATATGCTGCAGAATTCATATTTACTGACAAATTGGCATTGAGGTGTGATCTTTATAAAATTGTCTGTATGGAAATTCAAGATACAGATGCAAAAAAACAAAAAAAACAACAAAAAACACCATATCTGGCTCTGAATGTCTCCACAGTAAAGTAGGATAATGTTGGAATGTGAGCAAACAGCAGTGAATTGTGTATTAGTGATGCAGTGGGATGTTCCCATGGAGATGTCAATTGTGATAGCCTATTAGTTGAGCCAGTGAGATGCAGGATCGCTAAGACACACTGTGAAGAATGAACAGTGTGTCCTGCTTTTCTCTCCACCCTTCCCTCTAACCTGTTGTCATGCACCGCAGCAATACAGTCAGTCAAGTCAAACCTGGTCTGGTTACGCTGTATTTATGAAGAGCTTAAAGTGTCAATGGGCATGTGGTTTGACCTCATGTCATCAGAATGCGCTGCAAGGGCAGGCAGAGGGGAAGGGAGGACATGAGAGATCCCTCTGAATTATTGAGAGTGATTATTTGGTGACTTATGGTTGGTGGCTGTCAGGGACCGCATGATAAACTGTGCCAAGCAAGAATTACACTTTCTCATTCCTCTGTTGTCTATTTATCTGCCTTTCTCTGCCTGACCACCTCTTCACTACCGTACACTCATCACCTTACCTTCACTGTCCTTGTACTTTTAAGTTCTCAGATTGACTTTTGGGGATAAGTGTCCTCAAAAGTCCTGTAATGATTCAGCACGATAACTGTTTTTTTCACTTTTGGTTTTCTTATGCTTTTTTTTGTTAAACCTTTTTTAGCCAAGCTATGATAGCACCATGGATCCATGGATGGCAATGTTGTTCTGTTGGTTAGTTTAATGCTCAGTCAGTACATCACTTTGGGCTCGACTGGATTATCTCAACAACTATTGCATAGATTGCCATGAAATTTATATTTTACATGTAAATGGTCACCAGAGGATGGATTCTACAGACCTTGGTAATCCTGTAAATTTCCCTCTAGCACCACAAGCAGCTCAACATTTTCACTTACCCTGTGAAATATTTCAGTGTCTGTGTCAACACAAAGTCTTGACAAATACAACTTTGTACAGATGTTCACGATTTCCAAACGTTGCATCTAAATGATTTCTATTATTCCTTGACCTTTCTTCTACCACGACCTCGAGGTTGGCAAACATTTATGTCCTATTCAGGACGAATTTCACTTTGTCCTATACTTGAGATTATGACCAAGTATCTGTAAAACCATAGGTGTGGTGCTGCCAGAGCACACCATTTTTATCCTTAAGTGATAAAATAAAATATCTGCCAATTGCATAAACCAATGGAAAATTAAATACATTTTTAAGCATATTAATCATCACTGTCTATCGTTAATGTGTATGTCATGCAAGTGAGCTAAACAAATGAAATGATCAAAATTGGTGTATTGATTGATTTTTTAACATTCCCAGTAAAAGTTGATGGCAGCCTTTGAGCTGCACATTGGCTTAAATTGTCAATTATCCTTTCATCCAGCATTCACACTTCTGACAGTTTCTTTATTTGTTATGCATTTGCAAAAAAAACATCACAGAGTCAACTTCTTACACTTGGAAAGCATGTGCAGCGTCTAGTCCTGGAAATGAAAGCTATCTTAGCCACATATTTATAGCCTCATCGATACATTCTTACACTGCAACTTAACGTCATAGTTTGGGTTATTTGAAGTGGGGTTGTGTGACATAGTCATGCTTAGTTCGCGTATTGCCTGCAGTAGATCCAAATCAGCGAGCTGCCAGTTTGGGAAAGCACAGCACACTAGCAGAGGGATGTGGTCGTGTGGACAGAGCGAGCTGAAAAAGCATGCTTTAGGAAGTTTTAAGAAATTCCCACTGAACAATCAAATATTGGTATGCTTCATTAAACATATTTTCAGTGCTTTACCTCCTCATTAAAACAAAGTTAAGTTTAGCTCTTTCTAATTCACTCGGCTGACCTCTACCTGCAGGATAATACAGTCCACGCAGTTAGTGTGCTTGTGCACGGGAATGCGTTGGTTCAGCAGTGAAGAAAAATGTAGTACCAAAGGAAAGTGTTGTTTTGACGCAACCATTATGTATGCACTTATCCGTGCAGGGTCATGGGCTGGAGATAACATGCAAACAGCCCACAGAAAGGCCCCTGCTGACCCTGAACACAGCAGTACATCAGTCTGCTTGTGTGCCTTGTTCCTTGTTGCCTCTCCTGACTGGCATCATGCTAATAGTATTTTTTGAGAAATTAGAGATTAGTGATTTAATGGAGATATGGAGAATTTATTAAATGATGTGTTTTTAGGAAATGATGGACGAGGGGAGTGACTATGCACTGAAGGGGAACTAAATGGCTGGCAGGGGCCAGTGCGTATAGCCCTGACCATAGACACCAGAGTGTGGGCACCAGGGTTTTAATCTAACTACCAACTTCCTGCATCTACTTCACTGCAGACAGTGCAGGAATTGCAGAACAGAAGGGGACAGGTGTGATTTGGTGACGCTGAGAATTAGGTTGTAGCATTGCTCTGAGTAGGGGGTTGGTGGTACAAGGGAAATTATTATATACTTGATAATGGAGCTGGGTTGATTCCCCAGTCTGATGCAGTGCTCATTGTTGGTTGAGTCCACTTAACGAATGGATAAATTGATGGATGATGAGAGGACACACACACAGCAGAAAAGAATTTGACTTTGGTTGAGCCCAATAAAGGTAAGAACTCTCACAATGAATAATAATTCTCCCATGACAATGAAGTTTGGGGTTCTTCAAGACTTTTCATGGAATATGCTTATCCTCTTGCTTCTTCTTGAGTGGCTTTGTTTTTCTTTTTAGCGTGCGTATACCAGGAGACCTATTTCCCCATTTCTAATTGACATTCCCTGTTGCATAATGTTTCTAACTGACTGATCAGGTATCAGAGATGGAGTTCTTGTGTAAATGCAGTCTGAATAATTCATACAGGGCTGTCAGAGAGAGAGAGAAGGGGCATTTTAGAAATCAGCTCACTAGGCCCCTGACCATGAATAATTGATCTGAACTGATTAAAGTTTGCCGTGATTACCCCTCACCTCCCCAACAGATAAAACGCCACACCTGTGTTTGCTGTCTCTTAACTCACTTTCCTTTTTTATATTCTCAATCTTACTCGTACCACGTGGTCACGCTGTGTGTGCTGGAATGTAAGACACTTCAGTATTGTTATTTTCTCATATTGTCAGTTGAATTTCCAATAACAAGCTGAGTTTCCTCTCCCTCACATGTATTCATAGGTGAGCCCAAGCAGAATACAGCTTATCAAACATTGTTTGTTTGTATTCAGAGAACAGTGTGCTACTGTTCTTCTTCTTCTTCCCTGATGAAAAATACAATTAATCTATGTTTTAACTGCAAGTTTAAATATTAGACCTTCATTAGCAGCTGTTGAAGTGCTGAAAAACACATTTTTCTTCTCTTCGCCCCTCAGGCAGTGGATCATCAGTTAGTCTTAGACTCAAATACAAATTTTCAACAAGCATACTGTTTGGTATGCTGTAACACTTAAATATATTAGGCTCCCAGCAGAGCTACCTTGATGAACTTGTCTGCAAATCTACACATCACAAAACATACATGCACACGGTCTCATAGCAGGCTCATTCTGCGTTGGGACTGCTTCTCACTTTCCTTAACCTTCAAAGTCCATCTAAGGATGGCACTTTGATCTGTGTTCCAGAGCCAAAGAAAGAAATGTGTGACAAAGAGCGGCTTGAAGGAGGAGGGAGGCAGAAAGCAGGAGGGAGTGTGGAAGAGTGACAGCTAATGACAATAGCTACAAGCTGTGACCTTTAGAGGGATCACACAAGCATGACGAACCAGGCTCAAGGTGACAGAGAAACCAGCTACTTTGGAAGAGGATGTTAAGGACATTAAAGCTTTGTGCGTCTGTGGCTTGGCAGTCATGTTGCAGCAGTAGTAATGAAGATTATGGGTACAAGGGTGATCAATAGCACTGTAAGTTTTGTCAGAGAGCAATGGTTAACTGTCTGTAAATGCAGTTAAAGATATAGATAGATCAGTCAGACAAAGCGACAGTGTGGGAGAACAGCAACACCCGTTTAACCATTATTTATCCAGGGAAGGTCAACTGTGCACACTTGCTCCTTCACACTACTGGTACAGGACTCTATTCACACACACACACACAAACATTTTCAATCTTGCATCTCTTATAAGATGCTAGATTTCATTTTGCATGTTTAAGTGGACAACATGCAATTTCATATGTTTAAAATAGAATTTTAATATTTTTGAAATTTTAAAATTTCAAAAGTTTACTGCAAACAGTTTTCCAAACATTTTTAAACTGTTGTAATTCTTTACAAGTAGCCATTGCTTTCTCTAAATATTATTTTATGAGAACATCAATGAAGCTTGAGATTTGCATGAAAAAGGAAATCATTGCTAACATTCTGTTTTCAGAGATATTGCTGGGTAGAAATGCATGCGTAAAGTCTGCAGCATGCAAGCACCTCAGTTGAGACTTTGAGCTAAATACTAACATTAGCATAACCTGCTCATGATGACAATGCTAACAAGCTAATGTGCAGCAGGTACAATGTTTACAATGTTCGGTTTTTTAGTTTTGTATGATAGCATGCTGACTGAATAAAAAAACATGGAACACTGTCTGATTGATTTGCAAAGTTTTGATACCAGACCTTCATCAGGAAAATAGTTTCATGATAGCATGCTAACATTTTTCAAGCAAACTCAACACAAAGTACAATTTGAAGGCATTTCATCATGAACCAAAGTACTGGAGAAAATTTAATTTTCACCTGATTAGATTGGATCGACAAAATGATCCTAAAGAGTGTTTACTAAATTCCATGGTAATTCATCCAGTAGTGGTTGACAAATCTCTTTTAAAACCATCAATGTCAAAACTGATGGCACAACTGAAAACTTCAGGGGATCATTGAAGTCATTCCATCCTCAGGAGATCATGAATGTCTACAAAATGCCACGCCAATCAAACTGATGACCTCTGATCCAAAGTGGTGGACCAGCCAACTAAGAGACAATGCCATCCCTAGAGCCATGATGCTAGCATCACTAAAAACATGAGGTTATCCTCCAACATTTATAACCTCTACCAAGGATGTCATGTATCTATATTTATCTGTATTTGTAGGTAGGCATGGAGCAAAGAAAACCCCATTCAATTTTACTTTTACTATTTATTATGAATTTGACTTGGTCTTGGTGTTGGTCTGTATGTTGTTAGATATTGCCCTATTCACTCAGTGCCCTTCTAGTTCCCAGAAGAACATTTAAGCTGAGAAGTAAACCTTTAATGGAAACTATGACCAAATTTATTACATTACATAGTTTCTGGATTGGTTCAAGCTGCATTCGAAGATAAGTCATTTTTCTTCCAGCAAAAAGCGTGTCTGTATTTGTCAACAAGGTTACACAAAAAGTGCTGGACCAATTTGCACCATGATTTGGTGGAGGTATGGGGCATGGACCAAGGGGGAAACCATTCAATTTTGGTATGGATTAACACATAGACCATTTATCAACCATTTTTTTTCTTAATTTCCCAAAAATAATATATGGTTCTTGATGTCAAAAACATTGATATAGAAAAATAATTATCTTGTTTGGTGTATGTGTTTGTATGTGAAAGAAAGCACACAGTATTGTTTGGCCTTGGCGATGGTACGTGCTCCACTGAACACTATTTTAAATTCAAACTGTGAGAAGAATTCACAATGAGGAGTAGATTAGTGTGATGTTCCTCAAAATTGCACTCTTCAGACAACTCCATGCTTTATTCGCCAAATGTTGCCTTCATTGGGGTAAAAACTGTCAAAAAATGTGACAATATGCTCTTTGTAATAGAAGACCTTTCAGGTTTGATGTTTTTGTAGGTTGATTTTTCATACAGAACTCAAAGAAATGGAACCCAAGGGCCCAATGTATAAAGTAGAAAATCAAAATGAAAATTTATGCAATGTTTTAGAAAACGGTCAACATGAATGTTGCCTTGAAATACACATAAAAGGCAGCCGTCCTCTTGTATTCAGTCGAAGGACATGCGTCAATGAGTCTAGGTCATGTTTAGGTCAACATATGGCTGTCAAGTAAATACAGAAAATTAATAGCCACCATTGTCACTGCATTGGTTGTTTCATCACATCAGTCCTATCAGGTTCAGGTCTGAGAATAGGTGGTCCACAGTGCAAACCCGATATACACCTTTTGAAAAAAAAAAGGAGGGGGCAGATGGGGTGTACAGGAAGGATGTGTCCGGTTCAGGTCCCTGGTGGAGGTTTTCAAGTGACTGGGCGCTCTGTCTGTCCTGTCAGCCCTGAGCAAACACCCCATTCTAAAAAGGAAGAAGGGAAAAAACTCCCAGATAGCATCACACACGGCTGGCCAGGGCCTCACCAGCAGTCCACTTGTCTGCTTTCCCTCTGCAGAGCCTTCACAAGAGACGGGAGGAATACTAAGAGAGCAGGCATAGATTTTCTGCTGGGGGTGTGGAGGAGGAGAGGGAAGTGCTGTTGCAGGGTGGTCGGGTTGACTGCCCGCATCAAACTCCCTTCCTTTTCTCTCACCCCTCTCCCTTTCTCCTCCTCTCCTTCTCATCTGCCTGGCTCTGGAGGGACCCTCTGTTTGTCAGCCAGGCAGTGGAGCGTCTCCCTCTAACCCCACCCCCTCCCGGTTTTCTATCTCTTTCACTTTCTTTCTCATTCTCTCCCTCTCTCTTCCTCTCTCTCTCCCTTTAAACCTCCAGCTCTCTCGTGCTCTGTTTCTCTTGTCTTTTCACAATCCCTGTTTCTTGCTTTACTCGAGTCTGTTATACAACCTCCTCACTCCTCCTTTAAGAGTATTGATAAAGTCAATACTGATTGGAGGCAGAGTGAGACATGATAGAAGGTGATAAAGAGAGTAAGCTGTTTTGTGCAGGACCTATGAGTAGCAGTAGAAGAGATGGTGGAAGTTAAATTGATGTAAAGAAATTCATCTAATAAGGTTTGTAAGAAAAATAGCAAGTTGGCAAATGAGAGACAATGGGGGTTCTTTCAAGCTGTCAGATCACCTATAATACTAACAGGCCTGTTTGTTTAGCTGTAAATAGTTGTATACATAGTTTTTGTTTTATTAGCTTTTGAGATAATAGTCTCTGATTTTTCTGCCAACACCCCATGACGATGGAGGTGGTTGGAATTTTATTAGTGGTGCTCACAGCACCACTAATAAAAAATCCAGACTAAACCCAGACTAAAGGATTTTATTTTTAGGAAGACAAATAACTGATGAATTCTATTACTATTATTTTCACTCACACATAATTAGAGTAGAGGCAGAAATCTCTTGTTTTCATAATTTGGAAAAAACAACAACATTAACTTCAGCCTCTATTTTCCCAATCTGAACTGAACAACCTTCTTTTTCTCCCTGGCAGACCCTCTTCTTGAATCCTTACCTCTCTACCCCGCTTTCCTCTCAGCCTGTCTCCTTTACTCCTCTTTCTGTTTCTCTGCCGCTTTTTCAGGCCCAGCCAAGGCCAAGCTCACTCCACGCATGTTTTGAGATTAGAGGGAGAATGTGGGGCTCTATTGATTTTTGAAGCTGTGGGATGACAAGTTTGGTCTCAGATCCCCCTGTTTACATCTGATTCACTGCAAGCCTCTTGTGGTCATAGGGAAAGGAAGGAAAAAGGGAATCATAGAGAAAAAGCACCAGTGTTTGAAGACGATGGTAGTCATTCTGCCTTGCTGTATGTACAGGCATTTATACTCTATATTATCCACATCTTAAGTACTATTGTTGAGGTTTGTATTTGTCAAAGTGCCGGGGGCAGTCCATTGTGGCACTCCACTGATCTGCCAGGTCAGATTGCAGCGAATGCTTAAACGGAGGAAGGTGAGTCACAGTGGCATTTGGATGAGGAAGCCCCAGTGGACAGAATCTATCATGCCTGCAGATGTGGCCTGCAGCTGGGGTAGCTGGATCACAAACTGACACAACAAGGGAATAGCAGGAGTAAAGGGGTGCCATTGTTTATTCCTGTGACTCAACACCATCCCATTAAAGGAAAGTCCATCCACCACATGCAGGAGAAACAATGGCGAGGTCCCTCTCCAAGCAATTAAACTTGACACCATTTTTTGATCTCTCAGCGTTTTGTCAGACAAACCTCTGGCTCCGTGTGACCTTTGACCACTTAGCTTATTCCCCCTTATTCTTTAAGGCAGGTCACACAGGAGGAAGTGTCAAATGTGATTTCCATATGGGTCCATTTCGGTGAGACAGACATAGCAAACATGCATCTTGTTTTGTTTTCCTCGCTGTCAACCAGGTGTGTAGCATTTCTATCTTTAAGGATTCTATGCACCACTGGATATATAAATCAGTCTTTAACTGGGTGCTGGTGTCACTGAAATGTGGGCATTAATAGTTGACAGTCTATTGACTGGCCTGCCAAGTCTTGTTAGACGAACTAGCTGCTTTTCCAAGACCAAAGCCTACATCACAACCCTTTATACCAACAACAAACTTACTTCCTCCCCTGCAGCTATTTATCTACCTCTCAATTCATGTCACCTTTCATTTCTCGCTATTGTTTTCAGCTGTCTTCTTGGCTGACCCCTGGTCTCTCTTGAAAGATGCATGTGGATTTCTGGCAGCTTGCTGTTTTTTTTTTCCTACCAACATGCCACGGTTCTATGATTGGCCCATGAAGCTTTCTTTGAAGCTTCCCTGCATCCCCTTAACATCTTGGGTAACATCAAAGTCCACACATTACAGGGGTGCAGAGTTCAACTAGGAGCCACTGTGATTCAAACATCATCTCTCATTTTCCCTTTTCTTTTTTCTCCTCTTCTCTGGGGGTCCTGTTTCTGCACAGTGCTGCTGAAGGCGAAATTTAGTGAGCGGGGGAGAAAAGAGGGAAGAGGAGGAGGAGGCAGCGTCTCTTCCTGCGTTTGTGTCCATCATGTGTCATGGCCGCTCTTGGCTTTCATGTTCTGTCTGGCTGAGTCTCTCCTGCTCCAGCAGTCTCTGTTTCCTTGCTGAAAATCTGTGTCCCTCAGAGGCAGGAGACGCTCTCTCCTCTGCATCCATTTCAGCTCAGCTCAGCGTAGCTGGGCTCCGCTTTCACCTTGCTGACACCAGCTCCTCAGCAGACACCTTTTCCCGACATGGGCTCAGGTGGCTGACAGGCAGCTGTCCGTACGGATAAAGCAAGAGAGGACACACACTGTACTCTGAGTCACCATCGCTGCCTACTTTTCTCACACCTTTGCTATTGCCACCTCTTTGATTTAGACAGTTCTCCTGGAAGCATCTCTCGCTACCTCCAAAAAGAAACATTCAACATTTCCTTTGTTTTTACTGAGGTTTGATTGAAGGTTACATTTTATTTTTTGCATTTTGTAGTTTCATTCTTGTTTGTCAGGTTGTTTTACTTCAGCAGCTAATAATGTCCAAAAAAAAACACAAAATGCCCCTTTCAACAGTTCATGTTGCTGCTGATTATGTAGAATAATTTTACTTGCTGCATCTCAAGTATGGCTAATTGTTTAGCCTAATATAACAGATTTGGATTCTACACAAGTAGTCTGTGTTTGATTACCACGGGAAAGAAAAATTCAGTCGCAGGGGCCCAAAACAAGCCAGTGGCTGATGAAGACAAATGTGCAAACACATGTTGGCAGAATTGCTTTTTGGTTGAGCGTGATCGGCTACGCTCAGGAGGGCGGAACCAGGAGTTGTGATTTATAGTTTTGTGCTGTCCCTGGACCACCACTGTCTACTGCCTCCCACTACTGTAATTACCACGTGTGTCTATTAGAATAGTACCGCTTCCCACAAACCTTTGCCTCAGCCGGAAGGAGAGAAGAGGAGAGGAGAGGAGAGGAGAGGAGAGGAGAGGAGAGGAGCGTTATCACTTCACAGATAGTCTTGTTATTCAAACAGTGTTCTCTACAAAAGCATGATACAGAGGAGGAGTGGAGAGCAAAAAGACACTGCAGATGATGAGATAAAGGTCAAAAAGACCCATCCTGAAAGGTTGAGGGGTGTATTGAAAGTGGGAGAATAAGGACAGAAACAGTTACCCTTCTTAAGTAGGTCATTTATGACGTTACTGGGATGCTACAAACATAAAAAATTGGTTACATATATATATGTATGTATATATGTATTTTAACAACTGTTTACACCAAAGGCTGTTCGGCCTTTTAGCACTGTGTGATGCTGCAGGCCAACTCTTAATTAAATCTGGATAAAATTTGAAACAACATCAGGATTGCTGTTGACATGCCATTTATGTAGCTTCAACTGCAGATTTTAACAACATCTTCAATCTTGTTTTACACTACATGTCCTCCTACATTGTTTCTCCATCCCTCCCAAGTGATCCAAACTCTGCTGGTCTGGATTCAGTTTGCTTTGCCTTGGGCATTATAGCATCTCCTAGTGGGCAAACTGCCCGCTCTTTTCAGTCTCATGAAAATGAATGCTCTGAATAATGTGATTCAGTCAATACCTTCAGGTACCTTGACAAATAAGAGAACTTGACATCTCCTGAGCTTGTTTATTTGGTGGATCTCTGCAGTTTTTCCATTATGGATCATTTTCCTCTGCTGTTTTACATTCAGGGTGTGTACACAGCCCACACATTCGTATCTATCTGCATAAATTACAGTTTTGATAATAAACCATTTTACATAAGGTAACTGGATTTTTTTCTCTTTCTCAAATGAATCATTTTTTTGTTAAATCTACCTAAGAAGAAACCAAATCACCTTTTTCCTCTTCATGAGAGCTCTGAACCTGTAATGAGACCTGGCACTGAATTCTGGTCAGTGTCATTTATGCTGTAATTGGCCTAAGGGTGTAAAGGGCAGCCATGCATCAGAGAAGACAGAGAACTAAGTGGCTTACAATGACAGCACTCAGAGATTGAAATACAGTTCCAAACTAAATAGAGTTTATAAGCATTTGACCTAACATGCATTATGACTACAAAAATATGGTTATTATTACACAAATAAATATACACATGCATAAATTAATTCAATTTAATAACAACATATTTCATTCTGTCCCTATTTTTCTAAATAACATAAAAATAAAATGTGTTGTTTTTTAACCTAATTATTTTTATTATGTTTTCAGCCAAGACTGAAGCACAGCATCTCAGAGTTTTAAAATCTATAAAGCAGTCTAAAATCACAGAACAAGAAAAAAATGATTTTAACCAAAAATTAGCATTTACTATATTTGTGCCTGTAACTTGATGATTTGAGAATAATAACTAAATCAGAATGGTTAAAGAACAGTAACCATTTTATTTTTGACTAGCCCATGTAATTTTTCAGTCTTGTGCACAAACTTAGGAGTACATATGGCAGGATCTATCCATCCATCTAATACAAACACCTGGGTTCCAGATATAACAACATAATCCTACACCTGAGCTTGAAAATCTCTAATAATGCCAGTATTATAATATATAATATAATATAATATAATAGTTCACAGCCTCTTTTCTGATTTAAATTGTGAAAAAAAACCAAGGGTGGTCTGTGTTTGTGTCCCACATGAGTGGCTTCTTACATAGTCTCCCATCATTCATATTCATTAATTTATTCCACTGTTTACTCATCCAAGGAGCCCAACACACTTCCAACCAATTTCTCCTATTACAGGTGAAGTTGCAGCAAATGTACCGACAAACAGTAAATATATTATAGACCTAAATTGAAACCATTCACATCCTTTGTAAATTTGAAATCCTAACACCCCACATCTATATGTTATATACAGAATAAACAAGGTATTGGCAGCAGTTTGAAATGGTTGAATCAAGGGTCACATGAATGATTGGGGTTACACGGGGGATGGGGTTGTTCTGTTCACACTGATATCATAGCTCATTAGAGAAATAACCATGGTTTCAATTGATCTCTGTGACCACAAGCTCAAGAGGTTCAGGGTGAATTTGTGAGCCATTGATTTCTATGGCTTATTAAGGTGTGAGTATCTTACTATACAGAGAGACGTGAAAGTAAGATTACCAGGAAATAGAGGTATTGATTGGGTCAAGAAGTTGGGTCTTACATTTCAAATTCCACCTGGGAGACAGGATTTGACAATGTTGACTGGAAGATATTCTGATTAGTCCCAATTCCCTTGGTCATGTCTTTTAAAAGAATACAGAAAAATTATCTTTTCTTACAATAAATATTACTGATAATAATACAAAATTTTAGACAGATGAAGCAGAATGGCCTATGTCAGTATTATGTTATTGTGTATTATAGGTATGATGCCACTGCTACCTAAGTAGCAGCATTTTAATGTTGTACCCGTTGGGTCGCTTAACCAGTGGCATGGCACAGAAAATCTGGTTTCCGCTTTTAATTCATTCATTGTCACACCCATTTGAATTACTGTATCAATACTAAACTTCTAATGTTTACAATACTAATAACATAAGATTTAAGTCATAATAATTAATAATATAACAATTTATAATAATTTTAAAAATAAGGGCCCTCACCATATTGGGTAGTTTGCTCTACTATTCTCTTTCCCAACTATACAGCTGTATATAACATTATATTTTATTAAGTGATCATATGTAAATATGAAAATAACCTATAGAGCTACCTACCACCGCTCTGTCAAATAACATTAGAGAAGTAAAAAGTACAGTTATTATATCATTAGATTTAAATTATATAATTGATATTATATATAAACATGTAATTAAAGAGTGAATCCTGAATGACATGAGTGGATGCACTAAGTTACAGTCCATCACTGTCCGTGTTGATGTCCGGCAGGTGGCGCTGTCGCTGCGCGTGTCGTCTGTCCCCCTTGTGTGACGACACCCGGAAGAAGGAAGCGTCAAATTCATTTCTACGTTTTGCCTTCTCAACACAACTAGGTGGTGAGCAGCTGCATCCTGGATGCATAACAAAAACATAAACCTCAGCTGCTTGTTTAACGTAAGTTTATCTGTATGATTATATCTGTCCAAACGCAGGAATTGTTCGTTTGTTTGACCATCGTTGCGAGATGTTCACCGGACTGCCTGTTGTGTTGTTGACAGATTTGCTGGTGATCGTGCTCACGTCAGAGCCTGCAGGAAAATGTCTGGTCGGGACGGACCCTGGACTTTTTTTGTGGCCGCACTCGTGATCGTATTTCTGCTGGATGCTGTTGTTTTTGCGCAGGCGAAGGTAAAAACCCGCAGCTCCACACCTGCAGGACACAAACAGAAACTGCTTGACGGAGCCTTTTAAACAATCATTTCAGTTCCCTCAAAAATGAAGAAAATAGCAGAAAGTATTAAAAGCGTTAACATTAATTTCTAAAGGTCTGGAATATTTTGGTAGTTTGCCTTAGGCGGTAATGTTGGTATGTGAAATGTATTGGTATGTGATTTTAGCAGTAAAAGCTGGAGAGAGCTAGTATTGCAGACCTTTGAAGCATTCATATGTGGACCTTAAATGGATCAATTACTAAAATTATTGGTAAGTCCAGGATGTTTTTTTAAAGATTAACTGATCAATCTTAATTAATTAATCAACAAAAATCATTGTTATATACTGACAGACTGTCAGAAATAAGTGTCAGTAAATAATAATAACTATAGAGCATATCATCTACTACCCTGTATGATTTGGAAGAAATGTATTTCATATCTGTCAGTGGGATTAAAAAAGGTCTTCAAAAATTTTAGTAACTTTGTGAACTCAGCAGAAAACACTGGGTTATGAACAATTGTGTTTCTTCCCTTTTAGTAGAAGAGATGATGAAAATGAGGAAAAGAGAAGAGGAAAATGTCAATGCATTATTAATTTTATAAATCATATACTTTTTTTTGGTTATATTTTCTGGCCAGTAAACTTAGTTGAGAGGGATATAACAACAAATAAACAACAAGCAGTGTTGAATATATACAATTGAAATGAAAATCATGTAAATCATACAGGTGTTAGCTTAGAAAGCAAAATTTGACATTGTCATTGTAAAGTAGAATTCATCCATATGAAATTTGGTCAAAATATGTCAATTAGGTTAAAAATGAGAGCAAGAATTCCCAGTGTTTCCAAACAATACATTTATCAAAAGTGATGTTGCTGGGCTATTTATCGGCAATACATTTCTGTTTCCACAGTTTTGTACGCAGGAAAGACAAAAAGTGCAGTGTTCAGTGCTCATAAGTTTTTAATGGATGGATCAAAGGTGTAAAGACAGATACAGTTTTTTTTAATAAGGGAAACAAAGGACCAGTGATACTAGAAAAAAAAAACAGATGTCTGAGTTATAATGTCAAATAAGCAGTTGGCTAAGTTTGGGGCCACTTTTGCTCATTTCTTTTGCAGAGCTTTGAGGATGTTCGCTGCAAGTGCATCTGCCCTCCATACAGAAACATCACTGGCCACATATATAACCGGAATGTCTCCCAGAAGGATTGGTAAGAAAAACCCTCTCTTTAGACTTAGAACACATCATCAACACATCATCTTTGAGATGTTTCTACACCTAGGTTGGAGTCCACCTGTGGTAAATTCAGCTGATCAGATGTGAGATGGAGAGGAACACACCTGTCCATATAAGGTCTCATAGGTGGCAGTGCATTTCAGAACAAAAAACAAGCCATGAGGTCAAAGGAACTTCCCACAAAGCTCAGAGACAGGGCTGTGTCAAGACGCAGGTCTGTGGAAGGCTTCAAAATATCAGCTGCATTGAAGGCTCACAAGAGCAAAGTGATTTTTAAGTGGAAGAAGTTTGCGACAATCAGGATTCAAGATGGATGCTTGGCTAAAGTGAGCAATCACAGAGAAAGGACTTGGTAAGAAAGTTGACCAAGAACGTCTCGAATGGTCATTCTAGTTGAGCTCCAGAGATCATGCGTGAAGATGGAGTTGAACTCTTTCGCCTTAAATCCAAGCGCTGTGCCTGTAAGAAACCAGGTACCGATCATCACCCGCCCAATACCATCCCAAGAGTGAAACAAGGTGGCAGCAGCATCATGCCGTGGGTTTTTTTTTCAGTGGCAGGGACAGGGGAGACTGGTGAGGGTTGAGGAAAACCTGAACGAGCTATCTCTCAGTAGAACCTAAGCACAGAGATATCCGCAATAAAAACAGGTGAGACAGAATGCAGGAGTGACTTTAGGTAAACTCTGTGAATGTCCTTGTGTGGCCTGGGAAGAGCCGTGACTTTAACCCAATTGACAAATGCCCACTGACGGTCCTCATCCAACCTGACAGAATTGGGGAGAATTTGCAGAGAAAAATGGCAGAAAATCCCTAAAGCCAGGTGTGCAGAGCTTGTTGTAAGAAGACGGCAGTAAGAAGTAATGCATAAAGGGTCTGGATACTAATGTCAATGTGATAGTTCATCATTTCCTTTTCCATAAATAAATAAAACTTAGACTTTGTTATTTTGAGCTATTGCATGTCGTGAGGGGGGGAAATTAATTTGAACAATTTTAGCATTAAGCTGTATCATAACAAAAAGTGAATGGTCTGAATATATTCTGAATGCACGTAATTACATCACTGCACAATTGTTTTACAGTAACTGCCTCCATGTAGTGGAGCCCATGCCGGTGCCTGGCCATGATGTTGAGGCTTACTGCCTGTTGTGTGAGTGCAAGTATGAGGAGCGAAGCAGCAACACCATCAAGGTATTATAGATCATTTTCTCTTTAAGAAAAATAACATCAAGTTAGTTTCTTCATTTAAATGTGCATGTCACAAAAAATGTCACATCAAACATTATGAAGTCCATTTAATTTGTCAACTTAATCAATTGAAAATGTATTTTAGAGAAACGTGTGCAGGAAAATCAAAGTTTGCAGAGAATTGACTGGCTGCTTCTGCCGTTATGCATCAGAAATGGAAATGCTGACATTCTATCAGCATCTCAGAACTTTTTAATGTCTAAAACCCAAAAAATGCTCAGGAAATTGTCCTACACACTAACATCTGCATAGTTTTCACAATGAGTTCTGCAAGAGGTTGGTGCCGACATGTCAGATTCACATTATTTACTTCTAAATGTTTTTTTATCCCGCCTATCCCAGGTAACCATCATTATTTACCTGTCTGTTGTGGGTGCACTGCTGCTCTACATGCTGTTTCTGCTACTGGTTGATCCTCTTATCCGCAAACATGACCCCTACACCCAGCCCCTGCACAATGAGGAGGACTCTGAGGTAACCATTTAAACAAATAACACATATAATGTATGCTTAAACACATACACAACAGTCACACTTGAATGTGTAGTCCTTGATTTTATTAAATTCTTGGTTTGTGAATGTGTGTTCAGGAGATGCGCCCGCAGGTGGACAGCAGCCAGGCGAGAGGAAACACAGTGCTGGAGCGGGTTGAGGGAGCACAGCAGCGCTGGAAAAAACAGGTCCAGGAACAGCGCAAGACTGTTTTTGACCGCCACAAGATGCTTAGTTAAACTACGGCTAACCTCAAAACAGGATTAGAATAGGTGACATTGATAGGCTCGGCATTGTCCACTGGCACCAGCTGCAATATTACTAACCTGTTTGCATTTGATGTGCACTCAACTGTCTGAATTAGTATTTCTTCACTAAGAAACATTTAAAGTCACTGATCTAACAAGCAGATGATTTTTATTTATTATACGTAACACTTCAGGCTAAGTTTAATTACACAAAACCTCCATGTTTGTGCACTCTTAATGACTAATAGATTTGCAACGTCTTGATGAAGTAGAAATCTTTTTTCGTCAATTTAGTCTGACTGTGAATAGCCTTTAGGCTTTTTTGTGTTTTTTTGTTGTTGTTGTTGTTGTTGTTCACTACTTGCAAATATGGTATGATATTTGTTGTGTTTTTCGTTGGAGCATAATTTATGAAGTTACCTCAGGACAGGTAAGCTTTATGTCTGTCGATGATTAGTTAAGCTGATGGGGTAGAAAGGATACCCTATCTCTGCTGTTGCCAAGCATTGCACATTTCAAAGTTTAGCACTCTCTGTTACTAAATGTAGCAGATCATTTATTTATATATAACCATGGCATTTTTAGTGTCATTTGCACTAATAATGTAAATAAAGGATTGTACATTTTAGGCTTTGTAATTTTAAAGCCTTGCTACCTTTTTAAAATAGCCCCAGTATGTGCCTTTTTCTGTTTCTCTCCTTGTGCGTGAGTGAATGAGTTACACCAAACTCCAGTGCAAAATTTAGCTCTTAAATGTTGGCACTTCACAGCTTACATAACGTAACAGATCTAAGTTTGGTCAACCAATATATTTTGGCAGGAATGTCATTCACCAAGTTGTAATTGTGTTCTTTTGTTTGTTTGTTTTTTTTTTTATTATGGTTTATCTTGAAATTTGCAGTGAACCTGATAGAAAAACAAAACATATATTGTTTAGTGAGCTAAGTAAAAAGGCCACTTTTCATTCTTATTTTGCACAGGAGTTTGATGTAACATTAACATGCAAAGAGAGAAATGGAGAACGGGGCATTTAACAGAGCTTTAAAGCCATCCTCACATATATCAAATCTCTGCCGCTGGAGAATATCCTAAATCAGTAAAGCTGCTGATAATGCGGTTAAGTGAGGCAGAATCAGGATGCCTCATGGCCTTGAAAGGCCCTCGTGTGCATCATTACATGTTTATGTGTCAGTGAATTCCACTTCTCAGTCCAACATTGAAGGTCCCTGTTATGGGATGTTAATATGACAAAGGAAAGTACGCTTAATCACATGACCTCACGCACAGTGTGAACTACTGAAGTTTATTTGTCTGTAATGCTTTGTTTCATCACCGTAGTGTTTTTGATTGACTGATTTAAGTATAAGTTAAAATCACTGGTATCAGTGTTTTGTGTTCATATTTCTCTTAAGCCAAACTGGAGCATTCCACTGCTCGTGTCTGTACATTCAGCTTGATGTGAAATTAAAAAGAATACTTTGGTTGAGTGCAACATTTTGGTTTATTCGTCTGCATGTTAGAGATTAGGCTGCAGATTTTCCCCAGTTGGAGTCACTACTAGTTTATTGGCACTAGGGGACGACAGAGGACACAATATATGAGTTGTCTCCTTCTTCTCCAAGGTGTGAAGTGCTGCTTTTCACCAAATTAATCCTTACATTTGTTGTGGTTTTCTGCCACTGGGAAAGCTCTCAACTGTTTCCCCTCTGACATGCTCAAGATTGCGTTCAAAAGGTAGCAAGTGTTTTTATGCAACATGATTATTGTATTCCCAAACCCTCATGAAGCGCCATCCAGACAAATTTCCTTAGAGGGATAATTCAGTTTACTAGCTTTCATTTCAATTGTGTCATGGTGATATGAACATATTTTGCCACTGTGTTTGAAATACATATATTATGCAAATTCTGCAAAGGATTTAAATGGAGAAACCCCCAGACATATAAACACCTTGAAACTTTGGGATTCTTAGGCAGATCATGTGAAGTCTCTTAATCATTTCTTGCTCTTGTCCAAAGTTTACACTTTCATCCCTATGCTCACTGTTTTTTCACAGTTTA
Source organism: Rachycentron canadum (assembly GCA_038496675.1). NCBI lineage: Eukaryota > Metazoa > Chordata > Actinopteri > Carangiformes > Rachycentridae > Rachycentron > Rachycentron canadum. The sequence goes on from CM076651.1 coordinate 14,042,331, forward strand.
GAGTTCAACATCAGTGTCTATCAGTGAAGCAGTTCAGTATGTTTTGAAAGGGAGAGCAGGTGAGCAGGTGGCATTCTGCCACTGCAAGACACCCCCCAACTGTCTTGCCCTGCCTTTGTGCTCTGGTCTGCCACTGCTGCCCTGCCCCAACCCCCCTTGACCCCCCCCCC
>CM076651.1:14042900-14136611 GCA_038496675.1 Rachycentron canadum
ACCCCCACCCCTATCCACCAAGCATGGCCTGTCAGTGGTTCACAGTCTAAATTTAAACTACAGCAGGGCCAACTGCTCCTCAAGCCACTCTGGGCTCCTGTTATTTTTCCCTGCCTAAGGGGGGGCTTTTTCTGTCAGATGCCCTCAGCCAGGAAGAGAGGCCCGTGGCTCTGTGTAGGGAGACGGACTCAGAGGGAGAGGAGAAGAGGGGGAGAGAGGTTGGTGGAGGAGTGCACACAGGATTGGCAGGTCAGGAACCAAGGGGCCTTCACAACAGAGGGGTATAGTGTGCCACAGTTTGGGATTATACAGTGAGAGGACTAATTTCCTGTGGACTGGGAGCTCTGCTCAGGTGAGAGTACCAAGATGGCGGCCAATGGCGAGGCGGTCAAGCCAGTCATCATGAATGAAGAGGAACTGAAGAGGAAACAGAGGGAGAAGCTGAAGAAGCTACAGGCCACGGGGGGTAACCCTCGGCCCGCAAGATCCCTCTTCCTCTTCACCCTCAAAAATCCTTTCCGCAAGGCCTGCATCAATATCGTAGAGTGGAAGTATCCTTTATATCTTACACACACACACACACACACACACACACACTCACACACAAACTGATGTTTACAGTATACATACACAACACTGTTTTAGTAGACACTAATCTAAAGTTATTAAACATGCTTATCCAGGCTTGCTAATATCTGAGAAGGTGATTTTCACTTGTGAATATACAATATTTAAGATCCTCAAGCTATTACACAGTTATTGCAGTGTGTAATGTTGTGGTTAAGAACACTGACAGCTTGTGTACACAGAAATTATATGTGTGCATGGTGTGAATTATCAGCCATGTAGTCCACCTGCAATGAGCCTGGCAAAGTCTCTTTCAAATCTGTGTTAAGGCAGTCCCGGGGGTGTAAAGACTTTTGTTATGTGTCTGTCCGCCCTGTGTCAAAGTCAAGTTTGTAGCCCTCATATTTTCACGCAGAGAGCTTCTTAAGCTTATCTCTTTATATCTGACATATAAAAGCAATTAACAGAGTTTCCGTCTTAGTGTCCTGACATGCTGCTTTAATGTGGAAATAGTTGCACTGCAATGCTGGCCTGACACTTTAACAGAAGGCAGGCTGCTGAGTGATGTTATGGCCCCTATAGGGGGTTTCCTGCTTTTAGCCTGATGTCCATTCCTGGATATTACATGTTTCCCAATTGTAATAGAATAAGTTGATCATATTTCTTCCAGTAATTGCATCCTTATTTTCACATCTTAAATATGACATGCACAAACATATAGAGTTGCATAGTTGTGCATTTTAAAACGTCATGATGGTGTAAATATGGATATTGAACTGTATCTCCACATATATTGCAGCAGTTTAATCACATCGGTATGTGATATTATAACAAAGGACACTGCTGCTGTAAATAAAGCAAAATAACAGAAATTGACTAAAACTACTCAAGTGCTACTTACAGTACTAAAATTGTTGCTCACAGACCTAAGAAACAATAACTACCTCATAGAATAACCAAACAGTTTTATTCCTGATGAGTAGTCTGAGTTTAAATGGTTTGGTCATATTCTTGGGCTGTGCAGCTGTCCCGCGGCATCACAGAGACATGATGCTGACCTGGCAGGGGAATTCCCTTACAGAGCCCCCTATGGTTGAGAATGAAGCAGCACAGCAGACAAGATTACACTGACTGTGACCGCTCTGCTGGTTACCCGATGAGTTGGTTTCGGGATGATGTTTCATGCAGCATTTAGAGGCACTAATCAGTGGCTGTTGTTTCATATATTTTGTTACATTACATCACAGAAACTACACATGAATGTTGAATATTTATTCTATAGATTTCTATTTTTAAAAAATGACCATCTATTACACAAATATTATCAGCACTATTATTGTTATGATGCTGAACTTCCCCATTCAGAACTTTTGAGATCATCATTCTATTGACCATCTTTGCAAACTGTGTTGCTCTGGCTGTGTTTCTGCCCATGCCTGAGGAAGACAGTAATAACACCAATTCAAGCTTGGTGAGTATGAGTATGGGCTTTTCATACTTTCTTTGATGTATGTGTCAGGACTCTATGTGGAACCAGTATGTTATCTAGGCAGCTGTGGTCAACAATTTAATGTGTTTGAGTGCTTTAGTCATGTTGCTGTTTCAGCTGGTCACTGATCTAAGTGCCAAGTTCCATTTAAATGCCTCCAGACACAACTCAGTTCTTTATCTGGAGTCCCATCTGTGTCTACAGAGGAATGTGTCATCAAACTAATTTTGCCTTCAACTTCAACTGTGATTAGTTTATTCCTCTCTGATCAGAACATACCTAACTTCATGTACTCTGAATATTATGTGTGGAGTTTTAACCTAAATGGATAAAAGCCAGGGAACACAAAGATGTGCAGATGTGTTTGATTTGAAACACACATGTACAATCTTTTTATACTGAGCTCATCATATCTGAGTTGATGGTTCACATTAACTCTCTGACATGAATTCTAAAAACATGTATTCTGCCTATAAAGTTCAAGTAGATTAAAGTTCCTCTGTTAAGGTTTAATTCACTAGATGGCTCCATTGTGTAAACTAGCTGGTGGAAGACTTGACCCCTGGAAGTCAATGGTGTGTGTCCATGCATTACTATATTTGAACTTCGTAGGTGTGTGTTCATACTGCTGTAAGGCTGTGGATAATGTATTACAAACTGAAACTGGATAATACAACCAATGGAACATATCAGTAAGCAAAACATGTTTGCTTCAATGACATATCATTAAATATCTTGTCTAGAGAATGGAGGTTGTATTGACACAGGTGTTATTAGGGAGGTACTGGGGAGGCTGTTTTGAGAGTCTTGATATGTGGATCATGGTCTCTGAGAGGCCTGACATCCAGTGTAAATAACACTCATCATCATATAGCACCTGTAGCCAGCCATCACATATTATCTTCTATGCAGTCAATAAACTCCATACATGACTAGGTTAAAGCTAATATGCATGTTGGCGGTACATACCCACCTGACCTACACACCAGCCAAAATCATCAAGTCATCAGGTGTCTGAACCTAAAACTGACCCCATATATTTTCTTTGCTTTGGCCTCCTTGCCAAATATTTCCTGCTTCTCAGTGTGTCGATGTAAGAGGAGCTTGTCAAAAAAACCCACCCCCCTTTTCTGTCAGAAGTAGGTCGGCACGGACAGCGTCACCCCACCTATGCAGGTGGATAGTGAAGAGTCTGCCAAAGTTGTCTTATGTTACCACACTCATACTATGCTCATAAAATATGATGGTTTCTAGCAATGTAGAAGCACAGCTCTACTTTTTTCCCCACTTGCTATAATTTGAATTATAAAATTTCTTATGTTTATAAATGTGTTATTGTTAATGGATGCACAGTTGGCCTTGGAGGTTCTTATTGATTAGGGGCTTGGGGGCTGCTGCTGGGTGGTTCAGCCAAACATTATTGACCTGATTTGTGTAAAAGGATGAAAAGGAAATTCACAGTATATCATACATAATTTATAGTTTACCTCAAATGAACTCTCCAGTTTTGATGGGCTGATTTACCTCTAAGCTCTATGCTGTTCTTATATCATCCCTTCTTCTCCTACAACATTTGTTTTCACATCAACAATGATCCAGAAAAGTAAAAAAGATCTGTATCTAATGATGACATGTGCTCTGGAGTGTTTTGGTAGACAAATAAGACTACTCTGACATGTAGAGGAAATGTTACAGTGCCTGAGGGAAACCAAGCTCATTTCTGTGCCTGTCTGCTGTGTGTCCTCGATAAATATCAACACTGATGATAAAGACACTGAAACAGGCCAGATCTGCTAACAGACGCTTTTATTCAATCAGCCTGACATTTACATTGACATTGCTTTGCCACCACTGAAAGCATTTCATTTTCTGCAAACAGTTGGCTCTGTGTTACATTCTCTCTGTCTCAAAGCTCTGACTTGATAAATTGTGGCTAAAATTGAGTCATTCATCACTGACTCATGGTCCACCCATCTGTTTAAATCTTCTGGGGTCATGTTTAATTTAGCTAAAAGGCTACCAAAGCTATTGAGTTCATCTAACACCAGCAGCATCTATTGCTATTCTAACCAGCAGGTGCTTAAATGCCAAAGTTGGCATTAACTCCACTCATTCCATATTTTATTAGAGAACTGAACCTGCAGCTTGTGGGTGTTATGAAATGTATTTTCCTGGTTTGTGTTTGTCTTTTTTGCAGGAAAGTTTGGAGTATATCTTCCTAATAATCTTCACGTTAGAGTGCTTTCTGAAGATAGTGGCATATGGGCTTGTTTTCCATGAAGGTGCCTATTTACGGAACTGTTGGAACATATTGGACTTTGTCATCGTCTTCATGGGGTAAAATGAGCTGTGTGATCCACTGCCAAAGGACACAGTTTTTCTTGATCAATGTAACAGCAAAAGCTGAAAATGTATATTTTTTTAAATCGACACTCCTCAAGTCATCAAGGCTATGGTTTTAATGGGGTAGGTGCTTACATCATCTTTTTTCCAACAGTCTTGTCACCTTTGTTATGGATACGGTCCATAAGATATCTGGTGTACCAATGGAGAAGGGTGGGGGCTTTGACATGAAGGCACTGAGAGCCTTCAGAGTGTTACGACCCCTACGCCTCGTCTCTGGAGTCCCCAGTAAGAGTCTATGCTTTAATCCATAAATAACACAGAAAGCCCTTGTTGCTGTACTATACTGTGCAATCAAAATGGAGTTACTTTATATCTTTATTCTGGAAACTCTATTAAGATTTTTTTTATACAGTATTGTGATTGTTCTGTTTGTACTCTCCACCTTCAGGCCTGCAGGTGGTGATGAACTCCATCCTCAAGGCCATGCTGCCTCTGTTGCATATTGCCCTGCTAGTCTTTTTACTGGTCACCATATATGCCATCATGGGACTTGAGCTCTTCAAGTGCAAAATGCATAAAACCTGCTATTACACTGGCACAAGTATGTATAAAGGCCACAATCAGGTACAGTTTTGTAAGTTATTTCATATTATTATGTTATATTCTCCTCTTTTCTTTGGTCCACAGATATCTATGCTACAGCAGAAGGCGAGCTACCTGCTCCCTGTGCTCAGGCTGGTAACGGACGCCGCTGCATCATCAATGGTTCTGAGTGTAGACCAGGCTGGGAGGGTCCCAACAATGGCATTACCCACTTTGATAACATTGGCTTTGCCATGCTGACCGTCTATCAGTGCATCACCATGGAGGGATGGACCAAAGTGCTCTACTGGGTCAGTGAATCACTCCATTGTTGGAAAATTTGTGTTCTAATCACAAACACTTCAGCATCTTCGGTGTTGAACAACGTTTACCTCAGCAGAACACACTGATTAACGGAGAGTTTTCTTTCAGATTAATGATGCTATTGGAAATGAATGGCCCTGGCTCTACTTTGTTCCTCTCATTCTGCTGGGCTCCTTCTTTGTCCTCAATCTGGTTCTAGGTGTGCTCAGTGGGTAAGACTTCATTGATCTTTGATTATTTCTACTGGCTACATCTGGCTTCTCAACACAAACAAGCTATAAACAATCACATTTCTTCTTTTACTTTTCTGCACCCTCCTCCCAGAGAGTTTACCAAGGAGAGAGAGAAGGCTAGGTCACGTGGAGAGTTTCAGAAGTTGCGAGAGCGTCAGCAGCTGGATGAAGACCTCCATGGGTATATGGAGTGGATCACTCATGCTGAGGTTCTGGATGCTGATCAAGAGGGCAAAGGTAAATCCACCTCAGTACCCATTCAATATAGAAATACTGAATACAACAGAAATATAACTTTTATTCACTTGTCAGGATTGCTGCCTTTGACCAGTGGAGATTCTGAGACAGACAGCCTGTTTGACCTGGAGGGCAAGAGTCGGATCATCTACTACTAGTGAGTCCACTGTTTTCGTAAATGTGTATCTGCAGTAACTACAGCAACTTGGCACAAAAAGCTAGAGTTTATTTTTATGTATGTGTGTGTGTGTTTAGCCGTCTGGCCCGTCGCTGGAATCGTTTCTTCAGGATGAAGTGCCTGGTGTATGTGAAAACCAAGAGCTTTTACTGGTTGGTGATGTTCCTCGTTTTTCTGAACACCCTGACCATAGCAACAGAGTACCACCACCAGCCTGACTGGCTCACTTCTCTACAAGGTCAGTGATTAATTTGTTATTGCGAATGTTTGTTCACATGAATTCTGTCCTTCCCAGCCTCATCCATTCTTCTCTATCCTCTCTTATCTCAACAGATGTTGCCAGTCGTGTACTGCTGGTGCTGTTTGTCATTGAGATGTTTGTAAAGATGTATGCTCTGGGTCCCAGAGCATATTTCATGTCTCTGTTTAACCGTTTTGACTTCTTTGTGGTGCTATGTGGCATCCTGGAGATGATCATGCTGTCTGCAGGAGCTGTGGCTCCTCTGGGTTTCTCTGTACTCAGGTGTATTCGGCTGCTGAGGATCCTCAAAGTAACAAAGTAAATCCAGTCACCTCAAATGATCACTTGCACCAAATTTAACAGTCGTAGTGTTATTTTATTGTCTCCCCTCTCAACTGCTTTGCAGGTACTGGACCTCTCTAAGTAATCTCGTGGCTTCCCTCCTTAACTCTGTCCGTTCCATCGCCTCCCTGCTCCTCCTCCTCTTCCTCTTTATTGTCATCTTCTCACTCCTCGGCATGCAAGTTTTTGGGGGGAAATTTAACTTTCCTGACTACAGACCCCGCCGCAGTAACTTTGACAACTTCCCTCAGGCACTCATCAGCGTATTTCAGGTGAGGATAGACACTGATTTATACATGCACCTTTTGCACCTTATAAAGGTCTGGTTTGATTTTGTTAAACCTCACTTGCTTAATTTTTATGATGCATAGTTTGCAGGGGGAAATTGTCTAATTTTTAACTGTTAACTGTCTCTCAGATCCTAACAGGAGAGGACTGGACAAGCATCATGAATAATGGCATTATGGCCCACGGGGGGCCAGATTTCCCTGGCATCCTGGTAGCCATCTACTTTATCATCCTCTTTGTCTGTGGAAACTGTATCCTTTACACATACTCACCATGAAATGTAGGATTTATAAATTGGATACATAACAATAAAGTTCCCAAGATGTACCCCAAGATTTTGTTTTCCTGAGTTCAGTGCAATCAGACATCCTCCTCAATGTCTTCTTGGCCATCGCTGTCGACAACCTGGCAGAGGCTGAGAGTCTGACTTCAGCTCAGAAAGAAAAGGCAGAGGAGAAGTTGAGAAGGAAGCTGCTAAGGTTAATAATATAAGTTTAACCTGAGTGAGATGATGTGCTCTGTCTACCCATAGCTCAACTTTATTCCATTTCTTTCTGTTCTTGCCCTCCAGGTCCAAAATGCCTGACAAGACTGATGAGGAGAGGGAGAGGATAGCTAAGAAACTATTAGAGCAGAGGGCCAAGATGGAGGGCATGCCCACCACAGCCAAGGTTGGTGTTGTTTCTAATATCATATCACGTATTTACTCTCAACACTGACATACCAATAATAAAATAAATACTTATTTGTAAAGATAGCATATATACATATGTATGTGTGTTTTTTCCAGCTGAAAGTTGATGAATTTGAGTCCAATGTCAATGAAGTGAAAGATCCATTCCCACCTGCAGACTTCCCAGGTAATACAAACTTTGCTCACATCTTGAGCCATTTTTCTCACTAATGCAGTTGTAGAAGAAGGAGTTCTGGTTGCAGGGATTCATATTCATTACACTGGCTGTTTACCAATGCTGCTGTCTTGGCTATGTTACAGTATAAGTATAGTAACCCCACATTATTATTAGACTAAGCCGATTCCACATGCTGAGTTTATAGCAGTCTAAAGGCAGGCTATTTTCACACTACTCTGGTGACTACCATATAAAGCTTACTATGTGATTCAGTATAGGCAGTTTAACAGGCAGTTTAGAGTTCTTTTTTTTTTTGCTGGATATTTGTTTTTCTATTTTCAGAGGTGTCATTGCAGTATAAAACTTTGAGTTTTCTTCTACATGGTAGGTGATGACGAGGAGGAAGAGCCTGATATCCCCATCAGTCCTCGCCCCCGACCAATGGCCGACCTACAGCTGAAGGAAGAAGCGGTTCCACTGCCTGAAGCCAGCTCCTTTTTCATCTTTGGCCCTCAGAACAAGTCAGAATCTGATTGTCCTTGTGCATAACACCAACCTGAAAACATATTAGCTGTAATGATAAATGATATGTGTGTGTGTCTATGTGTGCTTACATGTGGCTTTTCACTTATATGCAGGTTCCGAAAGCTGTGCTACAAGATCATCAATGCTTCGTCCTTCACCAACTTAATCCTGCTGTTCATCCTGCTCTCCTCCATCTCCCTGGCAGCTGAGGACCCCATTGATCCCAAGTCCTACAGAAACCAGGTAACATTCACGTGATGATGGACAATGACTGTTATAAATTGGGACAAATTTGAAAACAACCCTGGTGTCTGTGTTTTTCTTCCAGATCTTGGCCTATGCTGACATTGTCTTCACAACTGTGTTCACCATTGAGATTGTGCTAAAGGTAAAGTCAACGGAAAGTTCTATGCTGTGTGTTTCAGTATACTCTATGTCTAACTAGGGTTGTCAAGCTACTGATTGATAGAAAATGTGTGTAATGTATATAATAAAGTGTTTAAACGTGATAGAATTGTATCTCTAAAATGGACAACAAAGCCTTCTTACCCATTCGATGTTATGAAATAATGTTGAGAAATAATTCTCTGAAACCACATTAAGAATATCACATTACTGAAATATTGCAGGTCTAGTGTTTTTCTATACATATACTCAATTCTCTATATTCGCAGCTTGTTGCTTTTTATTCTGTACTACTTTGCTTCAGTATTCTGTGTATAACTGTGATGTACCTGACTGGCAGATGACAGTGTATGGAGCATTTATGCACGAAGGCTCCTTCTGCCGTAACTCCTTCAACATCCTGGATCTGATTGTGGTTGGAGTCTCCCTGCTGTCTATGGGAATGGAGTAAGTTGGGATTGTTAGATTAGATATGGACAATCCTATTGTCCATATCTAATCTATCTAATCTAGTTTTTTCTCATCCTAGTTTTTTTTTTAATATTCCCATACATACATATGAAAACCCTGTGCTTTGTGTAATATGCAGATCCAGTGCCATCTCTGTGGTGAAGATTCTCAGGGTGTTGAGGGTCCTGAGGCCTCTTAGGGCCATCAACAGAGCAAAAGGGTTGAAGGTGAAACACATTCTTACATAATTCCACGAGGGAAATGTTTATTTGGAAGAAGTATTCAGATCCTTCACTTAACTATCAAGTTTACAACAATGAGAAAATACATTACAAGTTTAAAAGGTTTAACCTGCAGAAAATGCACATTAAGTACAAATACTTCAAAGTAATTGTATTTACTCAAATTCTACCACTGTATGTTTTCGACATACTAACTGGACTCAGTGTTAAGTGGTCATTTCTTGTCTTTAATTACAGCATGTGGTTCAGTGTGTGTTTGTGGCCATCAAAACCATTGGAAACATTGTCCTGGTCACCATGCTGCTGAATTTCATGTTTGCCTGTATTGGAGTGCAACTCTTTAAGGTAGGCTCTGCCACCACATGTATAAAATTGTAAAGGTCATACTCGTCACATATTTTTTTGCTGCATCTGTATTAAATGTGCCGTTTATTCTTTTATCTCACAGGGTAAATTCTATAGCTGCACAGACTCGTCCAAAATGACTGGGGAGGAATGCCAGTAAGGCAAACTTCTTTCAGATAAAAATAATTTATCAAAACCCTAATGCGTTTTTATTATAATATATATTTTAGATTGATGAATCACTGTGTCTGCTCTCAGGGGATCCTTCTTGAAGCACATGGATAATTCCCTACAAGATACAGTGTTGGCTAAGAGAGAATGGCTCAACAGTGACTTCAACTTTGACAATGTGCTCTACGGCATGCTGGCTCTCTTCACTGTTTCTACATTTGAGGGCTGGCCAAAGTAAGCACCACATAAATGTTGATTTGACAAATAGTTTCTTCAATAGTACTGTTTTGAGTGTGTGAGTTAGAAGACAGAATATTGCATTACGTGGATATTGAGTTGAAAGTAATTCCATTGTCTGCCCCCAGAGAGGCAATGTATCCTGTTAAATCCACTAAATTTTAAATTTCATCAACACAAATTACCCTTATTGTATCTCTGATCTTTGATCCTTGTCCTGCCAACTTCCTCTCCTCCCTCTACATCATTTCATGTGTTTCCAGACTCTTATACAGAGCCATCGATTCAGATACAGAAGACATGGGTCCTGTCTTCAACAACCGTGTGGACGTGTCCATCTTCTTCATCATCTACATCATCCTCATTGCCTTCTTCATGATGAACATCTTCGTGGGCTTTGTCATTGTGACCTTCCAGGAGCAGGGCGAGCAGGAGTATAAGAACTGTGAGCTGGACAAGAACCAGGTACATTAAGACCCTCAGAGAAGAAACCATGGACACGCTTGCTCAGTACAACCTGTTCCTCAAATGCAGAATTGCTGCTTATTCTTCTTTAACCCACCTTTTTTCTTCTTTCAGCGTCAGTGCGTGCAGTATGCCTTGAAGGCTCGTCCTCTGAGATGCTACATCCCCAAAAACCCCTACCAGTACAGGGTCTGGTACATTGTCACCTCCTCCTACTTTGAGTACCTCATGTTCTTCCTAATTATGCTCAACACCTTGTGTCTAGGGATGCAGGTATGTAAATCAAGGTCATGCTGCATCCTAAAAACACTGATTGTATTGAGGCTGCTGACAAACAATATTCAGTGTCAGTGTGAATTCAGAATCTTTAGATGCAGATGGGAGCATTTCTCTCTTCCAAGAGCACAAGGGTTCAGTGTTTGTTCCAGCATTTAATTAATGAAAATGTGAAAGTTTGACGCAGTATTTAAAATATGGGGCATGACAATTTCCCACCAATTCCCAGACTAATTAATTTTGGGAGGAATTTATAGCAGATTAGTGCAGAGTGCTGTACTTTGTCAATTAATTTACAGTTCATTTTTTGTGTGGATTTTTCCTGTAACTAAGGTCGAAGAGGACAATACAAAACACTGAGCAAATGAGATTTAATGTTCAAAGATTTGTTATATTGAGTAGTAGTATGAGTGAATTACCATGTTATGTTGAGATTCATTTTTATTTTTGCATTTGAACAGCACTGTAATCAGTCGGACCATGTGACCAAGCTGTCAGACACTCTGAATTTGATCTTCACTGTGCTTTTTACTGTGGAGATGATTCTCAAGCTCATGGCCTTCAAAGCCAGGGTAAACCCTCAATTATCTCTTGTTCAGATGATTATCTACTACAATCTAGTGTCCCACTCTCTCACCAGTGCTTTACCCCTATACAGGGTTACTTTGGAGACCCCTGGAATGTCTTTGATTTCATTATTGTTGTTGGCAGCGTTGTTGATGTCATCTTGAGCGAGGTTGATGTGAGTACAAATAACAAAGTTTTTTTTTTTTAATCTGTTCTAATGAATTCCACAGATGTCAGATTCTCTTTGCAGGTGATTTGTATATTAAAGTCCCTGTTGTCGTAATGAGACATTCCCAGTCAACAGTATGATTTCAACTGAAATGATTGTATTTATTCAATGCTCCGACCCAGAAGCATATTATCGTGGCCCAACAGCTGATTGGTGCCAGCAGAACTAGCTCACAGGACATGGTCAGTACTGTTGTTGGCCATTTTCACCTCAACCCCTTCACTCTCACTCCCCTCGGTGTCTTATGCAAACTTAGCTGCACTTCCTTCACATAACCACCAAAACATTCCATCATCTCCACAATTACTTAATGCAATGTGTTCATTGATCCGATGTTTTATATGTGTTTGAGCCCTTAAAAAGAGCACAATATCAATTAAGGATTTTAATGTGATGTGAGAATGCCACACAAACACAATGTTCCCTCTGGCTAGTCACACTTTTCTCTTGTCACTGTCGCACTGCATCATTATCATCTTTTTCAAACACAAGCATCTAGCAAATTCAGTTTTCTCCACCCAAAATGTATTTGATGACTTCTCTTCCTCCAGTTCCTCCTGTTCTTTCTATTCATTTCTTTCTTATCCCCATCAAACCCACCATCCTCCATGCACCTCACTCCTCATCTGTCTATCCTCCACAGACTGCCCTGGCCTCCAGTGGAGGGCTGTACTGTCTTCATGGCTGTGCTGTAAATATCTGAACTGCACTGCACTGCACTGCTGCATGAGCCTTGCTGTGTGAGCACTCCACTATGTTCTCTACTAAACTCTACTGAACCGTGTGCCGCTCAAACTACTGGTGAAACATCTACATTTCTACTGTCTGTCTCATCTTACACAGCCAATGTAAGCTAACACCTCAAGTTGTTTGCCATATTGTGTTACAGTATGGCTCGGGCTCAAACAGTTCTACATCTCAATACTGTATAAATAATTCATACACCAAGTATGAATTGTGGCTGAATTGATTGAAAGCTGTTAATAGTTTGGTAGCAAAACGTGTGTATTTGTTTATATTTGCATGAGTGACAAGCTGCAGCTGCCCTTCTAGTTTTTAGCAACCAATCCCCGGAGGCTTTGTAACTTAAGGTGGAAAAGGTGTCTTTAATATTAACCCTATTTTGAGATTGTACATCATACTTTATTAATGTTTAACAATTGATAAATGCAATGTCTGCTTTGTGCCTCTTATGATATTATACTTAATGATATTATACCTTCTATGAAATATATAACTTGTGTAACTGCAGTTTGTAATCTCTTCATTTACTTTGTGCAGGAGACAAATCCTATGCAAGCAATTGCTGTAAGTCAAACACCACTTATATTTAAAGCCAGCAATGTTTCTTTTCTCTTTTTCCAATGGTTTCTTTTCCTCAAACGTTTGTTTGTTTTCGTCCTCAGGCATCTGAAAATGCTTCAGTTTCAATCACATTCTTCCGACTCTTTCGTGTTATGCGTCTGGTCAAACTTCTGAACCGTTCAGAGGGCATCCGTAACCTGCTGTGGACCTTCATCAAGTCCTTCCAGGTCTGTCACATTGTCATCATCACTTTTATTAACATTCTCCACTTGTTTCAACCCAGTTTTAATTACCTGACTGTTTGGTTTGTGTCTACAGGCTCTCCCACATGTAGCTCTGCTTATTGTGATGCTCTTCTTTATCTACGCTGTCATTGGGATGCAGGTACAGTCCTCAAGCCAGTTTATTTTTATATAGTGCTAGTTCACAATATAAGTTATCTCAAGGTATTTTCCAAATAGAGAAGGTCTAGACCGGCTCAATGAAATTATTTACAGACAATAATCACCAAGAGCAAGCACTTGCCCACAGTGGCAAGGATAAACCTCCATTTAAGAGGCAGAAACCTTGAGCAGAACCAGACTCAGGGTGGGTGGCCATGTGCTGTGTGGGTTGAAAGAGAGAGAGAAGAGAGAGAAAGAGAGAAAGGAAAGAGCAAGATCATATGCAGTAACAACAATAGTAGCTGTAATACTGCAACATATATCAGTACAGTAGAATGGAAGCTGGTAATAGTATTAGTTCTGATTATTAAGTATTATGAATTTAGCAGCAGGTGTTGAGCAGGTTCACAGGACAGGTCTTCTATATTTTTTCTCTGTATAAAAACATGTAGCTCTCTGCCACAACGATAAGTTTCTGTATTTGCACTGATTTTGACTGAGACTGCAACAACCCTACAGATCTTTGGAAAGATTGCCTTAGTGGACGGCACTCAAATCAACCGCAACAACAACTTCCAGACATTCCCTCAGGCTGTTCTGATGTTATTCCGGTGAGTGTGTGGGCCGAGATGCGGTTCAAACCTCATTGCTTGCAGAATGAAAAGCAGAGCTGAGATCTCACTGTAGTTGGTGTGCATCTACTTATCCAGATGTGCTACTGGAGAGGCTTGGCAGGAAGTCATGATGGCTTCGATGTACGGGAAGAAGTGTGACCCCAAGTCTGACTTCCTGCCAGGAGAGGAGTACACCTGCGGTTCCAACTTTGCTGTCTTCTACTTCCTTAGCTTCTACTGTCTCTGTGCCTTCCTGGTGAGAAGCAGCCATGGAGTCAACAGTTACCTTTAAGCTGGTTTCATATTTTAACTATTATCATGTGATAAAAAAAATCTATTCTCTTTTCCCTATTGAAACAGTATATATAAAGCTGTTATTCCTTTCTTCTTCAGATCCTCAACCTGTTTGTAGCCGTCATCATGGACAACTTTGACTATCTGACCCGTGATTGGTCTCTTCTTGGTCCTCATCATCTGGATGAGTTTAAGAAGATTTGGGCTGAATATGACCCTGAAGCCACGTATGCCTGAACCCTAATTTTTTTATATGTTCATTTAACCCCAGTGACTAGGTCAGATTCAGGTGTGTGCCATTTCAGATGATTACAACATATCTCCCTGATCTAACAGGGGTAGAATTAAACATCTGGATGTGGTGACGTTGCTGCGACGCATTCAGCCTCCACTGGGCTTTGGCAAGTTCTGTCCTCATCGTGCTGCATGTAAGGTACATAAAATCATAAACAAGGTGAAAAAGCAAATGGTGATCTGCACATATTGTATGTAAGTCATCAGATAGTTAGAGTTTAGGTTCATGACTGTTGATTGAACATTAACAAAATCACTGCAGATGGACATTGTAGTCAAGGAACATACAAATAATACATGAAGAAAGACTATAATAAATTCAATAGTCAACGTACCACCATTACTACTAGATAACAGGTGTCTCACAATGTAATTTTATTCTTAATTTATATCCATTAAATTATAAACTATTTTCTGCAACTTATACATTGTATCCTCTACCAATCAAGGTCCTCACAGGTTCACCTCTTCTCCATCACCAAGCCTTCCTCCCCCTACCTAAAATGATATTGTGATGATGACGATAATGATAAATACTCTTTATTAAGTAGTTAGTTAGTTTAGTTAAGTCAGTTGATGAAACCATAAAGACAAAAAGTATTAAGACTTAAGACTTATTAAGACATTCTGTTGTTTTCTGTGTTCCCCGTAGCGTTTGGTTGGTATGAACATGCCTCTCAACAGTGATGGCACCGTGACCTTTAATGCCACCCTCTTCGCTCTGGTCAGGACGGCTCTGAAGATCAAAACAGAAGGTATAATGCATCAATCTAGAGTTCATATACAATATAGGTTTTCTCCTCCAACTGGATGTGTAAGCTGTAAATTATGGATTGTTCTGAACAGGTAACTTTGAGCAGGCCAATGAGGAGCTGAGAGCCATTATAAAGAAAATCTGGAAGCGCACAAGTATGAAACTGCTAGATCAGGTCATCCCCCCAATAGGAGGTGAGTCTAAATCAATAGAATTAGTTTCATTTCACCTTTACATAATAATCCAATGTTTCTCACAACGGTTGCTTGACTTGTATGGTTATAGATGATGAGGTGACTGTGGGGAAATTTTACGCCACCTTCCTGCTCCAGGACCATTTCCGCAAATTCCTGAAGTGTCAGGAGGAGTACTACGGCTACCGGCCCTCAAAGAAAAGTGCCTCAGGGCCAGAGATCCAGGTGACCAGTCAATACGCAGTTAAATCATGTTATTAGTATAATGTTTAAAATGTCAGACTGAAAATTACTGCATGATAATTGCAAATGACTCTGAAATTCACGAGCGATAGTAAGCGTTTTTCAGAGTAGCATGCCATGCAAAAATGTTAATGCATATTGTTTTTCTTTTGGCGCTTAGATGTAAACAAATCAATAAAATATTGTATCAGCAAGTTTTCTATGCACTTCACTGTTGCTAATATACTTATTTTACAAGTGTAGCCCTGCTTATATCTCACATGGTCCTTCTCTTACACCAGGAATCTACTTCATCTTTTGTCTTCTTCCCATCCTTGGGAGAATGGTGCTATATGCCTCTGCTCTTCATTTCTCCACATCTGTGTTTTTCTAGGCAGGTCTGAGGAGCATAGAGGAGGAGGCCGCTCCAGAGATGCACAGGGCCATTTCAGGAGACCTGCAGAATGAGGACGAGATGGACAGAGCGATGGAGGAGGCTGGAGAGGAGAGAATTTTCCAGGTGAAAAGCACTTCCTGATATAAAGTGCAATTCATCCAATCTTAGTTTAGAGTACAGTTATTTGTTATGATTAGTTTTAACATTTGATAACAATTTTCTATAGATGGCCTTTGATTCACTGAAAACCATTTAAAATCATCAAAAATGCCCAGTGTCAGTGTCAATTTATGGCTTTTTTACAGTTCCTGAAAAGTGGGCATTTTGGATACATTAATGCAGATACATGCCACATTGTCCTGATTCTGCCTTATGATGATGACGTAGATGGGAGTGACTTCTGTTTGATCAACCATGTGCACTAATGTGGGATTGTACCTCAGTGTGTGCTTGTCTTACTTTCTATTTCCAGCGTACTCACGGCCTGTTTGGTGACCGGGTGGACTCATTCTCCGCTGAGCCCACTAATGCTCAGTCCCCACAGATGACCAACCAGCGGCCTCTCAAGTTCTCTGAAAGCCAGTCTCCACCAAACTCTGCGGCCTTGATGCCCACTACCGAATTTTTCCCCACAACCACGCCAAAGAGCAACACTAACAACAACGCCTTCGCAGAGTGAGCACAGTACATATTCCCATTTGTCATGACAACACATGCTCAGGGTGAATATGTCTGATGAGTGGTCATTTTTGTTGTCTTTTAGATTATCATTTGAAAGAGAAGGCAGTCCCGAAGAGTTTTACAATCCTAATGAGGATGCAGAGCCAGGTACGTTCAGAGGTCTGGCACCAAAACAGGGTTCCTTTGACGGGGTGGGAAGGTTGAAGGACGGCATGGTGGTGTAGTGGTTTGCGCTGTCACGTCACAGAAAAAATTCTGGATTTGAAAATGGGGCTCCTGGGTTCCTTCTGGGTTCTCCAGCTTCCTCCTTCAGTCCAATGACATGCACATTAGGTTAACAGGCACTTCTAAAGTGTGTATGTGAGGGTGAATGGTTGTCTCTATATGTCAGTATGGTAGACTGGCATCCCAATGTAATTGGCTCAAGTCCCCCAGCAACCCTATAAAGATAAGCCTTATGGATAATGGAAGTGTTTTTGCAATTGAGAATGATCTTTTCTTTTTTGTAACCAGTTTTGGTGTCCAGTGCTACAGTCACACTCAGTGTACTTTAAATTTAACGTGAACCAAAAGGTCAAATTCAAGTTCAGCAAGAAATCAGGCAAATGGCTAAAATGCCAGCAGATAATAAAGATACAGGAAATAATTATTTTTTATTATTGATTAATATTAATTGTTTTCTCAATTAATGTAGTAATGAGAAGATGTCAGTAAATGGTAAAAATGCCTGATCCATTTTCCCTGAGCCAAATGTAATGTCTGCATATTACGTGTTGCTCCAACCACCAGTTTGAAAGACAAAGATCAGTTTATTATGATGAGACTAAGGAAAGTGGCAGGTCCTCAAAACCCGATTATTTAATAATACATTTTCTGTCCATCAACAAATATTTTCCTCTCTTAATAACATTTGTTTTTACTTTTCTTTATTCAGACAACGGGCGCTCCTGGAGCTTCACAGTGAGAACAGACAAAACCCAGGTAATATACACATCCAGTGTAGATGATGACGAACAGCTCACAAAGACGCTGTATGACTTCATATTTCTTCCTCACAGTTCCCTTATAGTCCTAAGTATGAGAGTCAGAGTTCCCACACTGCAGCTGACCAGCTCGTCCAGGAGGTAAGTGAGGAAGAATCTCTGACCGCCCACCACTTTTATCAAACACTAATTAATTACCATCTCTATTAGCCGGAAACATCCTGGCCCACGATCACATCTTTCTAATATAAGCTTCAACATTGCATTTTGTTCTGTCTTCCAGGCTCTAGTGGAAGGTGGTTTAGCCTCCCTGGCCAAAGACGCAGACTTTGTTTCTGCAACTAAGAAGGAGATGGCTGATGCCATGCACATCCCCATGGTTGAGATGGAGGGCATGGCTCAGGGCATCCTGAACGAACGCTCCAGCAGCGTCAACTCCGTAAAAAAGAGACGCGCCATCCCTGTCCCTCCTTCTGGCCCATCTGTGGCTGCACAGGAAACATGCCACCCAGATCCCGCTGTGAGGAGAAAGAGACGTCCAATCCCCATGATTCCTTCCGTACAGGGGCAAGCTGAGGCTGACTCCAAAGTTTAGAGGCTGTTACTTGGGTTTTCATGGTTATCATGTGGTTTTTACTCTTGCAGGTGGCTCCAGCTCACCTCACTTTATTAAGCTTGGTGCCACGTGAAAATCTGTATTTACTAGCCTGGCTCAAGGCACATTGGCACGTTGGCTCAGGTTTGATATATTGTCCAGTGCGGTTGAAACTTAACCAAGGAGAGACAATAGCTCTGACAATGAAACATCTTAATTTTCAGATTTATTGAAACTAATAAAAACACTAACTTATCTCAGAGTGAACAGATTGATGCACTCATTTCTTTGTAGCGTTTGTTGAGGTTATTCATTCCATAGACTTACAGGAAAACCATGTGAGTGAGTTAAGTGTCTTTCTGAAGCCTCAAAGGAGGCAGGTGACTAATAAAGTCTGAAATGACTGAACACAGGGAGCAGGCAGCCATCTTTATCATGCTGCACTTCAGTGAGGAAGGTGGAAAAAGACTCCACTGAGTTTCTGTGCGTCCAGACCCAGAAAAGTTTAACTGAGTTTTCAGTTCTCACTCTTTCGAGGGCTCTGGTGCTAACAATGCAAGTTGAAGCAGTTTTTTTTTTGTTTTTTTTATAGCAGTGTCCTCTGATCCATTTGGAGTTGCTGTCTTTAGCCCTTTATTACTGAATTTTTGAAGTTTCCTCCTGCTTACAACTGTTCTTATATGCAGTTGATCTCAGCATTTTACTAAAAGGATACCACCTTTTTTTTAATTATAATTAATTTTATTTGGGGCATAGAGGTACATTAAATCTAGAAATTATCCAAAGATTTAGCTGTAATTAAATATTTGTTCAATTTAAGGCCTACTGTTGTTATGCAGTGCATGTGATTTTCTTTCACTGTAAGTCACCGCTGCTACAGGTTTTGTGTGTTTTTCACTTACATGAATATGTCATACTTTTAGTTGGGGCCAGTTAGTTTGACCCGTAGAGAGAATGTATCTTCAGCATACCTGGAGTATGGTGGATGTAGCTTGAAAGCTCACCAAAGCTTATTAACTAATTTTATTCATAATTGCATGGGCATCATTTATTGCACTTGTTTCATGTGCCTAAATGCAAACATGACAGGCCTTCAAGAGGACTGTTTTTTCTTGTTTACGTTGTCCTCCTATCATTTGCTGTCATACATTACATAATTTCTCAAGGTTTTGGAGATGGCGGTCGTTTGAGTGAACCATACAGCTCAACTTCTGAACTTAATTCTCCTTCACTTCTGGATCTGTGCCAATATGGTTGATGTTACATTGGTGTTTTCACCATTGGCAAAAGAAATAAATCATCCAAAACATTCATTTCTGTCTTAGTTTCCTTTTTGAAAACAAACCAAAAATGGACATGACAAAACAGATGGGTAAGTTTGCTCCAGAAAATAATAATAAAAGGTTTAGATAAGGAGACACTGAAATGGGACAGTGAGTGTCGACAGCCTTGATGAGAAGGTAGGTGCATGCTTTGGAAGCCACCCAGAGAAGTTACGGTGTGAAAACTGAGAGCCTCTATTAATAGTCTTGCCGAGCAAAGCAAAGACTTCCCCCTTATGGAGTGGAAACTAATGCAGCGAGAGCCATATTGCATTATGGGGTCAAACAGGTTCATAGAAAGGTAAGAAAATTCCTTAAAACAGAGGCACAAAGCTGTCAAATAAATTGGAAAAGTGTGAATGAGGTGCATGCTTGCATTACAAAATAAAAGAAAAGAAAATTAAAGGAGCTTAAATAATTCAAATTTTATTTATTGAAGCAAAGCAATCAATAAAACAGACCTGACAGAATATTCTCACTCAGGCTGAGTTTTCCCTTCGCCTAAAGCTGATTCAGAACATCACTCAGGGAATATAAAGAGACTGTTGTTATTCATATAGCCTCAGCACATTTCCTTTGAAATAATTTTCTGACAAAAGCTCCAAGATCTCATAATAGCTTTGACGGCAGTTGCAGCTAACTAGTGGTTTTATTTAGCTATCACACACGGGAATGTATCCACCATAATAACTGTAACTGTAACAACAGTGTCCTGATTTTCCAGCTTTTAAAAAAGAAGCACATATGAAAATGCAAATACATATTTAAGTACACACAACAGAAGACAGGCAAGGGCTTAAGCACACCATTGAAAGGTGGGCCATAAACAGTATAAAAGTTCTGACAGCAAAAACTTGTTTCAGGTAAATTTGTCACATTATACCACATGATACAAATTATACAGTCTGTTAAAAAGGTTTGATACCCACATAATTAAATTTATTGATTATTATAATCATTCTTGTACGGCCAAATTGAGAAAGGGCTGGCTTGTATAAATGTACATACATCCTGGTTGATGCAGTTTATAAAGAACAACCGCTCCACAACTTAAAAAACATAATTCACTAATTCACTACTCTAGCCTATCCAAAAAACTAAATAAACATAAAAAAACAATAAGAAATAAGACGTGGGACCTAAAGGATACATGATCTGTGACTATAGAATACATGAACAATCCAGAGAGAGTAGCAGATGAACGTCCAACTTGCCAAAACACCAGTGTTACAAGCGCCTTGTCCTATTCATTTGGATTAGGGTTGGCATCCGGATACTGAGAGAGGTCAAAAGTGAGAACTTTGCTGATGACACAATCTCCTTGCTGTGGGTGGAGGAGAAAGAAAATCAGTCTATAATTTAATTGTACATTTCAAACACAGCACGCGTTTCCAATGTGCATTTATTCAACATTATTGACCCATTTCTGATGGAAGCTGATCAGATCAGGGATGTGACCGAATCTGTTTGTCTGACCAACAGCCCAAAGCCCAAATTAAACTATTTTTGCTTTACAAATGCCAGAAATGATTTGTCTATTAGTTGCATTAACAAAGGATTTCAGCTTTACTTTTTATGGTGGCCAAATCAATGTCACACACAGAGTTTCTGCAGTATTTAACTCAATAAATTAGGGCAAACTACTAAGGATAATAAGGCTTTCAATTATGTCAAGTACGCAAATTTATTGACATTTATATCAATATATCACTGACCTTTATGTCACCTGTATATAACAGTAATTCCTAGTACTACAATTAATCAATCAACATTATTTAGACAAAGAAGCGAAAGCAAATCAATTGAAAGATTAACCAATTGAATCATAATTAATTAGGTAAATTAATGTTTTTACTAGAACAATCATGAGCTGATTAGCTTCTTAGCTACTGTGGCTAGCAATAGTGATTAGTGTTTGCTACAGGTCTGAGGGTTCTGGCTGAAACTGAAAAGGGATTTAAACGCTGCTGCAAACACAATTCAGTGTTAAAACAGCTTTATGTGTAGCTTATAGATGTACAACATCTCTTGACAGCCTGCAACTGCGTTCAAAAAAGCATTACCACTAATGTTACTGTCTACAGCAGCCAAAAAACTAGACATTTGTAAATGAAGACTTCTTAATATCTTATAGGGCCTTTTTTGAGGGAGCGAATTCAGTCTTAAGACTTCGGCAGACGACAACTGTCTAAGGTGCATGGCTGTATTCATTCAGGATTTTGTATAGACATTGTTGAGAAACACACCTCGGGATAAACGCCGATGAGCGAGTCCGCCTTGGTGTAGAATTCCTCCTTCAGAGAAATGACGATGGCCTGGAAGTTCTGCACCGACTGGTCTTTGATGTAATTGGCCACCTTGAGGTTACAGAAAATGATGGGTTGTAGTTGTACTCAACATGTTGGCATTATCAACAAAAACGCTTTACGTGATAATCGACACTGACAAAAAGCTTAACTTTAATTTCTGGACAGACCTTGCCAATGTTGGTGTTGTCCAGAGCAGCATCAATCTCATCCAAGACAAAGAAGGGTGCGGGTTTGTAGCTAGAGAAAAGCAGGAGAAAGGATGTGAACAATAATCCAATAGTGCAGAAATCTTCATCAACTGTAAAGCAACAAAAGTTATTATTAATTATCCCGCTCACAGTCCTCCCTTGTTTCACCTGTGAATGGCAAAGAGTAGAGCCAAGGCAGCAACAGTCTTCTCTCCACCAGACAGATTATCCATGGGTCTGAACCTCTTCCCTGGAGCCACACAGTTATAGTTAATGCCATCCAGGTATGGCTCCTCTGGGTTCTCTGGGCCCAGGAAAGCCTAGACAAGAGAGACACAGCCATTGTGAAAATGTGTTCCTGCATGTATATGAGATTGTATTATGTCAAATTTAAGTACGTCACTGTAAAACATTTGAGACATACCTGAGCACTGCTGTTGCGTGAGAGGGCCTTATAGATCTCATCAATGTTGGTGGCCACAGACTCAAAGCAGGTGTTGAAACGATCAAACCTTTCCTTCTTGATCTGCTCAAAGGCTTGCTTGGCCTTCTTGGCTCTCTTCCGAGCAGCTTCAAACTCTGAAACAAAGACAGAAAGAAACATTGATAATATTAACAGCTCTATGAGAGCGCTGTGAAAATCTGTATCTTCCTTTCTCTCATTCATTTAACTCCTGCCTTCTTACCATCACTGGTCTCTTGGAACTTGTCCCTGACGCTTTCAAGCTTCTCCATGGCCTTCATGTTGGGTGCGCTGATCCTCTGAAGGATGCTCTGCTGCTCGTTCAGACGCTGCTGCAGAGTGTTTGTCTCCGCCTTGATCTCTTCCTCTGAGAGTGCATCCTATAGGATGTCAAATAGGATTAAATACTTTTAACTGGACGTCATGTGTGTAGTTTAAAATAAAGATGCCATATCATTGTGGCAAATGTTACTTTTTCCCATTTTGTATATTGTTAAGTAATTTGCAACAGTGTAGAGACAAATGTGTTATTAATATTTTATTATTAGTCACTTAGAAAACCAAGTAACACAAATTTAGAGAGCTGATACCACATTTTAAATAAATGTTTAAATGTAAGGCTAGGGAGTCGTTTGAACTAGCTACCTTAAGGTCTTCAGACAGGTTGCTGTAGTCGATTTCTATCAGAGCCTCTTTAGCCAGAACACTACTGGATGTCCTCTGGCTGCTGGACTCATCTGTCTGGGAGCTCCCCTGGACAAACAAAACAAGGATGTAATTATCTGTTTCAGTCCTAGTGGTATAATACGATATAAGTCAGAGTCTGTATGAGTGCGTTTGTTTGTACCTCTCCCTGACTGATATCATCCATTGTTCCAGAACGAAGAGGCAACCTGATATCCTGCATTTTGCAGGCTTGCAACAAGTTGTGACGGTCGCTGCGCTTCTGTTCCAGTTTGGTCTCAATGGCTGTCACCTCTTTCTGGAGCTGGGTCAACTCCCTGGAATAGACGGCAACAACAACAACATTTTAGAGCAAACCTGACTCAAAAGTAACATTTATAGTCACAACAGAAGGAAAACTTAAGATGATATGCATGTCTGCAGCCACTGACTTGTTGGCGCCACCCAGTTTTTTGCGGATCTCCTCCATCTCATGGTTCTTATCATTGACTTCCGATTTCTTGGTGAGGTGCTGGTTCTTCAGGTCCTGCAGCTGGGCCATTGTTTCATCAATTATCTTCATGTGTCTGTGCTCCTCCTACAGGAAGACAGACCAGAACAGGACAGGACAGGACATTGAGGCCATTATTGAGGACAGAATAGATAGTTAGGTTTTCATCCTTCGCTTTATGTTTTTACCTTCTTAAGTCGCTCTATTTCAGCCTCGTCCTTCTTGACAGTCTGCTCCCACATCATGACTTTCTCCTGGTCCTCCTTTAGCTGGTTCTTCTCATAGTCCAACTGGATACCCAGACGGGTCTTCTGAGTCTCAAACTCAAGACTGAGGCAAAATATTCAATGTCAGGTTAGGCTACACTGAAAAACTGGAACAGGTTAATTAACAATGTGGTTGATCCACAGTGGAACTCAATATTAAATTTCTAAACTCACCGTTTCTTTGCAATCTCATTCTGCCTCTTCACCTTCTCCTCCTCAAACTCTCGGATGTTCCTTACTCCAATCTCCTTACAGAATTCCACAAACACCTCATCCTCCACCTGGAAAACAAAAACATTTGTATTGCTATTACTGAAATACCAAATATTCACTAACAGATCTCTACATTAACTACAATTTCTGTCAGTCTCACCAGGTTCATGCGGTCCCGCAGGTCAGTGATCTCCCTCTCACGGGACTGTATGATCCTCTTGATGTCATTGATGCGAGGGCCAAAGTTTGCCAGTTCACTCTCTAGCTTAGACTTTTCCTGCATAACACAAATAAAATGAGCATTAGTACAATGGCTAATAAAGCAACAAAAGAGAGGAAGAGTCAAATAATGAGATGTCAGCTGGCTATACCTGCATGTTGAGGGAGAGGTGGCGAGTTTTTGTCTGTTCCAGGTCACTCTGGGAGTACTTGAGTCTCATCTGCAAACCATGGGCCTGGGACTGCACCTGCCGCAGCTCTGCCTCCTTCCTCTTCGCCTTCATTTGCTCCTACAATGGAAAATATTAAGTGGAGGCTTTTAAGAATGAACATTAAGTGACAATCCATCAAATTGCTGTCAGTGACTCTATCAACAACAATTAACATTTTGAGGTTTCATGTGAGACATTTTTCACCATTTATATTGGATAATTTTTTACATCTGACTTTAAACTAAATGTTTTTTACAATATCGTGCTAATTCACTCACAGAAAAAAAAAACCCCAAGAAACAACATCTTTGCTCGAGATCTTCATATTTAGTTACCTTGAGCTCTTCTGTGAGTTTTTCTTTCTTTTCCTTGAGCTTGTCCACTGCTTTCTCATCCCAGCGCCTGGCCTTGGCCTTCAGGTCACTGGCTCCTCCAGAGATGACTCCAGACTTCTGAAACAAAGTACCGTCCAGGGCTACTGTCTGGACACAGGCAGACATGGAGAGGTTAGCTGGAAGAGTAGACCACGTTTACATCGTCCAAGACATTAGACAGAGAGTGACAGCTTTCAAATCCTCCCATCTTCATGACGACATAGCTGACATGTAGCTGTACATGCAAAACCTCAGCTAGTGACAAAAACTCAGTCAAGTACCTTGTGTCTGTATGGCCCTCCGAAAGCGATCCTTCGTGCGTCTTCTACGTTCTCACAGACCAGGGCATTGCCACATGCATACTGCAGGGCTTTCTTAATGTGGGGGGGCTCGTAGCGAATCACATCAATCACCAGCTTGGCTCCTCGCAGCTCTCTCAGTTTCTCATCTGTTGGTTTCACCTTTGTTGAGAGAAAAACATTAATAGCTTTTTACATATATCAAACTATTTAAAATTCAAATGGACTTGTTTTTATGTCAGTGTTATTTTTAAACAGGAAAACTAGTGACTGACATTAAACACAAAATAATAAACAAAAGACAGTTGGCTTTAAAAAATAATTAATGGTATTTTAATTAGTCGCTCTGAAAAAAAAATGCAAACAGGTTAATTTTGTTTAAGCAGTGTTTAAGTAATGAAAGATTAAATTAAACTCTCATCTTCTTCCTCCTTTTTGCTGAAATTTGATGTTTCAACTGTTGATGGCAGCTCTATTCTAACACCACTAAAAACCCTTGATTAGAGCTATAACCATAATTTTATAGAATTTACCTCAAGGTAGTCGAGAGGCAGGAAGGTCTCAGGCTCCCCTCTCTGCTCTTTGATGTACTGAATACAGTCTCTGCCGGTCTTCTCAGAGTCAACAATGATGGCATCCATGTTCTTGCCCAACACTTTGGTCACAGCAATCTGGTATTTCTTCTGAGTGGGCTGGCACAGGTCGATTAGACGGCCATACTAAGGAAAGAAAAAGAAGTATACTTCACTAAATCCAGTAGGGAAGCTAGAAAAACCAGCATAAGAAAAATAGCTAATATTGTATTGGAAGATTTCACAGTTGCCTTACCACAGAGCCAGGGTAGAGTCGTTTGATACTCTCCATGATCTCAGCCTTGCGCTGCTGGCGACTGTTCTCCTGCCTGTCGATTCTGGCGTCACCCAGCTGCTCCATTACCTACAGAAAAAAAAAAATAATAGGATTTGTTATGGACTTTTTCAAAGCTGACATTTTCTCTTGTCAAACACTGGTGTAACTGATAATATTAAGAACAGGAGCATGAATGCCAGGGATCCAGCACTATGTTTGTTGGTCTATTGACATGGCTTACTGACACACCCAGCATCATTTATTTTGTTCACCGAGTCATACAGAGAAATCTAGATATATGCTCTTCACCCCGAGATCATAGGTTAGCTACAGAGGCATGTTGAAATCTGCTATTTAAATCTGAAAATGATGGGCAGTGTGGTATTGTAACACATGCGCATATGAAATCAAGGTCTTCCAGTGAGTTGTCCCTCACAACTACAGCAAACTAAAGACACTGACCGTCAGCTAAGATAACGCAGTTGAAAGTTACTCCCTTTTCTTTCTTTCCCTTTGTGTGTGTTTTGTATACCTGGTTGAGCTCCATGTTGATCTCATCAATCCTCCTCTTGGCCATCTCCACCTCCTCAGTCAGCTCCTCCTCCATACGCTTCTGCTCATCTAGTGATTGCCTAGGGTAGTAACAGGACAAAATGAATGAGGAGAGAGTGATGGAGGAACCTATTAAATCAATAGATTGAACGATGAGAGCAGCATACCTGCTGGTGGCTATATAATCCTCTAATTTCTCAATACGTTTCTGGTTCTCCTCAATTTCACGGATCTTCTGTTTGATTTTGGCCTGGAGAGGAACAACATCATATGATCGTATGCATCAAATCTGTGCAAATGTGTTTGTTCTGTCAAAAGAAAAACCTGCCATAATGATCTTATTCACCTCTGTCTCCACTTTCTTCCTCTCCTCTAAGTCCAGGCGGTCCTGGTCGGCCTTCTGGTCACGGTTAAACTTCTCCAGCTCCTGTGCCAGTGTAGCAGCACGTTTACTGGCTTCCTCCTTCAGACGATGGTACTGCTTGACCTGGAGTGTAGAAAGAAAAAGGGATGTGCTGAATCACATAAATTTTTAATATCATTCTTAATTGTAATTTTAATTGAGTATAAACTCCCTAGAAGAATTACAAAAATATACTCACATAGATTTTGAGTTAAATATAAACTTTTTGTTTACAGTAACATGGAATACTAGTTGCTATATCGATTTAATTAAATTAAAAGCTAGAGCTGGTTGTTTATTCAACATGAAACAAGCAGCTGTTAAACATCTGCAATATTCTAATGTATCAGACCTGGTTTTCCTCCAGGGTGAGGTCCTGGCCTTGGCTCTGCGCCTCCTCCTCCATTCTCTCTTCAAACTCTTGCTTGGCCAACTCCACTGCCCTCATTTCTTTGTCCAGCTCATCCATGTCAGCCTTGCGTTTCTTGTACATTTTCTGGGCATTTTGCAATGATTTGCGCGCCGCCTCAAGCTTCTTGATCTTGTGTGAGGTGTTCTCTTTGGCCTTGATGTACTGTGGCCTCTTTTGGTTCAACTCTGAGTCCTTCTCTCTGTGGAGAGAGTCACATGATTAACCAAACCCAAGGTCTTAAATGGCATAGGATCTGTGCATGTCCATGAAGCAAGCATGGCGGTCATCTCAGTCACTTACTTTATTTCTTTCTCAATGGTCTGCTGCTCCCTCATTAACCTGCCCAGCTCTTTCTTCTTATCCTTCAGCTCCTCCTCTACATGGTCCATCTTTTTACGGTCCTTTTCAATCTCCTTATTCCGCTGGCCCAGCTCTTTGTTCAGCTTCTCAATTTCTGTTTCATTGTGGTACAGCTTGAAGAGCTGCAACTGAACACTGGCTCTGGCTACTTCGTCCTTCAGACGCTGGTAACGCTCAGCCTGATAGAATAATAGCAGGAGACAAACATGCAGCAAGATGATGTCAATTTTAAGCACTTCGTATAATGTTGGCTGATGGTCATGAAAGTTCCACTGAGATTAAACATTTCTTTTAGAAAAATGTCTTTAGCCAATAGCAGTGAGTTTCAGATATGACAGATAACACAATAATCCCATAAATTATTGTAATTAAATCCAAAAACTAATGAGATGATACAACAACTATCAACTAACCTTTTAGGTCCCCTAATAGAATAATCTTTGAAATCAAAGGGCAAAAGTTACATTACGTATTTCATTTCTAATCCAAGTAGAACACAAACGCAAGGCAGACAAACCTCCTCTTTTTCTTGCTTGGCTTCTTTGCGCTCAGCAGCAATGTTTTTTTTGCGATGATAATTGAACTGCGTGTCCTCTTCTGCTTTCACCATCTCCTTCTTCCTGCGGTCGTATTCCTGTGCCAGCTCTCCGGAGCGGGAGATCTCCTCAAACAGAGCGGTACGCTCCTTAGGGTTTTTCATGGCAATGGACTCCACAGCTCCCTGGAGGGAGGGAAAATAAGAAGCAAAGCTTAGTGTGATTACCAATAACAACTGCCAAAAGCATTTACCAAATAATGTTACACCTGCAAAAATGAATAAAATGATTGGCTCCAATTGGCCAAGTCATATTCAAAGGTGTGCTACCCAGTCAGGTCATATGCCTGATTATATGAATTGTTACCACCACAAAGAGTGCTGGGAGTTATACTCTTTGTCAGAGGAACAGCTAATCATCAATGATTCTGTATGGTCAGTAAAACATAAAGCATTTATTACATCCTTCTCATTCCTGAGATGACTATGAAGCACAATTGTCTGATAGCAAACCTGTTCAACAACACCAATGAATAAATTCTTAGAAGTTTTTTTTTTGGATATCAGTCTGACCTGAAAGACCAGGAAGTTCCTGGCTTTGATCAAGATTCCAAGTTTTTCCAGCTCCTCGCTGTATTCGGGCAGGCCCACCACCTTGCTGTTGATGCGGTACTCGGAGGAGGAACCTGATGCACATGCCACAGGCACATTCGAGGAAACGTAACATAAACGTTAACTCATCAAAAGCTCACACCGGCAGCAAGAGCATTGCATTAAATGTCTCCAAGGAAAGATAATTGTATGATAATAAAACCTATCTGAACATATTATAAACTGTTGTCTGAATAGTTTTAATAACATAATGTTAGAAATTAAGTGCCGTCAAGCAGTTAATAGAGCCTGATTGTAAATCTTAAAATTATGTGTGTACCTACGTAACATTACACTCATGTTCTTTCAATACAATTCCTTCAACTTTGACCAAAAGGGAAACATGGGGACATAGACGATAGAACATAGAAACATGTTCATACCAATAATGACCCTTGTGAAGGAGCGTTCCTCTCCGTTGTCCTCCTGGTATACCATACTGACAAAGGCTCTGTTGGCAGCTGGTTTCCCAACAGGCGCTCCATGGATTAGATCCTTCAGGGTCTTCACACGCAGGTTACTGGTCTTCTCCGCCAACACAAAGCTGATGGCATCCATAAGGTTGGACTTTCCTACAACAAGAATGTTTAGGTTTTCAGTTCCCCACACAAATCTAAGATGGGAGGCAAAACATAAACCGAGTCAACTGTTTATTTGGTACACATGTACAATCTCGGGCGGTTGCAGTACAGTTTGTCCCCGTAACTTTAAAAGGTTCACGTTTTATCAGGTCAATGGTTGATTCAACTACTTTTAAAAGCTATAAACACGTACAGCGTTGTACTAACTGACAGACACAAATCTTAATACAAATGACACTGAGTGCAGGACGGTGACACGGCTGATAGTTAGTAAGACAGTCTGCTGTCCAGCAAATCGCGATACATCCACAGGTATAAAGACAATTATATATTGTAGCATCATTACTGTGCTGTGTTTACCGTTAGCCAATGCTAACGAGCTGTCTGCATTCTGTATTAGCCGCGATCATAACATACCTGATCCATTGGGTCCAATGATTGCTGTAAACTTATGAAAGGGTCCGATGATCTGCCTTCCCTTGTACGACTTGAAGTTTTCAATTTCTATGAGTTTTAAATAGCCCATGTTCGGTATAATCGTGTCGCTGTTTAGAAAAAAACCCGCACAGTAAATATTAGCAAGCGAAATGTTGCTAATGCTAACAACCGACGTTTACCAAACAAGCGACCTCAAAGACGAAGCATGCGCGCAAATGGATGGGTCTCCGTTCAATCTATGGCTGGCCAACGCATAAGTCACATTATTAAGTGCACATTTAGTTTAATAATGTAAACATCTTCATAAGCTTAATCAAATAGCCGCGATGCACTTGTGACAACAATGCGCCATTTTACAATCCAACAGGAAAACCCTTGAGCGCGCGAGACACGAAATCTCGTCGTTTCTCGCGAGACGAAATGGATCTGGCCGGAGTACGACTGTGTTGTGTTTAGGGCCCCGCTACCACCTGAGTATAACATTTACAATACAGGCTATGTAAATTGCAGAGAAAATACATATTTTGTACAAATGAGCCATTCGCTGTGTATTTCAGTTATTCCTACAATCGTACAATGTTTTGAGACGTTGCCATGGTTACCAAAGGCATGCAAACACAACAGGAGTCGAGCAGCAAAGCAGCTCCGTGCACTGGTCTCCACCTTGGTCTGAAGTCAAATTCATTTAAATTGAAATTTCCACACATCTGTACGTCAGAGGTGAGTGTTTGCTTTAGATCAACGATCACTGCCTGACTTTAAAGAAAAATACGGCTGGATTAAAATACCTCAGTGAAGCCTCTCCTTTTGTGTGCAGTGTTGTCAGGCAGCTACTAATCCACCGGTGTGTGGTGGTTAATTCAGCACATCATTTATTTCTAATGGTAGCTTTCAGTGGGGAAAAATAACAAGTATATTTAGTCAAGTACTGCTTGAGGTACTCAAAAAATAGTACTTCATTCCCTATAACCTGCTACTTCTCCACTGTTTCGAAGTGCAGTAAATATATATTTATATATAAAAAATTCCAACCGTTTATTAAAAATGCAGTTTCAAGTATTTTCGAAAAACTCGCATTTTTGTGTCTCCTCCTTCATGCCTCACTAGTGAGCATACAGTGAGCATGTATAAAGTGGATTTGCCTGTAGACCAGTCCATTGAAAAGGCTGTGGAGAGGCGAAGGTCAGCAGCAACAGCACGCAAGGCCCGGATTTTCAACACCAGGCTACGTGTGATGGGCCTTGACCTTGATGCTCTGGACCAACAAGTCCAGGAGAAAAAACATCAGCAAAACATTGAGAGACGACGACAAGAAGCTTTCGGTAAACTGTGGGTGGGAGAAGAAGCAGGGAGGGGTCAAAACTGACTTAAATCCATCCAGGGGCATCACAACGAATGCTGGACTCCATAGGAGTATCCTTTCACCACTAATGAGCATTGATCCCATGCTTATTTATTTTCAATATAATGCAGATGAACTGAGAAAGTATCATGATGACATACTACTGCAGCAAGACATTGATGAAAGAGAGAAGCGGGCAGCTTTGCATACTGACCTGGCCCAGTACTGGGCCACTCAACGTGTCGAGGATTCTGGTGATGCTGATCTAAAGTGTGGCCTGAAGGGGGCATTCAGGATCACCATGCCAGAGAGTGAACTGGGGCCTGCCAGCATGCAAATCTTTCAGGTAGGCCCACTGTGACTGGCAGGTTCATGGTGTGCATGAAGAGCAGTGCAACAAAATCCAGCAGAGGGTTAAATAAATAATCACATTATCCCTGGAGCACTGTGTCCTTGTTTCATGTACAGGGAGAGGATTTGGGAGAGCAGCAAATGAGGAAAGAACAAATGAAACAGACAGAAAGAGATCTGCGCGCGCAGACAGAAGACAATGTGAGAAGACGCATGGGAAACAAGCACAGAGGTGAAAAGAGACAAGCACACACACAGGAACTCCCACACACACACACTGTAATCACTGACAAGCTTACACACTGTACGCTATAGCTTCTGTAAATCACACACATGCTTCATGCTTTCCTGCACAAACAATCACACACTCCTACGCACAGCCCCTATTGCCAGGTGGCACTGATGGATGCTCATCCC
Organism: Rachycentron canadum; assembly: GCA_038496675.1. Lineage (NCBI taxonomy): Eukaryota > Metazoa > Chordata > Actinopteri > Carangiformes > Rachycentridae > Rachycentron > Rachycentron canadum. The sequence continues at coordinate 14,075,137 of CM076651.1, forward strand.
AGAAAGCCTTTATGTACGTGTGAGCATGTTGTTGAAGAGCTTTGTGCAGTGGGTAATGACTAATGCAGGTGTGAAAAACACACAGTAGGTGATTTCCAACTTGTGTATGTCACAGAGATGCTTGTGAGCAGAGAGCTGGTGCATCGGGACCTGATGGAGGTTCAGCAAGCAGCACTAGAGGACGAGTGTAAGAAAGCTGCCCGCATCGCACTCGACAACTACAATCAAGCTCTGGTACAGTAAATGCGTGTGCACACACAGATGGACACATAGACACTCACACACAGATATACACCACCCCCTGATGTGAATGCTTAAAGCAAAATCCAGAGGGGTTTTCAGCTGAGACATGGTGCTCTCAGATGGGATTTTGAAATTAAAATTGCTAATTGAAAATGTTAAGTGATGCATGCACACAGTATGTTGCAGGAAGGTGGCCATCCAACATGGATGGTTAAACTGCTCTGATGTGTGCGTGGGCCTTGTCTGTTTTTAAAAGCCTCCATTTAGCGCTCCCCTTATTTGCCTGAATGCACTCAACTGAATCCTCTATTGGGAGGCATCATTACAAGTCCTTCAGGTCATGGTATTTTTTGACAGTTATGTGGTTTCTCTAATAACCACTCACATGCATGATGCACAAGCAAACACAACTGACTGATTGGATCTCTCAGGAGGGCATTCACCACATGGCTTATTCTTGACTCTAAGCCAAAGGTAACCACATAGTAGAGGTTGGGTTAGGTTAAAGCTTCTGCTATTACAGTCATCAAGGGAATAATCAATCATCTGTCTCTGGACCCGTGGCAAGGCCTCACCAAGACCTGTTCCCCACAGGCTGCAGAGCGGGCAGTGAAAGTGCAGGAGCAGCATCGGAGAGAGGAAAGGGAGAACCTCGCAGAGATCTGCCACACACTGACATCTGACATGATGACAGAGTGCACAGAAACAGCAAAGAGAGAGGTGGGAGAAGGGAAGCAACCCCGGGTTCTGACTGACAGGTGGAAAGGGATGAGCCCCGAGCAGCTGAACACCATCCATGTGGAGAGGAAGGAACAGCGTCTTGAGAGACAGGTACTGGAGTCGCCCTAAAAGACCTCTATCTCTTTGTATTCCTTTAAAACTATGGTTCCCAAAATCTTCAACCACATCTTGATAAAAACTAAAAATGCTTTACCCCCGGTGTTTCACATTAGTGTAGCATTTAGACCTTTATTTTTTTCATCTTTAGAGACAGCGGGATGCTGAGAGGATTCAGGATGCAGCCTGGGATCTTCAGCTCCTGAAGCTGTCCAGAGAAGCAGAGGAGGAGGAGACAAGAGCAAGAGAGCTGAGGAGACAGAGTAGAATTCAGATGGACCAGTACAATATGCAGCTGGCCAGAGAGCAGCAGGCATAGTAAGCACTGCACATACTGTGCATAGAGAACATACACTCATGATTCAGCCAGTATAGTCAGCAAATATATTTTGGGTGTAGGTGATTGCAGAATTTGGATTTAAATAATTATTTTGGAGACAGATATTCACTGTGTGTTTATTTGTGTGTCTGTCTACCCCAGTCAGGAGTACCTGAACAAGAAGCTATACACAAACAAACCCACTAAGGACTACTTTCATCAATTCAACACCAGCTCCCGCTGACCATCACACACCTTGCATAGGTTTGTCCCCCTGTGACAATGTGCTAATAAAATCTATTGATTGTAGTACTCACACTCAATGTGAATTGAATCCTAAGTAATCAATACTTACTGCTTAATCGTAAGTGACACATATTCATTGACTTTATTGGCTGATACTGGTGACAATAAAGGGAACCTTTTTTGGTACAGATTGTTCCATGTACTTTATTTTTCAGTCATATATCCAGTTACAGTGGTAAATTCATAATGCAGTTACAGTTATATTGGCCCCATGTTACAAGTCCACCCAACTCTTGACGTTCACCCATGATACATACAGATACCATCAGTCCCATTACGCTAATTATGCACCCCACACACCACATAGAGGCACATCTCCACCACAGCAGGGACACACGCCCGGCCCCTCCCCTCCCACTCAGGCATTGGTGTTTAAAGTTTAAAGTCTGTTTTTTCTGAGTTATGAACAAGCTTATCGAAAAGAACCAAATCGCTTTTTAAAAGACTTTTATCTTTTAACTATAAAAAGGGGGGAAACAATGTTGGAAAAGCAAATGCCAGCGTCCCTGGCTTTCCCCTTGACACATGAAAAGCAAAGAGTGAGTGGCAGTCGAGTGAGTATCTGTGTGTGTACACTCATTCCTCATTCAAAGCTAACATTTGCCCTGAACACTGACAAACACAGATGTTTAGCAGCAGATAGTCAAGTTAGAATATTGGCATATTTTGTGTCATTCATTGCTCCTGTATGAAAATAGATTTTTTAAAAGCTTTATTTGTCCTGAGTGTGTCTGTATAACCAACAACAGGGAGCTTACACACACCTCCTTCAGTGCCACTAGCCACTTTAGACATCCCATAATCTTTATCTCAGGGACTGTCAGGTGATGTTTGGCCAGTGTCAAGATTTTATTTGTGTAGGGAGAACCGAGACAGCAACGTTGCATATAGATGCTCCCTGTGGTGTGCACAAACTGGCTCACTGCATCCCTGCCTCTCACTGCATCAGACAAAAACTCCACAGATATTCACTGCACTGCAATGCATTGCTGGATGGTTATGAGCATGAATGCAACCTTAGCTTTCATCGTTATGTAACTACTACTAGCACTAAATGACACTAATGTACAATTTTTTGATTTTCAAAATTTGAAATGTTTGTAAACATCTACAGAACAATGTGGATTTTTTTTCTTTTTTTTCCCCTTTCCTTAACTATGAGCTAGTTTTGCTAAATCTGCCAAATCTCACTGCAGTCATTAGTCAAAAACGGAAAGTCTGAATTCATAGCAATAGTACAAAGAAGAAAAAGTACAGCTTGCAACTTTTTAAAATTAAGTGATTTTAAACCTGCACATTTTTCACATTTTTTATCAAACGTGGTTGGGTTCATCAAAACAATGTTTAAGGGTTGTATTTACATTCAGTGGGAAAAAAAATTTCCAGGTCTTCTCTTGACCACTTTTTTCTCTCCTCTACCTTGTAGTTTGGATTCTTTATCAGTAATATGTAAATACAATGCCTACCCAGCACTAAAAAGAATACATTCTCTGTGTTTGATGCAAATACCAACTGTTTGCCTTTATTATACATCAATTGGCAGTCATTACGGCTGTCTGCAATGTCCGCTTGCATTGATGAGGGTCTGAAAATAAAACTTGAGAGTTTGCCCACAAGACTCCACTCTCTAATCTGTAATATACATAAATACTGCTCCTCAAACAATTTGCGTAGTATGAGATGAACAGGTATGAAAAGATTGTTAATTAGAGACAACAATGTTTTAATACAGTGTAGAAAGAGACAAAGACAGATACAGAAAGCTACACATAGGTCTCGACACAAAAAATTACAATATCATTTCCAATAATGACATTACACTTCTGGTGGGAAGGCGAGAGAGTAATGACATCAATCTGGTGCTCTATGCAGACCCAGCAGGCACAGGAACATATAAGGAGCATGTACATATCTATAATACTGTATTATGGCTAAATAGATAGATGTAGATGCAGCTATATACATCAGATGCTACTCAGCATCTTCACAGCAAGTTCCCCTTAATGCATCCAATGTTATTTATAGTAAGAAACTTGGCTTCACTTAGTTTCAATGAAAATGTCTTGATTTATGAAATATGTAGTGTAGAACACAATATGAAAAAAAAGTACAACAATGAAAAAAGGTTTGTTTTCAAATACATGAAAGAATGTAAAAAATGTCACTGGCAAGTATAATCTGAGATATCAAATGGTGTTAGACACACAAAATCATGTGCGAACTAAGTCAAGACATGATGTCTGTTTCCCCACTACGCTGCATCTCTATAGGACCACACCTACAGTCCCTCTGATATTTCTACCTATACAGCAGTCTGTCTTTATCTTCCTATAGAATTGGTTACTGATAGAAAGTGGCAGAGAAGAAAGGGAGAAAAATGAATGTTAGTCATTTAGATTTGTTGTAAACTACACAGATAAAGTAGAGTGGGGGAGGGGGACACCCTCAAGTCAGTCAGACTTGTATCATATTGTCCACTACTTTGGACACTGCTTTGGTCAAAATAGTCGAGTCAATCAGATGACGCCCGGGGGCATCCGAATAGTCAATATATTGATTGTGTATCAGTCGTCAAAGTACAGATCAGGACGTGAGTAAGTAACAAGAGCATATGGGCACGAATGTGTTGACATGTTTTGGTACGATGGTCCCCGATGGATGTGTGTGGGGGTTAATCAAGGATGGTGACTGGGTTGGGCTGGGGAGATGGCGGTGGGGTTGAGCGGGGAGTTGTCTGGCAGGCCATGGAGCACCTCTGTGAGCTGGCTGACCAGAGACTCATCCATGTTTAGCTCCATAGTTATGGCACTGCTGCCGTTGAAGTCAAGGTTGTCCCCGCTGCACAGTTTGCTTTCTTCACACAGGGACGCCTGGCTGGTCGTGCGCTTCTCCTCAAGATCACTAAAGTAAGCAGTTAAGCAGTAAGCAAGCAATATTATCATGAGACGTGAAAATACTAAATACAATCTGATTACATTTTCTCTTTTCTTTTTTTTCAAAAAGCAGCCTTCTGTCTGCCAACATGCCAGCAGAAATACATAATATTAGAACTACAATTATATTGATAATCTGCATCTTTTAGTCTTTTTTTTGGAGCAAAAGTGTTTTTAAAAAAATTATAGGTCCACGGTCACAATGTGGTAATTAGCTTTTCTTGGTCTTACATCACTAAATTGAATTTCATAGGTTTTAGGCAATTTTCACAGTTTTCGAATGTTTTATAGGCAAAATGATTCTTAGACTGAGTGAAAAAATAATGAGTAGAGTAGTTATCTCTTGTAGATATACATATTGTATTACACAATTGTTATACCAAACATTACAAGCAAAGCAGTAGGTGAGTAAGGCATGGGCAGGGAATAATGGGGTTGGGGATAACAAATCACAGAGCATACCTTTCTAGAGATCTGCATAACAGTGGCAGGCATTTGGGAAAAGAGGGACAGTGAAAGGAACACAAAGGGTTAGGAAAGCCAAACAGTGCTGAGGGAATAAGGGCTGTGTCAGGAGTTAGAATTTAAGGGATCTATAGAAACATTATGTGACACTCAAAGAAGTGATGTGCACAAACCTGTACTCTCCAAATGTCTCATCTTTCATGGGCCGCGCCTCTGAGTCCATTGGGCCCTCTTCTTTATCTTTCACTGAGAAGGAGAGAGATTATCGGCTTTCATTATCAGTAAGATCTCAACCATGTCTCTCTCTAAGCCACTGTCTCAGACATTGATAATGACATTCTGTCAGACAGCGAGATAACATCAAGTTTATGTACGTGGAACAAAAATATTCTCCCTATCTGCAGACAATCTAATTGATGTTGTTTATAGTTTGATGTTTGGCTTAATTTCTTGTCAGACTTTCAGCTTAAGAAGTACCATTATGAATATTACATTTAACTTTTAAAAATATTCAAATAACTAGTTACTCGAAGTATAATGCCAGTGGGTATGGTCAGATTTATTATTCCATTACTTCTTGGTCTTATCTTTAGCAGTCAGCCACTTGTTTTTCTCCTCATATGGAAAGGGCTGGAAGGTCTCCTCTCTGACCAGTCAGACGCTGGCCTGCAGGTCACAGTTACTCTTATAGTTTGTGATCATTATTTCACGTTTTTTTTTGGTGGAGTTTCTTCCCTACTATCAAAGTAAAGAGGTTTGAGCTTAAAGGTCTGTTTCACTACATGTTTGATGTGAAGACTGCAAGGGAGAAAGTCTGCAAAATTAAATCGGCCATTTATTTGGAGTTGATGCCACTATAAGAGTTACAAAGAGAGGGGAGCAGTTTGGGGAGCACTTTAAACTTGGCGTAATCTTATTTTAATGTCTTCTTTCCAGTCAGATAATCTTATTTACTGTGGTGCACTCTTGCAACCACTTGGCTTTTCTTCTATTGCAGTGTCATTTTCATTATCAGGCAGTTTTACAGCTCCAGACTAGTAGTGTTATCCACAAAGTGTCTCAGTTGTGTAATATTATATTGCTCTTACACACAGTTGTTGAAGGAGAAATACATACAGCAAATTTTACAAAACATTCGCTCTAGGCCTCAGTGATTCATCAACACCAAACAAATTCTTTGAAACAGTTCCACATCTGTACTGATGAATACATAACACTTATCATTGAGGGCGGTACTTGCCTGAGTATTTTCCCCCTTTACTTCTCTTGATGAAGCAGAGGATGAGTAGTATCAGCAGCAGCAACACAATGGCGCTCACAACACCAATGAACCAGCCCTGAGTTGCAAAGCTCGGCTGCACCACTGTCACTCCTTCAGAGGGAAAACAAGAGAGGGGAGTGGAAACAGAAGAGAGTGAGTTTCTTCTGATGGGGAAACAGGATGAAAGTACAAGGGGTGTGAAAAGGATGAAAAGGGAAGGAGAAACAAGATAAAAGAGGGCGCTGAGTGTAGAGCAAAAGAGACAAAGCAATATGCTCTCTGACAGGATGACATTTCACCAGGGAACCAAAGAATACAGCAAAATACCACAAACAAACACAAGTAATGGATCATTTCATATGGCTAACCAAGCTCTCTTTTCACAGGAGTCTTTGAAAGCACTTCACAGGCAGTGCAGGGAACTGCAAGAAACTCTCTGTAGGATCGGGCTTTAGAGAGAGAGAGAATGATGAAAGAAAAGAGGATGAATGAAGGCAGAATGCTCATAGTACCTGTTCCTTCTGTCTCAATGTCAGTCTCAAAGAAGGTGATGTTGCTGTAGGTAAAGCGTAGATGATAATGAGAGCCAGGAGTCAAACCCTGGAGCTGGTAGAAAGACTGAGAGGAGTTCACCTTCTCCGACTTCTTCCATTTACTGCCATCTGCAGAAGGACAACATTAATCATTGCTTTTATTTTATTTTTATTTTTTTTGTTGCTCAGGAGCAACAAATTCCTGATCAATTCCGTATGCACATATTTGAGTAGAGATTATACCATTCTTCTTGAGGTAGTGGATCTGGAAGCTAACATTCCTATGTCTCTTTTTGGCCACCCAGCTGAGGTTTACTGCGTTTTCCCCCACAGACAGATTGATGTAGGCAGGAGGCGCTGAAATGCATTCAAACAGAGGAATTAACTTCATCATCTAATACAATCTGGTCCTGTTGTGTCAGGTTTTTTTGACTATGAAGAATGTGGCTTTTACCCCCGTCCAGTGTGGTGGCACCCTCCCTCATGATGGGCTCTCCATCCCCAGCAGCAGTGCGCCCCCTCAGGTAGAAGCGGTAGTGGCTGTGACGGTCCAGGCCCTTCAGGGTGAGGTGGCTGACTGTAGGATCATCTATTGTCTCTACCTGCATGGGGCTGTCATCACTCTCCACAACTGTCCACAACAAAACCAAAAAAAACATTCAATCACTACTTGGTCTTCAACACATCTGTTCATTATGGGTGACACATTGTTCTGGGTGACATGTGACTGACTGATGTGTATCATTAAGGGGTTAGGCTTTTGACATTTTCCTGGTATTATTGATTTAACTGGAAATATATTGGTGGTGTTTGTACTACTGGTTGTTCGTAATGATGTCTTTAATGCCACATAACTCTCATCTCATCAAACAAAGGAATCCACTGTATGTGCACTAGATGGAAAAGGAAATAAATTGTGAACAATGCTCACTCCGTTGGTATTGCAGAAGATAGCCAGTGAGGATTCCATTGGGTTGGCCAGGAGGCATCCAGTAGAGGGTCATTTCTGTCTCTGATGGGCTGTCCAAATTCAGGAATACGGGTGGACCAGGAACTAGCAGCAACAAAATGCACTTGATTTAACAGGCATTATTATACCTCATCAAACGATCCGCTGTCACCTTTTTCCCCTAATCCTAGCCTGCTCAATAACATTAACCCATACGTCAATTTCACCCTACTTCACTCCAGTGCCCTCCATTCAACGTCATTTACTCTGTTATGATGCCCTATCATCCCTCTCTTCTTCCAATGTGGTTCAATCCATGTCTGGCCCTCTGTAATTGAACCTCTTCACCCACTTTATCTATTACCTCCCCCCAGGTCATGCTTGTCGCCACTCCCTTCTCCACCCCTGGTTTGCCCCTCTCTTTCTGATTCTTACCTCCCTCGTGAGTCTTGAAGGACAGCATCTCAGAGGCAGGTCCCTCTCCCTTGCTGTTGAATACTGTGACAGCCAAGGTATAGTGGGAGTATGGCCTGAGATCACTGATCACCTTCTTCTCCTCATTAGCCCCAGTCTCCACCACTATAGTGTTTTCTGACTCCTTGGCTCTTCGGCCTCTGTGATGGCCCCTGGAGCCAGTTCTGGTCAAGTAGATCTGGAGCAATGAAAAGAAAATTGGTTAGTTTCTGAATTACATCCAAAAAAAAAAAAAAAACACATCCTATTCTTCATGCAATTAATTCCATGACTGTGTTGAGTGAATTTGTATGGCTTGGACATTGAATGCATCAAAGGCCCAAGAGCATCAGTTAAGCAGTGAGAGTGTGATACATTTTGAAGATGAGATCAACTAAAATGAAAAAAGGCTCTATTCATCACAACCTTGAAACTAAACAGAACTCTGAAGCCTCTGCCAAGCCAAGATGTGGCTGCCCCCTCTATAAACCCAAAATATGTATTATTCATGAGGACAGGGGCTGAATATGTTAGGCCAAACAACAAAGGAGATACAGGATCAGTACCTTGTATCCCAGCAGGTGTCCTCTGACCGTCTCTCTGTCTACTGCTGCCCAGGTCACTTTGATGGTAGTGCTGTTCATTAGTACAACACCCACATCCATTGGAGCCTCCAATGGAACTAGAGACAGACAAGAAGGAGATAGGTGAGAAAGAATACTAAGTAGAAATGTCCCCAGTAAAAGAGGAGCGTACTGCTGAAAATCAGTGTTGAAGTTGTGCTTTTTAAATTTTTTACCATCTTCTCCTGAGTAGCCAATGACTGGGTCTGGCTCAGGTCCGTCCCCTATCTCATTGACAGTCTGAACTTTGATCTCAAAGGCAGAGAAGTTGCCAACATCATTGACAATGAATGGAGGTGCCGTTGTGTAGTTGATGTGCCAGTTGGGCCCACTGCCCACCACTCGCCTCCACAGCACCCTGTACCTGAAGTTAGGGCCATTAAATTTGTGTTTGCCCATTACCTGTAGTGATGGGAACAGCAGCTAATAAGACGCAAACCCTTTTTTAAAATGTGTTCGATGTTACTTCTGAATATTTAGATAATAGGTGTAGTACCTCCCAGGTGACAACCAGAGTGTCTGGGTCTGTGGACTCACTCCTAACATCTTCAGGGTTATTGTCTGGAGCTGTGATTAGAACAAACAGTTCATTGTTGTATGCCCATGGTTTTTACTGTGACAATGAAAACTTGCAGTTAAAAAACACTGGCTCTTGCCTTCAGCAGTGGTGTTGTGGATTTCAGATGGCTTGCTGGGGTTGCTCTTTCCCACTTCATTGATGGCAATGACTCGGAAACGGTAGGACATGTAAGGCCACAGAGGGAGGCTTGCATGCTCGTTGTCCCCTCTCACTTTCATCAGCTCTTCCCAATGTTTCTCTTTTAAACCTTGGTCCTCAAACTCAACCACATATTCTGTATGTGAGAGAGTCAAGGTTTCATGGAAAAAGACAAGAGGAACACAGTAAAGAAGAAATAGAAACATAAATAAATACTCAATTGAGCTTTACAAAGTGATGTTGCAGATAAAATAATAATCCTCTCCAAGTGTTGAAAACAGAGTAGGCTTTCATTATGCCACAGGCAGATAAATAATATGGGTTTGTTGCTCTGAGAGTTGGAGTTAGACAAAATGAAAAGTTTTTCTATAGTTTATTATATTTCTTTTATTTCCTTATAACACAAAAATGTAATCGGCTTTCTGTATAAAAGAAACGTTTACAAAGAATGGGACAGTTGGGCACAAATGTGTAAGAAAGTGAATTTGTATGGTTTGTCTATACTAAACCTAGGACAGGGCTGTTGTGGTCGTCTCCTGGAGTCCAGTTGAGGGTGACTGCACGGTTCTTAGAATCTGTAATCTGGAGGAGGATAGGAGGGTCTGGACGATCTGGGGGGGACAACAATAACATCATAACCACAGCTACCTGCACAGTGCTCCTCTACACTACACAAGTTTTACCAAACGCTGCAAATTTGAAAAAACAAATAAATAAAAATGCACTGGCTCTTGATCATATTGTATATGATCAGTGATCTTACCACATAAAGTGAGGGTGCCACTGGCTTCAGCCATGTCCAGCTTTGTGATGACCTGACAGGTGTATACACCCTCATCATTTGGTTCCACATTAGCTATTATCAGGTCTGGTCCTTCAAATGTGTATCTGTGGAAGATACAGACATTGCTGTTTTTGCCATCTTCATTTTCTTTTTATTTAAGACCACCTCCCTGGTTATTATTATCTGTACCTCATCATCTCATCCAAACACATTATTTTATTTGTTTGTCTATGAAACTGGGACAATATAGATAAAAATGGTTTATTAAAATTAAAGCACGACAGCTACAATTAATAAACAAATAGACAAAGCAACAAAAATAATAATCATTTCAATCATTTCTAACTATCTAATTATGCCCATTATTGTCAGTTCTCCAATGTAAAGAACATAGTCTTACTTTTGATCACTGTGGGACTCAAACAGCTTCTGATTGTTCTTTCTCCATTGAATTAGCGGAAAGCCAAGTTTGGGGTCAACCTGGGCCAGACAGGTAAAGATTGCTGTGTTTCCAGGCTGCACCTTCAGAGCCTGTGGTGGTGACAGGATCACTGTCCGGTCTGTAGGGCAAAGCAAGGAGACATATGATACTGAGTTATGCTGTACAAAGCGTGTGTGTGTTTGTGTGTGTGTGTGTGTGTGTGTGTGTGTGTGTGTGTGTGTGTGTGTTACTTACTTAGCACTTCCAGCTCTGCAATGACCGACAAGTTGGTGTTCTGCACAGAGCAGGTGTAGTATCCTTCATCGTCATGGGTGACATTAGAGATCTCTAGTCCCCCGTTGGTGAGTAGGTTAACTCTGGGATCTGCCAGAAGGGAGGAGGTGCTGCCACTTTCCCTGGAGAAGACACACACATTAGAAACATAGACAATCAGAGTAAGAAGTAAGCCCTTTTAGCTACTCCAGTGGCTGATGAATTCATTTTTTGTCACTTTTACCAAGAAGAACAAAGCCTGGTTGTATAATTGCCATGCTGATACAATTGACAGTCACAGTCCAGATGCAACAGCATTTGGTTGTTAATTTATGCATATGAAGAGCTACCTACGCAATGTCACCAGTGTAAAAATTGTTAACATGAAAATCTGCACAAACTTGAATACAATACAATACAAAGCAATAGTTATCCACCTTACCATATAACTTTAGGTTTAGGAGAACCAAAGGTCTCACACTCCAGTGAAGCCTTCTGACCCTCTGTAAATGTGTACATGTTCCTGTCCTCGGTAAGAATCTGTGGAGGAAGCTCTGAAAAATGCACAGAAAAAGAGAAATGAGACACACACAGAGTTGCATACATAGAAAGCTGACAAGTGACAAATACAAAACAAATACTCACCAATAACATACACGTTGGTGTTGGTGAGGATGGTTCCATGCTTGTTGGAGGCCTGACACTGGAATATGGCAGTGTCTCCAAAGTTGACATCATTTAAGATTAGAGACCCACTTGTTGTCAGAGTACGTCTAGAATCCTTAGCAGTTGCTGTAAGAAAGTACACATTCTCAGTACATGCACAGTATCCAAGATTGTTGAGGTATGTGTGTGTAGGTGGGTATGTGCACTGACCTGAGAGGGGGGTCCCGTTAATGGTCCAGCTGATGGTGGGAGTGGGGATGCCGTCTGCCTGGCAGTCTAGTCTGACTGTCTCACCTGGGGCATATAACTGACTGACTGGCTCCTTGGTCCAATAGGGAGCAGCTGCATGAGACAGAATATTTCCCCGCCACAGTCTCAAAAATGACTTGTCATTGTTGTTGTGGTTCATAGAGGTAGGTGGTGCACAACAAGTTTAGAAGCAGAATAGAGTATTAAAATTCAGCTAAACAAGCTTTACGAATACACATAAATGGAAGTTTTAATTCATAACTCATTTATGGTGTCTTTTTTTTTTGTGTTATAAATCTGTGAAATTCTAAAAACTAACTAAGAAATAACTAATGGAATAAATAATAATATAGTGAATTTGTATATTACATACCTTCCACAATCACAGTGTAAGTGTGAGTGATCTTTCCCTGGGAGTTGTTAGCTCTACACTGGTACTCGCCAGCATCGCTCTCTGAGATATTACTAAAGTGCAGGCGGCGGTCGAACATGTCTCTCATAGTTCGAGATTCAGAGAGCTCGCCATCCTTCCTCAGCCACAACACGTCTGGAGTTGGACTGAAGAAGAGGAGAAAGGGGAAGAGAAGGTTTATCATAAATAGGAAAAAATTAAGAGAAATGAAGACACCTAAAAGAGAGAGGACTAACAACAGTTGAGTGATGGCGGCTGCAAGTGAGAGGAAGTTGACATAAAAAGGGCATATAAGAAAAATAAGGACATAAGAGGGCAGGCAAAGAAAGAAGCAGGCATGAAGAAGGAAACGTAAAAATGAGAAGGCAGCATAAAGAAGATGTTGGTAGGAGACAGGGAAAGACAGAGAACGGAATAAAGAGTATAGGAAGGTTGGAGGAGGGGAGGGAGATGGATGAGAGACAGGTAAGATTGACTAAAGAAATGGCTGAAGTTTTCTGATTGATGGGAGCTGAAACACATACATATGCACACACAGACACTCACAGGCCTTGGACAATGCACTCAAGCTCCAGGGTCTGGCCCCTGAGGGCGTGGTACACGCTGTGGCTTCCAGTAGGTCTCATCATCTGGGGCCTTTTGTTTCGTACTAGTGAGTTGGCTGGTGAAAGAGAGGTGGAAATACAAAGATGGAGAGAAAGATTCATACATATGTATGGGTAATTGTCAGATTGCTGTCCTGCTGACACAGCAGCCACTCTCTTACACACAAACACACACAGATGCAGGGTGTGGTGTCATGCAGAGAAGACTGCAGCCTTTCTAGAGACTTAACCTTTCTAAAAACACACCATCATACAGGTTTTGTACATACACACAGAGGCCTCATGTAAACATGTGCTCATCTCTTGACCTCTGGTTAGGCCACAGATGCTGGCAGCTACATCTCAGTGTGAGCTGAATCTCATTACCACTGGGCGGAGGTGGTGATGAGTGGAGAATCTATTGGACATGATCACTGCTTGGGTCAGCAAAACATGCTACCACATCGAGATGATTTGACTTTGGTCTAACTATGGGTCCACAGTGGTTCTCAACAAGCAGTCATGCGGACTATTTATCATACTGTGTGAGCCAATATGATACGCAGAACTATAACAGTATTTTACTATAACTGCTGTACACAGTGGCAGCATTGGCTTTGGGTCAGTTGTTGGATAATTTACCATGAATTTTGGTATAGACATCTTCCTGGTAAACAAATCATTCTCATACTGATGATGTTCTTATTTTCCTTGTGACATTGATACAAATAAAAATGTTATTATTTTAAAAATAATAAAAAATAATTACATTTCTGTCAAAACCACAAATAGTTTTGACAGAAATGTTTCAACAGCTATCCAATGGATTGCCATGAAATTTAGTACATGTTAGTTTGTTGCCTTACAGGGCTGCTTAGCCAAAAGATGCATTTAAGGAAGCCAGTTCAGTCAAAAACCATTGGAGCTTAGTTGATCCAGAGTAAAACTCACAAGGGGTGACTGTCAGAGTGATCGGTTCTTTTGCGAGAATGGTGCGTGTTGCCAGGTATTGGACATTGCAGGTGTAGTCATCCCTGCTGTCCTCAGATGTCAAATGGGCAAAGTATAGGTTGCCGTCCTTCCCCACCACAACTCGCTTACTAAGCTGGATATGGTGTAGCTCTGGAGAGAGAGAGAGAGCGAGAGAGAGAGAGGAAGCAGTAAAAAGAAAGGCAGAGAAAATGATGACAGGTAGACACAACCTAAAAAAACGAGGAACAAGGGAGAGATTCAAGAGTTCGACAATGAAATAAAATGAGTGAGAATAAATGGTGAATGGCGCCATAGAGATATAATAGACTCAGAGAAATAAAAAATTATGAAAAAAGAGACGTTCGTGAACTGGGGCAGAAATAGATCCTGCTCAACCTCTAAAAGGTACTGAAGATAAATATTTTTAAAATCCATGAATAGAAAAATTGATAGAAGAATATTCTGAAAGAGAAACATTTACATAAGATTGTTTCAGAAATAAATAATCAACTACCTGTCTATGATGTGGTATAAATGGACAACAAAGGGATGAAGACATCTATGTCTAAGTAGCAGATTTATTGAGGAGACAGGAAGGATATAATGGCAGCAAAGATGGAAAGGTAATGTACTCACTCCAGTCCATCCAGTGAATGATAGGTTCCATTGAGCTCTGTGGGGGGTTACACTTCAGAACAATGCTGCTTCCCTTTTCCGACCTCACATTAACCTTTTTTTCTTTCTGCTGGGTCGGGGGAACTAAAGGGAGGCAAGCAAGGAAGAAAATACACACCTGTTAGTCTGCGTAGGTAGACACAGGTGATGTACACAAACATCCATACACACATTTTCTGTGTTCTGTAGGCTTGAGACTTCCTCAGGCAACACACGTCACAGGTGAACTTGAATCCACAACAAAGGGCACACACAAGAACTATTAGTCATAAATTTTCATGAGAGGAGCTCTGGAAGAGCATCTTTAGAGAAGGCGCCAGGTTGTCTTTTGTCTTGCAGGAGCAGAGTGATGTGATTTGTGAGTCATATGTGTTTGCCCCCCCCCTCGCTCCAACCCATTGTTGATAACCCCACAGGAGCCACTGAAGAGTGCTTCACATGACATCAACTGAAGAGCGTTTCTGGGGAAACGGTTGTCAGGGAAACTGTGGAGGAAGGAGGTCGCCCAGGAGAAAGCCAGTCACACAGGTGACTACATGCATGTGTGTACCCGAGTATATGATGATTGTGTTATTGCGTGTAATTATGTTCTGGGTGGCAGGACTCATAGTGTGAGCTTCCATCTGCTAACAAGTGAGCTCTCTATAAAGCAGGGCAAGGAAAAGGTTTATATGCTGGCTGCGCTCACAGCTTTGTAAATTGTTGTGGTATTGCTGATAAAACCAACAACACACAGCTCGCTTCTAATCTGCACCTTGAAGGCATTTATGGGAACTCAAGCACTGAAACCAGCATCTATAAAAGACATGTAACTTCTCTACTGCGCTGCTGTTTGTCTGAAAACATATCAGAGGGTGTTTGATTTGTTTGATATTCTTTGAAAGGGTGTGATTCCTCTCTGAAGGATAAAAGCCAAATGATTACAGTTCAACAAATACTCGTTAAGCATGATTTAAATTAGATGTAAATTATTACCCATCAAAATTTAATGACGCAGTTTTAGTTACTGGTCAGTGGTTGCTTTAGGATTAATCAGAGATCAGTATGCTGTTACCGTCAGTGGTGAGTATGGCCTCATTAGAGACGGCAGTCCCCAACTCGTTGGATGCGTAGCACACATATTTGCCTTGGTACTGCTTCAGGGTGTCCATAGTATAACTGAGGGTGTAGAATGCGAATGAGCCAGTGAGCTCAGAAACCCTCAGCTCTGGGTCAGTGCCTGGGTCAAACTCCTCTCCATCCTTTGTCCATCGGAAACTTGAGCAAAGGAAGAAAATTTAAAAAAAGAATCCGTAAGACTAACAGTGTTCAGTGAAAGATCAAAGTCAAAAAATAATATCAATGCCTTTAAGAGCTGTTCTTAAAACAGAAAGATGTCCTTACATGTCACTGCATTTGAGGACACAAATGAACTGCAGCAAAATTTACACAAGATGCCCCAGTGGGACTAAGCTTGTGCTGTATAATTGCGATATTCATCTTTTCCTTGGCAATCGGAGCAGTTTTCCACTTCAGAGCAGCTAAGACACTCTGAAAAGATTGCTCGAGGGCTTAATGACATTTATCCCTTGTTGAAATGAGAACTCTGACTGGGAGAAGCTGTGCTCTCATGTAATACTAATATGTAGATGTCAACCGAACAAGGAGAGGGAAGGTCGCTGTTCTTAGTTGTCTAAAAAGATAACCAGCGGCTCGTCTCCTCCATGACTAATACGGCATCTTCAGACTTGGACGTATGTTTTTTTTTCTGTTTGTGTGGATGCGTGAGTGCAGACTAACATGGGTGAAGGGTTGCCAGAGGCTTCACAGCTCATGACGAGGTCTTCAACACTAAAGACGGTGACAGACTCCGGCTGCGTGGTGATCACTGGAGGCCTCTTGACTGCAAAGACCAAAAAACAGGTAGCATTTTCATAATATTATCAAGCAGACATATATGCAGTCTAACACACTAAAGGGTTTAAAGACACACACAAACTAAGAATGATGCTGTAGTCTTAAACCTGCTGCATTCACATGATCTACTTTCATGCTAAGGTAAAAACTCCAACTCTGACGTATACACATATAACACATCACTCCACAAAATCACACATGTCCCTGTGGATGTCAGTAATGGCCAAGTAAACAGCACAGAATAACTAGAGATACCATTTTTCTTCATTTTCATAGTTTAACAGCTGTCCATAAGTATATTCGGTCAATATTACTTAAAAAGACTCCCCAGAGAATAAGATTAATGTAGGCCGATGGAAAAGAGTGAGAATAAGAGAGCGGGGAGAGAAAATGGGTTGACATGAGAGGAAATTGATACAGCATAATGTTGGAGGGAGAGCTCATGTAAAAGAGATATATGGCACAGGCTTCTTGTGAGACTGGGAGACAGGGGAAACGAGGGTAAGAGTCTGTGGGGAAATGAAGCAGGGATTTTGAAAGAAAAAAAAAAATAATGACCACCAGAAGAGGTTTCTCTTCCTTTGTCACCACTCTCCATAACAGCCATAAAGCAATGCCATGATAACAGACTCATAAAAACCAGCATGCTGGGGAATGGCATACTGTATTGAGCCAGTACCTTTGATTCTTACACATGCTTTATGGCCCATGTCGTATTTATATGTTCTGCTTTTCAATATTTATAGACAGAAATTTAAATCTTTTTACTCCACATAGTGTCAGTGACTATACACACGGGTTGTCTGCAGTAGAATAGAGGTCAAAGCTTGATAGTTGTTGGTAAAGTCTTTAATTTGACTTTAAGGGAAAGAGACAGAGCCCAAGATAGAGATTAATTTACATTATGTAGGTAATGGGTAAAGGAGGACAAAGCATGAAGGGGGGCTGTGGTAGATGAGTGCAAGGCCTTGGAGATGGAGACTTAAGCGGACAGGGAAAGATGGAAGTGCAGCAAAGAAAGAGCGCATGTAGAAAAACAGAGCAAGGCGAGACAGAGGGAAAAAAACAAACACGGTTCAGAAAGAGACAGATAGGGAGAGTTAGGGAATTTAATGAAAGAATTCCCACTGATAGAAGAAATAAGCCCATTTCCTCAGCTGATCAAATTGAAGTTTGGGCTTCGGGCATTGCTCCATTATTGGCAGAAGAGGAGGAGAGGAGCTGGTGCTTAGTGCTTTAACTCCTCTTTATTTTTCCTGTGTCTTTGATCTGACAGCCTTGCTGCCTCTTTACAGACAGCAGCTCCTCACACTTCCTCTTCCCTGCTCCTGCAGGGATCTCACCTACTGGGAGCCAATGAGGCTAAACACACACCCACATGCAGAACAAGGCACACAGAAACAGGCACATGTTCACAATATACACATCCTCACATAGAACAAAAGTACAATAAAACACATCCTTTGAAACAGATGGGTAAACATGGACACAAGCATAACTATGCAAATGTGCACTAATGCCAGATTCATCAAACTGCAAAATGAGTTTTACTGTGAGCTGGATGGAAAATAGCCTCTTTGGCATAATGAAAGTGTTCACAATAAGCTTCGCCAGCACCTACATTAAGACACAGATAGACATCAATAAAGTTAAAAGCACTTACGATCACTTATGTGGTCTGTTAGTCCAAAGAGAAAAGGCAAGGAGGGAAAAATATTTTGGTTGCAATAAACAAGAAGGAGAAGAGATAGTTAAATACATAAATAGTCCAAACAGTTAGATGTTTCACAGATAACTGAACAACAATTATGATGCATGGACAATAAAGCAGTGTAATATCTCTTGTAATGGAGCGTAACTCTTGACCCTGGCCTCCTTGACAGAGATTTTAACAGATCTCCTTTATTGATCCTGATCAATCAGTCCTCACTGACTCTCACTGACATGGCAGAGGCTCACTAATTGAAAGGCACAGGACACCTTGACCTATTACATCTTTGACCTGCTGCCCCCTCCACCTTCTCATCATCCTTCTTTCATCCTCGTCCAGCCATCTTACCCCCAGGTCATCCCGTCCTCTCGGGAATTAGACTGGGAGATTTACTGCATTTCATCAACATTTACATGATAAATATATATGTGTATGTGTGTGTAAATGGGCTCATGTGTTTCTATGCATGTGAAATTACTTGTTTGTATTCACACAAACTCTGTGTGGGTGGTGAAGGACTGTGACTCATTGTAAGCAGTCTTAGATAAAGAGTGAACAACAAAAGCAATAGTGGCAATGATATTCTTTCTCTCTGTCTCTCTCCCTCTCCTCTCTCCACTGGAGCTCAGTGGGCAGGCCAGAAGCAGCAGCAGAGGAGATGAAGATCAATTTCCCTGCAGGGCCACAAGCTCAGCTGTATTTCCAATGCCCACATATTACATCGAGGAGGAGGAAGAAATGAGACCAAGCAAGGAAAAGCCTAGCTGGATTATTGTTGTGTAACTCAATTGTTGATTAAATTACTCCCCAATCAGATTCTGGTTTGCACCAAGGAAACCAGATCAATACTGCGACTAATCAATGCAGTATGAGGGGATCAATTACAGAGTAATTAGACTCACCACAGGCACAGATGAGTGCTAACCAAAAAGGCCTCAAACAGTGTAGTATTTCAAGCATAAAAGCACAATCCAACCCTGAATATTGAGGCTATTGAAAGAGAAACATGCTCATTCTGCTCATTTGCACTAATTAATCACGATGAAAGATCATTATTAGCCTGCTTTGATGAATCAACAATGTAATTAGCACAACAAATAGATATTTGAACCTCATGGAAACATTCAGCTACCATTGTTATGAATGGTACTACATGAATCAGTACTCACAGTTGGAGGGTATGTGTATGGCTGCTTGGCTGGGCTGGGCAGCAAAGGATAGGAGGAGGAGTAAGGGGAGGAGGCGAGAGGAGCATTGCCCCCTACTGCCAACCTGCTGTCGCTGCGTGTGAGGCATTGCTCACTGTCCCATCAAAGTCCCACCTGCTCACACACACGTACAGTAAAAAGCACACAGAGGGCAACCTCACACACACTCGTGCTGAGCAAGTGTGAGGCTATGTTTTGCTTCCAGGAGGCCTCAGCTTTGCCTCGTAGGTCTTTGGTCCCCCTTGTCTTCTCTCCTGTTTTTTTTCTTTCTCTTTCCTGTCTCCTCTTCGTTAAGTAAGGTCCACGCCCTCCTGCTGGTCTCCTCTCTGAAAGATAAAAGAGAAGGGAGGAGATGAGGGGAGGACAAGAGGAACAGGGAGAGGGAGGGGCAGAGAGGGGCCATGTGTCAGAATGGGAGAAAAATAACCCTGCACCATGTGGTCAGACCTATAGACAGGTCGAGACGTGGAATTAATACACCAATCAAGAGTCAACAATGTACACCCCCCCCCCCAAAAAAAAAATGTCTATCACTGAACCTGTTCCTCCTCCTCCAAAAAAAAGAAAAAATCCATTTGGTTAATTACATGAGCAGTGGCCCATATGGAAGAACAACAACAACAAGCGGCAAAGAGCCTCCCAGAACCCAGATGGACTGTGGACACACAAATCCAGATTGATTAAGATAATATGCAAGACAGACACACAAATAGTTGATAAATAGGTTGACTTTTCACGGTTGCATTACACAAACTGAACCATTCATAGTGTACTTGGGCTATAGGTCTGTGATAAGTGTGCGATAAAGATGCTATCAGTCATGGTGAGTGAGGCGAACCACCCCTGCTAGGAGTCTATCCGTTCTCCATCTGTACTCTTGGAGCCAGTCCTCGCCACAACATGCAGGCTTGTCCTCCCCCGCGGCACCACGTGGCGTAGCCCACTGACTGTTTACACTACTCAGTATCACACACAAAGAACTGTTAAAGCGCCCCATGATTAAGATGTACATGCAAGACAAAAGAAAACGACAATAGAAAGAGCTTATTTGGCAGCTCTGCGGGAATGACAGCCTGATTGAAAGAGATTTGGCTGTGGACAGTGCTGTTTGTTCAGAGTGCCAAAATGCTGTAATGGTTGACCTTGGAGAGTGTGAAAAGGTCAGACAGGGGAGGAGATGAAGATGATGGAGAAGATTGAAGGCAAGAAGAGGGTGGAGCGGTGATTATCATTAATTTTCTTTTATCTTGTGAGTAATGGCTAGCCAGTTGACAACTGTGGATATTTCATGTCAATCAATGCAGAATATATTGAACAATATCTTAGACAGAGGAACAGCAGTGTGGGATTTGTCTACATCAAAATAGCCAGATTAGATTAAATTACAGACCAAACAAGAGCCTTAAAACCCTTAATAAGGCAGTTTAAACTAACAGCATTAGGATTAAATGAGCCATTACATTCACTTGCTTGCCTTGTCAGAGGAATGGCACAACAAACACACTGAAAGAGGTAGGGTGGGGTGCAGTGGGTGGCGGACTTCTGGGGGGAATGACAAGTAAAAAAGTGGTTTTGAGCAAGAGAACAGAGGAGAGGGAGAGGTGAAGGTGAGCAAGGAGAGCGGTACAGAGAAAACAGGGAGGGTGGGGGGTAATGGGAGGAGTGGAGCGATGTGGAAGGAGGAGAGGAGGAGGAGGATGAGGAGGAGGAGAAGGAATGACAAAGGGTGACAGCTGTGATGCTAATCCTATCTGTCCACTTGCACGCGCATTTGAACACATGCAAGCTCCTCCAATCAGTGTGTATTATTTGTTCACTTTCTTCTTGATTCTGTATCTCCTTTTCCAGTCCCTTAATCAGACTGAAGCTGCTTCAGTTGTTGTTCTCTGGAGACAGGGGGCCAATTACAGTGACACTGTCTTAAACCAGCCTCTCCAAAATGCCAGTAGAGTCAAATAAAAGAAGCAGGGATAGTCAGGGTATTAGTACTGGTGTTAATGTGATCTAAGGTGGGAGCTCATCTATCACTGTCCCTTCCAAGGAGACGGCAAAGGAGGGCTGAACAGAGTGAAGCAGGGCTGTAGCTTGTCATAATGCCAATCACAATTCACTAAGGGACTGTACTGCACGTGCACAAGCCGGTACACACGCTCAGACAGACACTAGTGGGGAGACATACAAAGAAGCTTGTAATGCATGGATGGACAGACAGTAAGGAAGTTGGGCAGACAGACACACAGCTCAAGTGGTCTGACAGAAGAGATCAGACAGATAAAAGGGCATGGTCCAGTGGACTCCAGTCAGGAGGTAGATTGTGCCACAGAATATTTCAGTCATGTTGAGTAGGAGCAGTAAAGGGGAACACTATAATGGGCAGGGGTGTGACTGGGTGAGGAAAAGGCTGAGAGAGACAGAGAAAGAGGGATAAAGTAGTGTGGATGGTTGCCATGTAACTGTGCCGACCCACAATCTGATAGCTCAGACTGATGGGACCTAAGATATACCAACACAAATGCACACAATGCACACAGACACACTTCCACTCTGTGTGCACGGCACGGAGCCTCGTGGCCGCTCTATTATCACAAGGGTGAGGGACATTGACAGTGAAGCAGATGCCTGATTTCACTTCTGCAGGGTGTCCGCTGTGCAGCTGTCAGTGATCCAATCGCAGTCCTGTTACCTGCTTCATTGGACAGGGTCAGAGGTCACGCCTGGGATGGCTGCCTGCAGCTGGGCTCAGATGACCCATAGCATTGTTTCTGAGTGCTTTTAAAAACTATTATAACTGCTGGGATGTCAATGGGTGCCATCAAAAATCATTCAATCACAGGGAGATTGTAGAGTGTGCAGCAATGGGTTGAGATTTGAGGGCGTGGTCATTTCTTTTTATCACAAGAAAGGCTCACTAGGGAAAATTAGCTACCAGCAAGCCATGTCTCAAGCAAGGTATATCAACCAAGTCAATTTCAAAAACTCTTCAATTATTCATGAATTCCTGCTTCGAGGCGTTTTGCTTACAAAAACACAGAAACTGAAACATTGTGTATTAAGATGTTTCTGTTGCTATCATTAGCTGAGTTTAATTGCTGCACTACTATTGTGAAGTGCACCCCTCCTGTCTTCCATTAGATAGATAATTGCACCCTTCTGTCCTCTGCAAAATGTAGTAATTAGCATTAAGTAGACATGTTGGGCGTTGCCAAAGACTTCAAATGCTGAACAGAATCTCTTATCTGTGTGTGTGTGTGTGTGTGTGTGTGTGTGTGTGTGTGGTGAGAGGGCAAAACATGCAAGATCAATCCTCAAGAGTCAAATCATGTTCTGAGTTTCACAAATATTCTGATCTCCCTCTTTCCAACCACCCACATGCAAGAGACACTTTTACTTTGCTTCATATCCTCATGCATCTGTGTGAGGAGCCACAGTGTTGATGACTGTAGCCTGGTATGTTTTCTCTCAACACATGGAAAAAAGTATCTCTGTACTTTGATCAGATGTGTTGTTCTACTGGATTCTACCGTGTGAGAGTGTGTTTGTATGTGTATGTGTGTGTGTGTGTGTGTGTGTGTGTGTGTGTGTGTGTGTGTGTGTGCATGTTCAAACATGTGTGCAGGTCTTTGCGTCCTGTCATGCCTTGCTTTTAAATATTAACTACCTCCAGCTGTGAAGATGTGTAGGGGGAGAGGATGCGAGATGGAAGGAGGGGGGGGGAAATAAACGAATACATGCCCCCCTTTACCCCCTTCTCTTCCCCCAGGGTTTGTCTGTCTGGAGAAACATCAGACTGAAAAGAGACAGACGGAAGGACAAGGAAAAGGTAGTGATTTCTACATAAACAAAGAGAGTACTTACTAAGACAAATGGACTGACAGAGTTGTGGCCTAACAGGAGAAGGGCAGTGAGAGATTATCAGGGTCAATGGATAGCATAAGTATATATATGTGTGTGTGTGTATGTGTTCGGTGTGTGTGTGTGTGTGTGTGTGTGTTTGTGTGTGTGTGTATGTGTGTGTGTGTGTGGGGGGGGGGCAAGGTGGTGTTGGTGGGGGGTAGATGATCAGACCCCCTAAAGAGTGAATTATTCATAGAAATCCCCTTCCTGTCAGCACAATTTGCCCTAAATTCACCCAAATTCATAATTCATTTGCACCCCTTCATCAGGCATTTGCTTTGGTCTCAGACTGATGCTGTCCATCTATACCTGGTGTCTTTGGTGTGGTTGTTCTCTCCTTTACCGCCTCCCCTCTTCCTCTCTCTGGCAGGGTCATACTTAATGCATGAGCCTGTTGCAGTGAGACAAGTCTCAAACCCACTTTGTCACTACAGCAGAAAAATACCACAAATCATATGAAATAACACTGGCTACCTGTTTCTTCTCCACTCCACAATTCACTCCATATCACAGACATGTATTTAATGATTCACCACAGTGAGGAGCGAATTTCATACGAGCTCCTTCTGAAATTTTCTACATTGTTTCCACTTTTGATCAGTCTTATTAAAGGAACTGTCCAAGAACAATGAGTGCCCATTTTCCTGTCTTTTTATCAGTTGTCTTCTCATCTCTCAACCTCTTGCTAGCTGACACTAAAAGCTTTCCTCAACAATCTCCTTTCACAATGCGTTTTATAGTCATTTTTCCTCTTCGCTGCTTCTGTTTTCCATGTTGTTTTCACTGCCTTTTAACAATTTAATAAAATGCTGTGGTAGCACTCTGGCTTGGACAATAGGCAGTGTGGCTGGTTAATTCAATATTTGCAACTTTAATAGAAAAGGGGCTTTACAGCACAGTGGGAAACCAATATCTCTCACATGCCGGTACTCTTTGTTTAACGGGCCAAATAACATTTCCTTCAAGACTGATGATCCATGGTGAACTCTATGTGAAAATTTACCAGCAGAAAAGAGGAGCATAGCTGCAGCTTATCTGGAATCAGGGGATCCAGACAACACATTTATCAATACAGCTATTAGCATAAGATCGGCCGTTAGATACTCTGCTACTCCCACTACCACAAATGCAGTGGTAAGAGCCATGCCATATTTTCCTCATCTTCCAATGCCTGCACGTCTTTCGAGGACCACCACCTTCCCCCACCGCCTCTCGCTTTGTCAAGGGTTAGGGGTTAATATTGGAGTGACACAAAACTGGAGAAAATAAAGGTTGTCAGAGGAGCCGTAAGGGCAGCCACCCACACTCTCTCTATCCTGGTTGCCATAACAACGGGGTCTCCACACATCATCCCCCCTTGCACATACAAAATCAGTTATTCACACACAGACACTAACAGGTTTGCAGGATCACTTATATATGCGCAAACACGCACGCTCACTCATTTACTGGTACACACTGACACATAAACACACACATTGTCACACACATTCATGTGTAATTACAAAGTCTGGATGTCTTCACATCTATACTACGTACACATACAAAGTGACACGTGGACACATAAGGTAGAAGAAACACACAGACTTGACAGAAAGTTAGTCAAAGATTTATGAGGTTAAATCATTTACAGACATATCCAGCTAAAATACAAATCACAAGTACAAGATTTCCAAAGTCTCCTTCAATTCTCAGCTCTCACCTCCTTGTACACCAATGAGCACACGTACTGTCATCCCTCCTACTGCCAAGACTGTAAAAGAAGCTACCTCTGGCGTGATTTATTTATTGATGTTTTTCCCCTTAAGACACAATGGGAATGAGAGAATAAAAGAAGTGGTGAATAATTCAAAGAGAAAGGAGTGGACTCATTAAGACATCCGTGAGGGCTGGAGGAAGACGTGGAT
Organism: Rachycentron canadum; assembly: GCA_038496675.1. NCBI lineage: Eukaryota > Metazoa > Chordata > Actinopteri > Carangiformes > Rachycentridae > Rachycentron > Rachycentron canadum. Next base: position 14,100,429 of record CM076651.1, read on the forward strand.
GGAAGGATGGAGGGACAGAGAAAGGAAAACCCACAAAGAGAAAGAAGGGCAAGACCGGCGGGAGATCAAAGGCGCGGTTGACAACAAAGTTAAAAACAAAAAGTCTGAAAAATTAATAGAAAGTGAAAACAAAGAGAGAAAAATGTGAAATGGAAAGAACAAAGGAAAAATTATGGGTAAGGAAAATGAAATGCAAATGATAGATGTGAAAAGAGACAGGTCTGGTTGTGGGCTCACTGACCAGTAAAAGCTCTCTGACAATCAAAATCAGGGCTGTTACCCTAATGTAATAGTGTATCAGATTCCCTGTATATGTGTGTGTTTGTGTGCATGTGTGCATGTGTGTATCAGTAAAGATCAGGCTGCATGTCAGCAGGTCAGCTAATCTCTCTTGTCAGCTAATGGAACCAGTCTTGCAGATGGAGTACTGCCTCTAGCCCCCTGTGCTTCAAGCATGGTAGCTGCTGCTCACTTAAGTAAACAGCTGATAAAGTAATTTCCTTATGGCTTGCCTGTCAGTCATTTGCTAATAAGACATGGAGATGTACAGTATCCATAAACCAAAAAATAAATAAATAATAACTGTTTGGGTAGATGAAAACATGACAGTAGATGGGACAGTTAAATGGATCCAAAACAGGGACGGTGATATAATACTGAATCCCTTTGTCAATTTCCTTTCAGTACATCTGTAAACTAAATGCAATAACAGACAGAGAGGAAACAGACTGTGCCTTCCTCATTGGTAAAATAAATTCCCTCATCAAGGAAACTAGTCTAATCTTTTTGCAATTCATAAATGAGTATGTGTATTCGCTATGTTCACACGTAAACATAAACTCATCCTACAGCGCTGCACTCTTGCCTGTGGGTATCATTTGCTTCATTAGCAGCAGCATCAGTCAGATTCTTTGCCTTTAGCACAAACTACACTAATCGCAGACACACCCTTGGTGTCATTCAGAAGATATAAGATGCAATGTATTCAAATATGTCCTCATACACCCTTTGTTATACACTGCAGAAGAAACGTGAAAAAACAGCTTATAAAGATACTTTTTTGTGGCTAACTGGTTTAGTGCCCATATTGTAGGTAGTTAATGGTGTTAGCTTGTGTAAAGAGAGGCAATCATGACATTATGAAATTATGTGGAAGAGCTATTAGGAGTGACCTTCTCTCTTTCCCCTCCCCGCATCCTTTTACATCTCCTGCTCCATCCTACCGTCACTGCTTTCTCTCTCTCTTTATCTTTCACAGTCAGCCCCTCGCCCTCTCTCCTGTTTCTCTGCAGCTAACAGCGTTGTGTATGTTTCTTCTTATTTTGATGTGCGTTTTGACCTTCACTGCCAATTTTTTTTTCTCTACCTTTCTGACCACACGTTTTATATAGACAGTGCAGCTCAGCGGAGACCCTTCAATAAATAAATGTTCAAATGCAGCCATTAATCCCTTAGAGAGAAAAATTAGAGGGAAATCAGACGGGTGAAGAGGAGATTTTATGTGTGTGCGTTAGTGAAGCCTTTGGGGACCAGACTGGAGCCAGACAGGCCAGTAAAAAGAAGCCGACATCAGTATAGTGTCTGTCAGAGTTAGCCCTGAAACCAGATGCAAGCAGCTTAACACTGTTGGAGAAGACAAACCAGCTACAACAACACAAACAGTATGTAACAACACCAGAGGGAAATCAGCCTATGAGGCAGATGCTGGAATATTCATACTGTGGTATATATGTAAGAGCATAAATGCACATGAGCATTCACATGATTTTATGGGTATTTTCTCATACAAGTCACATTGTTAGCCATGCATAAACACAGTGTGATGCAGCAGATGAAACAGCTGTATGAGCCAAAGGTGTGAACCAGAGCATATGTGCATTTGTGCGTGTGTGTGTGTCTGGGTTGCATCAAATCAAAGAGTGCAGGTGAAAGGAGGGGGTTGTGCTGGCTGTTGCAGGTAGTGATGTCTGAGGAGGGGTTATACAGTCAGTCATTGAGCAGACAGAGAGGAGGAGGGAGTGGTCCCTTGGGTCAGGTGATAAGTGGCCCATATAGCGATGGAGGACACAGCTGCCAGCGACTCGTGTGACACGCAAGGACACGTGGCCACCTCCGCAGGGAAAATCAGCACGCCACACCCTGAAGGGGTGGGGGGGTATATATATGTGACCTATGACCTCCATCACAACAGGTTAGACATTGGAGAAACCTGTCTCTCAGGGAAATAAGCACTCTTAAAAATTGGCTGACATGATTACAACAAAAATGTCAATTTTGTCTATTGTGAAATTGTGACACCTTGTTTTGAAGAGAAATCTTTATATCTTTGTATTCCGGGTTCTTAACAGAAGATAAGTTTGTATAATATTTCAACAAAGTAATTTTTGCCCCTAAGCTCCCTTGTAGACAGCTTATTACTAAGCTTTATACTTTGCCAGAAACATTTGTCAAGGTCTCCTTAGGTTGGATGTAATCCTGTCTTTTCCACCACTTCAGGGAAATGAGCTACTGGCAGGACAAGGTCACACATAGTGCTTTACCAATACATTTGCATGGAAGGGTCCAAGTGGCTCAACGACTGTGGCAATGTGGTTGGATCCTTTTTTCTAGCCTGATACTGCACTTGTGGAAAGACAAAAAAGAGTCACACAAGAAATGACAGAAAGTGCATGGATGAAAGCAAATACGAGGCACAGTTGCAACCATGCTAATACAGTACAAACACACACACTTTAATTTATCACAGCAATGTAAAAGGGAGATATAAATTGCGTTAATAAAAACAAACCAAAATAGCCAAAACATAACGAATCAGATGTCACAAGCTAACAGTTGTAGCAAAACAACACACAGGACCTGGTGATTCGCATCTGCAGAATTATTAACCAGGTCAGACCTTGCCTTCTTGGCAATCCCATTAACTTTGTTAAAAGTTGCAAAAGCAGCACTTCCCCTTAAGTGGTCCTCATCTAATCAAATACAAGGTCTGCTGGGGATGAGGCAGGAGATGTAACACTAGTAGATGTCTATGGACTGGAAAGAGAAGGGAAAGAGGAGCTGGGGGTGTGTGTAATCATATGTGTATCGGTGAGAACAAGGAGGAACAGAGTGAAGAGAAAATAATGGAAATTGCAGCTTTTTTAAAAATTGTCCAGTCTCCTATGTCGAGAAAGTATAAAAATCATCATCACATCATTTTTATTATCTGTTGGCAAACAACTAAAACCACATTTTATCATAAGTGCTAACAGAGTGAGCATTTCTATTGATTAGTTTGTTGTCCAGTATGGAAATCATTTATTCTACCTGCTGTGTTTGCACTTTCATTCATTCAGATTCAGATCATTCAGATTTAGAGTGAATTTGCGGTATTTTCTGTTCGACTAACTGAACTTCTAATGTCAGTTAACATGATTCAAGTCAAGGTGAATAACTAATTTTAAAAGTTGCCTTTCTCTACAAAAATGTTCCTTTCTAATGTGTCACAGTGGTGAATGATTCTATATTCAGTTAAAAGTGTATAAAACAATCTGCTGCCAAGCAGTAACTTCAGTTTGGAGATGTGCTTTTTCTCTGCAGCTTTATTTCATTTAAGTTTAGTTTTTTAAAAAATCAATACACAAATACATATTTTTATTATATAAGTCAGTTCACTGGCAAAGAAACCCCTACCCCACTGGAGCTGCTGCTTGTTTCTTCATCAGCTTGTTTCTGCCTCTCTCATCTCTCTGTGTCATCAGCTCACACAGAAAAATGCCAATGCTCAAATTTTTGACAACGCACACACATAGTCACTCAAAACCTGCTCACAAACACACAAATGCACGTAGTAGCAGACTGAAGGTTGGTTAGGGTAATTGTCTGGCAAGCCAAGTCAGTTTAAGGAGATTTGCCTGCCATTCAAATAGGGCAGTGTGAGGATAAAAGACAGCGGCGAGACATGGGAAACAGAGTTTGCATGGTGATATGGCCACTAGGCTTCATACATGGCTGCAGTTTATTTGTACACACCACCTGTGTATATGTGTGATTGTTTGAGAAAGAGTAAGTGGGTTTACTTAGGATGTGACAGGTCAGTATTGTTATGCATGACTGATTTTGTTTGTAGTAATATGTGTACGTGTGTGTCCAGAGCGTGTACATGCATGTTTGTAATGTGTATGTGTACGTTTGTGTATGTGCATGTGTGTGTGTTTGTCTGTGTGCAGTGTCTGGGGCTAGGTGTCAATACCCCTGGCTCACTTTCCTTTTCTCACCCCACGATCACCATGACAACCTCCTGACTCCAGCTCAGCTGCACACAGCAAATATGTCTCTCCCATCCCCCTCCCACATGTTCACCCCCCCACCCCATCCCCCCATACCCTCTCTCTCTGCCATCTAGCTGTACTTTATACTCTCTACCTTCATCTCGTCTCCTGTGTCTCCATCTCTTGCTCTTTCCCCATCTCTGCCTTCCTCCAGTTCCCCTGTTATGTCTACATGCTACCCATACATGAAAGAGTTCCCTCTTCCTGACTGTCGTCTGTGCTGAAAGTCTATCTTTTATTTGCACTCCTCTCTCTTTCGCTTCTGTTCTGTATTCTCTGCTCCCTGCTGATTGTGTCTGACTCCTTATATCAGTATGAAACAGTATTCTTTTTCTCCCCCTGAACTCCTTTACCCCACCCCTCCCTGCCAGTCCTCTCCTTCCCTATAGAAATAGGCTTATGGAGCTGGTCTCCCATCTGTCCTGCACTACATCTTCATTATAACCAGCCAGCCAAGATCATACACAATGCAATTACAGGTAGCATTCTATCAACCTCTGCCATCAACTTTTATCAAGCCAGAGACTGTCCAGTCTAAGGGGAAATTTGCAGGCTGGCACAGCATCGATACCATCCCTGGACCCTAAGTGGCTGACTAACTCCCATCGCATCTGTTATCATTATCATCAGCAAACCATTTCTGCTCCGTAACTAAATCCAATCATTACCAATGGAGTCTGCAGCAGAGATCTATTTGAGCTTGTGCTCTCCAACAGAGGAGGGCCAAGCTCCATCAAAGGCTGCAGTGTTATCGGAGGCGCACAGCCACGTTCCCGCTGCAGACCCTCGTCTCTGCAAATCCCCTCCCCACATCTCTACGCAGCTCCAGCCCCTCCACGCACCAGTGTGTAGTGGTGCAAAGAGATCAAGGACATGACATTTTCCAGAACGCAAAGCAATTTTCAGCAAGTCACAATATGAAAGACAGTAAACAGACAACCTGTTCCATCCCGTCTGTGTTTGCATATGTGTGTGTCTGTGTGTGCGTCATCTCCCATCAGATATTTAGAGATAGTGACAAGTATATCTGGTTTTATATGATCTATTCCAGGAGGCAGACAGAGTGAATAAGCAAAAAAAAAAAAAGAGGATGCTGTTTCATTTGTTCTCTATTTATATTGTTTTGCAGAGTTTCACTCCTAGTCCCTTTCCACGCTCCTCTCCTTCTGCATCATCTTTTCTTTCCCCCTCCTCTTCCTCCTGAGGTATTGCCCCATACACTGAAGCCCCAGCTTTGGCCACAGCTACACCACACTCTCTCGTCTCTCTTCTCATCCCGTTTTGCTTCAGTGATGAGAGATGACAGAAATCCAGTGAGAGAAAGTGGGAGAGAGGGGAAAACAGATAGAGACATAGAGAGAGAGAGAGAGAGAGAGAGAGAGAGAGAGAGAGGCCAGAGGGAAGCAGAGGAACCTGTGGTGACCTTTCCCTATGGCTAAACAACCAGCTGATGAGCTTTTCATAGAGAGTGAGGCCAACAAGTTCTGACAATCTATACTGTACACAAACACAAAACAAAGATGCTCATGGCCAGCTGCTGATACTTGTGTATATAATTTCAGTCAAGCAGATGAGCAACAAACATATTCACACCTTCTCATGGAGAAAACAGATCAGTGGCAATATTCTAGGACAGTAAATCCCCTGCTATAGTGACAGTTATCTAAATCATCTCCATCCCATGATAGCATGACTTAAAACCTGCTGATTATGCTGGTTCCTATATAGGACACCCACACAGCATGTCAGCACCTCGTGGCAGCTAGAACTAGCCAAACAAACACATCTTTTGCATGACAACATTTTTCAACACCTCAGAGACTTTTTCCTTTATTCAAAGTGAAAGGAGAAACCAGCTTTTCTGACACTTGTGGAGGCAGACGGGCCCCGCGGCCAGGTTGAGGGTCCAGCACACAGGGAACAGAACAATGTGTATGACAGCTGCACAGCCAGTAACATCCCTGTCACTAACATTTACTGTTGGGTTGTTTCTCACTCCCCCTGAACCACAGGCTGGTCAAAACAGTGTTCACTACATAGTCATAAATAAAACACAAACTGTCTGGACCAGTGGATGGAGAGGAGACAGAAGGAGGAATGGAAAGACAGAGAGAATGGGGGTTGGGGGGAAATGAGAGTTATGAGACATATAAAGATGGCTGATATATGGCACCCACTGAGAACAAAGTCATCCCAGCGCTGAACACATGCTGATTTAATCCTGTCAGTTCAGTCTGTAGGCAGTTCTTCTACTTTTTTTGGGGGGTTGTGTTCTTCTTATTTAATTGGTGCCACAGAGTCACTCGGTACACAGACGGAGAAGATGCAGGTGAACTGCATGTGTGTGTCTGAAAGTGTGTGTGCTTGGCAGGTGCCTCTGCACACACTGACATTTTAATCACTACAGGATCTCTGTCCTTTACCCTCCCACCACTCCCTGCTCCCTGTATCTCTTTGTCTTCCCACATTGTCCTCCCATCTTAACCTCCACACTCTCACACTTTTCTTGTTGTCGCCCTGAGCAGGATCACACTTAGTACAACAGTACAATCAATATGATTAAAACGATACTGATAAGAAACGCCCTTCTTTCTTTCCCAGCATCCCACTGGCTCCTTTGTGTACCCTGCCCCACCCAGCCACATAAGGCCTAGAGGATAAAGTCCTTGCTATAATTACTTCATTAAGCTCGTTAACAATATCCGGGGCCCTCTGTCTATTCTCTCCATCTTCTCTTTTAATCTCTGTGTGGGTTGTTCTCTGCTTTTTGTCTTTTCCCTCATCATCTCCCTCCTTCCCCTCAATGTGACATCCATACCCCTAAATAAATCTATTCTTTCTTCTTGGTGCTCCTGTGTTTTCTCTCTGGGATTGCGTCTTTTATCTATTCCTCATATTAACAAGAAGCCTCACCCCATGTCTCCTTATCACTTCCCGCTACATCTGTCACTCCTCTCTTCTGCAGAGATTCCAACAAAAATCTCTACAAGTGTGCTCCTGCAAGTTTTGCCACAAAAACACATTTGCTCAATTCTTCCCGTTGTGCAACAGAGCATGATTGCTGTTGTAAACAGACAGTTTTATAGCTAAATATAGAGTCTCATTACTGCAGCCTGGGCCCTGTGTGAGGTTGTCTGTAGTGCCATGCCCAATTACCCCTGATCAATTCAGTGAGCAAACCCAAACAACCCCAACACCCTACCTGATTTAAAAACACACATTCAAGTCCACCTTCACAAGAGGCGAGCAGTAACAGATCCACATACAACATCCTCTTCAGGTAGGTAGTATGTGGAGTGCATAGCTTGGTAGCATGGCCTAATTTACTCTGGCTATGAGCAGATGAGGATGGATGATGGAAGAGATGTAGGTCATAAATGCTAAAGAAAACAAAAAAACAGGTTATATAAACCTTTATTTCACAGTGTAAAGTCTCGGAGACATTCAAATTATTTGCAACATGTCCAAATAGACATAATGAGATAGGGGACATCCAATGATACACTAAGCAGAAGGCTCACTGGAAAAGTAAGTGACAGTGCCAAAACTAATATGTTTATTTGTTTATAAGTGTGAATGAGGATATGGACTGTGTGTATAAATGTGACAAAACAGGTAAAGTACATTTCTTGCAATGTAAATAACGGTTATTCTACTTACGTGGTGAGAAACTCTACTGACGATACTTAATGATCGGTGCATGCTCTAGTTTATTCATATTAAAACTCACGATTTCTGGCTATTTTAATGTTTCATCACCAGCTGAGGGATTCATCAATCTTGGGCGAGTTGAGAAAATGCCATTTCCATCCGTCGCTACTGTCACTCTCAGTGCAGGCTATAATGCCCTAAACTAAAAAAATCTGACAGAGAGAGATGCACAGCTGTGTTTATTATTCTACATATGAATAATAAATCATTAGATATATGCAAAAAAAAGGCCTCTAATGCACCCTTGAAAGAGGAGGCTGCCCACTCTGAAGGGAAAGAAACAAATTAACAAAGCACAACTGTTGTCAACCATGAAAACAAACTTAAAGAGAGACATTTTCAAAATCTCATCCATCTCCACTGCTGTCTGACATTTCTTTACTCCTTGACATTTTCTTTTTCTTTCCATGTACTTGAATCTCTCTCCTGCTGCTCATAATCAATTTGCTTTCTGTGTAGCTCTTTTCTTACAATCCCCCTGTCTCCATGCCTCTTGTCTGACATTACCCTGTTTTAGCCTTGCATGGCCCTCATCTGGTGTCCTCCAGCCAGCCCCTGCATGCATGTGGTGGGTGTAGTGTGTAATAGGATGGCACAGTAGGTGAGATTAAATTAGGCCAGTGTATGGGGATTACAACCCACTCAAAACCTGATCCCCTCCCACTCTCTGAAATCCAACCCTAATGAATATATCATGGCTGACACAGCAGATAAAGCGCCTGTGAGAAACTGAAATCACAACATCACCGAGACATAAAGAGGAGACAAACACAGACAGACTGGTATCTTACATCACCCCTTAGTACTTGAGAATGCTGTGTCAGATCAAGTGTGTTTGGATGCTTGAGTTTCATGCCCCATCTATTTCAGTTATGGTTAATTCAAACGAAGGGTAGGTAAAGTGGGGAAGAGCAAAGTGAAACAAAATCAATACACTTAAATGTAAACACTCCAAATAAATAAGTCTTTAGATGGATTCAAAGCAGTAACAAACCACATTTTATATCACATGAGAATATGATGTGCACCACTCAGTCAATGTCAAGCAGCCACCTTCAACGCAGCACACTTGCTCTATAACACCTCTGCTTTCTTGACTATGTGTCTCAGCTGCAACACACCAAACACTGCTCAAACACTGCCTCCCATCCTTTCAGTGCAATTTACAGACTTAACTTAACCCACAGCCGCGGCACAAAGTTCCCTGAACTGAGATGCTTCAACAGACTGGGACTGGCTCAATGTTGGAATCCAATCCAAAGAGGAAAGTGAAACATGTTAGTCTTTCCTCCCTGTCAACATGTCAACAACTTCACTGTGATAACGTCTCAGTGCCAGAATGTAAATGTCTTTTCGAGAATTTTCTGAGCTTCAGTGAAACTGTGTCTTGCAGCCTCCACACAAAACATTCAGTCATGACTGTCAAATACTACCTGTGCAACAGATGCAGCTATTCTATTGACTGTCAGAATAAACTATTTTTTGCTAAGTTTGGTAAGTAAGTAGGCAAGAGAAGTTATCTGGGCAAGGATAAAAGTCATGCCAAGGACATGGAGAAGCAATGTCGAGGGGGAAACTGACAAGAAAAACACAAGCACAGATCAAGAACAAATTCCAACAGTATTGCAAAAGCCTGTCAAAAGCTTAGCAGAGCAATATGATGTAACTTCAAGCAAAGCAGCAGTGCTGAAGTAGCTTGCCATACCCCCAAGTTTCATTAAAAATGCAGCAAGCCTCTCAGCAACAAATCAATAAATTACCAAACCAATGCTGTATGTCCCCTTAATAAACAGCCTGTGAAATGTAATCAAAACCAGACAATGACACATAAATTCCCCAAGGTTTCACAATATGGTCAGTGGCGTCTGAGATATTGTCAATATTGCCAAATCGACATATTGGCTTATATAAGATGAAGCTAAATTTGCTGTAATGAAATTTGCCAGAACAACCAGGAACGGCATAGTAAATGTTAGCTGATGACGTTGATGTTAACCCACAGTACATTTAGCTACATCTGTCATCCTACGTCTTGTTTGTTCTACAGTGAGAAATGTTAGAAAAAAATTGCAGATCAATATTTTTTTTATATTATATTTATAATATGATTATACAATGCAAGTGGAGACTTTAATACTAAGGCTAGTTATAATTAGATAAGAGTCTAATCCTGGGAGGTTTAAAATCATTACAAGGATTTGAAAAAAGATGAGAATTAACTCAAACCTTCTCTATTTCAAGTTACAATGACCAAGGGCTTCATGATGGGAAGAATGATCAGCAAAATAAAAGGTAAAACATGACCTTATTTCAAAGCTATTTTTAACTATAAGATATTTAATGTACAAGCCTACTTACTGCATCACACTCTTGACATTATCTTTCACAAATGAAAGGCAATAACCCAACACTGTTAATTCATGTAGGTTATAATTCATTCTTTTACAAGGGGCCCTGTTGGCAGTGACTCACGCACGAACACAAAATGCAAAGAGGAGCATCATTGACAATCAACAGAACACTACATAGAGACGGATACATGCAGTTGGGAAACACACTGGACAGAGGGTCAATTTAGTCCAATTATATTCACTGATGTGAACAATAAAGCTTCTTTGACAGAGCTAAGTTGGGTCCAGAAGAAGTGACGCTAAGGGGAATTCTCCATGTGGCTGAGACAAAGAAATTATTTTGCCAGAAAGAAAAAATAAGCATCAAGCATCAAGGAGGCAAAGAGAAGGTCACACATGCAGTTTAATGTCTCCCCTAATTCAAATTCAGTCCTATATGTAGCTTTATTGTTTTCCTATCTGGTTCTTTAATTTAAACGGTGTGTGATGAAGGAGTTTTAGTCACAGAATTGGAAAAAAAAAAATTGCATCATAGTTTCCCAGGTTTACTATATTTTTCTAGAATATCTGGAGCTTCCAGTTTTATTATTGGTTTGGCAGTAATTAATTTCTCTCTTGGACTCAAATATCCACTATTAGGGCCTCACTTGTGTTATTTTAGCCACCAATATCATATTTGTTACTCTGGGGAATTTCTCCTCTCTCATACCATCACTTCTGAAAACAGTAATAAGGTAATTCGCTCTGCCAATTAAATTCATTTTCATACATGATGCCTCTGTTTGTGCCCAGTCTTCATCACAGGTTCAATTGTATAATGGAGTTGGATTTATGAGTCTTTGTCTGAGAGCCTCTTTCTGGGAAAGCTAATAGGAACCTCAGTCATTATTTTGATTAAGACCTTGATGTAGGCTTCTCTGCCAACCACTGCATGAATACTGATAGGACAAGCGAAAGCAAAGTACTGCATGGTGGGAAAAGAAAGAGAGACACAGAGGCAGTAAAGGAAAATGGATTACCTAGGTTGAAAGGTTTGTTCTAGCTGTCTAAGAGGAGAGAACAGGACTCTTAAGTGATGACTGGAACAAGGTGGTTCAGAGAAATTCTCCTCCACTTTGTCTCATGTCCCATAACAGTCTTTATCTTTCTGTCATCTCCAAACATCCCATTGTCTTTTAAATCAATCCTTTACATCTTTAAGTTTCCCTCCCTCCCTGCCTATCTCATCTCACCTCTGCAAATTTCATTCTCCCCTTTTGTTAGATTCCTTCCCTCCTCCTCTGTTCTCTATAATCATTTTCCCGTGGCTGGCCTGTCAATCCATCTGACCCTTAGCTCCCTAAATCACCACAATGTATTCTCCTCCAAACCCTGACAGCATGTCTACACGATCCCCTACTTGACACCCAGTGGGCCGACTCCCATCTGCACAGTCTAAATCAAACAGCCTCCAAGCTGCAACCAGGGAGGGAAGGGGTGGGGGGATCTTGACAGCATCCTTAAGGTGCACAGGCAACTGCGCGCACACGCATGCAGGGCATCGAAAAGATGCACACATGCTCAACTCAAGGGAGTTCACCCAGAAGCCTTTGAATCTGTGCTTGTGTGTTTGTAACTTTACAACTTTTTTCCTCAAAGGAGGATATAAAAGAAAGCACAGATGAAACAGTTATTGTTGACACTTCAGTCTAAGAGATAGCTTTCTCTCTTAACCCTTGTTTTACCCTGTCTCTGCTTTAATGGCTGAATCCCCACAAAGTGCGGTGTGGGGTCTTTGATCAGTAGCAGACGCTTAAGTAATCAGGCCAAGGAGGCAACAGGGAATCTTGAATTTGGCGCACTGCAACAGGATCGCTGCAGTGTGTATTTGCAGGGAGTTTGTTTGTTCATGTTGCAGAAGTTGAGCCTGCACAGATGCATTTATGTGTGTTTGTGTGTGTATTTGGTGAGCAGGGTGACTGACAAAGGTGCCCTGAGGCTATAACAGGTGGCTAAGGAGCCAAGGGCCAGTGCAGCACTGTTCTTCCCTGGAGTTGCTCCTAACTGGCAGATTGAGAGCAGATCATTTCTCTCCTCCTACACAACACCAGCTCTCCACTTCAACTTCAGGACTAAAGGCATTTGGAACAAGTCCAGTTTTTTGACATCATCATTTCATAAAAATGAATACAGCAAAAGCATAAATATCTGACCATATATTGCAGGGCTGTTCTCTCCTAATCTTCTTCATTTGTAATAAGACTTACTGTGAGTTGGATGTTCAGATATCCTCCTTTTAATAATTTTGTCGTTCTTTTTTTTTTTTTATTCTTTCCTTTCCTACAGCCCATCCTCCCTTGTGACCTTGCCCTTTTTATATCCTAATTGATCCTTCCTTCTCTCTTTCTACTCCCATCAACACCTATAGCAGAGAGCATGCATTAAAAGATGCAAAGCGCTTTGCCTTTCAAAAGGAAGTCCACCTTCTTGTCCTTCTCCTTCATCTTTTTTATGTTGCGTGCACCATCCTGCCTTGCCTTCTCTCTCTTTTCTTTGTAAATCCTCGTCTCTCTGTCCCTCTCTCCTCACATAAATCCTTGTTTCCATCCATCTCTTTGATGGAACAGCTCAATTAACCAGTCGGCATCAGAGGAGAGATTATATTCTGCAGCATACTGTAGTGAGGGTAATCATACACTCAGGGTCTAGCCAGCTACTCTGAGAAGAACATTGCTGCTACACCAGCAGCTCCCAGCTCCGTCAAGAGATCCAGCTGCCACCGCCACACAAACCCCACTGCATTAAATAGTATGATAATGTGACCAGCAGTGGGTCTCTTGAGCCTTGCTGCTATGGAGAAGATGCACACACACACACACACACACACACACACGCACACACACAATTGCACGTAGGCGTACACACAATCACACACGAACGCATATACAGACATGCATATATTCACCCCAATGCGCCCTTTTCAGCAGCAGCTGTATTGTGATCTGTTGTGTGAATGTGTACAGTGCAGTATGTTTATGGATGTTGTACAGATAGTAACAAGTCATTGTCAGGCATGGCGCCTTCCCTATCCTCCAGTCCCTTGACTGCGTTCATCTGGGACAAGCTGCAGGCTACTGAGGCATGGAGGGAGGGAGAGAAAAAGAGAGCGCAGGTTCACTACACCACTAGCACACACATATGAGCCGATATGCACAAACCTGTATCGCTGTGCATGTGGTCATATTTCTAAGAATCTAGTCAAATCTTTGTGTATATGCATTTGTGAGTGCATGATATGAGAATATGTTATCGACAAAACCACACAGACACACATACACAGCAAACACAAGAAACAAGCTCATAGCCTTTAGCAGCTGCTTCTGGCAATACGGTTTTTCTACATCATTAACACAACTGGTGGGTGGAATATTGTCTGTTTTCTGCCGTTGGGTACAACAGATGTGTAATAGGCTGCAGAGGGTGACAGCAGCCAGCTGTGTGGCATACAGCCAGGTGAGGGCCTCCTTTCCATGGGCACACCTCCACAGTCTGCTGTGTGCACTGCCCCACCCTTATTTTCACTTCCCCTGATATCGCCGTCCGCATAAATATCTCTCTCACGCTCTGTCTCCTGTTGATATCTGAATCTTTCTCACTTTCCTTCTACTGGCTCTTTTTAGATTCTTTCTTCTCTTTCTCCGCTCAGAGGTATGTAGTTAAAGATTACCCAGCTCTGTCATTGCCAAGGCAAAACAGACTCACTGGAGCTGCAGGGGATAAAATTGGTAGACTAGAAAATTGTTGTAGTCTGTTCTGCTGTGCTGTTCACCATACAGCTTCATCCCTCACATCAATGAAAATCATAGCAGCACATTGCAATCATGGGCTGTACTGATCATTAAGCTACTCAGCTATTAGCTGGGGGAGGGGAATGTGTAGCGAAAACGAATATTCATATTAAAGTAGCAAAGCAAAGCAGAAGGAGAGGCAATGCAAAGCAAAACATTTGCCTGAGAGAAAGATGCACAATTCAACATGACCTGCAAAGCAAAAGATATAAAGTAGTTGCATTATATGTTTTTTTCACATTCAGCAGCATAATGTTCAGAAATCCACTAGACACAGTTTTTGCTCTAGTGTGAGGCAACAGATATAAAGTGCAATTCAATTCAAAATTCCCATTATTCTTGAATCATTATTGCATCTAGTTTTTAATAAACACAAAACCCAATTTCAGGCATTTGAGACAATAAAAAGTAAATATAAGTCAGTGTTGTTTCATTGCTGTAATGATGGCCAATAAAGTCTTTAGTAAGGAGGTACAACGCCACACAGCCCTGCTGTATATTCAATATTAATGTTGGAGGAGACCCTGTTGCATGCATTTCATTGACTGTTTAATCAGATAGATAAAATAAAAAAAAAACAGTTTTATCTTAAGTATTCTGCACCAACAGGTTATCCACAACATCTAGAATCAATACTTCTCTCTTTCACTGCATTACTTTTAATTGTTAACAAAAATATTCAAAGAAGTGTTTCAACATTTTTCACATTTGTCTAATTTTTATTTTTCAATTATTATTTTGAAAGTATGTTGAAATAGCTGCAATTAAATAGTTTCCCCCCATAAGTGTAAAGATGTAAAATCTGTTTCTAAATAAAAGATTAAAAAGATTTAAATAATTATTGAAGTAATACATGAACCAGACTTTCATCTTTTACTGCCAATAGAAGATGAAGCGATTGAAGATGCGATTCCATAACAAGCCACCTCCACCTAAGAGCCTAATTAGTCTCTAGCTCTCTCCCACTCTCTTTCCGTTTAATGGCAAATTGTTCATCTCATCACGAGAGGAGCTTCTTACCTCCACAGTGATCCTCCTTTCCTCTGGCAACTCCTCGTGTCCTTTCCCCCTTCTCTTCCTTATCTACTTGTGTCTTTTCTTCTTCTTCTCTGTGAAATTGATTGTGCCCCTCTCTTCTCTGCTGATGCTGCAGTGATAGAAAAACACACCCTCCTTTGGACCGCTCTCTCTCCACCCTCCCTGACTCTCATTGGCTGCCTGTTAGAGGTGACATCACCCTTCTACTCTGCCTGCCTCCCTCCGTCCTCCTCTGTTCCCTCCCTCGCTCTCCTTTCACCTCCATTTCTGTGGATTCTGGCCATTCCTTTATTGTACCCAAACCCTCCCCACCCCTGCCACCCCCACTCCCCATCCCTCCACCCCAACCTCCTCTTCCTGTCCTCTATCTATTCCCTCTGACTCTTCTTCTTCCCTGTATACAGTCTGGATAGTAGGTCCAGCTGCTCTTATTACTGCGCATATATTCAGCCAAGCAGTGCCAAGCATATTAATGCATACTGTTCATTTACATAGAACACATATTCTATGGCACTTGAGCACATCCTCTCCCTTCTTCTTCTGCACCAATGCAATGCTAATAGACTACAAAGGTGAAATAATAGCCAAATGAGGTTTTGTGTTAATACTCTGTATGCTCTAGTAGGTTAAACTTTTATAAACTCCTTTAATTTATTCTACCACAAAGACATCGACTGAGCTTTAGTTCATTATAGTGAAATCAGAGGAAGGACTGGGATGAATGTTACGTAACATTGGTGAATAAAAATGTGTTAGGAATTACTCTCGTCTCTTATCTGAGTCTGGGTGGTGGGGGGTTGCAGAGATGTTCTGATTTCAGGGTAATAAAAGCCTGGTTGATCCAGGGGTTGTCTTGCAGGGTTTATTGTTGTGACATGATAACACAACTGTTCAATGTAATTGGATGAGTATGTCCCTGCACATGATGATAGAGATCTTTCTTTTTCATGAGATGCATCATGATTATTGTTTATGTGTCACTCAGTCTGTCCTGTTTGCCCCCCAGCTCATCCAAAATCCAGAATTACAAAACTGTATCTTCTACTATTTGCTGATAAATATCTGCATACATTGGCACCAGTTTATTGTTTAAACCTTCTCAGTCCCAAAACACTTTAGATCCTCTGAAAAATGATCTTTCTCAATTCTACACATCCAGTTAAAAATCCATTGTCGCCTGCAGACTGGAATAATTAACCCCTTGTCCTGTTTGAAGATGACTAATTTCTTTTTTTTTTTTTTTTTTTGTAGTATAAAATGCATTTGTGAGTCTGTGAGTCTCTGAGCAAGTAGAAACAAACACTGCAAAATACAATAAATACTTAAAATTTATACTGCAGTTATTGTATCTACACAACTGCTTTCTTGCTGTGTTTTTGTGCACTGTGCTTTTTTTGTTGTTTTTATTAGCCATGTTAGCAAAGATGAATCAGCCATTCAACAGCTTTGGTCCAGACTGAGCGCTCTCAAACGTAACTACTGGATGTGTCCATAAAATCTTACAGTCTTCAGGTCAATCTTACAGACATTCATGGTCCCCAGAGGATGACACTTACTGACTTTAGCATGACATTTGTGGATTTTAATATGTATATATAATATACTTATACATATATACAAATGATTGATCCCCAAGAAATTTGGCACAGTTCCCCTCAAGATGAACTATAACTCCTTAACTTTGGTGATTCTTTAACTTTTTTCTACTCAAGTAGCACCATCATCATCATCATCTGTCCAATACTTCAGTGTTTATGACCAAATTTCTGCAACATCATGTTTAGTGCCAATTAACAATTGTTAGCATGCTAACATGCTATACTAAGATGGTTAACATGGTAAAGGTAACACCTACTTAGCTACCATCAGCATTGCCTCTGAGTGTGCTAGCATGCTGATGCAAGCATTTGCCGCAGTATCTGAGTGCAGCTTGTTAGAATATCTTAAATTATTGATTTTAATCTCTAACTTTTAATTATCTAACTGTATTTTTATCTTCTTAATGTCCTTGTAGAGCACTGAAGGTAATAATGTTTTCCAATGTGTGTGCTTTATAAATAAGTGGACTTGAGTAAAATTACATTATACTCACTCTATTTTAGGTCAATGCTCATCCTTCCAAAAAGTGCACAAGTGACGCTGAATACAGATTATTTTTGTTCTGTTGCTGAAATCAGAAAAAGAAAGACAAAGAAAGCCTGCAATCAGAAACAAACGTGTGGACTTTCACACTCATTCCACACTTGTTCCTAAACACAAAGATCTCAGGTAATTAGGGCAGCACCATGTCCAGTCAGGAAAACCCTATTCCCACTGAGCTGCTGTAGTTTTTCTTTGTGCCTCTCCAACCTGACGGTGCCAGCATACCCATCTGCCGCCGGTGCCCAAGGATTTGCCAGGCATACAGACAAAAGCTGCCACGGGAGCAGACAGCATGGGAAAATGATTGATGATGGCAGTTTAGATAGGTGAGAATTTGTGCCATTATCCTCAGGAAGGATGGGTTGCCTGGAGAACGGATGAGAGTTCAAGGTCAAAACTGTGGCTGCATGGATGCCAGGAGTGGAGACAAAAACTGGAAGATGGTCATGACAATGCTAAATTAATCAAATACAGCTCAATTTTTTTACACTAAAGTGGATGAGTCAGACATAAAAATGAAACCGATGAGCAAAGACAAGTATTGCAACATAAAGCTGATTTTACCATTGGAAAACTGTATCTTACTTTATCAAAAGGACGTTATTAGTTTAATAGTCAATGTGATTCTCAATCTGACCACTGTGAGTCAGCTACTCTGTTCAGGCCAAGCTATTAAAACAAAGGCTAACACTGTAATATTCAGAGGGCAGCTGCAAGAGGATGACGGAGGAAAAATGGCGTTCAGTTTGTAGGAAGTCTCACTCAGATTGATCAATAGAGATAATGTCTCTCCTGTCCCTTTCTGATTTTTTCACCTCCTCATAGCCAGAGTTTCATGTCAAAGAGACCACAGCAGGAGAGTCAATCCACCTCCCTCGCCTCTGTAGTATAAACTTATATGTGAGGAAACATTTACCTGAGCTGTCACTCCTTCATACATACTGACCAGGCCTTCAC
This sequence comes from Rachycentron canadum, assembly GCA_038496675.1. Taxonomy (NCBI): domain Eukaryota; kingdom Metazoa; phylum Chordata; class Actinopteri; order Carangiformes; family Rachycentridae; genus Rachycentron; species Rachycentron canadum. Next base: position 14,118,765 of record CM076651.1, read on the forward strand.
TCAAAACCATTAATCTGTTAGAGACTTCTTACTTGCCCTTGCAAAAGCTCTCTGCTCATTTTCCTTCCTCCACACTTGAATGTAAGTGAGTCAGCTGGCAGACCGGCGGGAGAGATGGAATGATATATGAGGAGGAAGACAAGAGCGTGGAGCGAGAGAGAGTGTGGGGGGGTAGGGGGTGGGTAAAGGCTATGAATGACCACCTCAAGTCTGGAAAAACAGATGCAGTCAGCAGAAAAGACAGAGAGAGAGAGAGAGAAAGAGAGGGAGAGAGAGAGAATATTCCATCATCTTAAAAACAAGAGGAGGCAATATAGTAAATGGCTGCAGTGTGGGTGTGGAGGCTCAGAAACCAGAAAGGGAGGACAGAATACTGTGTCATAGAAGAGGGTGTGGTTGGCACAAATACATGAAGATAGGTATCATAAAAGCCACAAAACAAGCAATGCTGTCATATCAGCAAACCAGGCTGTATGGACAGAGGAGGAAACAACAGACAACAGATCGACTCTACAACAGAGACTAATACAACACCTGCAGCAGTGGAGGAATAACTGCAGTAGAGGTCCTACAGACTCTAAAATGTTTAATCTTAGTGTTTGATCTAAATGTGTGTGGATGAGAAAAGAAAGAGGAGGTGTCTGTACTGTGTGTAAAGTAACAAAGTGGGAAATAAGCAGATGGACAATTCATAAGGACCCTGAGTGGACACAGATGGCTGAGGGGAAAAAAACAACCAAGTTCACAGTTTATAAGATCTCAGTGTTCAGCATTAAGGTATTGGGCAATAACGTGGGGTTCACAGAGTGGAGCTCGGTTCCAGGAAAAGCGGAACTCATTCTCAGTAAAACAGCATTTTTACTTTTTTTGGGACTCCTCTGAACTTTGTTTGTTATTGAATCTGAAGGGAACATAGACAAGCATCCAACTAATCCTAAGCACACACACAAACAGTCAGAGCAAGAACAGATAAACAACCAAACAGGCAAAACATACAAAATATATAGGCATAAAGCACAATAGAAATAGACAGATATATAACAAGCCAGTAAATCAAACGATTATAAAACAATAGAAAATGAAGTAAATACATAAATAACGTGTCATCAAGTCTCCATATAGGGCAACAATTTCTGTGATTTTCTTAGACCATCTTAACTGTTTGGACAATTTATGTGAAACAACTTTGAGTTTAAGAAAGGGATAAATATTTATTAGATTTATTGTTTGTTCTCAAACTGTGGTATTTTTGACATTTAATCAATTTTTATTGGTTGTTGCTATCTGCTTCTGCATTATTAAATAAAGTATATAATCTATATTTAAGGCCACCTTGTATTCTTTATGACAGAGTAAAGGGTTCACATCAATACTCATACTCTCCACAGTGTAAAAATAGTGTGTTGGCCAAGTTGTGCAGAGGTTGTTCAGAGATCCCAAAGATCAGCATTCCCCTGAAAGTAAAATTATTTTATTTAATTATTTATTTAATTATTTATTTAATTATTTATTACAGTAGGAAAAGCCTAGGTGTACTTTATAAAGTTAATGGTGGCTGCTTTCGATTAATATGCCGCAGTTTCACAATCATTTGTTGCAACACTAATCTAGACTCTGCCACACACAGGTAAAACAGGGTTAGAAGAAAGTATAAGAAAGTGAACGTGTTGAGAGTGTTGAGGAGGTGCTTGGAGCCACAGAGTGACAGACAAAAATAAAAAGACAGTGAGCCAACAGTATGTGGGGGGGGGAGAAAAAGAGCGCTGATCTGACAATATTACTGGGAGAAAGAGAGAGGTGACAGGCAACAGAGCCAAAGATAGAACAGGAGTGAGAAGCAGGCAGTCAGTGGCAGATTCAACAACTCTTTGCTCCAACAGAGCCTGTCCAGTGACTTTGTGGCTCCTAGGTCGCTGATGTGGCTGGCGTGTGGTGATCCATTGATCCAGCTAAAGTCATTAGGTGGCCAGAAGGTCAGCCAGCCGTCTCTGACCCGGCGTTAATCACTCACTAATTGAAGGGAAATTACTTTGATTTAGTTTCCTGCCATGCCTAAAATGGCCCCCGCTGCCAGATATGACCAGCACTTCACTCACCAGAACACATCATATTAAGCATGTTAACTGCATGTATATAGCTATGAGTCAGCCTCAGACAAATGTGCAGTGGTATACCAAAGATTAGAGCACCATCCAAAATATGTTGTTGCTGTTGTTATCAGAGAATCAAAATAAGGGCACAGTCAGACAGATGGGAAATGGCAATTCGCAGCTTATGTATATTCAAATTTTTGCCATTGATATTCAAATCAAGGTTTTGCATCGAAGTTGTTATTGCGTAAACACTGTCTTGGTATTTAACAAAAAGAATGATTGATGTTTGCTAGTTTACTACCTTTCACTTCAAAGGTTTGTTTCCTCCACAAATAGTAAAGACCCTTTACTGTCCTTTATCATGTATTACAATGCACAATGAAGGAATTACAACTTCCCTCATCCATCATGATTTGCATTTTTTTTTATGCAATGTGATGTGGAAGCCAAGAAATGACAGCAAGAGGAGATGAAGCTCTTTCTCTTTCTGCTCCATGAACATCTCCATGCTATATTTACAGTTAAATAAGCTATATATTTCAAGCGGTGCAGCTGAATCCCTCAGCAGTTGTTGCTTCCTTCTATGCTACATCTCTCGGTGGCTCAGCATTATTACAGCTCCAAATGATAGCCTTCAGTAGCTGACTGCATGACGTGATCTGTAATATGCTAGGGCTGAATAAAATGCCACAAGGTGCCCACTGCTGTGCCACTGTGGGGAGGTGAGGAAGAAGCTTGAAGGGGAGGGCGGTTACAGATGCAATGTGGTAAATAGATAGCGAACACAGATACTTGGATGCTCAGAGGTAATACAGACTTTGACCTTTACAGTAGACAGATTGTCACTTCTGGTTTGGGTCTTGGACACTGTGGAATTTTTGTGTTTGTGTCTGTGACCAAAGGGCAGCCTGCATGCACCCACCTGAGCCCTACTTTTTCCACGGTTGACTTCTCCCTAAAGGACAAAATGAAAACAGAGGCACAAATATATTAGTACTAAGACAGAAGATTTGTGACTGCGTGGGGATTGTCATCATTCTTTTGAGAACAAGCAGACAGTAATTTCTGTTGCTCTCCTCCCCAATCCTCGCCCTCACAGGCAGAGCAGAGATAGCAGCCTAATCAGGAGGTGATGACAAACCCGACAGTTTCACAACACCACATAACACCCTCCCCAACCCGTCACACTGCTGTCAAAACTGAGGGTTGCTCCTGTCCACCTTGATATGTCAAGGTTTTCCTTTATCTATACATTGGGAGCACGGGGTTCAAGAGCATTCTGCCTCAAGAAAATCTCAAAATAGAAAAAAAAAAGTGTGAAAAAGCACAGATTCATGACTACAGAATGAGTCTCATGTGCAAGTTTCCGCTGGGATACTTTATATTTAGAGCATCTTTCATGAATAAAGCACACTGAATTAATGGAGAGAAACAAAGACAAGCTGTCAACGTGGTCCTCAGTCTGTAAAAAGCAATGTTGCTAACTGGTTTGCTGCACACGAAGCTACTATTTACTGATCATGAATATTCATCAAGCCTCACCTTATCCCTTCTAGTGATTTGGAGGATCATGAAATTCTTGACTGCGAAATATGCAAAGAAAGGGGTAAGCACTGCCATCAATTTTCTTTAGTATAAAACTCTCTCCAGGTAATTAGAAACATTTAGCCAATTACTCTAATGAACTGATTTTGTCCCTTTGCAGTCCTCAGCTCTGTATTAGAGTAAGTCTCTGTGAGCGCTGTAATATTGTGATTTATTCCAAAGACACTGAGGACAGCAAGTAAAATGTATTACTCTAAGAGCTTTCTGGCTCATACACAAAGTAGTCATTATTGATGAAAACCACTGGCCCTCCACTATCATTGATGAGGAGGATCACTATTATCAGTGCACTTTGTTTACTACCAACCAGTTTATGTTTTAAATGTAGCAGACACACTTTCTGATTAATTTATGTTGGCTTTTGAGCAATTTGCCAGGCCTTTACTTCGCACACTGTAGTTTGGAAAAGAAAAGCTGAGGTAGCGCAGTCGAACAAAGTCTGAATTTGTCACACTGTTACCCACACAAAAACAAAAAGCGTCAGTGCCTTCAAACACACATTTGACATTTTTGCACGAGCACAAGCATGAAATGAAAAAAATTTGCTGGAAACACAAATGCACATAACGTATGACAGGGAACATCCTGTTCACTCTGCATAGTCTAATGATCTCCACCCAGTGGAGGGGCCAGCACGGTGCAATGCAACAGCTCATTTAGCAGCAGAAGCAACATCTCCATTTCTTCTTGACAGTTGCAAGAAAGATATTCAGCCAAATGTTGCCACATTATTTCAAAACAAGGAAATCTAATATCTCCTGGAAGAGTATTAGCATAAAAGTGAACCCAGTTGTGGAGAAATTTGTGAAATCTTTTGCTAGGAAAACTCACTGCATGGATTAATCATTTTTCTCCTTTAATTGCAAATCAAAGCCTTCACACAGCTACAGATGTAACAGAATATGTAAATCAAGTGTGGCCGGTAGAAAATTGCATCTGTACTTTAAACATGGGGGGGGGGGGGGCAATGTACTGTAAAACTAGGGCTTACTGTGGGGTCTGAAATCCCTGCATGACAGCACTGTAATTTCATTTACCACGCCTCAGCACACACCAAATCAGACATGGACGCTCCCTATTCGGCAACTGGTGTGCAGGTTTTCAGCGGCGGTTGGGGGTTATGGGTGTGTGTGTGTGTGTGTGTGTGTGTGTGTGGGGGGGGGGCGTCAGAGAAGCAGCTCAGGAGCACTGGCAGTGGTGGTGGGGTTGTGATTTCCAGTGATGTAGTGGGTCCTCAAGTGAAACAAATTCGGCACGCAAGAGCAGGTTGAAAAGAACGATTGGCACAAAGAGGACTGTGAAAGAAAGAAGGACCCACAGGTGCAAACTGCTGACATGCAAGGGCTTAGTGGAGGAGCTAAGAACCAAACAAAGACAGAAACACAGCCCAGAAGAAAAAAGTGTGTTCTGTAACTGGATAACCAGAGAAGGAATTAGGTTTTCTTTTTGTGAGGCAACAGCGCTAACCACTGCACCACCATGCCACTTTGTATTTGAGCCATAATTACCACAATGGCAGAGTGTGTGACTGTTTTGGTCATGGGTTTCAAAAGCTCTGCGTAATAAAACATCTAATAGCAAAAGTCTTATCAGATGGGGGTCCATGGACTAATTTGTGTCACTCTAGGTGATTCTTGTTATGAAAAAGGTCGAGAACCACTGATCTGCAGCATGACGACATTTACAATTATTTCATTACAAGTTACTTTTGTCAAAAGCAACCTAAAAGTGAGGGACAACACTAAAGCCAAAGTACTAAGTACTACATCTATTCAGTAAGTGCAAGAATATCATATAAAGAAGTGCACCCTAAGCGCATAGTAAGTGCTAGTTTGGCTTGTTAGGGTGTTGACAGGTGTTAGGAGAGGAGGTGCTCTCAGAAGAGGAGTCAACAAGAGGCTTGAAGACAGAGTGATGCACCTGCTCTGACAGCATTCAGCAGCTTGTTCCACCATCAATGAACCACAGACAAGAACAGTCTGGGCTGCGATTGCCTTGTGCAGGAAAGGCAATGTCGCGTGACATTACTTGGAGATAATGCAGTGGCCGAGGAGGAGCATGAAGCTTTTTGTAGGATATAGTGGACTTTATAAACACAGAGATCGGAAGACTAAACAGAGTAGAAGCTGTCAGGGTTTTCTTCTTTAATAAAAAATATCCGAGACATTCTTATCATCCAAGTCAACTTTGAGGTCAGTATTGACACCAGGAGCCACTTGGCTGATGCTTGTCACAGTTCGGCTTGAGTGTAGTTGTAATCCAAGGATTTATCAAATTGAGATTTAAACGCCACTTCGATTAAATGGAGCTACACTACACAAACTAACTGGAGGTTTTACAGTGACCAGTTATTTAAAATTATTCACAAACTTCCACATTTAAAACATGATAAAACCAAAGGTTTTGAATTATATTTCACTTTATATATATATATATACATATATACATAGACTTCATAAAAGTCACTTTTTTTCTAACTTTTATTAATCAACTTTATTTTTTATTATTTCATTTCTGTTGTTGACGTGATTTGTCATCTTTGTCTTTTCACCTGAGTGGCTTGACAACTTAATTTCCCTCTGGAGATAAATAAAAGTGTATCTATCTGTATATACACACATACTAGAAATTGCAGAATATCAGATTACCCTAGCTAGTGTTAGTTAGTTTACCATAATTTCAGTTTTAAGCTTGTGAAAACCAAAGCAACAGATGGATTTTGTAGTTTGTCATAGCAAGCAAAACACATCTTGCAAATGATGGCATTTACATTTTGTGTCCAATGCCTGTGAAGCAGTTGCATGCACACAACAATCTTTGGTCCTAGGTCATTTAAGTGGAAGGCATTATTGTTTAATATAATTTATTCTGTGCTTCCTGCTATGAAATGTCAAACTGTCTGCTGAGAAGATGCGTTTTAATTTCTGATGTGTTGTGTGATCATAAGCAGATACCTCTGACAAAACTCTGTCAAAATTCTTTGTGCCCTGCACCATGACAGGAAATCCAAGCCTGTGCTGTCCGTCATCTTCGGTTCATCAGTAATGAAAAAGCATCAAAGAGGGGACACTGTGGGCTGTGACATAATGTAGGTACAGACAACAGTTTGAGACTGGAGGGCATGTTGGGTCAGTGTCAGCATGCAAAAATGACAGTACTGCTGCGATGGGCCCATTACGCTCCCGGCTGATCGTTTCAAGCCAGCGACTTCAGGCAGTGCATCAGAAATGCGCTCTAGGATGGTGTCAGTCATTACACAATGTTGCTTGTGCTTAAGTGATACTGTCATGGACAGTTCGCCCGATTCCCTGCTGGGATCAGTGTGAGTGTAAACTGTGGCCTGATTTCACTTGTCACAGAATCATTGAGTCATACTGCCATATTCAAAAATACTTTTTGTGAAATGCCCAATAATTAAGTAGTAATTTTGTGTGATTACACACAATTTAAATGAATTCACATCAGGTAATGGTAAAACACTTAAAAGAGACAATAGACGCAATTTTATGCATTTATTCATGTAGTTATTCCACTCTGATTCAAAGGCTCAAGGCTGGGTCAGCAATTTAATAGCCAAAAATACTCTAGAGTTTATGGTTAATGTTTTTATCTCCTTCAGGTTTTTCTCTTCATTTTTTGTACCATCCTTCCTTAAAAATGCCACAAAACCTTGAAAAGTGCATTTTTGTGAATATCTCCAAAACTTCCCAAGTTGTCCGTATACCCCCCATAAAAATGTTTCCCGTCTTCAAGGCTCGTGAGGTCACAAATTTGCAACAAGAAACCACCAACATTTTTCCCCAAAGGTTTTATAACCATCCTGTTCAAACAACATTCTCTTTTTCTTTTTACACAGCCAGAGAACAAAAAAGATTAAACATAATAAACTCCCAAACCTTTTGTACAGAGAAATCAAACTAAATGAAGAAAACGTCTCTTATATTAGTCCATGTTTTTTCCTCTGAATTCGCTCTTGCATTTGCCATTTAATTGGGAAAGTTTTGACACAATTGTGTCAATACGAGGCTCTCTGTGTTGTACGCAATGTCAATCAGTCCATTTCACTTGCTGGTTTTATCTGTTTTATATGGAATAGAAACCAGTAAGTCTAGGCCATTCAACAAGTAATCCAGAAATGTCTATGATAGAGTGTGTGTGTGTGTGTGTGTGTGTGTATGTGTGTTCAAACGTTTTATATCAGTGTGAATGTGTCAGGTGTAGGCAAATCTAAATCAACTGTATGCTTGTCTGAGTTTGTTAAGAGTCTCATAGTTTAAGCCAGTCCGAATCCCTCTGAGCATTCCTGAATGGCCAACAGCAGCATGTGTCTCAGCTTCTCATAGCTCTCATAGGCTGGGAGGTCCAGCTGGTTAAAGCTGGAGAAAGAGAGAGATCATTCAAGTTAAACGTTCAGATTTGTTCCTTTTGAAGTTGTTGTAATTATTTCTTATCATCATCATGTTTGTAAAATTGTCAGGTGTGTACCAGGTATGAGCAGATGGCAGGCGGTCAGTGGAGCGATCATCACGGTGGATCTGGAACTTCTGGATGCCGTTCATGCCCTCCAGAGCAGCGAAACCCTGGAGGGGAACCTTCGAGGTGCCAGTGACAAACTGTAGGAACTTGGCCCTGTCTGCCTGGTCAAAGGACCGCAAGGCCCTCCAGAACCACTGAATCTAAAGTTAAAAAAGAATGGAAGAAAAGGAAAAGTTATTTAGTGTCTCTAAACAGCTAATGCTCAATTACAAGGCATGGGAAATAATGTCACCAGGTCTGGGCTTTGGGTGATGGCACAGCTGATGATACAACTTCATTTTGAAAGTAATGTGAAATACTGTATGCTGAATTGAATATAGTATTGTATCTGTATCCAGTAGAGACCAGAAAAAGTCTGGTGTGTGACATTTCCTCTTAACATCCTCACTTCACTCACATGCACATGTAGAAGACATCTTCATACTAACGTTACATGTGTTAACTCACGCATACCTGGATGGAGCTGGACTGGTATTTGTGATACTCAGTGTTGGCCTTTAAGTCATCAATGTCAATAGTGGGAAGGCCAGAGATAAGCAGCTCCAGCTCCTGCTCAGTGAAGATGGAGATCAGCCTCTTGGGGATTATCTCATAGAATCCCTCAAGGAAGGCTGCCAGCTGCTTGCGGATTGCACCTAGAAAACAAGCAAAAGTATTAATTCAGAAATCTTTCTGCAACAGAGAATATTCTTAATCTGGCTTGCAAGTAATGTGGTGCAGGCAATTAATTTGGCACGTATTCGTTTTCAATTAAGCAGCTGAACATTCAATTTTTTACTGAATAATGTATTCGAGTAGCAGCTGGAGGATGCTGCTTATGATAAATCAGCCATCTTACAGAGATAAACGCCAATGGCTCTCTGCTGCATATTGATCAGTGGCGACATTTAGGAGTGCTGCCACCTAGTGCTTTCTTCATGCATCACTGAGAACATCTAACCTGATGTGCCAGATGGTTTGTGACAGAAAACCATCTGGGAAGGGTTCATAGGCAACTGTTTGGAAAAGGGCAGGTGCTTTTCCCAACAGTGTGCATAAAATAACTAATTATTATAAAATAATGTGTTCTCTACATAATAATTTATGAATGACTATATGTGCTTTTGCAAATTTAAAGAAATCATATCAAGGAAATAATTTAATGTAATTTAATGTAATGCTGTAATTAGTAATAATACTATAACAGGGAGAATTTGAGAAATTAGAATAAAGTGGCTAGTTTTACCATTCTTATGTCTTACTTTCCCCTCAAAGTTTTGGAGATGTCACCTTTTTGTGTATCTCACTGACTAACTTGAGTAACAATTATTGGCTGAGTAGGATCATGTGTCCAGTGGCATAAAGGGGAGAAATGCATTTATTAAAACATAAAAAGGTCCGTCAAAATTTTATAATTCTCAATAATTTGTAGGTAGGAGAGGACTGCATCTGGGTCTGGAACATTAGTGACCTCTGCGGAAGATGATTTTTACCATCTTTCTCAGGAGAATTTACACATAGAAGGCACATCTGAACCAATCAATCAATCAAATAACCTGGAGCCTGACAAGATGGATTCTCACTTGTGAGAAATCCTGCTTCTTTGTAACAGTAGAGAACATCAGAGCATCTGCCCTCAACATTTAAAATTAAATCTGTTGATTAAGAGAAAAAAAATGTACCCATGTGCACTTATTTAATTATAACAGTGAGTATTAATACAGCCTCATGACTTATGGGAAATTATAGATTTTGTGAAATAACCTGTCTCACCTGTCATCTTCATCTGGCATACCAGATGCACATACTCTTTTTTGTTTTCCTCTGTAACCAGGATATTGGCTCCATTTGGTTTGAGGTCTCTCACTTCACACACACCAAACTCCTGGACCTAGATGCAAAAAGCGCATGAAAGTTTCGGCTTAATATCTTACTACAATTTACAGATGGTATCCATTAACAGTTTTTAATGCCATATTTTGAGTGACAATTTTGCACTTATTAAATGAGAACATTAAGCATGTGGGATTCAAGCCCTTGAGGCCAAATCCCAATTTGAACAGTTAAAGCAATGATAGTGTATAAGACTGAATTTTCCACTCGAAGATAATTGGAACATTTAGAGAACAGACACCAACCTCTGTGCTGAATGTCAGCTCATAGCCCAGTGTGGACACATCATTCTCCAGCAAGTATACCAAGCCCTGGAAGAAAGGGTAGTCCTCACTCTCCATGTCTGTGTACCTGGGAATAAAACAGAAAATCACATTTTTTATACATTCGAGAAAAAGAATGCAAATTACGAACCAGCTCTATGGCTGCAACAACATTTAGGATACCAAGCAAAGGGGAATGATTGGTGTTGGAATGTGCCTGAAATCTTAAGGTTATTCTACTGCAACTGTTAGTAGCTCAAATACCTGACACTCTTGCCCAGAATGTGCTTGTAGAAGCTGCGGGTGAAGTAGCACTCCAATAACCGATTATCATAGACTGCCTTGGCAACCACACGTCCTACAAACTTGAAGTAGCTAAGGTGGTTGGGGTTGCAGTGAGATGAGGGGTTGATGGTATAGGTGACACGGTCACCTGGCGAAGTGCGGAACAGGGCATACATGGGGTTGAACATCTCCCGGGAGATGATCATGTACCATTCCCTCAGGAGGCCACCAGCATCCTGACCCTCCTCCCCTTCAAACACGATGTACCTGTAATGCAAAGGGAGGAGAGTATGGCTTAGGGTGAGCAGTTCTGAACTGAGAGGACATAAGTAGACAAAATGGAAATGGAGCCTTACAGCCTATTTTTCATGTCCTCTGGGCTCTTGCGATGCAGTTCCCTGTAGGAGTCCTCAAACACATGATCTCTCCTCACATGAACAGCCATGTCCTCCTTCCTCAGGCCTTCATCCAGTCGCTCTAATTCCTGGCGGAAGTACCTGTAAAGATGAAGCGATTTGAAAAGTCAATAACTGTCTAATTGACAGTGTAAGATACAAGCTTAAGAAAATTCCCCTTACTTCCTCTTAACATCAAAGTCCAGAATGCGTATGTAGTCAACCAGTACTGCAAAAGGCCCATCAGCCAAGTGAGTGGTAGACTGGCGAAGGATCTGGTTAAGTACTGTGCGGTGAGTTTCTAAAAAGGAAGAAAATAAGTCTTGTTATATACGGTCCTATAAAATAAAATAAACATTTACTATTCTCTTTACTGAAATCTTTCATGCTCACCAGCAAAACGGAGGAACTTCTGGGTGTCTGGTGGCAAGTTTGAGGAGATGTGCATGGAGGATGGTTCCCTGGAAAAGAATGGGTCTAGGGATGAAGGTGTGGCAGGTGTAAGGGGTGCTGGTGACAGAGGTGGAGGCTCATCTTTAATGTGTGAGAGCTGGCTCTCCCGGGTGTCCCTAACAGGAGGCTTGCTCTCTCGCTCAGTGGCATGGACTAGGAAGAAGGCCTCCACAGCAGGCTGGAGAACTGAAGGAACAAAAAAGTTATCATGGTGGAAACATATCACTGAAACATGTTCCTTCAACAGACAAACAATATAAAATCATAGAAAGCATAGAATAGAGAATTTATGCATTTCCTCAGGGGGACTGCACCTACCCAGTACAGCATGCTGGTCGTGGGACTCCTCCAGCTCTTTTAGGCACTCCCCAAGCATGTCCCATAGTTCGTCCAACAACAGCTGCTCACTGAGAAGAGGGAGGTCTGGAAGTCTCTCCTCACTCTCTGACTGGCCATTTCCATCTTCATCTAAAACATTAAATTATACATTAAACCATTGCATCAGTTATGATTTCATAAACAATGCCTACTAGGAGAGTCTTAAAAGCTAATATCTGTCAATGATTATTATTGCTGTGTTTTAAATAAAGTAATCCAAACAGCATTTATATTAGCAAACCATACACAATCTTATCCACAGTGCAAGCCCACTGACACATCAAGAAACAATGTTTAAGTTTTGTATTGGGAGGTTCTAGATAACTTTTCAACTTAGTAACTGATCATTTGCCAAATTGCCATCAGTAGTTTGAACCATTTGCATGCAAGTCATACCCAGAGGGGCAGGGTCCTGCTCTAGAGGAGACGGCTGGTCCACATCCATTGGAGAGTCATCTCTCTGGGCTGCCTGGGCTTCTGACATTGACTGTACTTCAGACTACACGAAACCAACCAGAAAGGACCAGAGAGGCACAGGATGAAAACAAAACGGGGAGAAGAAAAAAACAAATATGGAAGAATTAATGATTAACCTAACAGTTTTCTTTTTCACAGTAATCCATCATGACTGATACTGCCATGCAAAATGACTGAGAAAAATACTGAGAGGAGTGTAACTGGGACCGAGAAGGGAAGGAGGAGGGTCAAAAGCATGAAGCCATGTCAGCCAGCAAACACACATTAGTGGAACAGATCATATAGTTTGGAACAGGCAGCACATTCACATAGACAATTTCAACAGGAGAACATGTAAATGCAAAGACAATGATATCAAATGCAGTGGTTTACTAGCACATCCGTTCTTCTTTTGTGGCTGTCAATGCATAAACCACTTGAGGTAGCAGGCTACATAGTGACATTTGCATAATTCAAGGCAATACAATAAAAATAAAAAAAATAGATATGCATCACAATTAATGTGTTAGATATATATCAATATCTATATATATATCTATATATAGATATATTTATAGATATATTTTTTTATAATATATGGCAAAGCCAAATTAGACATGAGTCATGTCAGAAGCCTCTATAATAATTCTGAAATAACTATGTTGTGATGGTCATGTTATGAAGTCAGTGTTATATTTTCCTTTTTTCTAATGGTCACCTATAATAAGTGTGTACAGTGTGTGAGTAGGAGTATGCCTGCTGTCAGTGCAGCCCATGCTAACCGTGGCAGCAGCAGCCGTGCCAGCAGGGGGAGCAGCACCAGTGGGAGCATGAGGGGCCGCCACTGAAGATCCGGCGGCGACGGCGGCAGAGGAAGAAGAGGCGGTGGGTGGGGGTGCCTGTTGAAGTCTGTGTGCCCGTTGAGTCTCTCTCACCATCTGGATGATGGCGTCAGCTTCAGCCTCTAGCTGACGCACTGCAGCCTGGATGCTGCTGGCTGAGCCCAAACTGGTGGATCCTGGCCATTCAGGGAGAAAGAGGGTGTTACTGCTTAATATATCATTAGAATATGGTATGAATACGGTATAAATGTTATATCATCTTACCTAGTCGCCCTGTTTGTTTGGCTTTCTTGTTGGCGCGCCGTGTGTCCTCACGGAGCTGGATAATGACCTGCAGCACCCGCAAGAAAAACTTCTGTGTTGATGTCTTCGAGGTTAGTGAGCTCATACAGGGAAGCTGTAGTTCACGTCCTCCAAGTGTGCGCTTCTGTGCAGCCACGATCACCACACTCTCCGACCCATCGAACCTGTGTCCCAACCAACAAAGGCAAACTAGGTAAAGGATATTGTAGTTATGAGAAATCAACTTTAATGACACCATCACGACATACCGTAATATCACTTGGGATAATTTAATGACTTCAGATCAAAGAAAAATAGTTTGCCATTCACCGTCAAAAACCCAGGGATATTAGGTTGTGCGTAGACAACCAACTGTCACTTGGTGGTCTAGAGTCATAAGTGGCTAACCTGCTAGTCATCTTGCCCTTGAGTCTGGCTGAGATGGAGGAATCCTCAGGTGGGGCATCTGGAGAATGTGAATCAGCTTGTGTCCGTCTCTGCTGCTCCAAGTTGTACTCTCTAAGTTCAGCCAGCAATGTCCCTGAGAGGAAGAAAATGTTCTCATACATGTGTAAAAAAAAATTAAAACTGTATTTGCTTAAATAGGGACATGACAACTGGCCTCCATGTAGTTGGCCAGCACTAACCGATCTGTTTACAAAGAGTGTATCCAAGATGTCTAGCTCCACTGAGCAGTAGTCTGAGTACAGTGTCTCTGGTGGCACTGTCTCCCCTGGATAGCTGCAGCAGAATGTTAGCTGCATCCTCCAGACCCTCCTCTGAACATGAATGAGATGTCAACACCTTGCAAGGGAAAGGAAAAGAGCAGTTGGAGAAAGCATCTGATTAATATTTTTGGAAAAGATTTAGGAATTGCAAAAACAGCTCTGACGATTCAAAGTGACCATTATTGTCACAATCTGCTTGTCTATGAGAAAATTCTGAGGACTGTCAATATGATGTCACTAAATAATGGACTAACTAATCTGCCTGGCTTGTAAATGTTGTTACAGGTAGTGATCCACAAAGGTCAGGGTTGCATCTGAACAACCTCCCACAAAGCCTCAGAAGCCAAATTAGGCCATTTTTCTTTTGTTTTCATTTTAAATATAAACAAAGTTTGCTTGCTTGCATACTGATACCACTAAGTATTCTATACATCACCATAAAGAATAAAAATAAATGAGTGGTAGGTCACAGTCAAGGTACATTTTAATATTTAATCTATCCACAGAAGTCCTGTTATTAGTATAACTTTGATGAGAACCGTGTACAAAACATGACTAGGGCAAAGGGGCAGTTTCAAGAAGTAGCTCATGGCAGAGTTATACTGCATGGTGGTACCGCAGTGAGGTAGATTCACACCTTATGTTAATCCTGTGATGCTTGTTGAATCCAATCCAGATTTTCATGGAAAGATTCATACATTCAAAGTAGCAAGTATGTTTCAATTGAATTTTACCTGATTTATGCTACATATCCATATACAATTTTTGTTTCACTTCGGAGGGACAACACTGTTCAAAGCAGCTAAAAGCAAACAGTGCTCAATATGATGAGGACACTTTTTCCAGTAACAAAGTTAAGAGAATTTTAGGCTGTGAGGCTCGTGATTTGGATCTGCTGGAGCTCCTTTATTAGATCTTACTGGCTGTTTGGGCCGTGACTGAGATCCTGTGACAATCTTTTGACTTTCCATACCTCCACGGAGAGTTGAAGCTGTTTCTCTGTGAGTCCAGTGGAGGCCATCTTGTTGTCACTCTCTGTGTTGGCAGTAGAGCCTCTCTGTTTCCCTGTTTCGACAAAATGCCACACCACCATAATGTACATGATTTTCTACTACTACTCTTTAAAAGATAATTCCTGAATAGATGACATTTTATTTTGGAATAAATTAATGGTACCTGTAGAGATTGTTCCAGTGGAAGTGGGTATAGAGATTGTTGTAGAGGAAGTCTGGGAGGTTGCTAGACTTGTCCCTGAGGATGTACCCTGGACTGCAGCTCCCACAGAGGCTCCTGTGCCTACCACAGTGGGCTGGGTGGAGCCCGCTGATGCCATGCCCTGTGTTGTGACTGGGGCTGTCGCTCCTGAGCTGGTTGCTGTATTGGGGTTGGCAGCCTGTGGGGTGGGGTGTCCAGCAGGCACCTCGGTGGCCTTGTTGTCAGGCAGGGCGATGGATATGAGGGAAAGCAGGCGCAGTAGCTTTTCAGTGAGCAAGGAGCTCCGTCTGATAACTGGGTGTGACAGCATGTTCATCAGCTGACCTAAAGGAGAGGTCTCCAGGCTGAACTGAGCCCCCTCAGCCTCTGCACTGCCCCCCAGAGGCACTGTCTTCATTGAGGCTTTGCCCTTTCGGCTGACATTCATGTTGTCCAGTTTGACCAGCAGGTCCCAAAAATCGGTGGAGATACCTAGTGACTGGGGAGTAATAGCAGAGGAGCCCAAGGAGTTCTGTGTGTTGGAGACATTGGAGGTAGGGTTGCTTTGAGACTGCGACCCTGACCTGGAAGCCCCACCTCCACCCCCTCCCCCAGAGGAGCCTGAACAAAGACGAGAGTCCAGGTCAGAAGAAGATGCTGACAGATCTTTACAGCGCTGCTGGGTGAAGTGGCTGGGAAACACCTGCAGGAATAGACAAGAAGCAAAACAGTTTTCAATTATAACTTCATTGACTTTTTTCTACAGCATGGAATATAAATGAAAATAGGTGGACTTCAGCAAATGAAAATAGGTGGACTTTCACCTTCGCTAGCTGGATAAGTGTGTCCAACACGTGTCGACAGACCACTGGAGCAGCTTGTGGGTGGATGTGGACAGTGGAGCCGCCCCCTCCAGCACACGTGACACCTGCAGTAGCACCCGACACTCCTCCCAGTGTTCCAGATCCTGTAGAACCCCCCGCTGAGTGTCGGTCAGCATGCTTCCTACCTGAAGCTCTCTGAATCTGGAAAATGTTTGTTCGGCAGCCCAATGCTGCATCCATAGAAACAGAAAGCCAGGAAAGCTGGCTGGAGCTGCGAGACTCTACCCTGTTCAGTAGCTCTAAGGAAGATGAGGAGGATGAAGTGGGGAGAGAGGGGGTAGTTGAACCTTTTCCTCCACAGCCTCCCTGGGTGCTCCTCTTGCCACGGGAGTCCTCGAGACGTGAGGTCTCCACACACACCTCACTTTCACTGCTGCGTTGGAGGATGGACAACAGGCTGCGAATGACCCACCCACGTGTCTGAGAGTGGTAGCAGAGGTTCCTGAGCACACGGTGCAGACGGCTGGTGTTAAGCTTCGGTTCATCCACAAAAAGCAAAACCAGCAGGCAGGACAAGGCCTCGTGGTCCAGCAGCAATCGGCCACGGAGGCGTAACAAGGAGTCCACATTTGAACTGGATGGTCTGAGGAAACAAAAGGAAACAATACATTCTTTTTGTCACCTGTCAAAAGATCAAGACCACCTAGAATATTTTAGTAGCATAAAAGTCAATCATACTGATTTTTACTTTTCTTGTCATTCAACAAAAAACAATTTGGTTCTCAAAAAATGATTACCATCTTCTCTCACCTGTGATTTGTTCCTCCACCCATCTGAAATGTGCCTCCTCTTTGCACAGCCAGCCGGGTGTACTGGACACCACGATTGCTCCCTAACCGACTGGTGAAGGCCGGGGAGCGCAAGATAGCTGATAGGGCTGAAGATGAGCTGTGACCAAACAGCCTCTCATGCATTAGTTGCCTCTGGCGTGCTTCTTGCTCTCGACGCAAAGCTGCTGCTTCAGCTGCAATGTCCGGCGGCATGACAGCCAACACACTGTCCTCCATATCCTCCAGAACACTACGACGGAGTTCTGAGGGCAGCGTCTGGATGAAGGTTACTGGATCCAAAGGTGTGTCTCCTTGGGCAGGTTGCTGGGCGAGCTCTCTGCGCTGCTGCTCTGCCCGTTGCTGGGCAAGAACCTATGACAACAAATGGCATGCTTAAATTTTCTGTGACCTGCTTGGAAATCAAACTATTTGTTTCAAAAATCTCAGCGTTAAGTATTCTGTCTACTGTAATCTGTAATACTGAGTAGACCCTCTCACCTCCTCCTGAATGGCAGGTGGCAAGGCTGCCAGGAACTCAGGGCTGACCTCTGTAACTCCCGGTCCTCCCAGTACAGGTGCAGTAGAGGAAGGCAGACTAGTGGCAGCATGAGGACGGGAGGGTGGTCTGATACCAAGCTGATTTTGCAGCACCTCTCGACGGATATCCTCTGGAAGAGCTGCCAGGAAAGAGGGATCCACACCCTCTGGCAGACTGATGCCTGCCAAGACAAAAACATCACAAATATCATAAAATTTAACACTATTTATATATATATATATATATATATATATATATATATATATATATATA
>CM076651.1:14136872-14206758 GCA_038496675.1 Rachycentron canadum
ATATATATATATTTATATATATATATATATATATATATATATATATTTTTATATATATTTTTATATATATATTTATATATATTTATATATATATATATTTATATATATATTTATTTATTTATTTATTTTTTTAAATACTGAAAAAAAAAAAAAAAAAAAAAAAACAAAACACTGCAGTAAAAGTATGTTAGCAATTGATTTTACCAGCAAGTGGGTCCTCCTCCTCATTGCTGGTGGATGGGAGAGGCTCTTCCTGTATGGCCTGAGACTGGCTGTCAGCACTATCACTCCTGGGCATCGTTTCCCCAGGGGATGACACAGAAGTTGAACTATATACATAAAAGAACAAAAAAAAGGGTCATTTATTTTATTTATTATCGCTATACACACACACACACACACACACACACACACACACAGTTGGTTAGAAAAAGATGTACTACTTTTAAAAAAAAAAGATAGGAAGAGGTCTTTTAAGGTTACTCACCCAGTCTCTGCATCTGTCTGCCTGTCAGTCAGCCCGCTATCCCCACTACCAGAAAGCTCCTGAGATAGCTGGGTGGTCTGGGCAGTGTTGGGAGCAGCGTCTTCCTGAGTGGCAGAGGCAGGGCTGCTGGTATCCATGGGTGATCCTTCCAGTTGTGACACACCCACTACTGCAGGCTCTGATGTCTCCACAATGTCTGGGCTTAGGGAGGCTGAGAAAATGGAAAAAACAGAGGCCTTAAGCAACTGTCACTGTAGAAAAATTCCTTAGGTGATTGATTTGCATTTTAGTTTTTTAGAAAATTTCATGATAGACCAGGATCAACATCATCATACATTACAGATGTGTGTCCTTACTGTTGGCCAGTCTGTATAGAGAGTGTTTTCAAAGTTAGTCTACCTTCCCTGCCTTCATCCACTGCTCCTCCTCCTCCTCCTCCTCCGACTCTCTCACCGATTGTGGGTGCTGGAGACATTTCCATCTGTGATGCCTCCGCTTCACTGTTTTGTCTGTCAGCTGCCGACAAGGGTGGAAGGCCTGCCCCTGCCAGAGCAGCCAGTGAGCTGGCATGCGGCTCAGCCAGCAACAGGTCAGCAATTGGCTGGTGGACCTGCTGACTGATCGCAGTCTCCAGGGAGACTAAGGCCTGTTCATGAGGAGCAGGTGTGGTGGGAGTAACCTCTCCAGATGGGGGGGCAGTGAGGAAGCCCTCTGAGACCCTGGGTGGGTCTAGACATGACACTGTACCACCCTGAGCCTGCTCACCCTCTGCAAGATCCAGAGAGAAAATGTGCATGAAGACAGTTTTAAAAAAATAAAAGCTTATTGATCTTAATTTTTTCAGTGACAAAGCTTATATAATTTATTTAGGTTTAAAAAAACAAAACAAAAAAAACCTAAAAGCTATTACAATATTTTACAGTTGGAGAAAACATTACAGCTACACTAAATTGCAGCCCAAACCTAAGAGAACTGAAGCTCATTTTCTGAACAGATGCCAATGGCCTCAGCTGAGGAAGGCAGTAAGTTGTATAGTTATCTCCTGAACGGGGTGCACAATCCTGATCCCCAACAACAACACAACTTACTACCTCACCACAACACAGCCAGCAGGAGGAAAAACACTGAAATGCAAAATAAGTAATATTGTACACCTGAGATATAATGTAAATATGAGGAATTATGACAGCAACATGGATCAGATTCAATTTTAGAGTGGGTCTCCTTTGTAGCAGATGAAGATGCCAAGGCGGTATGGCGTTGCCATGAGAAAGACAGTAGACTGTATAGTTATCTCCCAGATCTGGTGTGATCCTAAAACTATACAAACTACTACCTCATCCCACAGCACGCTTTGCCGGCAGCTTGCCTCTTGGTGCCCATCACTGAGATGTGTCCTTTTCAGGCAGGTCCAGAAATTTGAACATTAAGAAGAACAACAATACAAAACAAAAACTATCTATACTAATGTCAGTACCTGCAGTGTTTTCTGCACCATTAACTGTCCCCAATCCAGAACCCTAGAAACAAAAACAAATTACATTAATGCAACTCTCAATGCCCCTGTTTGAAAACTCTCTTTAACACAGCTGACAAATGTATTATTTTCCAACCTGTAGGCTCTGTTCCCTGGCCTGTTCTGCTCCAGAGGCCCTCCTCTCATTCTGCTTCGACTCCTCCTCCTCAGCTAGTTGCCTTCTTCTCTTCTCTCTTCGCTCTTCAAGTTCCTCATCTCGTAGACTCTCCAAATGTTGCAGGATAGGTACCTTCACCACTGAAAGCACACAGACACACAAACACAGATGTCAGACTTAATCCTTGTTGTGCCTGTAACTTCATGGTCATCAAGTCACAGTTAATATTCCTGAAGGTTAAGATAATAGGCCTGGTGCCCTCATTTAAATGAGTAACAATGTTTAATTGTCCATGAATTAACAGTTTAATCTGGGATCAATTTATGTCATTCACTCCAAATTATTCTCTTTCTGAATCCCTACCCTTGATTCTGTCAGTATAGTCACCCAGACAGTTCTGCTGCTGCGATCCATCTACTGCCATGGTTAGTAACAAAGTGCACTAATGAAGAGCACGTATGAAACAACGAAAGTTCAGATACTTGACTCAAAGCAGTTTCTCAAACTGCTTAAATGTTATGTCTTCTAAGACAGCCATGCTTTTGGTCACACAACCTTTGTCAAGGAATTGTATGAAACTCCAACTAAGCTGTAATTATTGTTGATAGAAATGGGTGATGTATGAGCTGAGTTAATACTTCTACCTACTTGGTCATCATATCCCAATTATTTGTGATCAAATTCACAAATTCTTATCAAAGTAACAGCCATCTCTAAAATATTGTCACTTTATCAATATTGAAGTGCATTAACCTTTTTTTATCGATATGAAATTAATCTTCATTAAGTTTCCAGTCTTTAACTAACCCACCTGCTACACAGTCATGCATGCTCTCAGCATCCAGCACTTTACACTCATCTGTCCATCTAGTTAAGGCAGTGGGAATACTAGAGAGGGTGCCTAGCAAGACAGAAAGAACAAACATGTTAGGAATTGAGGCCAATACTAAACCAGATGACTGTCAAATGAATGACAAACTATATCTCACCTGCTTGTCCGCCAGTACTGCTCTGCTCATGGAAAAAGTCATCTAGCAACTCATCATCAGAACGAGCAATGATGTGCACATCCTCATTTCCAACCAAAAGGCGGGCACGACCACGAGACTGCAGGGGCAGAGAGCTGGATAACTGTAAAATATCAGCTGCAGCACTGGGCCCCAACAATCTAAAGGGAGTTGAGGAGGAAAAGATGTTTTAATTACCAATTCCAAAGTAAATGTCGCAACAAATTATTATTGCAACAAAATTTATTCATTTTATTTATTTTTTTTAAAACACAGCTAAAAGATGCTTTCACCTTTGCAAGATGAGTGGTGGATTAGGCTGACGATTGCCAGGGTAGTGAACATGGATAGTGTGCCCACTGTTGGCAGTGAGCTGTCGCAGAGTCCGTTGGCTGCGACCCATGCCCTGTGTGAGGCGGCTGCTAGTGCCTGCCACACCTAGGGTGAGGGAACCGTGGTCAGCATGGCGCACCATCAGTGGGTGGGAGCTGGGGATGTTGCCTGGGGAAGGAGGGATGTCAGCTAATGGAAAAATAACAGAAAACAGTAGGCAGACATTAGGGGGACACCTGGCACAACCCCAAGTAGTGTTCAGAAAAAATAAAACTAATGGAACTTATTTGTCATTGCAGGAAAAGCACATGTGTAATTGATGACATTAAAAACAAATGCATTCCATTTTGGTAAGATAGTTTCAGTGTCCTTGTATTTTGAATGTTGGAATTGAGCCACGATTAAACAAATTGTGTTTCCCCGTGCTATGACAAGTCATACTGTCTGCTGCGAATGCGTTTTTGCAAGGATCAGGGATCAGTATGAAAATGGGATTGGAATTTGAAGCCTGATTACACAACATTAAGATGGACTTCATTTCAAACCATTTTTAAATGACTCAAATAGAGATTGGAATTAGAAATACGACCTGAATGATTCTGAGCACTACATAATCCTGCTTACCGTTGTTAGAGAACATGTTGTCAAACTCTATGATGAGGTCATCATCCCTGTCAAACCTTTCGAAGCGGATATGTGGTGCAGCATTGATGTCAGGGAAATCCTCGTCCAACTCCATCTCTGAACCTTCATCATCATCATCCTCATCTCCTTCTTCATCATCCTTGAGAAAGAATAGCAGCCTTGAGTCTTAAGGATAAGCAACACTTAAGACTCATTTACTTCATTTCATTGCATTAATCCATACCTGATCCTCCTCCTCCTCCTCTTCCTCCTCCTCTTCTTCATCCTGGCTGTCTTCATCATCATTGCTGCCACTAGAATCTTCCTCCTGTGTGTGTTCCTCATCCTCTGGTTCCAGTATGTTCATGGAGTCTGACAGAGAAACACAGTCCCATAAAAGTAAATTTTAAAAGTAGATACTAAAGTACTAAAGTTAAAGGAATTCCCTCATGGAATTATTGGAGTCACACACACACAAAAAAAAAAAAAAAAAAAAAAAAAAAAAAAAAAAAAAACTAAAAACACACTCCCTGCAGCACAGAGGCATGAAAATAGAAGTCCCAACTGTAAGATTATTTATCATGATAAACGTAATATTCTGATGTGCTCATGTCTTACCTTCCCGGTTAGCCTGAAGAGTAGATGCCTGACTAATATTGGACGGGGCCTCATCCATCAACACGTCCTCTTGTGATTCATCTTCACCACTCCGTCCCACTGATCGACAGAACAGATAGAAAGTGATACACTTGTCTCTTTGTCTGTTTGCAATACAAGGACTACCTGCACTTTGGAATCTTATATCATAAAATTCAACTATAGGGAAGAGTGACTTCATAGTAGTCCAGGCAATCTTTTTATTGTCCTTTTAATTTTTTTCTTTAAAAAGAAAACCAGCAGCTATCCCACTGAGGATAACTGTTCTAACCTTTTCCTTGCTGTTTACCTTCTACCCTTGCAGATGCTTTCCAGATTATCTGAACGGCTTACCTATAATTGCACTGTTGACAGTGCCAGCATCTCTCTCCAACAGCTCATCAATCAGATCCACCAACTCATTCTCGACCTACAAGCACAGAAAAAGATGAAAGCACTGTCAGCCATAAGAGTGGAGAAATGGGGGCATCACCTCAAGTTATCCATCTTTGGTCATACACACGTATGTTATAGCCAGTAATTATAAGGGTTACAGGTAATGTGGTGAAATTCTATTTGAGTATTTTGTATAATACATGTGATGACAATCACCTGCATAGCTTGTGTGCTAAGAACCTCTGGCTGACCAGCAATGACCACAGTGTCTCCATCCGTCTCTCCATCCATCAAGTCGCTGTCTGTTCCCTGCACTCTGTGGTTGCCCTCCACTGGCTCTGCCTCACCAGACTCTCCTGGAATAGACGTCACACATCAGCAAAAGACATGTGGAATCACTGTATGTATAGTTTTGAAAAATCCTTTCTGACTCATGTCAATACCTTGGTCCTGAGTGTTGCTGTTGCTGTCCCTGGCAGTGCCCACAGTATCATGTTCAGCCTTGTTCTTGCTGGAACCTCCTTTGCTCCCAAAAAGACTGCTGGGTTGGTTAACAATGCGGGACAGAGTCTCCAGAGGTTTCAGGGCAGCATTCACAGTGTTGGCCATGTTGGGACTAAATCAAAAAATGTAAAGGAAGAATTTGGAATCATTTTACACCGACTTCCTGATACAAAATATTTTTTTCAAATTCAACTTGATTGTAAAAATATAATTACCAAATAATCAAGTTCAACTTTGTTTGCCATTTTTCAGTTATCAAGTAGCAAAGTTAAGTTTGTTCATTAAGGTGAGCCAAGATTACAAGCAGGCTAAATCAGCCCTGGGATTAGTTTACCATTTCTTACTTATCATTTGGCTGCTTCCTTTTAACTGTACACAAAATTTTCAACAATTTCAGACTGTAATTATTATGGTCTATACCTGGACAAATCCAAGCTGTGAGGCACACGGGCCAAGTCGTTAACCAGTCCTTTCTTGAGAAAGAGCCTTATGATATTGTTCATGCCATTGTGTTGTGTCTTGGCTGCTGCAGTGCTATAGAAGCTTGATGTGGAGGGACATGATTCCATGATGGTGCTGATGATGCACATCACAGCCTGAAGCCTGTGAAATAATGTGTCAGGTCAAAGAGTGAGAATGGGTGCATGTGTATATCATCATTCATTCAAGGTTTATCGTATCAATATCAGTCTCGTTTACATATTTTTTATGCGGTTTACCTGGCATGTTTTTCAGCGCCTTCTGCCATTGCAAGAGCTCGGCTAAGGGCAGCCTTCACCTCATTGACTAGGGCAACCTGAGCATCAGTGCCTGTGCCGGCAGCTGCAAGGCTGGCTAGGAAGAGACGTGCCAGAGCTGGGGTGTCTTTGTCCTCTGAGTTCTGGGTGTGGGGCAGCAAGTGGTCAAGCACAAAGGCTAGAACACTGCAATCCTGTTAAGATACATCATGGAGGTCAAAATGGGTTATTGGGGGGGGAAAAAAAAAAAAAAAAAAAAAAAAAAAAAAAAAAAAAAAAAATTAAAAACCAGGCATACAGAGATGTGAAGGGCTGTCAAGATTTTGTTTAAATACCTACCTCCTTAATAAGCTCAGACTGTCCAGCAGTGTAGCAGTAAGAGGCGATTAAGGTGGCAATGCCCACATAGGAGCGCACCAGTTCAGCCAGCAGTCTCAGGATGGTGGAGGTAGGCATTAGAGGCTTGCTTGCCTTCACTTTGGCTGCTTTACCCTCATCTGAGCTGGTACCCTTCTCTCCCTCCTGTTCTTTCTTCTCCTCCCGCATCTCTTCAGGTGTCGAGGCTAGTTTATAACAGAATGTTAGGATAGATCATGTACAGTTCACACAGTAATATGTGCATCGTCTTGCATAAATAAAATGAGCTAAACTAAAGTCTTTCAAATAAGTTTAAAACCTAGTCAGGTGCATATTTTAGCCATTTTGTAGTATCCAATGCAGCAAATAACCATAGACAATTTAGAGGAAGGTTCTGGAGTAAAAATTGACATTTTCGTCAAATCTGTTTATTATTTATTGGTGAACTAAAGCAGTTGAATTAATAATAATAAAAATATAGCTTGCTATACTGTTACCATTCCACACATTTCTTTACATTAATAAAGTTATCAGACTGACAACTGATCAAATGATAAATGAGGTTGTTTAACAAAATAACTATTCTAACCTTCTCCTTGCGGTGTGCCAGACTGAGAGGACTCAGCAACACCTCCATCAGCAGCAAACACTTGAGTCTGAAAGAAAGAGACACCGCTCGCTCTATTATTAAATGCAGAGATGGCATATTTCATATTTCAATTACCAAGCTAAACGGGAGTATTTGTCATTGAGACTCACGTTGATATGGAATGCAGACTGGGAGTCAAAGTCACTGCCCTGCCGGGTGAGTCGGTACTGCTGATAAACATCATCACCAACATCCTGCAATATCTGGCACAGGTCTTGACCACCAGGCACAGCTGCTGCACGTTCTTCTGGACGTTCAGCTGTGACACACAAAATCACACATTTAAATTAAATATTCAAACAACCCTTTCTATAACAATTACAGACATTTCAAATAGTTATTGATGTTATGTATTACGTTCTTCAGGAGCATGGTAGGCAGCCAAAGCATTGAGCATGTCATAGATGACCTCCTTGATAGTGTCAGGGATAGGAGGTAGGGGGGAGAGTTTCAATGGCGTGGTCTTCACCAGCTGGACTGCATTGGGCCCCTTAATTCGAAGGTTCTCAAATTCATCATCTGAGGCTGAAGAAAAATAATCAAGTGTGAGATTCCTGAGATTAAATTAAGACACAAATGAATGTCTTAATAAATCTAATGATCAAGTACTACTTGCTTTTAATGCAATTAAGTTATTACACTTAAAACTAAAGCTTGCACACTCACCAGTGCCAGCTCCACGAGGTGCAGGCAGAGCAATGCGGACACAGTTGCTGGCAGTTTCAGCGAAGCATTCAGGGTTACGGCACGCGGCAGGGCCAAGGACACGAAGAATGTAATTGATCTCTCTGGAACCAAGGCTGCCTGACACCACCCCTGAGGTGGTACTGCCTGCTCCACTGGTCACAGCTGACCTCACGACCTATGGCAACATATTGTCTTGTAATTATTTTTTGTTATCAACACAACATAAACGTATTTTTTAGGAAATGCAAAAACAAATGCGAAAACATGTTGGTGATGTCAGGTAGTTGGCCTGACAGTATCTTCATATACTGTGAGCTCTGTTTAAGCAGTAAGAGTAGACTAACCTTTTCCATGGTGTGCCGGAGTGTTGCTGGATCTTCTATGATGTGTCTGAACAGCAGTGTGACAAGTGGGGTGAAGCCATTGAAGCCAGAGCTCTGTGTCAGCCCCAAAATCATCCGTGTGCTCTTCAACTCAGCAAACATCATAGCATAGTGATGATTGCGTGTAAGACGCAAACAGAGACGCAGTGTGGCGTGGAGGGTGTCTGGATCCACAGGAACACTAATCATACTGACACAGGCTCGAATAAGGACAGTGGTCATATCCTCAGTCAGGCCTTGTACAACAATATCAGAGCCCTGAGAGTAATCAGACTCAAGGGTAGAAGTGGTCTCCTTCAGCTGGCTGGAATCATCTTTAGGTGCAGTCATCTCCACTGCTGCCCCTGAGTCTAGGTCAGTCTGAGCTTCATCTGGTTTACTCCTGTCTGCCTCCTCTCTTTCAGAGTCAGTAATGCTACCAGTCTTGGCAGGCTTGGGCACACGAGGCACTCTCTGGACGGTCAACATCACTGGCCTCCTGTTTCCAGTCTCCTCGTTTACCTGTCCGAGAGTGTGGATTTAACCAAAAGGAACGCAGCGAACTCTACTAAACACATTCAACAATGAAAGGAAGTTCATAAAGAACACAAAAGACTATATATATATATATATATATATATATATATTTTTTTTTTTTAATTGACAGTGGAGATAGGGTATACCTGCACCATGGTGTTAAACTGCACAGTGTATCTTCGGCGTCCAGCTGTGAAGCGGACACTGCTCTCTCCAGCCCTCCATGCTGAGTCAATAGTACTGTTGTTTGATGCACTGTAACTGCACCAACGGCCAGAGCGGTCATCAAACCATCGCCAGTTATTCCCATTGGGCTGCAGATACTAAAAGGTAGACCCAGACACAACTCAATAATTGTACAAATGAGATGCACAAACTAACACCACAGGCTTACAACAGAATACAGTTTATTGCAATAAACTATCATATGTGCTGTTAAGTCCCAAACTACAAAAAGTATTAAAAATTTTTTTGTTATTTATTCTCTTCCAACATGGATGTCTATATGTTTGCTTGTAACTAAGTCTAACTATGGATAATATTTTAGTCAACTGTATCCCTGGCTTTGTTTTATAAAGTTGACTTGCACCTTATTCATTTGTTCTCTGCGCTTTGAAGAGACTGCCATCTTTTCATAGAAGTCAATGATCAACAGTACTGGTGTGATCCATCTGAAGAAAAAGGAAGACATTTGATATCATAAATGTTAAAGCTGGTGTAACATTTAGAGGTTAAGAAAGGTATGGTAGACATGTACAAAACTCACTTTGGTGTCTGAATGTCTTTCTGTTCTTTAGCAGCCTGCAGACAGGGCTGCACAACCTCTAGCAGCTTAATCAGCAAATCAAGAATCCCACTATTCTCGATCACTCTGGCACCCAACAGCTTCAGTTCCTTTCAAAACAGAAAACAAATAATTGGCCTGGGATTTATAGATGAACAATGACAGAAAAGTATGTGAACATGTGTGAGTGAACATTTCTATGATCTGTGAGTGAACATTTGAACTTTTGAAGGGCGCGTTTCTGTTACCTCAAAGAGCAACGTGAGCAACAGAATTCGTGTTGCCAGCTTGGAGGCCTGGGGCAGTGTAGCCATCTGCCTGGTCCACTCAGACACCGTCTTTGTGTCACTGGTTGTCAAAGGCTCAGCTGCCTTGATCAGCACATCTGCTGCCTCCCACACCTACACACATGAACACAATCAGGCTGATACAAATATGTTGTGCCTCTATTGTCAAGATATACTACAAGTTCACAGATTGTATATGATTCTTTAAAACATTAAGTCTACAATATTTAGAAATAAATTAAGACAGCCATCAAGATAGATCAAATTCAATTCAATGCATAACGGGATTTGACAATTTTCACATTGATAGTTAAGCTTTCAAAAAAATTAATTATAAATTAATAAATCAATTTACATTGACAGTAAATGTGTTGTAAGGCCAGTGCCTTGGAAACGTGAAAACGTGAATGAATTAAATGAATTAAAACATTTACTCATTTAGAAAATGCTTTTATCCAAAGAGACTTACAATAAAGCTTCAGTGCAGTAGAGGGCCTTGGTTTAAGTATTAAAGACTACATCTATAAAATATGTGTAGGAGAACATAAGAACACCTTCCATGGCTCACTACATCGAGGAATCCTACCCCTGAACATACATGTATATCATGTATATCTCCAGTGAGCAGTGTGCAATTAAAACATTTATACACTAACCTGGTGGACAACCTGGCCAAGGATAAGATCTCTGTACTCTGGGCCACTCCTCTTGATGGCAGTCATGAGCAGGTCACAGAGACGGTAGACTGTGTCAGGCAGCTCATCCAGAAGATGGAAGCAGCCGGGTAGCATGGAGTCAGTGAAAGCATGCAGCTCCTGGGGGTCCAGTGGCTCAGCCTCCATGAAACGTTCTAAGCAGCGGGCTTCTTCCTCTTCTGCCCGCTCCCTGGCCCTCCTGTCCTCCTCCTCACGCCGACGTGCTGCTTCCTGGAGCAGACAGAAAAATAATCTTAACAGTTGTTCTGGTTAAGTATTCATTTATGTGGTAGCAACAGATGGTTTAAAGCAAAATGTTTTTTCCCCATAAATTGAGTAGAGGGAATGACGCACCTCAGGAGAGTCAGACCGTTGCTCCATGCTGACCTCTTGCCCAAGTGACATGGCAATGGCCCTCATCATCTGGTCCTCTTCAGACATAGTGAGGTCCTAGATGGAGTAAGGGCAACAGCATCAGTTGCCTGTGTTTTCTTATAAATGTTGAAAGAATGAAAATATGCTTTTCTGTCCATGATGCCTTACTCTTACTGCTCCACCGAGAAGTGGAGGAGGGTGTGTAAGTAAGTATTCTGTGGCCTGCTCCATGGTGCTGGTGTTCAGTAGAGCTTCCATGGCATGCTCTCTTGAGAAACCCATATCCATCAGCTAGAACAAACACAAAAGGTCATATTTTTAGAGAAGTGTACATAGATTAGTGGCATGAACAAAGGGCAAATAAAAATTGACGTCATTCAAGATGAGGCAAAGTCAGACGTCTGCCATCACATTACGTCGGACGAGGATATGTTCTTCCAGTTCCTTCTGGTCTTCCTATCTTTTTCCATCACACTACACTCAAAAAACAAAAAATCGGGTTAATACAATAATGTGGTCCAAAGTCCTTTCTCCCTTTCCTTGTTTCACCAGTTGTCCCTCTTCACCCTCTATCCTTCACTCCTTCCCTCTCACCACCTACTCTTCCTCTCCCTGATCACTGATACCTGCTGGAGCTGCTGCTGGCGGACCTGTGCGTGCCTCCCTCTCCCTCTGCATCTTTCCTGTTATAAAACAAATGTTAGCCTAGGAATCAGTGCATGTACAATATAAGGGAAGAGGATTGGTGAACAAACAACCTCTGTTTTACTTTCTTGCCTACATGGCCACCTAGATATGTAATTATGCAGTAAATCTGTGCTGTTAAACTGCCTGCATTTGAGAAACAGCAAACTGAAAATATAGACAAGGCTGCAGGAACAAATGACGGCTGGGAAAAGAAAAGTTGGTAATCAAAGTAAAAAAAAAAATACCACAAAATTTTAGACAAAAAATTTGTAAATAATTTGTCAGTTGTTACACTACACTATTACCAACCAACAACCAACATCAAAGATCAACTGAGAAAGACAGCAGGTTTCCTACATACCTGTGTAAGCTGAGCCTGATTGACTTGGGGTTCACGGCGGGGGGTAGAATTGGTTGAATCATCAGCTGACCCTCCTGCTGGCCCTCCAGAAGTTGTTCCAGTTGGTGCTGGTGCCTCACCACCTGTTGTAGATGCTCCAGGGGCCCCACTGGGTCCCAAAGAACTAGTGGAGGTCCCCTCATCATCTGGCCGCACCGTACCCTCCCTCTCTTTGGCCAGGCGCTCCTGGATAACAGGCTCCCCTCTTAGGATGTGGCAGAGGATGGCCAGCATGGATTCAGCCATCCTGCCTCCATAAACCTTAAGTGGCTTCCTGTTCCATAGACTGCGGATGCAGTTGAATGCAGCCTTGATGAAGGTGAGAATGTGTTACAAAACCAATATACACTCAACTCCAACTCTCATCCCTAGACAGAAAAATGCTCATATAGCTGGAGGTTTATACAAGAATGTGTATTAGAGATACAGTATGTTCTATTTCAACACGTTCCTGTTTTCCATGTTCACAAGGAGTCCAAATTAACTGACTGATGCTTGCGTCCAATTTATTACTGTAACTTGAGGTCATGACAGCATATTGCCAAGCATTTTCTTCATTGTATCAAAATGCAGAAATGCAATAAGAAAAAACAACAATTTTTGAAAAGAGAGCAGGGAGGAATCTTGTGTCATTTTTCCCCACCCCTGTCCCTAACTACCATGATATTCGGAGTTTAACTACTTGAATGACATGCATTGTGCGTAGCCAACTTTTTATGTTGGAGAAACAAAATTGCAGGATGGAGTAGACATTTGAATGATGTGGAAACTGACCTTCTGGGTGACAATGAGGAAACGAAGGGCACTGAACTGGGGCATGGTGGGTGTGACCCCAGGCATTTTAGCTGGTAAAGAGTGGGGGGAGTCCAGCACAGTGCTTGGGTTCACCATCTTCTCCACCAGCATTAACCAGGCATCCAGGAACTCCCCTGTTCCATCTGGTAGATCAGCATGCTCCAGACCCTCAGAAACAGGCACTTTCCCACCCATTGACAGGGCCCAGTTAAATGTCCTGTACAATATCAATAAACCAATAAAACTTGCATAGAAAACAGAATTTCAATAGCATGGATATGAGCAATCGACATCAGAAGATACTGTAAAGTTCTTGACCTTGGTGTCACCATATGTGGTGGTACTTACTCAAATAAGGCATCATGCCCCCCAGAGCAAAAGAACTTTTGCAGCATGAGGTGGTATGGGTACTTTCTCTCATCAAACAGCATGGGAGATGTGAAGCCCACTGAGCAGATGAAGAAGGTCAGCCTGTCAGACCAAAAAAAAAAACCCCACTTAATATCACCTCTGTGTAAAATTCACATATTAGTAATGGTAAATGCTGGTAGGGGTAGTCTTACCTGAAGCGGGGGGGGGGTGTGTAGGGTGGGGGCTGCCAACTGAGACCCTTGGTGAGGAGCTTGGTAAGAGCAGAGGCAGTGGCCCGGGCAGCAGGTGTGGGGGTAGTGCCTGTGCTTGTAGCATGGTGGGAGCGGCGTTGGCGGACTGGAGAGCCCACACACAGCTTCACTAGTAAGCCAAACAGCTCAGCCAGAGCCCTTCCCAGTCGAGATGAAGCTGGAAAAGAAATAGGGAGGTCAGTAAGACAATAAACTTGTCTTAAATCTGTTATATTTACAGACAATTAAAAAAAAAAAAAAAAACAGATTCTGTATCATAGAAATCATCTCACCAGAGAGTAACGGTTTTATCTGTTTGATGCGGGTGGCCATAGCTGGGGTGAGTTTGGACTTGGCCTTAGGGTCTGTTGCAGTGGGTTCATCTGTCTCCATTGGAGCCAGGGTATCCCCATCTAGACCCATGCCTTCCAACAGTCCACCAGCAGATGAATCCACAGACACGGTCTCAGACTCTGCTAGATAAAGATAGAGGAAACTGAAGCTGTTGGAGAGTGTTTTAGGTACATGGTAGGACAATACTGTTTTGAAGTTAAATGGCTATATTACCAGTTCTCCTGGAGCCAGAGGCTGTTGTTGCTGAAGTGCTGCCAGGTGGTTTCTCTTCTTTGGGCACCAGTTTCTGCATGTCAGCCTGGCCAAACTCGCATCCTGGAGGCAGGCTGTTGGGGATGGACAAGAGGTGTTAAAAGGGTACAGTTGAGCACACTTTTAAAATAAAGGGGTAAAAAAAATAAGAGATTCACCTGTTAGGTGTACAAAGGGACAGCAGCACAGTGCTCTCCCATACCAGGGAGCAGTAGAGCTGACTAAGCTTGTTGAGAACACTCAAGCCAAGCTGGGAACCCCACTGGTTGACTGAGATAGCCCTGATCTCACTCTACTCAGAAAGAGAACAGAAACATTAAGAACCATCGCAAGACGATCACATATCACACAGCTTAGGAGACATAAATAATGTTCTTGGCAATCATCAGAAACTGCTCTCTCATTTACAACGTGCACACAACGATCCACACATTATAATTGAGAGATCACAGAATAGATTAAATCCTGCACTGGTTGTAAAAAGTAATTCTGTGGTACATAGTGCCTATAAAAAGGAATACATCTTCTCCATGGCTTATTGTTCACAACTCTGATATAAAGTAGAGTGGTTCTAATTAGACCTTTAAGACATTCTCTATAAAATGATCCAAATTAAGTACTGATAAAAAACAAATTGGCTGCTTTTGTATTCATTCACTTTACACCATCATTAATACAGTCAATTGTTAATTAAGTGATTTCAGGTTATTATAGTAAGGTGAGGGGGGTCAAATCTGTTTGATCATAAAATACAGTGTTTACCTGTCCTACTCTGCAAGTATGGACAAACATGAGGATGTAGGCATGCGCTGCAGTAAGTGCATGAAGAAGTGGTGTGGCACGGGCTGATAACGTGGCGTCGGTGACATGACCAGCATTTGCCAGTTCTCTGAGGAGCACAGAGCCACCAGGCACCTCAATTGGTCTGTGGAGTGGTTCCAGAGATGTCAGGATGCTGTCCAGTTGGCACAGGCCTTCCTGGAGGACCTTAGGCTCATGTGAGAGAGTCTAAAGCAGAAAGATATTTGGGGAAAAAAAAAACAAAACAAAAAAAAAAAAAACTTTAACCATCGCAATTAAGTACATCTGTGCAATTCAAGATAAACACAAATAAATAATTACTAAATTATCTCTTTTGTGCTCACCAATATGGACTTGCAGACACCAGCCACAGCTTGGCATGCAGCAGAGGTGGGGAAGTCAATGGGCAAGTTGGGCAAACCCAGAATAGAAACCAGTGGTAGCAGTCCCTTCTGGTTAACAAATTCCTGACAGTGGTCATCTGTGGTGTTGTTGCTTAGTATGGACTCCACAAATTTCATCTGGAAAAATGTGCATCACAAATCAGTATTGAACTGAGAAATTAGAGCACTCTAAAGTTTAAAATATTTTATAACAACCCAAACTGTTAAAACTGTCCAACAATAAATACTCACCACATTCAAAATATAATCCATTAGAGGGATGGGTATCCGCTCCTCAGTCCCCACCACCCTGCAAGAACGCACATATGATCAACATGACAAGTATTGACTAAAATATTTGAAATTTAGTCAGATGATTTGAAAAAATATCAGTCTGTAAAAAGTTGTTGCTCTATTCTATTGTGTTATGAACTCAGCGTCATACAGTTCAAGTGGCACTGACTGTCTGTTGCTCTCTGGTTCCCCCTGCTGCTGGCTGAATGTATGGAGAGCCTCTTCTTCCTCTTCATCCTCACTTGAAGCTTCTTCAGCAGCGTGGCTGGAGCGTGCGGGTGGCACTGCCACAGTTCCATCTGCTTTCTGGATAGACGGTTTCTGGCAGATGTACTCAGGGGCTCGACCTAGATTGCAGATCTCCTCCAGTAACTGCAAGACCAATTTAGCTTTAATGATATTTCAAAGAGTACTTGTAATTAAAAATGTATATATAATATAACATTAACACCTTAATAATGGCGGTAGTAGCATCAGTCTTCAAAGTTGGTTGGTGTCTCATGAGTTCATCTACAGCGCTGCCCAAGTTGGATGCAGTGTCACCTGAAGAATATGTGTCACACAGAATATGTCATCCACTCAAGCAACTCCCACACAGGAAAAACTGAATATCAGAAAATACAATCCAGTTTACCCAAAGGGTCAGAGCTGCGCCGCCGTCGCATGGCAGGCAGGTAGTCAGGGGACAAAAGCACTTTGAAAAGTCGCTCAAATGGCTGGCACTGAACAAAGGAGTGCAGGCCTCTTGCATTCAGGCACAGTGCACTGAACACGTTTGGGAGAGAACCCAACACCTCACGAGTAGCAGGAACCTGAAAAAGAGAAACGAAGAAAAAAAATGTTGAGGAGTTAATCAATTTTCAAAGCGAATTAAGTGCTCAGTTTAAGGGTAATCTATTGACTGTACTACGAATGGAGACACCTGAAACAGTTTAATAAGAACGAAGATTCAGTACATGTGCTGAGAGAATGAGAGAAGATAAAACACAGTACTGATGTTTCACAAACTGTCAGACAAGAAAAAAAGGAAGTGGAAAAAAACGCAGCACACAACTGCAGTGCTGGAAACTCACGTCTTTGATGAGAAGGGCATGCAGCATGACATCAGTGAGACCATTATCCTGCAGGGAGGAGAGCAGAGATGGCTCCTGGAACACAAACACCGTCACAACCTCTGTCGCTACAACACAGAAAGACAAAGACAAGAGGGCAGGGGAAAGAAAAAGGAAATTGTAATGCAAAATAATAAATTTTACAGAAAATCAAGACAGCATAATGTCAAATTACAAATTAAAAGACATAACAATTACATTCCTGTAATTGTAACAGTACCTATCAGTACCTGAAGGACTTTTGAGGCATTATTGCAAACTCACCTAAGAGGAAGAGCGAAGGGCCATAATATTCTGCATTACTGATGATGTGCTTGAGTGAGGTAGGCAAGGACCCATCCATTACTTCAAGAAAATAGAGGATGCAGATACACACATTAACAGTCAACATTGCATAATAAAGAGATCTTGAGGCAACACCTTCTATAAAGCCAAGAATGATACCCTTGATCTTGAGTTTACCAATAAAACAAGTGAGAGGTTGCTAAACACTTACCATGGCGGATACCATCAGAAAAGGCAGGGTCCTGGATGGCTTTCTTCAAGAAATTTAGCATTGACTTCAATAGAGCTGCCCTCTGGGGGATACACTGCATACCTAGAAAGACAGAGTGTCATTGAGGTAAAAGAATGCAACAGTGACAAATGGTTATTTGAATATGTGTACTGTGTATACCTGCACGAGGCGCATTAGCAGCGCTGCTCTGTGCTCGGTGGTCTGCCTCTGGTCTGGAGCCAGAAGATGTTGATGGTCCAGGGCTGCTTTCCATGGCAACTTCTGACACTGGGCGAATAGGTAATTGGACAAATTACCATAAAAGCAGAGCGCTTCTTTATAATGATATTTTTATAATTATTTTTTGTAGTATGAAAAGCCTAGAACTGAAATTTTAGCCCTGACACACACACACACACAGTTCTTAGGAACAGCAACTTACTCTCCATGTCTGTGTCCATGTCCTCAGACTCAACAGCTGCGCTCGGCCTCTGAATCTTTGGCTTGATGACAAAAGGGCACTCTTTCCTCGACAGGTCCACCTCATGCTATGTATGATTGAGAAAGTGATGAAGGGAGGAATGGTGAGTCCAGAGGTGCAGTCGACATTTCAGTGACTCTGTAGCTGAAGGCTGCAGTGTCAGGAACAGAGAAATGCCAAGTGCATTACCAACCTCTAGCCTGCAGATGAAAATGGAAAGGCCGCTGTGGGACTGAAAGGCAGCCATGTCAAGGTTGGTGATGAGGTCCACGACCCGTACCGCTCGCGTAACGAAGGTGATTTGGTCCTGCTCATCACCCAGGAACTTTATCACCTACAAAGTAAAAGATAAAGTGGCATGCTTCAACTTTTTGAAAATAAAACTACAACGGGTAATTACATATACTGTTAGGATTAGTATATACCTTCAAGAGAGCTTCCATCATGCCACAGGAGACAAGAGCTTCCCCTCCAGCATCATAACTAGCCAAGTGATAGAGGAATGAGAAGAGTGCAGTGGCAAACTGGTGAGGGTAGGGTTCCATCAGAGGATCTAGGGAACAGAAATGAAAGGTTAACAAACAAGACTCCATTTTAATTATCATATTTACTTGCATAACACACACTAAACAGAAATTTCTGGCCACATTCTCACCAATCATTGCTTGTATACAGTTGCGCACCAACACAGGCAAGAAGCCGTGGTAGGAGGCAGTGCCAGTGCAGTCGATTATGTTGGAAAGTTTTGGTGTCCTCTCCAGATGGACAATCGAAGTTAAAGTGCGCAATGATGCGGCCTTGATATCCTGTAGAACAAATTCAAATGCATTATTTCAGCACTGACACAAGAGAATACACTCAAATTCAAATCCTCCAAATGTACTTTTGGTCTGATTAAGCAGCAAAAGATATCTAATGTCAGTTTACAAATAGGGTGCTACTTCTAGTGGGGCATAGGCATTTAGTGTAATGACAGTGATTATGCAGAAAAAGCAAACTACTTTGCTCACCACAAGTTGTTTGTCTGTAATCTGCAATACATCCACCAGCTCCTCTATTAAGCCATTATACAGAATACTGTTGGCTGACTCCTGGAGTGCATTTGAATACACTGCAAAGAAACAGAAAAAGTCACCAGTTACAACTTGCCGCAAAACCGTTGTTATTTTAGACTAAGAAGGCGCCTTTTCTTACCTAGTATAGAGATAGCATGCAGTCGGGCCTGAACAGCCTGCAACCTCTTCTTGTGATTTGAGAAACCATGGGCCAGTCGAATATGCGTGAACAGCAGGGTCTGTTTGTCTTTTGGGATGTTGTACATCGCTGTCAGTGACTCCATGATCTCAGATGGGCTCTCTGAAATCTGAGAGACGTAGGACACTATGTGTAAGGTGAAAAACCCATGGTATTATTACTCCACTGTTACTGTGACATAATTCAAATGCAACTGTACCTTGTCAAGCTGCTCGATGTGAATATAGTGTAGTGTGTTACTACTTGTCTGCTGGGAAAATAAGGGGATGAGAAAGCAGAAGGAAGAAGTTGAGTCATGGACATAATAAATCGACACTAATCGTTTTTATTACACAATCTTTACATAAATAAATGTCTGTCTTTACCTTTCTCTCTACTTTGACCTCAGGGCCTGGTTCAGCATAAAACTCAAAGTGCAGTGTCGTGGCACTGGGAGGGTACTTCTGTGCATAGACCAAGGGGTGCAGCATAATAAGGTAAGATAGTCAATTAGGAGTAGTTAGTCTCATTTGACAGCCCATATTTAAGAAGCTGTTTTAAAGGTAGTTGACACAAACAGTTGCTAAACATTACTCTGTAAAATTCTCACCGTCATCGGCAGATCCCTGCAGCATTCAGCCAAACCAAAGCCATTCTCCTTTCCTCCCCAGCTCTACAAAAGAGAACACAGAGACTAAACAATACAGCTCTTTCTCTTGAGGGACAGCTGGAAGCATGGCAAGAGGAAAACAATGGTATTCACTCGACCTCAGCCAGGTGTTGCAGACGGGCCAGTAGAGGCGTTCTTTTGTCAGATCCCAGTCTTGTGATGTAGTTTGAGCGCTTACTGAACACATAGAGTAAGTTCAGCACAGACAGGACCACTTGCATGTCACATGATGCTAACAAGGTGGTTAAGTGCTGTAAAGGATATGAGAATGGTAGGTTAAAATCAGTATGGCACTATTTCTTCAGTGACATGTGTATGGTCCAAGAAGGCAGTGTAGTAGTTGAAAGTGCAAGCCCACCTCTATGGAACTGTAGAGGTGCCTAGAGAAGCTATACTCAATGAGCAGGGCTGTGAAGTTGAGTACTGCCAAAAGCAGGGCTTTGAGCTGTCCATTGTCGGGGCGGTCACACACCAGCAGCCATGACATATTCTCCACTGTCTGACCTGCATCACACAGGATGCCATCAAAGCGGTCTAACAGATCCACCCAATGGTACAACTCACACTGTTGAAGACAAAAAAAATTATTTTAGTGGTAATCAAATAAATGTTAAATATCTGAGACCTTATAATTTTACTGCTCTTTGACTATGAGAAGGTTTTAGATACATTTATGATTGAAGAAAAGAGAGGCGGTGCCTCTCCCCCAAATCTTTTCTTTGGGCTTACCTTGCCAATATTCCAGGTCTTGATGTGCTGCAGTTCAACCAGCAGTTGCTCATCACTGCATGCCTTGAGCTTCTCTATAAGTATCCTGCAGTCAGCAGGCTGTTGGTTTAGAGAAGGCACAAAATGGTTAGTCAAGCAGAACTTGCAAACCACCTATGCCTCTTTCCTACTACGACAGTATAGCACACTAACAACATGACATGGCCAAGTTGTTAAAATGGGGGAGGTTGGAGGAAGTCTGTTTATGTCTCTCGCCCCCCCTCTTACTGTCCAAAAGTTCTATTTAAAACCCCGAAGAGTAGCAGATAAGAAACTGAACTACTTGACACGTGCTGTCTGTCTAACAGATCTTCTACTTTGCTTACATTTGGTCAGAATGCGAGTTGGTGTGCACGGGTATCAGTTATATACATAAAACTGTGCTGGGGAAAAATAAACAATATTAATTTTATACTACAAATGATAATAAGTTACTACATTAATGGGGGAAAAAAAAGATTGGTAATGCTTGTAATTCCTTATTCAGTGAGGTTTCAATATTGGTAATAGAGTCTACTTTATAGTTTTCAAAGATGTCCTGTTTTGCCTGTCCAGACTACAACGCAACTCGAGAATTTCTTTTTAACTAAAATGGAGCCAGGAGTTTCCAAACATCAATGCAGCACAAGATGTGTTTTTAAACACAGTGGTATGGATTTTGCTATAGTGTTAGATTATTGATCTGATAAAACAGCAGTATTATGCATACTCACAGCTTCCGTAGGAGTTTTCTTTAACTTGCTTCTGTCGACCTTCATTGTCGGTAATTTCTGTTTGTTACTCCTGTGAAGAAATTCCCATGTACATCAAAAAGCAACATTTGAGGCTGAATTTCAGAGTGTTATGCTACACCATTACTTAGGTCTGCAATTTCAAAATAAGCCAAAAATTGCACTTTAAAACATCCAAATATTCTAAAGTCAGTAAGGTACAGAACTAATAACTGTGTTTTTGTACACAGCTTGAAAGTATACTTACAGAAAATAATTTGGCAATGCCCACTTAACAGCATGTTCCAGTCACATTACCTGCAAAAATAATTACAAACATTAAATCCAGCAATAGCGTCCTACATGATGCAAAATATTGCACAATGGGTCGTCAATCTTAAAAAAGCATTGGTTTATAAGAATGGAAAATCTGTAAAAATAATTGGACAGCACACAGGCCACAACAGAAAGCATGTCAGCGCATTTTAGTTAAATGCAAATGGCAAAAATACAGGATGTATAGTAACCACACCTGACATAATTCAGACATTTGATAATCTCTCTTACATTTTGATAAAGGCCTATTCCACTATTAATAAGAGGCGGTAAATGTGGCTATTTTCCTAAAGAATCTGTAGCAGCTACCAAGTGACCGATTACAATCATTGAAGAGGTGATAACTATAAAAAATTTGTCTGGGTTATCAAGCCAGGTCTGATCATCACAAAGCAGACCA
Source organism: Rachycentron canadum (assembly GCA_038496675.1). Lineage (NCBI taxonomy): Eukaryota > Metazoa > Chordata > Actinopteri > Carangiformes > Rachycentridae > Rachycentron > Rachycentron canadum. The sequence continues at coordinate 14,158,738 of CM076651.1, forward strand.
AGGCAGAGCACTGGCTAGTGTCTAGCTAGCAACATAAGACACAAATAAAATACGACTGGGCCTCCTTAATGACCTCAAACGTTTGTCTAACGTTTCACATACTTCCAAATCAAGTAACTAAAATAAAGAGATCGCTATCCCATTGCTCACCCTGGCAGGTTAAAGTTATAGCTATCTAGCTAACAACCTACCGCCACCCTTGCTAGCAGCATAACGTTATTTACCTACTGTTAACAAGTCACTATACATATGTAGGATTACAGTTACTTGTCTCAAGCGAGGCAAGTTTGCTTGTTAACTGACTAGCAACCCCCCTAACAAAACAAGACATGTTGGGAAGCTAAACGAAGTAAGGAAATCGATCGGCAATGTTTGCTGCGGAGTTGATGTTAGCACCTGACCAGCTAACGCTAGGCTACCGGTAACGTTAGCAAACGATATTCTCCTGACATACTTCAAAGCATTTGAATACCACCGTACAAAAGTCAGCCAAGTCACAAACAAGTCCTGTGTAAAAATCAACGGCAAACGCCTAATATGTAGTTGCCCAAAAATCAAGCCGTTTTAGCCTTTTGTGCCACAGCTGTCAATCCAGATCTCACAGATTCACCATGCTGTCCTAACCTGACTCCTCACAAATTTAGCCCGGGGCTGCGCAGGCCGCAAACGAAACCCGCTCTGCCCTCACATACACCATCCCCGCTCAAAGTACAAATTAAACTGTAAACATCACTCGTTGACCAGTTGCAAAGATATTGATGTGTGTCAAATACCTGGAACAAGCTAGCGTGACTTTGCTAAGGCTTCGGAGTCTTTCCCTGCTTCCTCAGCTAGACAGTCGTAGCACGCGCTAGGTAGCAAGCTAGCTACCGTTAGTTAAGTAGCAGGCAGAAACGCATAACGACTCGCTGAATCATTGTCGGATGGGACTATCGTGACACTGCGAGTTTTGTTTTCACTTTTCGCTCGGGTAAACTGACTACCAGCCTCAGACTCGGCAACGAAGTTGTTCATCCGTCCGTTGAATCATTTTTCAGAGTATCCGCGCTTGTTTCCATAGCACAGAGGCACTAGCTGTTGGCAGAGTCATCATGACTCTGGGTAGTGTGCAAAAAGTGAATAACGTTACGGCTGAGAATGAGCCACTGTTTATCGATGCAGTGCATATTAATATAGGGCAACTGGCCTTCTGTGAAAAAAAATAAAAATAATAATAAATCAGTTATTTCCTACGCGGCCTTCACAATTAAGATCACCGTGGGTCTTTAACTAACAAAACATCTGCAGTATACGACCAATAAAACTACAATAATAATGAATATGACTACATAAAACTGAAAATTATTTTAATCTCAACCTCATCACAGGGGCATGCATTTTATGTGTTCATGACAAGTAGCGAACATCTGACTGTGAGCAATGACCCAAAAATATTCCGGTATTGAAATATTGAAACATTCACATAACAGCTGTATATGGCATGGACACAAAAGTAAAGCCTACAGTTTAAGCGCATATTCACTAAAACTTGAGCACACTGTATTATGGCTAAACCAATTAATAATGAAGCAAAGAGGCATACAGCAACCTTGTTCTAATGCCAGGTGATATCACTTATGAATGAAAGTGTTGTTGTGATAATTATTTAATTACTTTAGTTGTGTTTTCTGGGTTAGCTATATGTATTGTGGCTACATTGTCTAGCCCACAGTTTTCAAGCGCTTGATTTATTCTCCTGCAGCGAGCCTCATAAATCTACATAAAACAATGTCGGACACTGGGTATCTCAGGTGTTTTGGGGTAAACTTAATGTTAACATTTGTAAGGCAACTGTATTTTTTGGTGAACCACAACACTTTTCTATATTACCCCTACGATTGAAATAGAGAATAAAATCATCAGAACAGTGCCTTGTAATATGCCATATGTGATTTTCTGTACCTCTGAAACACTACATCATTCGGGGTGCTGACAATTCAAGGAAGTCACAAAAGCTGTTTTCTTAATTATAATATCTGTGGGGCTGTGGTAATCGGGTCAAATATGCCATCTTTATCCAGGACTGACACAGGTAACCCCGAACAGAGAGACAAAAACTTACTGCATTTTTTCTGCATCGATTACACACTATTACAGGGTCTGACAATATTATTTTGGTGTGATTTGCTGAAGTTTGTTTTTGAGTTTAAATTTAGTTCAAAGTCTGTGACATAAAAATATATAGTCATCGTTTTGTGTTTCATTAATTTCATAATTAACTACAGACATTCTGTGGTGTTTCAACTCTTCCTAAAATTATTTCTCTTTCCAGTCATCTTTTTTAAAAATGTTTTATCTGATACACCAAACACTTCTCTTGACAATATAATTTTTTTTCTAATTCAGTTCATGCATGTGTTCATTATTTGTATGGAAATTCAAAGCATAAAATAAAATGAGTGGGACGCACTTCATTAAACTCCTAACACATCTGGATTACTGTGAATTATAATGATTCCTGCATGATTAAGAAATTGTGACGTAATATTGGTTGACACTGGCCTATCACATATATTGGTATTGTCTTGTATAAAGGCAGATGTTTAGATCTAAATTGCAGTATATAACATAACCTTTTTCAAAATAATGTTCTAGTGTTATGAGCAGCACAAACCCTGTGCCACTGAGCTCCAATGTACTGATGTGAATTAAAGTTGATTAATGCAAATAAGAATACATATCACAAAAAAACCATCCAGATGGATACATGAGATGACAAGACACACAGCATAAGTTAAGTTGTTATGACTGAAGTGACCTTTTTATGATTGAGGAATGTTAAGAACATTCACTCATTTGAGTTGCTGGACAAATTATTTGAGATTTACCTAATTTCACTGCCAGGGATATCTGACAGCTCCTGTCTTTAAAAAAAAAGGTAGAAAATAACTTCCTCTTGTTGTTATTGTTTATTATGTTCAGTGATTCAAAGCATTTTGTAGGATGGTATAGACATGCAGGAAAATATTGATGAAAAAGTCACTGTATCCCTTATTTATTCATGTTTTTCACCTAACCACTTTAAGTCAATGTAGTAAATAAGTTAGCAGTACATACCAGAAACCGCTTTGGTTGAATAGCTCCACCGCTGTCATCCTTGGCTTGCTTTGCAGTTTCTTGAAACTATCTGAAAGCATACAAGTCCATCAAATTCAAGCAACCATCACTGACCATTGCTAAAACGCATAAATTGACTTGAGATTTAAACTTTTAATTACTTTATATTTAGTTATCAAGTGAGTGTGTAGACTAAACTGCATTGAGATGTAATAATAAAATACTGTAAAAATGCTGATGCATGCTTAATTGGAGAAGCAGAATTATCAAAACTTTTTATTCAACAACAATTTATGTAGTGGACAGAAATTCTGGTGTTAAAATTTTCTCTGCAACTGACACTCAAATACCACGTAAACCCTCCCCCCCTTTCCTTTTATGTGCAAGTTTGAATATGTACACGCATCTATCTGTTAGATCTGTGCTGTTAATATTACGTCTAATATTATGTCTGCATACTTGACTTTAAAATTTGCACACTACTTTGGTCAGCATGTACTATTTTTAACCATTATTCAAAAACAAACATCTTAATTATGTTTGTATTCATAGGAATTGTTGATCTTCAAATTGCAGATTATAACATTTTAATTAGAGGCATGTAGTAGAAACTCCTCACTCCAAACCCAGTTCATCTAATCTGTCTGCCACACTGAGACCATCTTTCACTATGCATGTCCATGACCAGGACAGGTCAATCAGATTGACTGTAAGAGCCTACAAGCCTCATTATGAGTAACTGACAAAATGTCAGCAGTGCTTTGTTTGGCGAAACATGCATTCTGAATTTCAGGCCACTGAAATCACTTACTATACTTAAATTATTTACAATCACAAAATGTATGATTACATACAATTAAAAAAGGTGATCCACATTTAGAGTGTGTTCATTTTTTCCCTGACATTTAGTCTTCTTTTCAGCTGTCTATACTTTCAAGTTAGCTCCAGTTATCTCTTCTTCTGTAATTGTTTAATACAAGTCAAAACAGTATGCAGTATTCTTTGCAACAAGTCCACACCTCCTGTAGTCATTTCATCACAACGGTCAGTTTTTAAGAGGATGACAAGGACCAAAGGGGATGCTGACAGATACCACACATCCACCTTATTCTGTTTACATTAAAATTGTTTTGGCTGTTTCCATTAAGAAACATCACATCTTGCATTCAAAAGATCCAATGCACGTGTGACAACCTGATACTACCGGTATTAATGCATTTAAATCAGAAATCCCCCCGGATAGTTACATCCAAAAGCAACAACGCAGCATAATGTTAATATTAGGCACTGACGTTATGAACTGCTCTGATCATCTGCATCGGAAAATACACCAACAGCCGTAGTTTGAAACACATCACTACACTCCCCAAATCGTTTATCACGCCCAAATTTGCTAGGTTGAACGGAACCGTGTAAAAATAAGATCAGTTTGTCGAAATTATTAAGGCAGCAGTCTACGCAGTTAAGGTGAGCTAAACGGCGGCGCTAACGTTAGCAAAGTTAAAAGCTAGTTCGGTGACGTTAGCTAGGTTCACTAGCAGTTTTGGCTAACGTTTGTTACTTCGCCTCCAATCCCGCTCTGATGGGAAACGTTAGTAGATAACAAAAAGTCACATACGCAACCTGTCACACATTATAACTCTCACCGGCTATTCTCGAGGAACGCGGGTAGTCATTGAACGAGGACACGGCTCTGACTTGAAGTTGTACAGAGGCGCACATACCCTCACACAGTGAACATGAGTGAGTGTGTGTGTGAGTGTGTGTATCTGTGTTTGCGGGTTTCGCGCGAGGCTAGCTAGCTGGCTAGCTAGCTAGCAATGAGAGGTCCGCACAATGCTCATCAGTGGAATCATGGCTAAATTAAAAATGGCGGTTTACACAGCGGCAGATTCGTACTTTACCCTTAGAATGACACCCGTTTTGTGGTCTCGGGTGCCAATAAGGGCAAGAATCCTCGATGGTAGACATTAAGGAGGAAAAACGTATGACACCGGTTCGTGTAACCCATGTCAGGAGTCCGGAATAAGTCTTTCAGCTTACCTCGAATGCGTGTTACATTTGTTTCTCCATCTTGCACTGGCGACTGGTAGGGCAATTTGGATCTCGCGAGAGCACCTGCAGCTGCGTTTGCCCAGGGCACTCCCTTGTAATTGTTGTAGAAAAACAATGCAAGTGGACATACACCCTATTAACTGGTATTTCCAGCCCCAACCTTCTGATCACATGTGCACACGAAAGCACACAACAGAATTCTCCAGGCTTTATAAAAAAATATAGTTTAATTCAGTATAATATGAAAGTGTATTCAAACTCACTGACAATTGAGAAATAAAGATTGCACATTTTGAAAACAAATGCATTTAACCTGTTTAACCGGTATTTAATGGTTTGGGTGTGAAAATAATGGTACAGTAACCTGGCCAAAAAATAAATAAATAAAACCCTGAGAAAAACTTGTCACCAGTTACCATTCCAAAGTAATAGCTAAAGTGGCTTATTACTATCTTGTGTCTACTACAAAGCATGCAATTGTACCTTCAGTGGAAGAAATCAGTGTCGATGTGTTTAATACAACACAACATTCTGTTGTGACTTTCCAATACTAAAAATTGACTCACCAGTGGACTTAAGTATAGTAAACTGAAAACCATTCATTTGGCCCACAAATCACATTTTTTGATGATTTGGTGTTCCTCAAAAAAAGTCAATGGAAAATGAAATTTTGCCCAAGATATATTTTTATCTTTTCCAGGTCGTATTTAAACACATCATGTTTAAAACACACAGTACACTCCAACACAAAAGTGAATATTAACAATAATTAATGTAAAACTAAATGGATGAAATTTAACTAGGGCATTTTTCGAACACACTTTCATTATAGTAACAAGACAACATGACAAACTAAGCATGACAATTACGGCGTACAAATATAAAAAAAGAACTATTTCAGATATTTTCCAAATACAGCAATGTATCATGTACAAGTTATGTTAAGAAAGATTTCAAAGTTTTTGAACTATAAAAGAACTTAAATTACAACATATATTTACATATGAAATCATATCCTGCACCTTCTCGATGTTTTTGCACAGTTTAATCTACATTTCTGCAAATATTTTAGAACTAGTACATTCTGTGGAAAGAAAACATGTCTCTACATCTGGCCCAAGAAGGCTGCCGACACTTGGGGCATGGATTATGGCAACCTGCAGGAAACTAGTCTCTTCAACTCATTATAATTTTCTGTTTTCCAATGTAGCTATATAAATTACAAATATTACAAATATTTACAATGACAACTTAAACTGTAAAAAATTCTAACAAAGCCATGGATACAATTTTTGTACAAGTATTCAGTGGTTGAAAATAATTAAAGTAGGGACCAAGAGGATATGATGGTAAAAACATACAAAGAGATTGCAAAACTTTGCCCTGTAAATAAATATGATCATAATAAATAGAATTGTATGTCACTCTTGTCATCACTTTAGCGCTTTCTATTTTATGTGTATAGCTACAGTATATAGAGGAAAATGGGTTATACAAACATGACCATGTGCACACTGGATTTTTGCAGATTGTGAGTAAAGACTGACATGCTTTAATCAACTTACCACACAAGATTTTATGAGGTAAAAATTAGGTAAAAGGAAAACTGAATATAATGTTACAACTGTATGACTGAATGTGTGAGTGTGTGTGTCTCATTCCTTTGAGGGATTTGGGGCTATACAGACATTACATTTTACCTGACTAAAAATGTGGTTTTTCTTTCCCTTTTAAAAAATTATGATGAACAGTACAATGTCTTTACATGAATAGAGCCGCTAAAAATTAGAAAAGATATAAAGAAAAGAAACAATTCGGCTTTGTTCATTAATTACGCTAGTTAATCTAGCTAGTTAGATCACTGTCCACCTGTCATTTCAAATCGCTTTCCATAATTTCCTGTCAAATATGTCATCACTTAAGTATTATTTACCACATCAGGTGTTAATCTAAAGCATTACAGTGATTTGTTTAAAGTCACAGATTTGCCTCTGAAAATACCTTTAGGCAGATAAAGATAAGTGGCGTGCCAAAACAGGCTGCTAATTAGCTGGGCTGAATACTTCGTGCAGGACAAGTTATAGTGAGGTTCAATAACAGGTGAAAACAGTAAACAAATTTACCTAGAATACAAAATATAGATTACTATCTCTATTTACTTCAGACCTATGTTCACAAAATCCATTTTCTTCATTCCCCTTTATGCCTTCAGCCACATTTCCAACAAGTCTCACAAGAGAAGTTTGCCATTGCGGTGAATTTTCAGAATTTTCCCAAGTCTCTGTTTTGCAGTTGCAAGGCCTTTCTTTGGGCGTTTCCCTAAATTAAAGTGAAAAAGGAAATACATGAGAAAACATTCCATCACAGAGATATGCATTTATGCTGTCAGTGTTTGAAGTCTATACATACCTTGAGCAACTCCTGTTGTGCCTTGGCTGGCTAAACCTGCAGGAGATGCACCAGTGTGAGAGCTGCTGTTCTGTGGAGACAGGGAAGGTCGACGGGAAGTGAGGAATACACCAGGGGCCATGGCACCGCTACCTCTAGGGCCACCTGGGCCAAAAGGTCCTGGTCCTGCTGTATATTCATGGTCCAACAGACTAGCAGAGTAGTAATCCATCCTCCTTTCTGGGCTGAAGTCTGCTGCAGACTCTGGAGCAGGTGGTGGGGAGGGTGGGGCTGGCTCAGTCTGAACAGGCGGTGGAGTGACTACTGGCGCAGGAGGACGCTGCTTTTTGGTGTACTTCCTTTTAGCAGGCTTTTGCTGCTCCTGAATTATAATTTAATAAAAAGAGAGAAAAAAAAAGAAACAATTATTATCTTTTTTTGAAAGATGCTTCTACCCTACATTATTTACTGGTCACACTGTGGGAGCAAAGGACACATTTGAGTTGAATTCTCACTTGTTGTGCTAGCTTGGCAGCCGCAGCTGCAAGACCAGTTTCTACAGATGCGACTCGAGCCCCTTCCCTGGCTGGTCGATCCTGTTTGGGAAGGGTGGGCATTACCCTGGCTATAAATGAGAACAAATTCAAAAAGATCAACCTTTGGAAAGCTAAAAAGCAAATCTGATCCATCTTGCTGCAATGTTTAAGCCAGGTACCTTTTGGGCTCCAAGGTGTGTCATCCCAGTTCTTCTTGCGCTTCATCTTTGCCTTGTTAACATGGTCTTCCTCATCAGACTCCAAGGATGGATAAACTTAACAATTGGATTACCATAATTAATCATTGGATTGTTCATTAAAAGCTATAAACTTAACACATACACAAGTCACTGAGTGTATTGCTCACCATAGTCTGAATCTTTAAAACAGGTTCCCAGAGTCTCTTGCTCATCTGGACTCTCCTCATCACTAAAGTGACGAGCTGGCCGTTTAATTGGCCGTTTCCCAGGCCGCTGGATGACAGGTTTCTTCTCTGGATTTCCTGTCTTTTTGACCCCTCCAGTCACCCACACAGCCTTGCCACCCTTTTCTTTGACCACACCTAATCCCTCTGTCAGGCCTCCAGAGATAGATAAGGGAGATGACGAGGAGGAAGACGAGGATGAGGAAGGAGGGTTGGCCATGGAGAGCATACCCTGAATGGCATCACGAGTACTGGGAGAAGCTGGTGCTTCCTCACTGAGTAAAGGACAGAGTTGAGCAATCACTCAAAAATAATCCCCAAAATAAGATCAAACATAGAAAAGCAAAATTACAACCATTAAAATTAAAAGAACTATTAACATTTCAAAGGTTACTGGATTCTTGCTGCTACACAGTGAGATATTTATTCCCACTTGTGCTCAAAAGTATTGAACTAGTCACTGGTAACTAAACATCGGGAAGTGTGTTTCAGATACACACTGTAGGCTCAAATTACATGAAAAAAAAAAAAAATCTTCCATGACAGACTCTCCCTCAATTTTAGTATTAAATAAATAAAATAATAACTGAAACACAGGTGATCAGGAAATCTAACCCAAGTGTCGCAGAGTCCAAGCCAGCCACTTGCTTGCTGGCCTTCAACAAGTCCAGAATGCCTCCCGCGCCCCCCTTCACTCCATGGGCAGCCAGTGCCTCTTCATCTGTGGTGTAATCCTCCTGAAGCCACATGCCAAAACACATTATTGTTACTATTTAACCAAAGCCATAATGTAGTTATGATGAGGAAATTTTTACAAATGTAAAGACTGGAATTCCACATGTGAAGTAAATATTTTTTTCATCTTGGGGACTGATTTATTGACTTCAACTGGATAGTACAGTTTAAAATGGTTTTCAGAATTGGCTCCACAAATCCTGATTGGTGTAGCTTTAATGATCTCACCTCAATATCAAAGTCTACCTCCCCTGGCTCTCTGATGCGATTGGGGTCAGAGCATGGTTTGGCTCTTGGCAGCTTCCGAGGAAGACCTGGAGGCACGTTTTAACAGTTATGTTACAGTGGCAAGGTAGGTTTGATAACATACTATGAACTCTCATTAACTTTGCAGCCAGGGCAAAACAAATTTAAGTCTGTCCATGTGAGAACTACTACATTAATGTAAACATTCAAAGTACCATTGCTTAAAGTCAAATTCTAACCGCTTAGTTTCTTTTTCTTGCTAGGTCCTGCAGGTTTGCGTCGTGGAGGGGGGGTCTCATCAATCTGCAGCTCATCCTCAGACTCCAAGTCAGACAAACTGGATCCTTCCATGGCCAGACGTTTGTAGTTTCCAGCACTTCCTCCACCATTACTGCTGCCATCCTTTTTACTACAGCCAGACAAACAAGTATGAACCCCAACCTTTGGTAGGACTGTAAGATGACCAAAATAATAGGAACACAGCAAACAAATTGCTCAGCTTACCCTTGGATTTTTCCATTGGTCAGCACAAGTTTCAGTTTGCTTTTATTTAGCTTCCCTTCAAACTCTTCCAATGGCAACTCCAACTGCAAAGATGGAAAGATTGTAAGCAAATACAAAGACAAAACTTACAGACACAAATAGCTAGTAAAGCATTTCTAATGTAAGTACCTTGTTCTTGTTTTTCGACTTGCCAGGTTGAAATTTCTTGAGTGTATGTTTGGTATGGATCTCAATGAGGTCAAGTTCTCCTGCTTCTGCTTTTTGTAGCCCCTTTTGGCCCTTCTTCTTGGATCCTGGGGGCCCAAGACCCCCAAGCACTTCTTTCGTCTTGGGTCCTTTCTTTTTTCCAGGGGGACGTCCTGAATTCTGAGAGGTGGTTAAGGGAGCTTTAGAGAGTGGCGATCCTGGAAACTGAGGTCCAGTGCGGCCAATGTTTTGCTGGAAGATGTCCTGTCAAAAGAGAGAGCAGTGATGAGTCATTAAAAAAGCAAAAAGCATAGAAAAAAAAAAAAAAAAAAAAATTCTACACATATATTTGAATTTAAGCTAAAACCATGCACAAACATTAAATGAATCTACTTTTTACCTCAACCAGACGAATCTCCTTAGCAAGATCCTTCACTAGTGTCTGAGTATTGATGGTTTCTGGAATCTCCACTTCATGCTCTGCTAAAGCCTGAGGGTACATAGACAATATTGGACAAAGTTACATTTAACTTGGCACAAAGGCCGCAAACAGGGATACAGCTCTGTGGCTTCAGGAAATGGATACAAAATCTGCCATTCGGCAGCTCTAAAGCTTGCTAATTAGCAATATCTTGATTGTTTAATTGGCACAAAAACTGGAGTTCCTCTTTTCCGTTCTTTGCACTGAGCTACTGAAAGAGTGTTTTACTGTACTTTAGTTTCAATTCAGTGTTGTGTTTTGAGATGAAAAACATCCTGGGAATTACATAGGGGTGTAACAATTCAGAAACTGAGATTGAAACTCCCCTCTCTCCAGAATTACCCCTTTTTAAAATGTGGTACTTCCATTTAATGATTTCCAAACAAATGTGAATATATGTAATAATAATTTGTTGGAGTCTGTAAACTCTCTGTATATAAAGTATAAGTATCGTAAAGTATATAATATGCAATTCCAGCAGTCCAATATCTCTTGGTTATGGAGGCAAATAAACTCAGTAATGAAACAAACAGAGCAGAGAGGAAAGAATGATATACAAGGTATACAAGGTAAAGATAAAGTAATCAAATATGGCTTTACACACCTCTTTACGAGTCCAGCTGCGGAAGGCATTGTTCAGAGCCTTAGCTCCATGTACCAGGTAAGTGGCAGGGTGTCTGCGATTTTCTCTCAAACCTGAGAAAATAGCACAATCTTAAACTGTAAGCACAAACACACACACACACACACACACACAACTACCTCCCCCATTAGTTCACATTAAGACACAACATGGATATTATGAAATTCACCAAAATCCCTCACCTCTGAATGTATCAAGAAGATGCTTTCCAACGTACCAGCACACAGTCTCAAAGTTGGGAAATCTGAACAAGTCTGCTGTGCTTAATCTCTTCTCTATTTCATATGCTCTAAACATGAGGAAAAGTCAGACATAATTTATTATTACCACAACTTTGAAGATTATCTCTGTAGAGGTACGACCAAAAATGTAGTGGCTATTTTTGACCAAATACCCCAAGAACTATTATTCCTGGGAAACAGAAGCAAGGCACCACAGTAATTCAGTGACTGGCACTTTTGCACTTTTAAGTTTTCACTGTATTGGGTTTAGGCAAATTCTTGTCATGTGTGGGATACATTTCAAGGGAGGCAAATGTCTGTCGGCAAAGTAGCAAGGATCTGCCAAGGATCTGAAGGTAACATGTCTTGAGGAAACTTACCGCAGCTGCATGTCAATGTTGAGACTATGCAAGAAGTTTCCACCAAAGGCTAGGCAGTCCACTGGAGTCAGGACAGCATGGATCCATCCTGGACAGTAAACAAATCACAAAATCAATCCAGACATGTCTGACTAATACAACTTTATTAAACCCTTTTTTTCTGTAACTGAGTAAACCAGTGGAAATATTTCAGCTTACCTGTCGGTATGAACAAGGTGTTTCCTTGTTTGACAGAGCACTTGTAACACATATCAACCTGGTCTCCAAAGAACATCTCATTCTGGTTAGATGAAGAGCTCCACCTCTCAAAAAGTGCCAGGTTGGCTGGGGTAGGGGAAATCAGGTAGAAGATTTTCTCACCCTAAACAGGCATAGAGAGTTAAAAATCTTAAAACAACATCAATTTATTAGAAATAAAATTAAATAAATAAAAAAAAAAGCTCTTACCTTCAGGACATGGTACCATACTGAGGTGCCTCCAAAGTCAATGTGGAAATCTGTGTAACTATCCTTTACTCCCATTAGGCAGTATTTCTGCACGTTGGGACGTTCAAACACAGACTCTTCAGGCCAGAGGTTCTCAACCCATGACAGCTTTCTCACAATCTTAGGAGTCTCCACCAAGTTTGAGAGCCTAAAATAAGTACACAACTTGTATTTAAATATCACATCCATAACAACACAACTTCATTCAAAAAATGTGCCAACTTATTTATTTATTTTACTGAATTTGATTTAACTCAAGTAACAAGACACTGGATCATAATGACAAACTGAACTGTCAATGAACTGAATATCTTTGGATACCTGGTCTCAGAGAACTCTAGGCTGATGACATTAAGCACTCTGTCTCTGTTGGGGCTGTTGTAGTATTCAACAAAGTCTCCTAACCGCATCTTCAGGTCACATTGGCGAGACACATCAATCACATCAATCTCTTTGTCTGCACCTGCAAACAAAAATTAATCAATTTGAGAAAAGTGTAGATGACTTAGTTACCAACATAAATAGAGAAACAAATTTCAATTTCCCCATTATACAACAGCCTAAAACTCTTTATCAATATATATCACCAGATCTAAACATCGAGCTAAGTGTGTCAAAGCTTTACCGATGTAGTGCTCTACATCACTGACGCTGAATGATGATGGAGGAAGGGTCATGCCGAGGCCATCCCGCCTCAACACCATCACAGGAACACTGAATGAGTGTTCTTCAAGGAACTCCACTGTGAGCTGGGCCCCAGACGGCTTTAGCAAGACTTCATCCGCACTGTCATAGAAATGGCAACAGACATTTGTCAACACAGAATGCTTAGCAATTATGTGACAATGAGGCATAGGTTCTCCAGTCAACCAAAGAGCAGAAATTGACAGAGGATGGTAAGTACTACATTAAAACTAATACAATATAATGCAATTAATTGCAATAACAAGATAAAACAATTGTTTTATCTAAAAACTGATTGAGAACTTTATACTTTTTTTCTTTGCAGTAAGGAAGGAGATGCTTACCTTGGAAAGGTGCGGCTCCGTAGCTCTCTGACAAACTGTGGACTGCCTGTCTTAACGGGCCGACAGGGATCTCTTCCTGCTGCAGCACTACCGTCTGTCTGCTTATTGCCTCCACGCCGTTTGCGCACTAAGAAAAGGAGAGAAAGAGAACAAAGATCAATAAATGCATTATGTACTTGTGTAAACCAATGAGATCTGAATAATTTCAGAAAGAGTGGGAGGAGTGGTAACTTACTGACAGATGGCCCATGGGTGACCTGACAGTTGGGACAGTGATACAGGTCAATCTCAGCTGCTTTGTCTTCCTCCACTCCAACACAGCTACACAAGAAAATACACCATTATATTAGAGGAAGCATGTGCAGAATACTTCAATTAACTGTGATAGGCCCAATGGACATTACACCAAGACAGAAAATATAATTGCATAATAAAACACAAAGCTTAATACAGAGCATATATGACAACAACATAATCAACAGTGATAAATCTGAAAATGACTTACCTTCCATGGAACCAGTCTTGACAAATGTCACACTCGATCATGAAGCGCGTCACATCATATGGCAAGCGACACAAGCAGTACACTGGCACTGATGCCATATTGAGTTTTTAAGTGTGTGTGTGCGTATATATCCTTTCTTAATGTGAGGATGTCTAATTTTGATTCAGCAGATATGGAATATTCAAAAAACTACAGGCTTTATTACAGATGCAGAAACGCTTAAGTTAATGTCTAACTAAACTGTAAATTTGTGACTTCACTTCCAGATTTCTCTTGTAGATGTCCACATGAAGTCACCAGGACACCTGCTGGAAAACAGAACAAGACAGAACAAGTTAATAGCTGACCATGAGGGGGAAAAAAACCGCAAATGCATTTTAAAAACTCGTTAATACATTAATACGTGAACACTAAGAAACGCTTTACACAGTATAAGTCTAAACCTACTACTGAAACCTGAGTTGCAAGCTCAGTCAAAAAGCTATATAGCGTTTGCCGCTTCGTTTCAGTCGCTTAACATTACTCTTAAAAGTCACAAACTTTATTATATTCTATACAATTATGGAGGAGAAAACGGCTGTTTTATATGCTCATCAGATTATAATTAAGAAATATTTTGTTCCTGCCAACGTAATGTTAATAGTAGCCAACTGGCAGCTTGTAACGTTAGCTCGCTGTTTGTAAACATGCTGTGTTAGCAGTGTTAGCCAACAATGTAGCTAACACTAAGCATTTACTTGATGTTACCTTAAACTTATTAAAGGAAAGAGTTAGTGCTATTAACTAAGCGTTTAAACTTAAAACAAACACTACCTAACCAGAAACAACTGACTAATTTCAGCCAAACAAAGAAACGTAGTTTGTGAGCTACATCGATACTTAAAGCTAGCAACTCACCGAAATCTAGCCGCGGCAGGGCCAAGCATTCAAAAGCCGTTGTAATCCCTACGACAGATCGGGGTTAGCTGCGGCCTTATTATGCAACGTAAATTATAAACAATTTTCTTTACCACATTTTTGTTTATCAACTCTGTTTTGACAAATAGGGAGGCTAGAACCAGAGGGTCACACTGGACCAGAAAACTAAAACCAGAAGCGACCTAAACGAGCTCAGTAACTACAACTAACGGCGTATTTAACTGCATCAACGCCATTTCAAAGGCAGCAGCGTCAGACCGTTGTTCGTCACTGTCCGCTGTTGAAAAAACAATAAAGTTGCAGACAGTCAAGCGAGGAGTTACATTCAGGAGAAAAAATGTTGCGGGCCGATAGTGCGGAATCAAACTTACAGAGACGGGATTTTATACATGCAATGCAAAGTTTAACATTAAAATTGTAAATAGAGCATACCATCTAAACCGAGTTTTGGTAAGGTTTAAAGTGGATTTCAATTATTCGTGTGATGTTTGTGAGCTAAACAAAGAAACAATTTTCATGAATTGCCCATGCTCTTTGGTATTAGATATATTATATTATATGTATTTTGAGAACAGTGCAGTTTAGTTTAGTTTAGTTCATTTGCGCAGAAGATATAATAAAATATCACACAGTAGAAAAGATATATTCATTGTGCCGGAGAGGAAGGAAGCCCAGAGCACATCTTTTCTTTTCAACAAGTCAATCAGTGCAAAACAACTTTATATATTTTTGTTTCAATTATTCAAACATTTGGCAAATTCTATGTTCATAAGATGCACAAATAAAAAAAAAAATCCTAATGATATTAATACATAGGCTACTCAAAGAAAGTCTTTTGAAAAACCTGTAAAATAACAAAAGCAGCAAACACCCATACCATCCCTAAAACACAACATTATCAAGTCAATTATTCGAATATCTATAGCTGTGTAAAGGACATGAATTGTTAAGATATAAATTTATTCTCAAGTGGACGTAAAGCAGATTAGCCACACCTGACAATTCAAAGCCATCCTCGCTGCCACCAGATGTCACCCTAGGCCACCAGCCTCTCTCCCCCCAAATCCATCTGAGAGACAGGAAATCTTAATTTGGCAGGGAAAAAAATGAATCAATAACGATTCATGCAATGTAATCATCAAGACTTCGCATTTTACTTTTGAAGTCATTATTTATTATCAATATTTTACCCTCGAATTCAATTGAATATGCGATTCTTTACTTTTGCCTTCAATGCAAATGATATTTTTTGGATTTTGACACCATATTTGCCTCTACGTGTATTTTTATACAATATAGAATATACAATACAATTTAATAATACGATAATGAGCTTTATCATACATATAGGTGCTGCAGTTACCAACCAAGTGTCTCTTTTTGGCCTTCACGTCTGCCGTGTGTCAAAGTCTGGTGTTAAACTTGCACATAAGGACACTGGTTTTTAGTGCAAAAAATGCACAATGTCATGATTTGATGTTTAACATCATTTATTTTGATTAGTTACAAAACATAAATAAAATCAACAGTTGAATTAGTTACAATTTACAGAGGCTAAATCACCAGCAACATATTTTGTTTTTTCTAGGTTTCTTTGCCCAAATGTCCTTTTGTTATTGGTTCTCAGTCATGCCATTTGAGACTCCCCAGGTTTTTGTTGCTTTAATTTGGAAGTTTATTATATTTGACCTGCAGCCCAACAGCTTATGTCATGTATTATCCAGGTTTTCATGGTTCAAAACTGAGATAAGATGTCAAAATGACCAAAAATTATCTGAATATAATCTTTAATGACCCCGGCCTGTCAGGACTCAGAGAGGTATATCAAGGTGGGGGAGTCCCATGTAAACAGGGATGAAAACCATTGTTTTCTAGTTTCAAATAACCTCTGATTTATAATGATGAGAACACAATTTTACAATTTTTACAACCCCATTTCAAAATACAAAAATAATCTTTATCTTTTAGATAACATTTTGGTAATACTTCAAGGACAAAGCCAGCTCCACATCATGAGTGATGATCGTTTAGCTGCGGCTTGCGGTCAACATGTTAGTATCAGACATAACAGCACAGTATCTCACCTTCACTAATAATGAACTACATCTCTGTGAAAATGTGGGTTGTTTTGAAAAGCAACAAATACAGAAAACCATTATTATACTAGATTATGCAATTGCAGTTTCTGAACAACCACATCCTTTAGCACAAACTAGCCCTCCATATCCATTCATGTTTTAAATTTATTTGACTCACATTTAGCAGTCTTTAACAACTTGTACAATCTCCTGTTTTCTGTGGCACACAATCCTTCTATCATTAATAAAACAGAAATGCTGTGTTGACTACAGGCTATTTATTATGCCAAAAAATGATTAACGCCTGACCATCAATGGTCAAATGTGTGTATGGCTAAGTGCACTGATAACCCAATAAAATGTACAGTAATATATCTGCTGCTGATATATTACTCTCTGTATATCTGCAACTAAAATGAAGTGAGTTTAGAAATAGAGGAATGGAACATTTTTGACTTGAGTAAACTTTTGTAATGTGCATAAAGCACAATTATGGCCCACAGTTAAACTTCTGACAGATGTATTCACACTGACAGCCTATTGTTGAAGACTAAATAGTTCACAATTGAAATAAGGAAATTGTACATAGCCAAACAGAGTTGACAAATAGGCAAATGAGGATCCCACAACAGAGTTGGACATCAAACTTACAACTGGTAAATGGTCTAAGCTCTCACTTTGTTTCTTGAGGAAACAAACCCAGGACATAGGCAAAGTAAACATTTTCAGTTGGTTACAGTGACGTCTGAGAGGCCGCTTTGCAGTTTGCAGTTTAAAATGCCATATATCATGGGACTATCACAAAGTTTTCTCACACAGAAAAAATATACACTCACACACTCACAAAAAATGCGGTAATTTAAAAGGCAATATGGGAATAACCGATATGGTTTCCCCAGTCCATAATAACTTGGCAGTTTTATTTCTTTTTTGTTCTCCTTCTCAGCATGACACTGTGAATTACTTTGATATGCAGAGCTCAAACTGAAAGCACAAATTTAAAATGTGAAAGCATGTCACACTGAAAGCAAATGTTTGAATAATTATCTCAGACGGCTGCAAACAGTTTGCACTCAGACAAGTCAAGTTGGTCATTAGGTCATGCAGTCTTGGGCTGAGTGAACCCAGGTATCCACTGAACATAGATGACATATTTCAATTTGCCATCACATTGAATATAAATATGAATTTATATCATATCACTCATGGTAATACAGACTGATTCTAGATTACAAAAATAAACAATACAAATTAAGCACATGCCTTAGGGGAACAACACAGCAAAAATGTATTTGGTCGTGTTGTGGTAATGACTGTATAGATAATTTTACCATGCTCTACTGTGTAACATGCTGTTGTTTTCTTTTCATTGCCCATTGAAATGCCTTGTGCTGTAGGCTTACAGTTTTAAAAGATCACGTAAAGATCATGAAAAAATGCTGTATGAGTCTGGTTTTCATCAATGTGCTTCTACAAAAATATTTTATGCCTTGCAGACAGATCAATACAATACATGCTGATCAATTTAGATGACCATTACTAATTGCACTTTTAAAATTGATAGTCCTTTCACTGTGAGTATTGACAAATTAAACAAAAAATGTCAACACGCTGTCTAACATCTTGTCCTTTTTGTCTCTGCTTAGGGAGAGTTCAGGTTGAACTGAGTTGGTTTGAAAACAAAAACATGAACGTTAATTTGTGTTATAGGACATAAGGGATATGTACTTGGATAATCCAACACTCACTCACACTCATAATTGCACACACTCATACATTAAAGAGTTTTTACATCTCAACACCCAAACATACCATGATTCATAAACCCCAGCTGCTGTGTATCCATATTACCTTCTGTCTTGTACATACAAATCTATCATCTCTCACATTCACTCTCCATCTCATCCACGAGTACACTGGAATCCACATATTTATTGCATTCACAACTCTCTCATGCATACATGGAACTAAAACTCAAAATGAATCTGCTTTACGTCCTTATCAACTTAATATTTCCATCTCTTGCACCTTCATATTAACCTCACACTTCACCTTGGTTTCATTTCTGTCCCAGAGGAAGAGTCGAGGTGGGGGGTGTTGGGTGAATTTTGGCACTGGAAGGTAGAGCAGCAGTAGAGCAAGAGGAGGAACAGGTGGAACAGGATGAGGAACAGGAGCAAAACGTCCCCCCAGTAGCAGCAGTACTATCTGTGGCTGCAGTGGTGTCAGTGCCGGGCAGCAGAGATGCGGCCGTGGACACTGGAGATGTGGGCATTTGGGAAGGCAGCAGTGGTTGGCTTTGAGGTGGTGAATGGGGGAGCTGGGTAATGGGCTGTGTCTGTGGTAGCGACTGAGACTGTATGGGAGATTGCATCCGGGGCTGTGGTATCTGCTGACGGAGGGGAGACTGTTGATAGGTCATCTGCTGGAGGGGGAGAGACTGTTGAAGATGTAAACTTTGCTGTATCTGTGGCACCTGAGCTATGTGCGTTTGTGGTGGGGGTCCTGGAGAGGGCAGGGTGGACAGGCTTCCTCCACCTGTGTAATGGGAAGGGGCTGCCACAGGGAGGTTGGCAGGGGTCGAGGATGCCTGGGGGTTCAGCTGTGCCACTGGAAACCAACCTGGTGGTGCCACCTGTATGGAATATAGTAATAAATACTGATGGAATATCAATGCACAAAAATAATACTTTACTACTATTACGATTTGGTTTGACACAAAAGTGTAAAAAAAAATACCCATGAAAACTGAAAGAGTATAACCTGTCTGACCATATATTAATTATGCTTATTTGCTTCCTTTTTGAGAATAAGGTGGGAAGCTTGATGCCACTTAAATACTATTGCCAGCAGCCAGTTATCTTAGGTAAGAATAAAGACTGGAATCAGCGGAAAACAAGTGCAAACCACATTTGCAAGTTTTTTGATCAAGATTAGTCCTCGTAAAATAGGTTTCCTTTAGACAGAGCCAGGGTAGCTGTTTCCCCTGGCGTCAAGTCTTTATGCTATGCTAAACTAAGGAGGTAATGGCTGTATTACATGTAAAAACACTAGAATGGTTCTGCACGAGAAAGCTTAAATGTCATGTGAAGTTGGATGTTGGATGCCTATAAGAGTGCGTAGTCCTACCTCAGTCGATTGGCTCCAACCTCCCAACTCCTGCACCTGCTGAATTTGTTTGATCTGATTCAGAGAAGGCTTGGGTGGGGCAGGGCCCACCGTCTCCTTTGTCCAATTGTCAACAAGTTTGTGCAGCTCATCGGTAAATGTGCTTTTTCTTAGTGGACTGTGATCTGTGAAAAAATGAGGGGACACACATCATACCACTGACTGTTACTGACTGCTGTCTCAATTTATTGCGAGGATGGAAAACAGTACCTCTTTTAGAAGGCAGTGATGGGCGTTGCTCGGTGTTGCAGTATACAGGAAGTCTACTCTGTTCACCCCCTGAGAAACTGCTTGACTGCTGAATCCCTAGATGAGAGATACAAAAAGTCGTTACACAGACACAGCTAGCTTAAAAAAGATTTAGAGAGAAATAATTGACAGAAAAACCTACCAGAATGGGTAACTCCATTGTTATCCATATGAGAGTGGGGCCTGGGTCGGAGTTTGATTTTGGCCGGCCTGGGCCTGCGAGGAGAGAGGACAGTAGGTGCTGCGGGGAGAGGAGGAGTTCGGCAAAGGGACACAGGCAGACTCTGCCTTTGGTCTTTGAGGGAACGAAGCTGTCTGTACAATTCCTGCAACTCTCTGTTCTGCTGGGCCTGAAGCGATACCACCTCTTTGATGTGCCTATAGAGGAAGAGATACAAAACAGTGAAAATATTTTTCATACTGTGTAAGACAAGAAACACCAATAAATGGAGACATAAAATAGAAAAATATAATAAATGAGGAGAAAAATATCTTGTATAGTCTAACATAACTGAATTAAATGTCTCTCCCCATTGACTTACTTTTCTCTGAGTTTGTGTAGTTCTTTTCTCAGGTCTTCATCCTCCAACTCACTCTCATCATCATCATCACTACTGCCTGGAGGTGAGTGGCTGTGTCCATGACCTCGTGTAAGATAGGCCATAGCTGGGGTCCTCTTATTTTCATCCTTTTCCCCTTCCTTTGCCCGAGATCTCCTCCTCTCTCTTTCTAAATGAGGAGACACTGGGGAGCTGCCAGTCTGTCCATCCTCTTTTTTCATCTCAGCCTGGGTTACAGAGAATCGTCCCACTTTCCTATGAGTGCTACCAAGGCCTGATGGGGCATCCTTTGGGGGAGAGGTCTGGGGCACTGGAGTCACCTGATGGCAGAGGATGTGGTAGACATTAGCTGCACTGGTCTGAAGGCAAAGATAAAATCTGAACTATTCTTCGTACCTGAAATCGTCCTTTGCGTGACTGAGGTGGATTTAAAGGTGTCACCTCCTTTTCCTCTCTAACAGCCTGACTGCTGGAACGTCCATCTAATACAGAGATAGGGATGAAAAACAAAAAGGGGAAACAAGGACCCAGAGACAACAGATATAAGGAGCACATAGAAGACAAGGTAGTACACACAAAAGCAACATACAAACAAAAATGTACATGACAAAGACATACAGATGCACACAGAGAGACATGGGGCACGAACACAAAGGCACAGTGTTAAAAATCATTCACCAATGCCACACATCACCAACTTTGTGACTTACGTTACTTGCATTCAGGTCTATGAAACATGTAAACTTATGATGGTTTGTGGCATACATTTGTCCAAGTTATGAACAATAACAAAAAAATGAAAAATAAATTTGGATTTTTGGATATAAAAACACATGCTAAGAGAAATGTGTTATGGGAGTGTGGGAAGGAGTGGTAAATGCTTGTTACATTAAAAAAATGATTAATTAAAAAAATGTAATAAGTCATTAAATAACAGAAACATTGTGAAATGGCAATTCAATGTTTACAATCGTGTACCCCCACCCACCCACACATCCACTCTTTCATTCTCACCATTATCCCACTCATATATCAGACAACAAAGCCCAATATCAAATCTGAGATCTGTCCTCAGATCTGCAGCGATATTGTTCAGTGTGTTTGATATCTGGGATTACTACATTAGCA
Organism: Rachycentron canadum; assembly: GCA_038496675.1. Lineage (NCBI taxonomy): Eukaryota > Metazoa > Chordata > Actinopteri > Carangiformes > Rachycentridae > Rachycentron > Rachycentron canadum. The sequence goes on from CM076651.1 coordinate 14,180,753, forward strand.
AAGTGTCAACATGGCTAATCACTGCACAACTTAAGACCAACATAAAAAAATATGCAGCCTGAAATATGTGTTACTTACAGATAACGATCCGTTATTAGTCACTTGTGTGAAACATATTTGCTCATGCATGTGCACAAAGGGTCTACCACTAAACTACACACATTACACATATGAACACAAATACATGCAAGATGACCAGAATACTTTAACAGTATGATAAAGCTCTGCTAAATGAAAAGCCTACCCACGTACAACAGAACCTGGCGAAGAATTACCAGCCCTGGATAATGTTCACAATATGTACCAGAAATTATCATTTTGATCATAATCTTCTTATTCATAAAGAAAATGCAAATTAAAGTAATCCTCATTAATTATTAATCCTCATATTTCCTACAACTACTACATATAGTTGAGTCTCAGTGACCAAAGCTATATTTCATGAGCTGACACAGAGGCATACACATTTTCTGAATGACAAGTGATTATATAATAGCTTAGCAACTTAGCATCTATCTTATCTGCATTATGACGTGAGTTGCATGGTTCTCGCTACATTGAGCCAGCAGGTGGATGTGAGGAGGTGAGATGGTTGCTGCTGGCAGTGCCTGTGGGACTGGGTGGGGTGGGGGTTCATATGAAGGGATATGTCCTGGGCACAGTCGCAGCAGGGCTTTGCACCAGAGCTCATCTGCATTGCGATGGGCATCAGATTTCTGAAGCCAACCTCTTCCTACAATGTGTCACTCTCCCACCCTCCTCTACTCTCCACTGTTCTCGCCCTTGGGTGAGTAACCCATGCAAAAAGAAAGATTACCAAGAAAATGAAATTTAGTAAAAAGCAATTCACAAACAAATAAAATTAAATTAAAAACAACAATGAATGTAGAGATGTCAACATTGACATTACAAAGGGATTATAGTCACATAACAATATGCAAAAACAGAATGATTTAGCTTTAAACATTTACATCCATTAACATTAACAATTATTAATTCCTGATGGTTAAGAAAGTTATTTTACTATGTTAAAACTAGTACTAGAAATTAGATTTAGGTCCATGCCCCAACATCCCATTCTCGCTCGCTCACTTTCTCTCTCTCTCTCTCTCGCGCTCTCCCTCTTTCACTCTCTCTCTCTCTCGCTTGCTCGCTCCCTAAGAGGACGCTACCTTGCTGGACTCTGGGTTTCTTGAACAAGCTGGCGGAGTGGCGCAGTTTGCACGCCCAGTTTTTGAATTTGCGAGTCCAGGATTTCTTGCTAACAGGATTTCTGATACTAGGACATGTCAGGTTTAGGCCAAAATATCCACCTCCTGCATTGTGCTGCTGCTGTCCATGCCGGAGGGGGATCGGGTGCTGATTGGGGGGCCACGATGCATCTCCAGTGGCACTGGTGTCAGAGTGTGGGGGTACAGCCTAGAACAGTCAAGACAATTAAGAGTGGCTGCATGGAATTGAGACATTCAAAATGGGAGAGACACTCAAACAAAACATAACATATTACAGACAGCTGAAAAAGAGGTGCAGCCACATTTACACATTGAAATATAAACAGTAAAATCATGTAAATTCAGTGCATTGAAATTGATAGAGAATTTACTCAAAATCGAATCTGCGATATGGACTCACAAGAATTGTTGGTTCTCCTGGTACTGGTGGGCGCTGGGGCCCTGCAGCGTCATCCTGGCTGGGGGGTACAACAGAGGTAGGTGGGGTCGATGAGGCAGAGGTGGAGGGGAGTAATGGGCCAGGCTGCTGCTCCACTGGACCCATTTCTGCAGTGTTGGGCACTTCGGAGGAAGCGTCCTCTCGCCCTTCATCCCTCTCTGGGTCAGGGGAGGTGGAGGAGGAACGGGAGGAGGTGGAGGAGGTAGTGGAGGACGAGGAGTGGGGAGAAGTATCTGAGGAAGATGCGGGTGGGGGAAAAGACAAGTGGTGAAGCGACTGTGGCTCAGACGATTCGTCTCCCCCTGCTGATGTAGAGGCAGCTGATGTAGGACCAGAGGCTGCTCCTCCAGCCATTGTTGCCCCACTGCTGTACTCCTGATATAACAAGTTCCTCAGCTTTTCATCCAAAGTCTTTATGCGGTTGTCTACAAATTCAATTTTGGGGGGGCCTTCACTGTCGGACTCTGCCACAGAGGAAGGTTGAGCAGGGGATGGTGTCATTGTGTGAGAGAGCGTGGGTAAGGAGGCTTCTGCAGTGCCCAGATGGAGAGGAGGCAGAGAAGAGTCAGAGGAAGGGTGAAAAGGGGCAGAGTAGCTGCCTGTGTCCTCTGTGACACTTGTCTCTCCTGTGGACACCTCTGACTCTGACATTTGCAAGGAGGACTGCTTCTGCAACGAAAACTGATGTTGTCTCTGGGGTGTGTCCATGGCTTTAACAACCTCCTGTTGCTGCTCAATGTGTTGCAGTTGTTTCTGTGACTGTATATGTTGCTGTGCTAGCTCAGCATGAATTTGGGTTTGTTGTGAAATCTGTTGTTGCAGCACAGGACTAACACTTAACTGTGCCTGCTGTTGAAGAAACTGTTGACTAATTGACAGGGGCAGCTTCTGGCTTTGGTCTGATTTTAAAGCCACAGCACCCATTAGCAGCTGCTGTTGCTGCTGCTGTAGCTGCTGTTGCACTAATTGTTGTTGCTGTAATTGTATTGTCTGTTGTAGGTTTAACTGTTGCTGCTGCTGGTGATCAATGTGAGCCTGCTGTTGTGGCACAACAGCAGCTAGTGGTGCCATAACCTGCTGAGGTAATTGCTGTGACTGGGACTGTTGCAGCAACTGCGGGGTGTACTGTGTTGTTTGCTGTTGAAGAAGGGGTTGTTGGGTCTGCTGTAGAGAAATTGGTGGCATAAACTGCTGCTGAGGCACAGGCTGTTTTAACACCTCTGTATGACCTGGTTGTGGCAGCACCTGCACCTCAGTCAGCTGTTGCTGAAGTGGTATTTGTTTCTGCATGAGTTGCTGTTGTTGTAACTGTTGGAGAGACTGTTGCAGAGCTTGTCCCTGCTGCAGTGTGATTTGTTCCTGGTACACTTGCTGTTGTTGTGTTGTTGCCTGCTGTATCTGTTGTGCCTGCTGCTCTAGCTGCATTGCCTGCAGTTGCTGTTGAGCTGTTGGTGCCTGCTGCTGTATTGCAGGCTGTAGCTGTGGTTGTGGTGGTTGTGGGGCTGGTTTGGCCACCTGGTTAAGTGTCTGCTGCTGCTCCATGCTAAGTTGACTTATGGCTACAGGGGCAACTGCAGCAGGTGAATTAAAAGAGGTTGAAGACTGGTCTGCCGCAGACACACATGACCTTGGGGCAGTTATCACTGTATCCCCAATACTTTGACCTAATGTGGAGCAACCACTGGTTCCAGGAGAAGTGAAAATATCACGAATAATGGTGGTGGGTGTGGGAGACACAACAGCGGGAGCCGATGACAAATTGGGGACGTTAGCAACAGCAGGTATTGCTATGGAAGAAGGAGCACTAGAAATTTGGTCTGAAGAAGCTGAGGTGAGGACTGGCAGTTCAAGACCAGCTGAAGCAGTTGTAGGGATAGAGGCTTCCAGGGTGGAGGCTGGTGCAGAGATGCTTTCAAAGGCAGCGGGGAGAGAAGCATGGGCAGCAGTGGCTGGAGGCGACATGGAGGCAGGGGCTGAGACAATTGAGATTGGAGGAGAGGTGGCAGAAAGGGTGGGGCAGGGGGGTGAGGCCATTCCAGTCAAGGACTCCAGACTCTGGGATCCTTCACTTTCTATAGCTACAGAGAGGAACACACTGTTAGTCTCTGTTACGCTGGCTCAGTCATGTTAATAAGCCATGGCATTAAAATTGACTTGGACAGAACTCACCTTTCTCTCGTTTAGGAGACTGGGGTATCCTCGTTTCTGTAGTTGGTGGCGGTGTGCCTGCTCCCTGGTTGGAAAGAGAGTCTCTATGGCGGATCGTCTGGTTGATAAAAAAGCGCCAACGTCCCACTGGGGAGGAATGAGGCACTGTGTCCGCTGAGAAATCACAAAGACAGTTCACTTTTTATAACAGAAGTTTCTCATACTGTCACAGTTTGTGCAAAATAAAATAAAAAAACTTAAAATTCACCTGTTGAGCTAGTGGGAGTGCTCACATGCAGTTGGTCAGTTGATCCAGTCTGTCAAAGAAATAAAAATTCAAATTAATCAATTATTATTATTATTATTATATGTTGTTATTGTTCAATCAAAACAGAAAAATAATACAGCAAAGAAGATTATAGATGTAAATACAGAAATAAACGTACCTGTGAATGTGTTTGAAGAATTTCGTGGGCTTTCTTAACTATTGCTCTGAGCTCCTCAACAAATTTCTCCTTCTCAATATCAAGGACAAAGTCCTCCTCCACCTACAAATAAATTGCAACCACACAACAATTGTTAGGACATGGAATAATACTTCTCAGCAACCAATGCAGTCTTTGCAGTACATGAGTGGTTCACCATGTAATCTGCTATGTCCTCAGGTGCATCCCCTTCAATGTCAAATTTAAATGTCACCATCTTGTTGCTATGGGTCTCCAGCTGGCATTCCACCATATTGTCCCCGCTGCCGGACACCTATGGTGGATGGGACAGGTTAACATTTATTAATTGTCCTTTTCAGAACCCATTGGATATATGAATATTGTAATATAGTTAGCTATTTGCTCTGTTGACCTGGAGCATGCTCAGTTGAAACTGATGTGAAACTTTTTCAGGTCTCTGACAGGAAGTTCTTCTTTGAGTTTTCAATTTCTCTAATTTCCCATTGGCCAAGAGCTGAAGAGTTTCTTCTCCATTAGGTGGTACAGACCTGTGGGTGATGAGGTATATATTTATTAACAAATTCTGTACAATTGAGTATTTTTGTAAGAAAACAAACATAAATCTAAACATGTTATATATTTGAAGAGGTTTTAACCACTATGAAGGTATGGACAATATGGAGCATTTACACTTCTAGAAATCTTTTTACCTTGTTTAGCTACTTAAGGCTTATAAAATCTTTCGCTACAAGACTTGCATAGGTTTTGTTTCGACTGATGGACGTACAGAAAATAATGGTATCAGACATACCCAGATGAAGAATGATGTTCTGTACTTGACAAGTATGGACCATCCTGAAGAGTAACATGAAGCGTATACAGGGACAAAAAACATTAGAAACATCTGATACAAATAAAGCTATAATGTAATAATGGATAACATTGCATTTAATAATATGTATACTGTCCTACGTGTATATACTAATTTTTAAAGATCAAAACTTCAGATTTTTCACATAATTAAATAGCAGTATTCTCATTCATTCTGCCAATATGTCAAAGTGAAATTATTTTTTAATTAATAAAGCAAACGTCCATTCTTCCTGTACCTGAGCAATACCCAGCAGGGAAAGGTCACAGTCTTGCAGCGAGGCTTGGGGCAGTTTGGGGGCATTAGAATCAAGCGATTGTAGACTAGTTACAGACGGAGGGGAGGTGGGGATAAAGTCAGCCCGCCCTAGTAAGGTTACCTGGGCCGCTGGCGGTGATGTAGGCAGCTCTGGAGCAGGTTTAGCAGCAGGGTGGTGGGATGGGAGACATGGTAGAGTTGTTGGAGGACATGGGGTATGAGAGGGGCTGAGGGGAATTTGTTGTGCAGGAAAGACAGCATTGGGAAGAACAGGCTGTTCAGAAATAGGTGTCTCTGTGTGTGTCTGAGTATGAGAATGAGCCTGTGTCTGAATGTGTGTTTGTGTTTGGGAGTGTGTTTGGGCCTGGATGCTGGTTTGTGTGTGTGTGTGAGCTGGCATCATCTGTTTGGGCTGGTGCTGCGGAGATGGAGCGGTCCCTGCCACTAGATGACTATAGAGGGGAAGGGTCCTGTTCTGGGACTGGGGCTCAGCCACATTACTTGAGACTATCTGTGTAGAAGGATGGGTCACCAGATGTGAAGCAGGTGGACACTGTGGGGTCAGCTGACTCTCATCAAGGGGTATCGAAGCCTGCTTTACTGGAAGTGGTTGCTGGATTGGAGTTGCAAAGGGTTGTGCCAGTAGCTGAGCTTGCGCAGGAGGTGGAGCTAGCGGTTGATGCACTTGAGAAAGCTTCTGTAGTTGTTGCTGGTATTGTTCCGCAGACTGAGGCATAGCAGGTTGGGGGAGGGGCTGAATGACAGATGGGTCAGTAGTGCCTCCTTGGGGCTGCTGCTGGGCCTGAACAACTTGGCCTGGAAGATAGGCTTGTCCAGCTTGCTGCACAGGATGAGGAGCAGCAATAAAGTTTGTAGGGTCAATTACAGAACTGAGATTATCTGGTTTAGTTCCAACACCAGCTGATCCAGAGGAAAGAATCATCTGATGATACTGCAGTCCTGGCTGCTGCTGTTGTGTAATATGGGTTATATCCTGTTGTACAGATGGCATAGCTTGATGTGTAATCTGAGCAACATACTGAGGGGTCAAAAGGCCAGCAGCCTGAGCATGCACCTGGCTAGGTGGCTGTCCTTGAGTTTGTTGCTGTAGCTGAGGCTGCATAAGCCCAGGCATTTGAGCATTTTGTTGAACACATGACTCATGTTGGATTTGACTTGGAATTGAGGCAATTGCAGCTGTAGGCTGGACAGCAGTTTGGCTTTGTTGGCCAATCATCTGAATGTCAACATTTGTGCCCTGGCCATGTTGCTGGGACTGAGTAACTGTTGGGTGCAGAGGCTGAGTCTGGATTAATGTCTGAGCAGTTACACATGTCTGAGCAGGAGTGACAGGTCCTGGGTAACTACTTTGCAGAGGAATTTGCTGGGTCTGGATGACTTGAGTCTGCCCCTGGATCATTGCTGCTTGAGGTGCTACATGGGCCTCAATCATAGCCTGAGCTGCTTGGGCCGTGGACTGGGCTATAAATTGGAGTGGGACCTGGCCCTGGTTCTGTGGATGTGGTTCATTTTGTCCTTGCTGGGTAAAAACTTGAGCTGGGAGAGTGGACGTCTGGAGAGGAATCTGTGTACCCTGAATGGCTATGGGAACATGGGACTGTGGGACAGTTTGAGTTTGGTGCTGAATTACCTCAGTGCCGGCAGGAGCTCCAACTGGGATATGAGGTTCCATTACAGATGTGTGGTGCTGTGGTTGGGCAACAAATGCATTCTGCTGCTGTATCAATGAAACCTGCTGTTGTTGCTCAATCACCTGTTGCTGTGTGAGAGTGGCATGAGGTGTAAACTGAGCGGCGTTTAGCTGTGGGATACAGACGTGTTGTATATCAGTTGGTTGTTGCTGAATCTGCTGCTCACTGTTACTTTGTGGAATAGAGACAGCCTCTTGTTTTTCAGCTTGCTGAAGCTGAAGGATGGCAGCGTGCTGCTGCTCTTGAATCTGTTGCTGTATTAGAGCCTGTTGCTGTAATCTCTCTGCTTGTTGTTGTTGTAGCAGAACCTGTTGCTGACGCTGTTGTTCCAATTGTTGCTGTAACAGAGCTTGCTGCTGCTGCTCTATCTGCTGCTTGAGCTGCATTTGTTGTTGCTCTTGTTGCTGTAGCTGTAGCTGAGCTTTCTGTTGGAGCTGCTGCTGTTGCAAAATTGCCTGCTGTTGCAAATGCTGTTGTATGAGTGCTTGTTGCTGCTGTTGTTCCATTTGTCGGAGTAAGGCTTGCTGTTGCAATTGTTGTTCCTTTTGCTGTTGAGTCTGCTGCGGTTGCTGCTGCAATACAACTTGTTGCTGCTGTTTCTCTGGTTCTTTTTGTGTTCCAGCTTGGTGTTGTCCAATCTTTTGATACAGCTGACCCTGTTGATGTTGCTGTGAAGAAGGCTGTTGCTGTTGTTGTTCCAATTGCTGTTGTATAAGTGCTTGTTGTGGCTGTTGTTGTTGTACAAGACCATGTGGTTGCTGTTGCTGCTCTTGTTGCTGCTGCATTAGAGCATGTTGCTGTTGATCCAGCAATTGCTTGTGTATAAGAGCTTGCTGCTGCTCCAGTTGATGTTGTTGTAGTTGGGCCTGTTGCTGCTGCTGCTGCTGGAGCAAAGCTTTTTGTTGCTGCTGATCAAGCTGTTGCTGGACATACATCTGATGTTGCTCAAGCAGTAAAGCTTGTTGCTGCTGCTGTTGGTGCCCTAGCTGTTGCTGCTGCTGCTGCTGGTGCAACAGAGTTTGCTGTTGCTGAAGCTGTTGTTGCAGTTGTTGAGATTGTATTGTGGTTCGATCTTGAAGATCCCCTATTGCTTGCTGTTTGTAAGACTGGGGTTGCTCCCCAGGCTGTGGGATTGACATAGCTCGCTGCTCCATACCTGTTTGTGTTGGTAACACTTGCTGCTGAGGAGCTGGTTGGACAGGTGCGACAGGCTGTTGTACATAGATCTGCTGCTGAGGCTCATGTTGATGTTTCTGGACAGCTGTAGCTGAAAGGCTCTGTTGCTGCTGTTCTGCTAATGGCTGAGTGGCACTAACTTGTTGTTGTTCGAGCACAGTGGCCTGGGCCTCCATTTGCTGTTGTGGCTGCTGCTGAAGGGTGGAGGTCTGCGCATCCATCCCTATCTGTTGTTGTTGGATAATAGTCTGCTGAGGGATCACGACTGGCTGTGTTTGCTGGGGTGCTGCCTGGTGAATGATGTCAGTGAGCTGCATGGGAGTGGCAGGGGGTTGAGCCTGCTGAGCGAGGGGCACAATGGTCCCCGCTAGTCCAGCGGGATCACTGACTGACATGGATGTAGTAAGAACATTAATGGGTGCTTGTGGGGAAACAGGGGTTATATATGACTGTGAGGGGGCCATTGACCCATGGGAAGTGGCAGTTTGAAATGCATCTGATGGGAATGTTTGTGACTACTCAGTGATAATGAGAGATGATGATTGGTGTTGAAAGAAGAGGGAAAAGAAAATGGTAGAAAAACAGGTAAGAATAAGCTTTGCAAGAGGCATAAATTAACAGCATATTTCATTTTATACAACAGGGTTTCCCACAGTGCTTTATAGCAAGGTATAAGATAAAAGGTAAATAACTTTTAATCTTTTAAGTAAAGCGTCAGGTAAAATGAGCAGAAGTGCTATTTATACTTATATGATATAGGATATTACATATCAAAACCTCGGCCAAGCAATTTTCTGGGGAAAACCCTGCACAGTGTATAATCAAAGTCAATCTCAGAGTATTATGAGGATGATTTGTGGTTGGATAAATAGTTATTTGAGGGAAAAGAACCCAAATTATGACAGAGTAGTTGGATCATAGCTTTACTTTCAAAAACAATTATGTTAAACATAGTAGCCCCAATGCAAATGTGGCTTTCATTTTAGTATGCAATAGTATTTTCACCCTTTTCACCTGAAAATATTGTTGAGGTACACTTGGTGATACCTGTGGAACCTGCATGGAACTGGGCTGAAGAAATGTCTGAGCGACAGGTCCCCCTCCACTTTGGCCTACGGGCATGCCAGACATACTAACACTCTGACCAAGAGGCACAGTTGGGATGCCTCCACTTTCACCAGTGGGGAGCATTTGAGGATGAGCCAATGCGCCAGTGCCCTGCAGTGCAACATATTATTCATCAATACAATTATTTCAAACAATCAATTAATCAGTTCAGCATCATTTATGAAAGGGGTGAAAACAAGATTGAGACTTACAGATGAAGTGGTGGGGTGAGTCGTCTGGGAGTGGGTGTATGACTCCCCTTGCTGAGAGTATGCCTGGCTTTGTCCACTTGCATAAGATTCACAGCTGGCAGACCCAATGCTCTCACCTTCTGAGTGAAACACAATTTAAACCATATGACAAAGTATAAAAGTAAGTATTAGTATAGTAAGTAAGTAAGTAGTATCTGTTCATTTGAATTTCCACCATGTCACTTTTTTCATAATAATGTCTTGTTAATTCATAGTGCATCTTTCTCATCAACTCCTTGTGTATGAAACCTGTCATGAAGATGCATACTCTACCTGGCAGAGTAAGGGTTGTCCCACGGAAAATATGCTGCTGTCTGACATGCTGGTCCACTTCAGGCAGCTCCTCAGACTCCTGCCCTCCTCCTCCTGTTTGTCCAGCTGCCCCTGGCCCCAGTGAGGATGTGCAGGATGGATGAGAGAAAGTGTAGGACGTGAGAGTGGAGTCTCTTCTTTCTTCAAAGCCCTGGTGCTGTTGGAGGAGTTGCTGCTGTCGACGCTCCCGTGACTTTTTGATCAGATTTACTCGGTCCCGGATGGATTTTCCCACCACCTTGGCATCACTCTCATGGAAGAAACCTGACTTTACCTGTGGTAAGTGAGGGGGATTTAATTAACTGATGGCTGGAATTAGGCTGAGGGAATTTAGGTCAGAAAGAGCTACGGTGAAATGGCTGATAAATGAGCTGAAGGATTTCCCTCACCTGACTATCCTTCAAGTTTTAAAACATCAAAATGTTTTCCCAACCTATTCTATACACACCCATGAACCCCAATCTTTTCATCAGGCATGAATTGTCTTTGTGTCTCACCATCTCTAGAGCCACCTCCTCAGCGCTATCATTCTCCAGATCATAGCTGAACTCAATGGCCTCATTGTCTTTGTGCTTCCCCTTCAGCTTCTTAGGCTCTTCAACCCAAATCCGGAGAGCCAGACAGTCTTGGGTTCCTATGTCCTCCTCTGCTAGCTCCACCCGGACCCCTGTGTCTTCCCCGAAGAATGCATGGTTCAGGAGGTCTCTGATGGAGAGTCTGCCAAGGGAAAGACAGCAAAAAAAAACAGGGGATGGTGAAAGAGGTACCAGAATGCTTTATGATTGACTGATCAGAATTGTGTATGAGACAGTGCATCATGTCATATTATGAAGGTAAAACTGACTTACCTCTGGCTCTTGTTCTGACGAATACAGCCTTCAATGATTTCTTTTATCTCTGGGTCATTGACTTTATCAAAGCTGGCTGGCTTTATACCCTACAGAAAAAGAAATGGGAAATGAATTGCATTTAAGTATTTAGCTATGGATCCAGATAGTTAAAATTAAAATTAAAAATAAATTACATTCAAACATTTAAATAAACTACAGGACATACAAAAGAATTTTCTACACATGCCACCTCCTCATATGTGTTGAGTTTAGAGTGTAATGCAGTAGAAAACACTCACACTTGTGACTTTGCGATAGATCTGAGCTGCATTTTGGCACTCAGAGTAGGGGTATTCTGAAGTAGCCATCTCCAGCATGCACATCCCAAAGGCATAAACATCCACAGACTCATCATAATGCTCCTCATACATCTCTGGAGCCATGAACTCCGGCGTTCCTGTTTAAAACAGATGGTTGTTCACAGTAAATAACAAGCAGAACAGCCACATACTACATCTACTATACCTACTATACCATCATCAGTGCTGTATAAGTGTACAATCTGTGTGTACTGTCACATAACACTGTCCACACAGAGCAGAAATGGCCCAAAGTGAATGTAACAATTGAAATTCAATTGAAACTCTTATAAGACTCTTCCTGGCAACTGCTCTTGCTTCCTGAGTTAAACTTTATTGAGCTAAATGGTACTCACAGTGCACTGCTTAAGTTGGCTCACACAGCCAACATCTAATCAGTACTCTCTGTTTACATTAAGTGCTACCACATGAATTTTAGAGGGGCTTTGCCAATAAAAATCCATACAGCAAAGCAGCTGAGGCTCTCTGTAAAAATCTGAACAGTGCTGAATGCAGAGAAAAGTATATTTATAGGCCCTGACTCAGTTTGCTGATGGAGCTGCTACATGTCTGGCACTGTTTACTTGTGTGGCCTACCAATGACACTCTTGGCAAAGGACGTCCTCATCAGAGTGGCAAGTCCAAGGTCGCCTATTTTGACTGATCCTGTGGGGCCTGTTATGAAGATGTTGTCACACTTGAGGTCTCGGTGGACAATTGGAGGAGTCCTGGTGTGAAGGAAGTGAAGGCCCTTCAGAATTTGCCTACACCAACTCCTCAGGACCTTGGGCTTCATCACCTTAAAGCGCTTAAGGTAACTGTGCAAACAGAGCAAAGAGAGTCAAAATCAAAGAGGGTGCTGCAATGAACCACTGATCGGCAGCTAGATGGTGATAATGAGTCTACAAAATATGTTCAATAAAATTTAATGTAGCCACCAGGATTCCTTATTGAAGTTTTGAGAAATCTTTTTATTTTAGTTTTTTATTTGGGAGAAGATTGAGAAGCACTACCAATACCAAGTATTAAAGGAGGCATGTCTTGTTATCTACCAATGAAAGCAGTTTTACAGCTACTGGTTTGTGCTATCGCTAAAATCAGCACTGCTACAGATGTCATCAGTCAGAGAAAAGTTTCTAGACTTATTATAGACATATGTAAATAATGATGTACACCGTATATCAACTGTTTTTTTTTAATTAATTGAAATGCCTCATTACTACCATGTGCGGGACATTTACTGGGTACATGACATGGTAATGAAATACACAAAAGTATACTATAATTACAGGATATTATACCAATAACATACTTCAGATTCTTCCGAAAACAAATGAAATAATGTTAAAATATTACTATACAATAATAGTGATCTGATTAGGAGGCTGTGCTCACGTTTTGAGTGTTCCTGAAGTCATAAGTTCAGTGACCAGTACAATGCACTTCTTGCCACGGAGCACAGATTCCCAGGAATCATAGAAGCGGACGATGTTAGGGTGCTGGAGCCCCTTCAGCATCTCAGCCTCCTCCTTGAAGCGTTGCTGCTCTGCTTTGGTCAGCTTGCGGTCCTGAGGTGAGAAGTACATACCAAGTTACATGGCAATAACGTTGCTACGAATTGTACGAGAATTTTGCCACGGGCCAGTTCAGAGCCCCAAAGCACGATGAGGTTAAGTGGCACTGCAAAGTACACGACTGTGCACTGGCACCAACAGCCACTAGATGGTACTAGCAACATAAAGTTGCAGCAGTGCTGAGACAACACCCAAGCCTTTGCTTTATAAAACACATTTCTACTGCATCTGACACACATCCCCAGTATGGAGGACAGAACACGGCTGGACACGGCAGGAATCCAATTCACTGGCATGAGCAGCATCCCACAGGAATAGAGACAGCCATTCAATAATCCCTCTGTTAAACACTGGTGCATAAGGTGTTTATAAGACCTGAGATTCACGATTGTTACGGTGACAGTGCTCTGTTTTGTTAGTTTGTTTTTTTTATTCCTGTATTACTAGCACCTTGTACCTTGTCTGTATCATGTGCATTTTTAAGTTTCTTCTGATTTCTTATTCCAGTGCTGCTCTCATCAATAACTTATGCTATGTTCAGACAAAAATACTCTTCGCTTTAAATTACCTGAATACAAAGTCCATAAGGAACAGCATTTGTGAATATGCAAGTGATGTGATGGTGATATCTTATTAAACCATCAAGCACAATGCTGATAATCAAAGGATTTTGCAGTGAAGAAAATCCTGACTGGTGCTGTTAAGTCAGTGTGTATTTTTAGACTTGTCACAAGCAACTGTTTATTTCCATGTGTACAACAAACAAAGCTATCCAGGTCTATGGTCATTTGACCTTTGTTGACCTTGTGACCTGCTATTTGAAGGCATTTTCTGATGGTACTGAAAAGTTTTAATGGGAAACACAGAGTTCATTGCAAGGGGTTTGCATTTAATAACCTTCAACCGTGAATGCAAGAGTAAAATATAGGGAAAGAAAAAAACAAAACAGCGTGTCTGACTTAATATCTGCGTGGGAGTCGAATGGCAGCCATAGACGTGTCACAAACACACCCCACTATAAATAGAAGTCGTCATAACGCTGGCTTTCCATTGATCGATTCCATTGATGTTTTTTTACTTTACACGAAGCTCCCCAAAGGGCGGCAGTGTGCTGCAGATGTTTGGATGCAAATAAACAGATTTTTATGTGATGCAGTTTAACTGTCACTGCATATATCTGTATTTATTATATGTGTTTGCTAGCCTGTGCTCTTCTTTTAGTGCCTCGGCTTCTCTTCCATCCTCCCTGTGTCTGTGCTTCATCTTTTCAAAGATCTTTTGCTCTCTGTGTCTGTACTGGTTCAGTGTCCTTTTCTGGAAGTACTGGTAGAGGTGCCCCCCCTCCCTATAGGGAAGTAGCATCAACAAACAGGCTGCTCCTCGATGCACTATTATGGCTAAGAATAAGTTGCCAAAGCCTGCCCTCATCCTTATGTAACACCAGCTACTTCGCACTAGTATTGCAATGCCTTATCATAATATAATGGATGTATTCTAAGGCAATTGTATATGTACCTGATCATGTGCAGGTGTGTCTGTCCATGCTCAGGTTTAAATGCAGCTTGTCAAACTACATGTGTCTTCTTTCTGGTGTGCTTTATTTTGTCAGCGAGCGCTGCCTCTGTTTGGGTGCCCCTGTCCTGTTCCTCGCTGCACAGTCGGGGCATCACTCTACATCACTGTCTGTCGCTGTATGAGACAGAGTGCTGCCTGTGTGTCCCTGTCTGCTGCCTCCTCAGCGTCTATTGTGTCTCCCTCAGAGTGTGGTATCAGACAGCCTTAGGGTCAGCAAAAAGGTCACAAAGAGTTCAGTGAGTGAGATTGTGTCTAGACAGACTCACACAAACCTACTCCCCACTGCATATCCACATGTGCACGTACACACCCATTTTTGCACATACAAAAACCTTTGTAGATAAAAGCGATATGCGTGTGTGTCATTAATAATCCACGGCCCTATTTCAATTGTCAGGACTCCTAAACATGCCCAAAACAAATACTGCAATTACGAAGCAGCACTCAATGTGATGACCAATGTGATAAATAGCAATATATAGTGTTCAATAAACATGATGATACAAAACATCAGCCCAACTTTGGTACAACAGCAAAGGCAAACAAAGATCTGACAAAACAAAATAGAAAAGGGGAAATTATGATGCAACATGGAGACAAATAAACAGAAACTGAGCCCATGACAAAGGCCTATTGTGACTAGCCTCTTTCTTCCTCTAAATCAGCCAGACTCTGAATTCTTTCAACATAACCAAATGCATGTGCTAGATGTCAAGCACTAAGCAATATCAGGAAAGAATAATAATTCTAAAAACAGATGAATTAATGTATGTGCAAATGGAGATGCCAAAAATTTGTTCATGAGTTAATCGGCTAAATTGTCTTACTTTTAGTTCACAATTACCCTAACAAACACCCTAAGTGTGCAGCTTTATATGTACCCGTCTCTTATTGTGTATAGCAGATTGTGCCGTCAAAATTAAAAAACAACTAGTGGGGTGGGTGGAATGGATGAAATCGATCCATTATAACCAAACGGTATATTATGTGTATATTATGTGCCATATCAAAGAGAGATGATGATTTAACTCCATGGCACCATTTGAAGCTGTAGTGTGTGGTATTGTTGGATCAGACGGCATTATAGTGATTGACTATTATTTTGCCTGCAGATGGTTGACAAACTACCAGGGTCAACTTACGAAATCAGGACACTGTCATAATACACAAACATCCTTTTGATACAATTTCAACAAACACCAGACATTAGAGGTTTCACAAATGTAGTGCGCAGTGCAGGGTATTTGTGATTAATTGCATTATATTTTGCATAGTTTCTGATATTTTGTTGACACCTGCATGGTCAGGTCATTTAATGCTGCCGTTACATGGTGCCACGGGAAGTCCTTAAGCACTGTAGCCTAGTCAACAGAGTAATACCTAAGACCATGTTGTGCAGTGTGAGATTTTTTTGGATCAGACATCTGGTAGAGCAGAAGGTCAAGCTGCAGGTTAAGTAGCTTCATAAAACGCCAGGGGAAATGAACTGTATATGGCTCACAAGGCACATTTGGTAGGGGTAAGGGGTATCCCAAAGCATGTAAGCCCCAAAACATCTATTCTTGCAAACGCTGTGTGAGTATGAGATATCACGCAAACTACATGAGATGAACTGGCCTCCATGGCTACATAATTGTGTGAAGGAGGAGTCAACCTCAGCTACCCCAGCATTTATCCTAGTAGGATAAGTAGGGGAGTGTTATTCTTGCTGTGGGTGGATATTTGTACATGAGGGTGTATGTAGTATGTTTTGCCCTAAAGTGTGAGTAAGCATGTCAGTGCTTGAAAATCCAAGGTGGCGGGTGGCTAGGATTAGATTACTGTAAGCTACAACAGCTCAGACTAACAAGATAGATTGCTGGAAAAGGGCTAACTTGTATGTGAGATTAGAATCCCAGGCCAGTGGGCCAAGTTCTCTAACCTCTATAGATTTCCATAGCCAATAAAACACACCATTTTAGACGATCACTTTTCAACACAAGGTCACGTGTTGACGTATTTTTTTTAGAGCCATGCTGCCTGTGTGTCACAGGGGCAAAGGCGGATTTACTGCTATAATGTAATTGGCCAACTGGAAGACACACAACATCTGAGTTACAGTAGGTCCAAGAAACCACATGTCATGACAAGTGTTGATACAAAGGGGGCTTTCACAGGTTTAGTAAGGGGCATCACTGCCCCTTACATATAGGAGCTTCAGGGGGCTTCCTTTGTTGTGATTGGACTAACTTGGTTGGTAATCACATATCATAACAGTTTGATAAGTACTTCAAATGTATTGAATTTTGATTACAGTTAATGCCAGTGTTATGTGGTTAGTGTCTCAAACATTCAATAGCAATTGAATCTCTCTTGCCGGTTAGGTAACGAACACTGTGGTGGGAGGATGCAGCCCGAGGGCCACTTGCCAGCTGTCAGTGCCCTAGATGAACATGTGTCTGGTCAGTTTGTTTGGATCAATTCCATCCGGGTCCAGTCAGTTCAGACCCGGATGAAATCGATCCTCTACTTAAATTAGTAGAGGCCAATTCCAGTGGATTTGGCCTCTACTAATTTTAGCCAGCCAGCAGTCTGTCTTTGCTTTACCTGGCCTAACCAAACTGGTTTTTAATAATGTTGAGCAATCAAGATAATCTCCATCTCCTCCCATTACTGTTGTTACCAGCTGTGACCATGCTGCTGATATTGTGTTCACCTTGTGAATTTGTATGTGCGGGAAAGTGAAAAGCGATGGTCATGGAAAATGTGGTCTACTACTGCTGTGACAGGAACTGCCACAGAGTTTTGTAATGAGTAATTTGGCAGGTTTGTTTCTTTGTTTGTTTGTTTAAATTCCAATTAGCTTGTGTGTTGCAGAATGTGTTTATACGTCTGTCTGTCTGTCTGTCTGTCTGTGGACAGATTGTATCACTGTGATAGTATCTTGCACAACCATGTAAGATACAGTCACGAAACGGATGTGGAAAAGCCCGTGAGCAAAAGTACCCATCAAATAATGTAGAAATGGCTCATGAATACTCATGTAATATTTGTAGTTTTGACAACTGAGCAGTGATGGGAAAATATTGAACAGCTATTATTATTATTAGAAGTACAACTCGAGATGATCTCTCAACCCCATGAATAGTAAATTATCATGTCAGCTACCAAACTGGGAGCCATGACTCTAGGGGTCACAAAGGGGTCTAGTCTCTGTATCAAAGGCGCTACACACTGAAATCTAATGTTAACATAACTGTCATGTAAAGGTCTCAAGTTGCCCTTAGTAAGGAATGAGTCTTTTTTTGACTAAGAAACATAGCATGCTGTTTGTATTAGACAGCAATGTAAGATAACAGTTATCTACAGACATAAACCCAAAAACCTATGTAACAAAACATGTAAATTCACCAAATATTTAAGGTGGTAATCAGTACCGCGACCTTCGGCACTGTAGTTATTCATGTGCTAGTGTTTGTAGCCCTGTGAGCGTAGCTGGGGTAAGCTGAGCTGAGCCGGGCCAGTCTGGGATGACTGGGTTGAACCAGTCTGGTTTCTGCCGCCCGAGTTATGCTGTCTGTGCAAGGTTTTTGTTCCAGCCTGACAGGCACCCACTGTAATTAACTCCCTGGATCACTCTGCATGCTCACTCACATAGACAAAAAGTGATGGGGGGAAGAGATGGAGGTAGAGAGAGAGAGAGAGAGAGAGAGAGAGAGAGAGAGAGTGATAGGCAGACGCATACAGTGGCATATGTTGACACAGAGAGATACAGAGGGCAACAGCAACAGAAATGTAATACATGTGCAACACATACAAAACACGTCCACTTAGGGTGACGGATGGCCAAGCACTAGTGAGGTAGATATATTGCCCTGCCCTTTTAGGTGTGGAATTCCCAGGGAAAGGGAGAGGAAAGAAGAGAGATGGTGTCCGCTCTGTGAACTTTAATTACCCACTCTTTCGAGCTGCATTTGGACAGATAATCCCCTGGCTTCCCTCTCTTTGTGGAGGCATGGGGAGAGAAGCTAGGTGCTCCTAGGATACAGTCTCACTGCATAGTCAAGATAACATCAGTAGCATCAAACAGTGTGTTGACTAGTCATGTGCAAGCTGTTTATCATCCCGTTCCATCTACGGTCTTATGATCTCAGTCTAATCATATCCTGTTATTGTTTATCTGATCACTGTTGTCCGTTCTAATGCCACTTTGTAATGAAACTGTGTACAAGTGTTGGTAAAATGGAGCAAAAAGTAGAGATCATGTGACCTAGAGACTAGAATGTTGTGTGTGTGTGTTTGCGTCTGTTCATGTGTCTCCCTGCATGTGGTGTCTTAGCATTAGCATTAGCAACACAACTGCTCTCTGGGAGGGATGCCACCATAATCCTGTGTTTGGCTCATCACCCCCCCCCCACCCCCCCTCTCTCTAACCTCATGTGTCTCTCTTTTCTTTCTCACACTGCCTTTTTCCCTTCTCCTTGCTCTTGTTCTGTGTCAGAATCTCAGTCTGTTTATTTTCTCAAAGTCGTCTTATCAATTTATAATCTAAAATCTAATTAGACAATAAAACATACATGATGTTTCTAACTGTAGTTTCTGATTTGTGCATCCATTAATGTCCTGATGCTTCATAAAAAAATAACCAGTTAAAACTACTTATTCTCCATGGGTTTTAATAAGACCCAATGTATTTGTGCAGGCAAAATTGGATATCACAGATTCAATATGGGTGCACAAATCAGCTTAAGCCTACTCTCTTTTCATTTTAAAAAAATGCTTTACCGGCACAGATTTGCTCACCCTCTGGAGCCATGGTAAAATACAGTGCAGTGCCTTTGATGGTGCCATAAGAGAACGCTGCCTGGTGGTAAAACATATTAGTGATAACATTATTACTGAAAGTGAAAGGGGCTACCTTTGGAAGCTGAGCAGACCTCTTGGAAAAAGTGCAAATCAAGCATTTAGGAGCTGTGGCAGTATGACATGCCAAGCAGCAGAGCCCAACTGCTGATGTGAAGCTGATTCACTAGGTGTTGGAGTAACACCAGAAAAGGTGATGGGGGCATGCCTGCTGCCTGTTAGTCCAACAGACAGGGCCTGATCTCAAGGATTAGTCAAGGCTCTTGTTTTGGAATTAGCTCCAAACCAAACACATGACTGACTTTTCTCACACAAAGCCAGCAGTCAAATCAGATGGCTTACCATAACACTGCTCTCTATTGTGAGGCCAAGAATCAGAGGGACGCATTTCTTCTCTCCTCCACAAGTCTGTCTCCCACCACATGTTGAACTCACACCATCTAACAATGTTTCTCATTACTTCTAAGCAACAATGGACTCGTCCGACTACAGTATATAATGTTCTGGTATAAAAAATTATTCTTCCCCTCCCACTGCAATGTCAATGCACAACAAAGAGTTTGTTACAGTAATATTTGCTGTTGTTACACCTACATTTGCTGCAGTGTTCCTATTTACTCTCTGCTCACAAAATGCATCCCATTCAGACCTTCTCTTTCACGTGACTATTTACATTTCATACCTCATTACAGGATGGACAAGACTAGGCTGTGGCATGTATTGTACTCTAACCTTGGCAATACCAGACACATGTCCTAAACCAAAGTGCCATTAATACAGTCCCTAAAATGAATAGTTCCTTTATGTTTCATGAATGAATTCTTACAATTTAAGCCACTGCAGAAAATGCTGTTTCTAATAGGATACCGTATCACAACAAGAAGACGCTAAGGTAGCCTATGATTCTATTATTCATAACAGCCCTAGAAAAGGCAAAGCCTTTCACTTTCACTTTGTGCTGTCACTCAGTTACAAGCGAAGCTCCTCCCTTTCACCCTGGTCTCCACTGAACAGCAGTCTCAGAATATGAAAAGCAAACAAGACAGACAACATGCTGAGATTTCCAGATTTCAGGAGGGAGGGTTCCCGGGACACATCTAATGCTATTCACTTCAAAAGCACAACATTGGGCTTAAAGTTATCTGCAGCACACTAATTGGAAATATAATTTGTTGAATGTTGAGATCAAGTATTTGCATTTGTGTCCACATTCTGGATTTATAAGTGTGTTAATTATTTTTGGTTTATTTAATCTTTCAGCTAATTGTGCCAGGTAATGTAGAATGTTGTATGACTGTGAAGTTATGGTGTGAAAGAAACACTTTTGTCTTACCTGAAGTTCACACCAAGCCACCTCTACCCAGGTCTCAGTGTCCAGGCCTTTATACACAGTTTTGAAGGCTCCTCTGCCCAGTTCAATATCAAACTTGAGGAACCTGCCTCCAGGAGATGTAGCCACAGCCTTCATCTCTGCCTCTTCCTCCTGTTCATGGTCCCTCTCCTTCCCCCTGTGGGTGGGTGTGGAGGAAGGAGCATCCTTTCCAGGCTCCTGGCTGGAAGTGGGACAAGACGGGTCATGACCCAGGGCAGCACAGGATGAACCAGTCCCTTGCTGCTGGGCACTGCTGGTGAACACTGAGTCTGAGGAACGTAGCTCCAAATGGGGGGCACTGTGAGGCGCCTCAGGGGTCACCTCTACATCATCGTCCTGCTCACAAATCTCAACACTCTTCCTGAAGAAACGCTTCTCCCTCCTCAGTCGTTTCTGGCCAGTGTCAACTGGTAAGGTGGGTGTGGAAAGTGAAATTGGTTTGACTGCGGTGTCCTCGCCCTCCTGGCTGGCTTCTCCTCCTCCTCCTCCATCCTCTCCTCCTTTCGCTCTCCTCTCCTGAGTCTGGGAGGAGGAGAGGTCTGAATGGGGGCTGTGTGTCCTCTCCCTCTGTTGGTCGGCCCTGCCCTCCTGCTCCGTGTCCTCCTCCCTCTGTCCATCAGGTTTCTCCGAGGAGTCCTCGGTGCCTGTGGGCTCTCCTGGGTCAGTAGCCATGGGAATTGGCCTTTACCACCCCTCCTAGACCTCCTCCTCCTCCTCCAAACTTTTGCTCCTCCGTCAGTCCCCGTCTCTCTCTCTGTGGTCACCCACGCGCTCCTTCTAGTTTGTCAAGATGTTATTCCAGTGCTTGGTGACGACCCAAGCCTTTCCTTGGTCAAACTGGTGACCCTTTCCCGATTTTCCTTTGTTCTCTTCCACACAGTCTCCTTTTTTGATTCTTTAAGGTAGCAGAGGAAGGTGGGACCAAAGCTGTTGGAGGTTTCTATCCTCACTAGTCCTCAGTACTTTCTGTCCTCACTTTCATCCTCGCCATTTCTTATATTTTCTTCATATCCCACTTAAATGGAGTACAAATGAAAAAAAATCCAGCTCTTACTAACAAACGAAACCAGGAGTTTTATCAAGTCTGTTGGGAGAGCTGCAGTGTTTTTCTTTCAAACTGTTGTGAGAATATCTTCAAGTAAACCCTGCAAGACATAAACAAAACATTTCTTTAGTATTGAGACAGTCAGAGTCAAGAATTGCTGTCATGTTGTTGAAATTTGAGCTCTCTAAATAAGAATGCATGTGAGAAACACAATAAACAAACATCACTAACATAATCTGACAGGAAACTCACTGGACCTTTGTAATCAAAAAGCACCATGAGAGTGTGTAAAAGTTTGTCATTTGGATAAGATTGGATATGAAATGCTGAAGTGTTCCACACAGAAGAGTTGTTACTGATTTAACAGCTCTTTCCTGTAAGACCAGCCACTACTAGGTCCTGCAAAAAAAAAGCGAAGCTCATGTTTTTGCATTGTTAGCTATTTAACTCATGATAAAGCAAAAATACAAGAAAAGTTTATGTAAATATATTTTGAAGATTGTCATAATTGGTACAAATATTTCCAAACTTCAATGGGAAATGTTAATTCTCATCTCTGACAGTCGACCTTATATTAAAAAAAAAAATCACAACCCACATATGATAAAAAACGTTTCATCTACTTAATATGCCAAATAAAAGCTATAATCTTTCTTATAGGCAAAAACATGGCATTTAAACCAGTCTTTAAGAATACCCAGCTAGCCTGGTCAACAATTACACATGACTTCATCAGCCATGAAGTGCACTTTAATCAGCATATTGTGATTTAAGTTGTGTTCAATAGCTCCATTAGTCCACAGAAAGCTGCAGTTAGCAGGCGATCCCAAACATTAAATATGGATGTTGAACTATGGGCCGGTTGAGTGTGAATAATTCATATGCAGAGGGACTGTCCTGGTACTGTACTGGAGTAACTACCACACATCTGCAACAAAGGGCTCATAAATATACACAACTCTAATTATGATTCAAGTCAACCATTCAGGCAGGTTGATAAGACACAGTTTCAAATTGGCCCTCCTGAACACAGCAGGATTTCTCTGACATGGCAATCTCCCTGCGATGCCATAACTCATTCGTTATACACATTGTGTATGTATGTGTGAGAGTGTGTGTGTTTGCAACTGGGAAATTTTTGACATCTTTATTCTCACTTTTCCTCTATCACTCACCATCTCTTCCTCTGTATTATATCCTGTCTGCCTTCTGTAAGCCAATGATCTCTCACAAGCCAGACTAAAGTTACTCTGAAGCCACGATCTGAGAGACAGGGTTGGGCCACCAATTACGGATGCAGGAAAACCCAAAGTCACCATTTATGATTTAGGATCTGAACTTACAGGAAGAGAGTGTGCTAATGCATACCAACAACAAAAGCTGCACTGCAGGAGTGTGTTTGTCTCGGGAAAGTAATGATGAAGGAAATGGAAAGAAAAAGTGCAGTTGGGGTCAGGGTGTTTGCTCACTTTGCCTATTAGTTTACAACACATATTACTTTACAAATGAACACATGGGACTGTCAAGGGCTACTGCCATCAGGCACCCCTGTCTAGGGTTACAGCACTCTTAGCTGTGAAGGCATCCACAACAACCACACGACGACAGTCAGTCTTGGCCCCTGAAACGTGTCACGTGTCTCACTGTCAGACAGGCTCAGTCAAAGCAAACTAAACTTTTTCATCAGTTTTATTGAACAAAGCCCACCATGACCACCGCAAGTTCTTCCACTGGCTCACAGCAGCTATTATCTCTTTTATAATGTGGTCATTAGCACTCACATCAAGTCCGTTGTCTCTCCAGGCTCAAGGCAAAGGAGTCTGATGTGCAATGCTAGTAGCTGTCAGTCAAATTAAAGGCACAATAGACTGATATAGACCAACTGCCAAGAGGCTTCTGGGGAACAGGAAAGATTTCCAGTTCTGCAACATTCCCAAGATACAGACAAACATGCTCTAAGAAACAACCTCTAATTAGCATTAAACTGGTAGTGTCCCACAAAACACTCCACAACCAATACCAATCAATAACACATACGAGTGGTCAAAAGGGCTTAAATCACCCATTACATATGCATTACACCATCGTTTTGAATTATAAAAATCATACGTAGGTAATTTTCAGGCAAATTGAATGAGAATAAGAAACTATTCAAACATAACATAACAAGATGGGTTTGTCTGTAGCGAATCCAGTACCTGACAAATCAATATACTTCATTGTTATAACATAAAATCCTGCAAATTCAGTATTGCTGCAAAGCAGTCCTGCTATGAAGCCCATGCTTGTCTGCCTCCAATATTACAGTGGTAGCTAGACAGTATAGCAAAATCTCCAATTATATTATATATATCATAATAACCCTGTGGAAACAAAAGGGTTTTGGCTTTTGTTCAATCATATATTCAAATTAGGAGACAATGAAAACATGCTTATCATAATTTCCCTGACTTTGAGGTGATGTATTCAAATCATTTTTTTTTTTTTTTTGATTGAGCCAAAGAATGTGGGTCATTAAGTGATTAGACTACTGATCTCAGACTTGATGTACAATGACCAAAACTAAAGGAAAATGATCTGCATTTGAGTGACCCAGAGTGTACAGTTAGACAGTAGTATACAGTGAGAATCAAAAGGTAAAGGCTGACAGGATATGGGGAGCATAAAGGGGGAAAAACAACAGGCGATAAAGAGAGGGAAGTTGCCCTTTAACAGGAGCTTGTTCACTTATGTCCCCAGGGCAAGGAGTTCCCATGAAAGCCACATACCGGACAGAGTTATCACAGCACATCAAACACGTTCAACCCCATCACTGTCTCTCACACCCACCCAGTCTCCCTTCCAAACACACAAACATGGCCACACATGCACAGATACAAATGTCAGACACACACCAGCAGGTTAGAACAAACTTTGTGTTTCACTCTTTTTTTCTCTCTCTGTTCATCTCACACTCTTTCTATCTTTTATACAAGGACAAAAACACACACACACAGACACACACGCACATCAAAAGCAAACCCTCACTCGCACCCAAACTGCATGTCCCCTTTCAATGAAAGAATGCCGAGAGGAATTTCCTGACACCAGCCAAATGACCAAGCAACTGCCCATGTGGGCAAACGTGGTAAACCAAAGTTGAAGATAACAAAACCTACGCCACAGCTGAAACCGTGACATCTAGCTTTGGCAAAAAATAAAAAAGACTCCAGTATGTAGCATGCATCAAATTCACACGTCATAATCATTTGATATGAACTTTTCTATCAGCGCTGGAGTACATGAGAACTGAACATCTGACGTGCTGTGCTCTGCCTGCCCTCCAGGCTTCTGTGAGGCTCCTACATGGGGAGAACACCTGCAGCTGCCTAATCATTTCTGAAATGTGCAGCAGAAATCATTATGACACCTTTGCTTCGCAACTGCCAAGGATGTGATTTCAATTCCATTGTGAAAACCCACTGAAGGCCATGCATATCTTGAATCTTGAATTTTTGTCATCTGTACCCAAAGTTTAAAGTCAAAGACAAAACAGTGTTACATACACTTACTCTTACTCAGGAGTGCACACATCAAAGTCAAATTCATTGCAAATCCTGTTGCACTTTTTTCATCCCTAACTTCATGGGGACATACACATTAATCCCCTGGAACCAAACTGCTGCTGAAAAATTAGGCAGGCAGACAAAGGACAAACCAGGGGACTCTGTGTGTGTGTGCGCATGCAGACAGCAGCGTTTTTGCAATTCAGGGGGACATGTAGATGAAAAGAGTGAATAAAAAATGGCAAGGGGTACAGGAAGGGATTGCAGTTGGTGGGAGCAGGCGGACAGCAGAGTTTCAAACAGAGGGAGAGAGGGAAGGAGAGATGGCGCGAGGGGGGCCGGCTAGTAGAAGGGGTGGGAAAAATGTGTGTGTGAAAGAGAACAAGAGAGAGATAAAGAGAGGGGGGTGGCACAGACAAAACGTTGGCTGGGGGGGATTTTGCCTGATAAAATATGTGCCAATGTTTGTGTGAATGAAAGCAGTGACTATAGCTAAATTTCTAGCTGAACAAAAGCAGCTACAGTTGTGCATAGAGATGAGAGGAGAGGAGAGGAGAGGAGAGCAGAGGAGAGGAGAGGAGAGGAGAGGAGAAATACTATTAGTGGTGGACAAGGCTAAAAACATGAAGCGATTACATTAGCATAGCATGTCTAATGTCACAGATTGGGAGCAGAGGGCAGAGGGCCAAGTTAAATTGCAAACTTCTAACTAATTGCAGGTTCGGCCAGTTAGAATGTGCACGATCAGAAAATATGCGTCTTACAATCTTTGAGCTTTATGAGCTTTGTTACGCCAAGGAGTCAGAAATGAGGTTCAGCAGTGACACTTTGCTGAACACAATATAAACTAGAATTACCACCTTGTAATTATATGCCCCTACAAACCAATGACGATACAGGGAATTTGTTTGC
>CM076651.1:14206821-14227267 GCA_038496675.1 Rachycentron canadum
AGAGGAGAGGAGAGGAGAGGAGAGGAGAGCAGAGGAGAGGAGAGGAGAGGAGAGGAGAAATACTATTAGTGGTGGACAAGGCTAAAAACATGAAGCGATTACATTAGCATAGCATGTCTAATGTCACAGATTGGGAGCAGAGGGCAGAGGGCCAAGTTAAATTGCAAACTTCTAACTAATTGCAGGTTCGGCCAGTTAGAATGTGCACGATCAGAAAATATGCGTCTTACAATCTTTGAGCTTTATGAGCTTTGTTACGCCAAGGAGTCAGAAATGAGGTTCAGCAGTGACACTTTGCTGAACACAATATAAACTAGAATTACCACCTTGTAATTATATGCCCCTACAAACCAATGACGATACAGGGAATTTGTTTGCAGTTGTTGAATGCAGCATTAAATAATGGTCAGAACTGTTTTTGCATCATATTATAATGTCACAGTGAAGCTGACCTCTGACCTTTTACATATAAAATATCATCACGTTATACTCTTAATCCTATTAGATATCTATGTTAAATTGTACCATAACTGGCATGTGATTTTGAGAGTTATGGCCAAAAATGTGTTTTGTGACCTTTAACCTTTGATGACCAAAATTTAATCAGTTCATCGTTGTGTCCGAGTGAATGTTTGTGCCAAAATTATTGATTAATTATTGATTCAATTACTGATTGTTCCTGATAACAATTGACAATTTGGCCACAAAAATGCTATTAAAATCAGTTCGTATTTGAGTCCAGGTGAAAGTTTGTTCCAAATTTGAATAATATCTTTTATGGCATTACTGAGACACAAGAATGAGATGGACAACCTGAAAAAACATAAGGCCTCTAGCATGCATGTGGTTGATTTTAGTTGAGTGTGTCCAAACCGATGCCTGCCGGTAACAACAACAACCTTTCTAAAATATGATCAATGCAACATTTAGATCTGTCCAGTCTTTTTCCGATTCAGCCTTCAACCCCTAGAGATTTAATGAGGAGATGAAGGCTGAGTGGAGAGTTGGAGCAGAGGTAGTGCGCGTTCTGAGAGCTGCTGGCCAAAATTCAAATGGGCCCGATGTCAAGCAGCAACTATTCTGAAGATCACAGGTCGACATCTGAACTCTGCAGCTCAGCTGTTGACCGCACCGGCAGGTAAAAACAAAGAGCATGTTTGTTCAGTGAGGCCACGTCGAACAGGCTATACAGTCACGCCAGGATACATTACTGTAAGTGGCAGGTGTAAACCTTCAGAGGGCTGACTTTGTCTGCGCTGCTGTCACATTGAAAAACAGGAGGTTGTTAAACTCAGACTGTAATTGTGTGGCACAGTTACAATTAATTACAACGTTCAGGACAAACACTACACAACATCTGCCACTAGGGAAGAGAGAGCACAACAAAATGAAAGTTAATGTTTCAACGACTACATCTTGAATATCACCCTGAACATCAATCATCTAAACAACACACAGACATTTAAGAACAGTGTGTGTGTGCAGTTGGACAAGGAGAAGATAATGAAATTAAAACTGATCGCACAACGTGGTTCAGCACATGCTGCTTCCCTGTCTGGCTTTGGTCTAGGCGGCGTTTTGCAGTCTGATGAAAAAGATCAAATCCTGGCCACGAGAATCAAACACACGATGATTGTTCTCTTCCCATTAGGGAAACTCAAGGCTGAAAACACAACAAGGACTATTGTCCAATCC
This sequence comes from Rachycentron canadum, assembly GCA_038496675.1. Lineage (NCBI taxonomy): Eukaryota > Metazoa > Chordata > Actinopteri > Carangiformes > Rachycentridae > Rachycentron > Rachycentron canadum. The sequence goes on from CM076651.1 coordinate 14,208,517, forward strand.
AGGTCAAGCATGGGAGAGTGGAGTGTAGGTAGGACACACAGAGTACTGTTCACTGACAGGGAGAGAGAGAGAGACAGAGAGAATATGTGTTATCTAACCTCCCCTTTTTGTTCTCTTTTATTCCTCCCAGCGAGAAAAACCATCCCAGACCAAAGGATTTCTCTAATCCAGGTAAGAGAAAGGCTCCTTAATCAGCCAATGATGAATCAGGATTACATGTTACCAAAGTGGCTTACTACTCCTGGAGCTCATATCAACAACTGAGCCCCATTTTATTCCTGCAAATGGTGTCTGGACATTTATGGATGATGGAGTGTTTTTTTCAGCAGTTTAGCAGCTGTCAGCCTCTTTGAGGAGAGAAAGCTTCCTCCCTAATGTTTTGAGCACTCACCTATTGCTCTCAGAGGGATTATCAGATGTTTTGATCTTTTAAATACCAATACAGGAGTTGGGGAGGTGACGATTATCATTATGCATGATTTGAGGAAACCATATGTAATACAAAAAAAAGGGAAGAGAATTAATGTACTTTTGCTACTTTTTTTTATTTTTTTTTTTTATTCCCTAACATGTAAGTTTTGCCTGGTCGTTTGCAGCACAGACACCATGATGTGACCATGGCCGTGCAAGTGTTCACTGGCTCTAAAGAAAACGCAGTTAATATACGTTATTTATAGGCCACATCATACACAACACAGCGATGCCTGGACATGCAAGCTCCGCGGAGTGCAGCCATTGGCCACCTCGGAGCTCAGCTGACATTATAAGCGTCAGGCAAACGGTGAAAGACACAAAGTGCAAGCACCTTACAGGCACCGCGCAGGGCCGGAGCGAGGCGGCGGAGACGACCCGCGCCGCCACAAACCAAAAGCCCCAAACCGCCTGGCCTTTAGTGTCCCGAGCAGGCGAACCATCCAAATGATGCTGGACTGCTGGCGTCTGAGGGCCTTTCACCGAGGCTGCCCGCAGCTCTGCACTTGACTGGAGCGTTTTTTTTTTTTTTACACAGCATAATATTTGCTCAGAATAATCAGGTGCCACATGAGGGGATAAACACCCACTAATAAACAGTGCAGTCCTGCGAGAGACTGGACAGAATAATAGTATTAGGAATAATGTCCCACTGGGGATCAAAGTCTTGTAATGACAACATAATGTAATGTAACCGTGATAGAAAATAACAACAAACATCACTCACCCAAATGTAACATCGTAGCTCGTCGCTCCAGCGATTTATCTATTAAAAAAAAAAAAAAAAAAAAAACAAGCTTTTCAGCCCAGACAGCTCTAGCTAACTCAATGATAACTGCATTTATTCGCCTTCCTCTTCCTCTTATTATTATTATTCCTACAGCTATTTACAAACGTTATTTCACGGGATTTACAGTTGGCTTTCTGTCTACAAAATTATTTTACACCCACTGAAAAAATACATTTACAAAAAGCCTTAGAAAAAAATAAAAATAAAATGAAAACGCGCGGGTCCGTTTCTCCCTTTTTTCTCTCTCTGTGTAATTCTCGTGCCGCGGTGCTGTGGAGCCGTCGAGCCTCGGTCCGAGAGGGAGACGCGGGCGCCGGGCGCTTGGTGTCCGTGCTCCGGCTCAGACGATGCTGGTCGCCGGTTCGCAGATTTTCCCACTCGCTGCTCGATGTGTCGGCGAGTTGAGCGACTGGCCATTCATGTGAACCCGGGTAATATCAGTGACTTATATACATAATTTACAACGCACGGCTCCGTCGGCCTTCAGCAGGTTCTCGTGTGTACCGGGGCGCTCTGCCTGCCCGTTCTCAGAGCCACAGGGCTCATCATCATCATCATCACCGTCGTCGTCATCATCATCATCCTCCTCGACACCGCCGACACTTCGCTCCCTCCGCCACAAGAGGGCGGCGGCGCTACAGGTTTGTACCGAGGGCCTTTAAAAGCGGCTCCGGTGCTGCGTTCGCTGTCCCTCCGTAAGCTCCGGCTTCCGGACAGCGGCTGTTGTCATTCAGCTGTTTTCCCATAACCGACAACAACGAGCCACGTTTGCTGCTGCGGTTGGCGATGTCGCCCGGGAACCAGCGAGAAGGGTCTGGGTTCGAGTCCCAGGCCTTTCTGCGGAGTTTGCACGTTGCATGTTCATGTACCTGCGTGGTCTCTCTCTCTAAATTAATGAATGGTTGTTTGTCTCTGTGTGTTGGCCCTCGCCCTCTCAGCTGGGATTGTCTCTGACCGGGGCGGATAAGCGCTGTGGATAATGGATGGATGGCCAGGGGATTTTATTTTAGAGGTTTAGATACTATTAATCTAATTGGTTTATTTTCTAGTGGATAAAATATCTTGCTGAATACTATGCAGCAGTGGTAAAATATAAAAATACTGCATTACAAGTAAAAATGCAGCATTTCTATTACATTCATCTCAGATTTGTAAATGTACAGAAATATGTATCTCAAGTACCTTAAGTGAATGTTGCACTTGTAGTTGGAGCCAAATTTAGCTATTTTTCTACTATTGTCTATGAAAATCGTGCTTTAAATGAAAAAAAAAAAACACTATTATAACTATATATACCCAATAATAGAAAGAGGATAAAAGTGTAGCGACTACCCTGAAGTGTAGAGTAGAAGCCTGAAGTATCAGATTTGATTAATGTAGCCATGCCTGTTTATTTTCTACCACTGGTCTGTGTGAAAGTATACAGGTAGAGCATGTGTCTGTGTTCAACAGATTTTCCGTTCAGGTTTTGCTGTTCTTCCCATTAAGGGAATAAAGAATCGGCATCTTATTGTCAACCTTAATTTTGACACAGAATCAGACAGATACACACATGTTAAATATATATATACTGTATGTGTTTGTGTGTGTAAAACCCACAGCTCTTGGCTCATTCTTAAACACACATCCAGAAATAACGATTTTTCTAACAACACTTGAAGGCCCCGTCGCACATTTCAATGGAACAATGAAATTCTTCGTGTTTGTCGCTATGTGAGTCTGTGGATTCAACCAGCAACAGATCTATACTGTAACAGATTTCGCTGTCAAAGCAGAAAGAAATCCTCTAGGTTCAGTCCGCGGCGTCGATCCCCACCAGGACATATGGTTAGTGAAGCACATGCCTTGAGTAGGATGAACTGAGTAACCCCTGGAAGACTTTGACTTTTGTCGCCCTCTGCAGAATTTCTTCAAGTATGACAGTGGACTCAAAGACGCACAGAATAATATTCAGCCTTTAATTTTATTCATCAGCATTGTCACAATATAAACACAGACTGTGGATGCTTTGTAGAAAACTCTCGACACTTCAAGGTAACATAACATGATCAAGACAGAGTTATAATCATATCTATAAAATTACCTTTTTTATTTTTGTGCATTAAAAAGTTATTTTATGTTGGGCCTGCAAGACACGCAACCACATGTTTTGCTTGAAACTTTCAAACAAAGCACTCAGTGGAAAGATGCTTGCAGCAACATTAAAACAACAACATTAAAACTATGGGCAGTGATGTGGTGGTAAATAAATGACACTAACTGTCTGTCTCTTTGTTTTTTAATAAAGTATTAAAATAAATAGGTTTATGAAAAGGAAATGACAGATGTGGCAAATTTATCTAAAGAAATCTGTAAACAAGTGCATCAAGTACTAAGGAATCAATGGCAGCTAACACAATGCATATCAATATCACTTAGTTATATACATCACAGGATGCAAATATATTAACGTATTTAAATATAAATCTTCACACAGACCTTGATTTTAGAAGAACTTTTTAAACTATGAGAGTAACTCAAATGTTTTCCATGTGCTTATGTGGATTAGGTTTTCCAATGCCTTAGTGTGAATCTAGTTATGTATGTTTACAACATTCCTGGTTCTCAAGCGCACTGGCTGCCTTGAAGAGAGGAAATCGATCTATTTCCTACAATGGCTTTGGAAGACCTACTCCACCTGTAATCATTCACGAGTCACTGTTACACTTTGGTCATCAAACATTTGGCTTCTCAAGCTTCCCTCAACCCGACACAAACATTTTCCTTATTTCTACAACATTGCTTTAGCTCAAATGTGGTTCACAAAACTTAATGAAAAAAAATCTTCAACAACAGGTTCCAGCAACTTGAAATAGATAAAGTCTCAAGACAATCTTTGAAGTCAGCTCATGCCTCTGCCATAAGAAGGAAAACAAAGGGTTATGTCGCTGAAATCCTGGATGGTCACAGTCATTCAGCAGGTCCTTGGCTTTCTAAGTCATTTGGATCCAATGCTGCTGCTCCAGGTCTTACTGTACTGTATGTAAGGCAGAACTGCTCAGAGTTATCCTTCCAGCGGTGGCCGAAGGGGAATACAGCCATCCATTTCTAGAGACTCCGGCCAACCTTCATACTTGTTGCTGCTCTTGCTGTTTTTCATACGCTAATGAGAGAAACCATAGGCAACAAAGGCAGATTCATTTTCAGACTGCGAACAGGTTCTCACTGCTTGTAAAATAGTAGCTTCAGTGAGTGGCACAGTTTTCAAATTCAAATTTTAGCTGTATTTCTTATATCTGTATAATATTGCAATTTAACTCAACAGTAAGTATGAGGGGGAGATCAAAAATGTTTCCCAAAGCATATTTCCGATTTATGTACTTTAACGAACCACTAATAATAATAATAATAATAATAAGAAGAAGAAGAAGAAGAAGAAGAAGAATTTTACAAAGCAATTCTTCTCTTTCTAAGTGAATCAGACTAAAATTTGGGCTTTTTAGACAGACTCTCAATCCTGCAAGCTAAGCCATCAACATGTCAGCTGGTGGGCAGTACTACTATAAGCCTACAGAATACCTATAGCCTATAGAAACTACTACATATAGCATATATACTCTTTCCTTATTCTACTGCGTATGATTGAATCACTATCATTATACCATTATACCATTGTAACTGTAAGCAGTGAACCTTAATAAGATTATCTCATGAGTTTTCTACCCCTGGAATTTGTTCAATAGTAATTGTAAAATACCTGCTCAAAAGGACTCTTATTTTCAATGCCCTTGGCTCCAACAAACACCCAGCTGTCTCTAAAGGCCAGCTCCTTCACTGCCGTGCTCCCAAGCTCCTCAAACAGTCGCCGAGACTCGTCGTTCAGCCTGCCAGCGGAAATGGGTTTAAGGTGGCAGGTTAATGTTTGTTAACTGGGTTGGCTGTTCAGGTCAACCATAAGTGCTTCACCTCTGTTAATGTTTATGTTGAAATGAAATGCAGGCTATTACCATCTCTCAGTGGGCTGCTTCTGGGCTGTATCAGTGTCTCAATGGCACTGTGGTTTTGCTGAGGTTTAACCACTTTACAACCCTGATCTCTGATGACATCAGGGAGAATTTTATAATTATGTTCATTTTATTACACCAAAGGCATTAAGTGTTCAATTAGTAATATGCCAGCCACCAGATGTCATGTAACTGTAATATAAAAAATAAAATCTTGACTCTTGACACCAAAGGGCATTTTGTCTTCAAACTCATTCTCAACCCTCTGAACGCCAAAGTTGCAAAATTGCAACAGATGATAGTTGCAGTTACAGACCCAAATCTCCTTTGTACGCTCTACCACTAGCGAACAGATATGCACTACTTTGATTCTGGCCCAAAAATACATCATGCTCGTGCTGTTATGCATTAATGCGGAAGCAATTCTGTCCATTGTGTCCGAGCAAATTGAAGCAGAAAAAAAAGTTCACTTGTGATGAAGTTGATGGATCTTCACTGATTCTGATTCTGAAGGAGCGGATCTGCCTTTAGGAGATGACGATCAGTCATGCAATAAAAGTGATAGTGATGGTGCATCTAGCGCGTCCGGATGCAACGATGGTGATAGTGATGGTACAATGATGGTAACAGTGACAGAGCATCTCATTTACAGTTGGTCTTTACTTCTAACCACTTTCAGGCCTTTGGTTATCAAAATCCAGTATTTTTTTTAAAAATAAAACCCCAGTGCTGAAAGGGTTAACAGCACTGCCAATCTCCTTCAGTAGTAACAGGATGTGTTGCTCTTTTAAAGTTTTAATGTTGTGTTAAAGAGACTGTTGTCCCAACTACACATTAATACCTTTGTAACATTTTGTTGAGCAAGTTAACTGTTGGCTTATAAACCAGCTCTAACTTGAGGCTGTTTTCTGGGCTTTAATGCTATATTCTCATTTTGCACGCTTTTTTTTTTTTCAATTAAAAGATTAATGTATTTCTTACAAACTTTGAAGTAATTCTAATAAGAAATGTGACGGGTGTTGAACTGGAACAGATATAATTTAATGGATTCTTACTTTGTAGCTGGATCATCAAAGGAAGCCACAAACACGAGTGTTCCTTCATGGAGTGGTCGAAGAAACTTCAACAGGTCAGAAACATCTGAGAACAAAGATCATATGAGCTATGAACTGTGGTTTATGGACAGTTACTATACACAGACAGCATGTGCCACAGGTGACATATATACTATGCATTTTTGTTTGGGTTTTATTACCTCCTGCCCACATATCAAACGTTTTTGTGTCCAATAGCTCTCCTGTTACCCCTGAAGCACAAAATCATCAGTCAGGTGTTATAGGAACAAAATTAATAAGCACTTAAAACACAACAAAGTCTGTTAAAAAGGTTAAGGATGTTACTCCTACCATTCACCAAAGCTATGTTTAGTCCTCTGCCAACGTTGTTCTTCACACTGCTCACCAACCTGTCAGATACATACACAAGAGGTTGAAGCACTAGCTGAAACACTTCAGAACACACTTGTATGTAAAGTGTATGTGCAACACATCCCTGTGTTGCACATACACTTTAATCTACACACTTACACACACTGCCTGACACTTAGGAAACGGTAAGAAATACAAAAAGACTGCAGACAAAACCAAAGACGTGATGCACAGACAGACTGAAAGAATACTTGCATTTAGCTTTCCAGACAGACATGTAGGCCTGGTTAAGACAGCACAGAGGAAAAAAAGAACCCAGAGTGAAACAAAAAAACAAACAAATAAAGGAAACAGCAGGGGAGTCATAACATAAAAACACAGATGAACAGAGAGGAACTGGAAAGCAGTGAATCTCACATCTTGTCCTCCAGGCAGATTTTGGGGCCGATGACGTTGGCAGCACCAGACACCAGGCGGAAAGCCAAATGTTTTGGGGGACAGGGGGCTGAAAGTCCACATTTATACCTTCGAGGACGGGTTTCAGCTAAAACGTGTATGAAACATTAGTTGGTGGTGATAGGAAGTAGACAGAAATGCAACATGATACGTGACCAGATATTTATTTCTATATTTACCAGGTGTTGGTTCCTCACTTGCACCTGAAAAAAATAAAGAAGTTTTAAATGAATAATCTCATATCAGATATAAAAAAGTATTAAGTAAGTAAAAGAACAAACACCTCAGTTTTTTGCTATGCAGTGGTTGAGTTAATGTACACCGTTACTATGATATATTTCATTTAATTTTTTTTAATTCTACATATTTTTATACACAACCACTGTCACACAATCATCGAGATTAAACCAAAGCTCACAATCTGATATCTACTTTTATCTTTTTATTTATTTATATCTTTTATTTCTACATGAGTATTTCATTATTATTCCTATTCATTTTTACGTAAATGTTTAAAACGTGTTTGAATTACTTGTCTTACCACTGAAGAAGTGCCGCACAGATGAAGCACTCTCCCCTCCAAATAAAGTGTTAGCCAGCAGCCAGGTGAGCCCCACCAACAGCAGCACAGCCACAACTCTCAGGGGACCTGTCAAGAGAAATAGGACACTCCAGCTCAGGCACATGAGATTTACCACAGAACCAACAACCTCCCACTGGAATGTGACAGAAATTTCATCCCACCTGTTAATCTCATCTTTCACTGTGTCATCGACCTGAGATTTTGTTAAGAAAAATAAAAAATTAGTAATGCACAAACAGCTCAAATTCGTACTAAAGCAGTAGTTGAGAAAAGGTACTCTGTTACTATGTTTTTTTTTATTCTTACGCAACTTTACAGAGTTAATCAAACATGTGAAATCTTTGAAAAAGTTTTTAAAAATAATAAATGTAACCACTAAAACCACAGCCCTTGTAATGAAACTCATTCAAACTCGTGTGATTCAAAGTTTCGAGCATCGTCTTGATATTTAGGCTCAGCTTGTCACAGTGGCCAAGATGGCTCTGGAGAGATGACGTTTGAGGGATGACATGGACCCAAACTCTCCGAAAGACAAGGCAACAAGCGACAGCTGCTTTGGCAACAGGGTCAATCCCTTTCCCGTGTAGAAAAGGAGACTCAACAGGTCTTACCCGCTGTGTCTGCGCTTCGGTTGAACGTCGCCTTTCCTCGTTATCTATAATGAAGGGTACACAAGAGCTGTTGCTCTTATCACTCGGGACTTTGCTTATTTCTTGCGCTGCTTCCTCATTGAGACTTTCATGGGCTTCACTGGCTGCGCTCAGTCGCCATTTACACACGCGTTATTACCGCACTTTCGACAAGCGCGGGGGGAGAAATGTGTGTTTGCAATAAAACATCTGTCTTCCGGATGTTTCACCAGACCCCTGCACGCGTTGACAGAGTCTGCGCAGCGAGGCTCACGTGACCAAAATGTAATTATATGCTGCGTTTAAAGTCGTCGGAAGAATGTGCACATCAGTTAAAAAAAAAAACAACCAAAAAAAAACAAACCCGTTATTTATTAATTTATTTGTTTTACTTTTTTGTATTGGCGCATTATTCTGAAAGTTTACCTCTTGTTAACCTAGGTAGTCCTGTTGTATTACCTATTCGTAGCAGTTCGTCCCTAAGTTAAACCAGAAATAAACTGTGAAAAGCTTCTATTAAATTAGTTGAAAGTATTACATTTTGATGTGACTGAGAGCGACGTGGCTCCTTTCAGACAGTCTGTCAGAGGCTTGTTGTAGTTCTTTTCAAAACACTGAGAGACACTATTGCTTTCATACATGTCCGATATCTCCCACTCCCAATTACAAATTAGGGGACGACATTAATTAATTTTTTGTTTGTTTGTTTGTTTTTGTTTGTTTGTTTGTTTGTTTTTAAATCTCTATTAATCATAATTTCGGTTTAAACGATACGACGTGAATGTGCCATCCACTGTCCACATTTTTGTAATTAGTCGAACGGATATTTAATAAATCGATACTTTCCCTCTGTGCATTGTCACGGACGTTACCTCACCATAAATTAGTAAAAATAGATGAATAAATAAACATTTTTAAATTGAACTATCGCGCGAACACAGCACTTCCTCTGTGTCCACGCGACCACCGCTCGAAAAGCAAGATGGCGTCCCACAGAACAATCCTTTCGATGTCCAAAATTATTTCTCCTTTTTGGGGAGGACGCCTTGGAAATACGGCTAAAGTAAGTTAACAGCTGCTGCTTTTGTCATGTCGGTTGTGAAAAGTGCCGCGTGGCTCCAAAGTAAAGTCGCCTCTTGTCTCTGAACACAAGGTCACAGGGTTAATATGCAGTTGAATTAGTGAGCTGTCAGATTTCTTTCACATCTGTGTTTTATCTTCCCTTAACCTGACCCTAAATATACTCTGACCCCTTATCTCTGTCTGCCCCCGAGCCTTTGGATCTAATATCATCCTAATCCATCTCTTTAATTTGTTTTTCAGGTATTTGGAACAACTCTGATAAATCACAGGAATAAGACCTTGTTAACTGTGAGTGAATCATATTGTCTGTGGGCTTCAGTCAAGTTGTCACAGGCCAGTGTGGCCATAAAAAACACTGCTATTCATTCCTTTCTTCATTCATTCATTCATTTATTTCCAAACTGTATTTCTTTGGGTTAAACTGAAATGGTGGGGTGCTTATTATATCTGTATTGTTTTTTTGTTTGTTTATTTGTTTTTTGTGACATGGGAGTGTTATATATCTGTTTTTCCACCTTTTTTGTGGGGGAGAAGTGGTTGTAATGCCTCTGTACTTGCTATGGATTTAACATGTTCTTTCATGCAGTTGTCAAACTGATGCTTTTTCTTCTGCTTTCCTTGCTGTCCATCTTCAACAACAGGGAGAAAACATTGTAAGTAGCTAACTAACTGTGATGTGGTTCACAAGATTACACTGTCACTTCATGAACCACATTGCAAAACAACAGCATAAATGTACTTGTACTAGGGCTATGGGATATTACCGCTATAAAAACACGATGGATGGTACTGTGCAAAAGTTTTAGGCTCTGAATGTAAAAAACGAGGATGCTTTCTAAAGCAATGTCATTTATATTTTTAATTCCTTAACTTCATACAAAGGGAAGTAAACAGAAAAAAAACATCTTGGAGAACTCAGTTCTTCTGTGGATTCTCAATGTCTCCAGTCTATCAGACTGACTCATGTAATCCCAGAGCTCTATGTGGGCAATACTATGTTGAAAGACTTTTTTTTCTCCTGCTCTTGTTGCTCAAGATAGATTATCTCTGGGGCCATGACCATGATGCAGATAGAAAAATTCTATCTCTATCATGGAGCCCTAACTAACCCACATCAGATGCCTCCCTGATGCTATTGAGTGATGGATAAGAAAGAAACACTGAAAGCACTTAAAACTTTTGCACTGTACTGATCATCACAGTGCCTGGATGGGTGGAAAATCACATGATAATCACTTTGGATTTCTTGGGATCTCAAACTTCAGTTTTCAACTGTTTCACAATTAATGGGTATATCAAGCTGACCCACACCACTGTAATTTCAGTTTAAAGTTAAAATTTTTATTGATTGAAATATGTGACAATTAGTGATTTATCTTCTAGACCTAAATAAGACTAATACTATTGCTATGACGATTCCTTATCCCGCTGGGAGCCAGTGTTTACTTTTTGTAAAATTACAGCATGAATATACTTACTAATACTCACATATTTTAAAATAGCTTGAAATGATCACTCCATCAGTTACTTCAGGTTGTTCATCTTTTTTTTCCAATTGCATTATTATTGAGTGATTCTGTGGTGATGTACATGAAGGCCATTTTGATATCTTCTTCTTGACAGCAATTTTTAATACAAAATACTTTTTGGCTGAAACCATAAACACTACAAATCAAGTTTCCTGCTGGAAACTGCAGTATCATTTTATAAAAATCTGACAAAAAATAGATAAAGTAGCTAAACTGTCACTGTAATTAATGACGCATCTTAAGATGGTGTCAAGTCTCCAGAATGTGGTTTTTACACATATGTAATATATATATGGCATTAATTTAGAGGCAGTAGGTTAGACCAAAAACACATGGTAATATATCAGCAATATGCATCTAGGTGATTTGTAGTTTATGAGAAAAAATTAATAAAAACCACCAGTGCTTTAAGTTCATTGCAGTAATAATGTATAAAATGTTAATATTACAGCCCCCTCCTGCAAAGTATGGAGGCAGACATACTGTGACCCTCATACCTGGAGATGGAATTGGTCCAGAGCTGCTCAATCATGTCAGAGAGGTTTTCAGGTGAGTGAGACATGTACTAAATCTTGTTCAAAAGTGTTGACGACAGACAAACGACTCCTTCATAATGTGGCTTGTAATACTGTAGGTTCAGCTGTGTGCCAGTGGACTTTGAGGTGGTGTACGTCAACTCTGCTGTCGAGACTGAGGATGATATCAATAACGCCATCACTGCCATCCGCCGTAATGGAGTTGCCCTCAAAGGTAAGAGCATGAAAACATGAAAAGCAGAACACAGCTGCGAAAGGCATGTTGTTTACATTAAGACCATAACACTTTCATTTAACTGTGACATTGCTCAACTGTCCTGACAGGTAACATAGAAACCAAACATACCATGCCGCCATCTGTCAAATCCAGAAATAATGTCCTTCGGTAAGTGTTCTAATGAAATACTCATTTCCCTTGATAAAGGCTCTCTTTTGTCAGATGAAGTTTCTTCCATGATTTGGTTGTGTTAGCTGAACCATTGTTTCTCCTCTTTCTCCTCATCTCCTGTTCTATGTGTGTCACCAGCACAAGCTTAGACCTGTATGCCAATGTGATGCACTGCCAGTCCCTCCCTGGAGTCCAGACTCGCCACAAGAACATTGACATCATGATCATCAGGGAAAACACAGAGGGCGAATACAGCAGTCTGGAGCACGAGGTCAGTCAGAACAGAAACACAATCAATTCTACTGTCTGCTGAAACACATACTTGTACTCCCACTTTCAAAGACCTATTTTCTTCCCTTTTAGAACAATACAACATTTTCACAGGCCTAAATTTAATTTTGGTGTGTTGGCTAGAGCTGGATGTAGCTGCTGATCTTCTGATTCAGTGTCAGTTTACGTCCAAAATCGATTTGATTCAGTTAGAATCTTGAGGAATCAGTTGCATCATATAAATATATATAATTGTAAATTGCGCTTCTCATAGTTAATCCTGAAAACTTTCTTCTACATTCAACTAACGCTGTAGATTCTTGAATATAAAACTGTGTAAAGTTCAAATTATATTATGTATTATTATTTCATAAATAAACATGAAAATATGCTGGCTACATAGGTTTTAGGTTTACATATGCAAAGCAGTGGAGAAAGAATAATCACAAAGCCATCACAATGCCTATTTAAAAAAATTAAATGCTATCCCATGCAGCTATGTATGGGTTGTCAGTAGCAGATGATTCAGATAAGTACAGAACATCCACTTAATAGATCATTTTGAGTGCATTTGCACTATTTGTGCTCACAAGACATCTGTTAGCTAGTGTTAGCTCAACTACAAAGACAGAAAGAATAGAGTAGAATCAACTCTCTACTGATTCACAAATCTCATAGCCAGACGTAATATTTCTTCAACCAACACAAACAGCTCATTGCTGTGCAAAGACTTATTTGGGGCCATTTTGTGCCTTTATTATCCGATGGGACAATGCAGAGAAACAGGAAATTGGACAGAGAAAAGGGGAATGACATGGAGGAAGGAGTCTGCCCCAGCCAGGACTCACCTACACAGACTAGTTCCACCCACACTGAATGCGCCCTCCGAGAGCACCCCTAAGGGTGAGACCCTCTCATAGATGTGATCTCTAGATTTGCTAGGAGATAGCCAACATCAGATGACAATCTTTAGCAATGGCAGTTACTAAAACTCTGGGAGATCTGCGCAGACTATTTTTATTCATACCATAGTTTACAGTTTAACTGTCACGACTCACATTGTCACCTATTATCTCTTTGACTTTGTAAATAAAAAATAGCCATATTTTACACTAATGAAAGTAGACATTTTACACATCATGGAGCCCTAACTAACCCATAGCAAGTAAACACTGCATACACCTAACATTTACTAGAGATGCCCGTGTTTACTTGATTTGGGGTTTTTAAGAATTGATACTAAATCAACATAATAAAAATTGCAATTAATGGGAACATCTTTTTTTGTAAATCTACTCCTGATGTGGACGCACTTATTTTCTATATAGTTGTTACATGATGTGTAGTGTTTAGAACCAAAGTCTATGGTTTTCATTTCTATATTCACTTTCTAGTCTAGATTCATCTCTTGAAGTGTTCAGTCCTTTGTCATTTATTTGTTATTCTCCTCGCTGTCTTCTTTTAGAGCGTATCAGGGGTAGTGGAAAGTCTTAAGATCATCACCAGGAACAATTCCCTCAGGATTGCTGACTATGCCTTCCGCCTGGCCAGGGAGAAAGGTCGTCGTAGGGTCACTGCCGTACACAAGGCCAATATCATGTTAGTAGCTCCATGGCAAATGTATCCCACCAGAGTCATCTGGAGTCCTGAGTCTTACATCATATTGTGAGTTTCTTAGCACTGGAAATGTTGAGTGCAGCCTTACTTCTCCCAACAGGAAGCTCGGTGATGGCTTGTTCCTGCAGTGTTGCAGAGAAGTGGCCTCTGGATACCCAGACATCACATTTGACAGTATGATTGTGGACAACACCACTATGCAGGTGACAATTTTAAATGCATTCACGTTATGTTTGTAAGTATTGCTAAACTTAAATTATTTACCTGACAGTGTTTGTTTGTGTTTTTAGCTAGTGTCCAAGCCGCAGCAGTTTGATGTGATGGTGATGCCCAATCTGTATGGGAACGTGGTGAGCAACGTGTGTGCAGGCCTGGTGGGAGGGCCTGGCCTTGTGCCTGGAGCCAATTATGGTCGTGACTATGCTGTCTTTGAAACTGTGAGTATTTGGCACTTCTTGGTTAGAGGGTCACCGTCTCCTCTGTTTTTGAAGGATGAAACATGAAGTTTCATTTCTGTCTTGCATTATTTTTCTGCATCTCTCAGGCCACAAGAAATACAGGGAAGAGTATTGCGGACAGGAACATTGCAAACCCCACTGCCATGCTGCTAGCCAGCTGCATGATGCTGGACCACCTTAAGTAAGCTTTTTGAGATGAAATGCTTTCAATGCATACCCTCCTGTTATTTCATCTGAGATGCAACATCTTAACTGTGCTACAGCAGTAATCAAAGTAATGCTTCTGTGTGCCTCCAGGCTTTATGGTTATGCAAGTTCAATCCGCAACGCTGTCCTCACCACCATGAATGAAACCAGGGTAAGTTTTCCATCATTGGTTGGTCCTTCCCCTCAGCTGTCTCGCTTGCCAGAAATCTAACAGGCTATTGTTGTGTTACATAGGCCCAGATGTTCCTAGAGGACACAGCAATACATTTATACACATAAAAAAACAATGAATAAATAAATAAATAAATAAAACAAAGCACCCATATTAATACAAACTATGGCAGGATCATTCTACAGTGGTAAATTTTGATGGCATTTGGTTGTGTGTTAAGTTTTTTTTTTTTCTTTCTCCCAGTTACACACAGCTGATATTGGCGGTCAGGGCACCACATCAGAGGTGGTCCAGTCTGTAATGAGAATCATCCAGAGTAAAGGGCAGCTCACGTCAGAGCTCTAAACCACTGCTGGGGCTCCCTGCACCCATACACACTCATCCGAGGTGTGAATTTGAACAGGTGTCTGTTTGTGGAACAGGTGTACAGTACGAGAGAAAGATATCCATGCATGTCTGTTTCCATAGCATCTGGTCTTTAATCACTGACATCACAATAGTTCCTGTTTTTTCTTGTTCACATGGCTTACTGACCAGTCCACTGTACAAAAGACCTTTTATCAACACATGTGTTTCACACATAATAATGACCTTCACTGGACTGTTGATAAAATGGTTTACCTTTTGATCAAATTTAATAATCACTCCTCTTAGATGATAAATCCTACTGTAAGGATAGATTATACCTCCTGAGTTCATCAGGTTCATTCAATTGTTTATTCTCACATATTCTTATGAAACACGCAGTATCGATCACCAAACGCCTGATAGGGTGTACATAGTCTACTCTTTGTACAAAGTCATTGTTTGAAATGTCCTTCAATGTGGATCGTTATATATTTTACAACTTAAGATAATGTTACAGCATCTTTCACGCAACCAAAATGTGCAATGTTCATTTCACGCCTTATCATTTTTTTGTCATTTTGTCAAATTGCATATTATATACTGTACTGTCCTGTATATTCACATCATACTAACCATACTTTAAAAAGAGTGATGTTGGTTTTTCATATGTATTGTGTCATCAGAGGAGGTGTACATCACTTAACTTCTGTCAAAACTGAACTTTTGTGTTCGTGCCATAACACATTAGTGTGGATCATGTCTTGACAGCTGACCAGGCAAGAGCTCTTAAAGCATGATATGGAAAGACTGGCTCATGATGTCTGGGGCTGGAAACTATATACTGTATAACATAAATGAGATCAATAAAGAATATCAAGTTGACCTCTTTGGACAGACGTTTGGATTTGAAACACTTCTCAAATCAGTTAAAGTAAATACATTATAAGTTATAAATGCACTCACTTGTCTGTTTTTTTTTTTTTTTTTTTTTTTGGTGTATCTATCTAAAACTAATGCAGTCAAATCCAAGAGTCCTGCATTAAATTCTCCTTCATGAAGATAATAACGTTCAGTTTTTTTATTAAAACCATTTCTGGGAGATGTTGATTTAACTATATAGTTATTTTGGTAGTGTGTTACACTGTCAAGTGTTTCCATGATGTCATTCCCATATATTATATCAATAAGTATAGTCTAAATAATACAAAGAAAGAAAGAAATAGTGATGCAGCACAAATCAGCAGTATCACTAGCTACATCCTCCAAAATGATCATTTCTTTAATACACCACAAAAACTAGGTATGATTTATTTTAAGACTCTTATATTAGACTTAATTAGTTTTAGCTAGGTGTGCCTCAAAAAAACTGCCAATTGAGTGTATATGTCTTGTAAGATCATTTAAAATAGATCTTTATTCTTTAGCTCTACTTCATAGAAAAGAAGCTCTTCTCTGGCCTCCTGCTTGGGATGATTATTGCACAAACATTATTTTGCTCCAAATACAAAACAACCTCAGTGATTGTTTGTTTGTTTAACAATTTCACACTTCATTAGCATCTTACAAGGCTGCTGTTTCACAATTCATCACCAGATGGCAACACCACTTTCTAGAGCTCCCGATGTCTAACTAAAAAGTGCAAAGCTGCTTGCACATGTTTCTCTCCAAATATGATTTCAATGCATTAGCAGTGTACTTGGGTTATGCTGAAAACTAAAACCATTCCCAATCAGGGTCTCTCAGAAGGAATGGCACGATGAATTAAAACCTATCTATACTTTTCAGCATCATGATCCCATCAATTCAGACAATGTTGCCAACACCACTGGCAGAAGTGCAGCCCCAAACCAGGACAGACCCTCCACCATGTTTCTCTAGCATGTCTTGCACAAACTTGGTGTAACAGATGTTTTTCATAGCATCATTTTGCCATGAAATAGTATATACAGGTATTAGTAATGACATTACTACTAATGACATTTACTCACCACTTCAGCCTATAGAAGCTGTTTTTACAGATTCTTTTCTGTTTTTTAATACTGCTACACATTTCTGGTATTTTCTGGTTGTTTTCTAAAAAAGAGACATAATTATATATGGTCATTATAAAACGACAAAACTTTTGCACAGTACTGTATATATATATATATATATATATATATATATATATAATATATATATGCACATCCTTATTGCAATGACTGCACCATGTAAAAGAGATATTGGGGATGTAAAAGATCTAAGGCAGCTATGTTTTTCCACATAATTGGGAGTATTAAGAGAATTCTTGTTCTTTTCATGTGATTTGTAGGAATCAAGCTCTTGGCCTCAGAGTCTGTTTCTAAGATGACTGCGAAGGATTCTGGCTTTACTCTCTGTTAGAATTATCCCAATTTACCATAAAACCAAACCATTTATTATTTCATTCCTCGAGTGTTTTTTTGTTTAATACTCTGACCACGCAGTCTTATTGACAAGAAGTACTCTGGTCCCATGAGCCAGTGGAAGAGGGAGGAGCAGCTGATAGATGGAATAATGGCTCATCATTCAGCAGTGACCTCCTGTTCATATATATATTGTACAAACAATCCCAGTCCGCCTCTCTTTCTCCAATAGGGTCTGCGGTTGTAGGGACACATCCCATTGTGATGGCACTGGCCAATTTATCATGTGTCCAGTTCTGTGGGAAAGTAACAGACTGCAATTGTATATTGAGCAGAGAAATCCTCTGTGAACATACCCCTTCCTTTTTTTTAGATTTAGTTGTCCTGTGAAATCAACAATCATACAGTCTGAAGTGTGTGAAATGTGTAGGGAATTACTACATGTGTACCATGGCCTCTGCCAATTGGCTGTTTTCAACCGTTCTACTCCTTCATTCATGTCAGTTATTCACTCTACAGACACCCAGAGCTGGCTCAAAAATGTCTTTGCTCCGTTTCATTTAGAATATTTTGTTATACTTTCTCTCAGCTTTGTTTCATCATCTAACTCCACTCGGGCTGCTTACCTCACCGTACCTCACATCACTGTAGATGGAGCTGTAACACTCCCCCTCTCCATCACCCCCTCACCTCTCAGCTTTCCTCTCCCTCTTGAGCTGCTCTGTCCCCCTGAGCCTCTGCTGGAGCTGTGCCATGAGGCAGATGGTCGGACGTTTGTGGAAAGAGAGGGAGATGTTGCAACAAACCGCTGTCCACTTGACCTTTATGGGCCACCATTTACTCCCTGTATAAACCTGTGAAGGGGCCCAGCCTGATGTGCATTTTTTTTTACTGCACACAGATTACAAAAAAATGTTTTCTCACTATGCACTATTCATGTGCCTGATTTTAGAGCTATTTATCCCCGAGATTTGTGCTGCCATCCCAGTGCAAAGTAGGTGAGTAGAATTGTGTTTGTGGTTCTCTCAGACAAATTACACTTGGAAAATTCACCACATGCTTGTCGGTCCAGTAATTCAGTGCCTCTGACACTAAAAGTAATGCACAGATTTGTTCTATCACAGAAGTAGTTCCTATGAAAACTGATAACATGCTGTGATTATCCAAGGTAATTATGTTTGGATTTTGTCTTTGGAAAGAGATATTGCTGTCAAACATAATGAAATAGTTTGACACTGCAGAATTGCAAACTAAATTTGTACTTATCTCTGTTATATTAGGGTGGAGGGTGATACACAGATCTCAAACATTTGCTGGAAATATTAAACCCAAACCCTCCGCATGATGAAGATGTCACTAGATATAACTGATTTCTAAAATACAGCCAAAGAACATTGATCAGGCTGATGAAGGGCTGTGA
>CM076651.1:14230614-14331929 GCA_038496675.1 Rachycentron canadum
CAGTCCTGAACGTCTGTGTCCTGACTCTCGTCTGGTGAAGCATTTCTAAAGAGATTTGATGAAAACAGACTTCTACAAATCCACCAGAAAACACAGCTTTGATTATATTTGTCCATTCACTGTAGCAGCTCAGCAGGATTCTTGTCTGTGTTGCTTTTCACAAATGCCGCCTGGTCCCTGAATGAAATTTGAAATCTTGGTGGTGGGGGTTGGAGGGAAGATCATCATGAATCTGAAGTGGGTGTCTGAGGTTCTGGGGCAGATAATGCTCATGTTTCGTTAGGACAAAGTTGTATTAATATGCCCTAATGACAAGTGTGTACAGAAGAATGTAACCAGTGGCTGCAGCAGTGACTTTGTGGCGTGTTCAGTCCTGGTGAATCACCTGGGAGGCTGCAGACAGGAAGCACAGTGTGAGTTTAACTAGCAGTGAGAACACATCTGGCCTCAGGGCAGGCTAATCAGCGACATACCTGATGTGACCCACTGCAAAGCCTCCTGAGACAAAGAAGATATGAAAAGACGGTCTTGGGATGACCTGGCTTCCATCTCATCTTTTATCTTGCCATCTTTGAATAGCTCCAGTTAACTCCGTCTTTGGGTAAAGCCAGAGCGAATGAAACAGTAAGCACCCTGTGTCTCTGACAGATGCACTGCCATTATATTTTATCACTTGTCTTTCTCAGTTGAAAATTCAAGCTGTAAGTTTTCCATTCATTTCTAAGTTTTATCCAGTTTTTGATGGTATCTTATAGAGCAGCTGGGAGAATCGTGAAGGAATGAAGATGGACTAACGGGTGTGATGACATGAAAAGTATTTTGTCCTTATAGGTCTTTTATAAACCAATAAACAATCTGGCTTCTGAAATGTATGATTCTTAACATTCATATCCTCAAGAAAAACGTTGTTTTTATTGGCTCTGAGGTTGCGGGTTCGGCACTTGTGTTATTTTTTTCTCACATTCTTTTACTGCTGCTAACCTGATGTTTCTTTCAACAACCCTTCAAGAGCACATACCTGCCTGGCCCCTTCCCCTTACACACTTCAAAGCTCCTCCACCAGTCTTATCCATGGCTTCCTATCATCCTATTGCCTAATCTTAGAGAAACAATGCACAGAGCCTGGCTGAAGATAGGCTGTGTTCGACATATGGCTTCATTTTTCAGATTTTTCTGTGACCTCATGCTGTAATTTTACCAAGTAATTACTGTATGTTGCTATCGCTTGAAAGCTCTAGTGTTAAGAGTTTAGTCTGTGAACAGGATAAAGCACTTATCTATTTTGCCAGATCTCAGCCGCTACAATAATTTTAGCAGAATAAGGTCACACTGATTCTGCATGGTACTCTTCTGGCTTATTTCAGCTAACTACAAGCGCACATTTCTTCTACACTCTCCTTGTGTGTCAGCACTGAAATATCAACCATTAAATGATTACACCAAATAGTGAAAAGAATCCTCAAGACAAGCTATGTGTTTATGTGTTTCTCCCAAAGGTGTTTTTAAGATTTTGCTTCATCTGAGACAGCAGAGGAGGAAAAAAAATTGGAGAGATTTTTTCCAGGAGGCAGGTGGAATTAAAAACGCTGGAGTGAAACTGAGTGTGGAGTGACACCAAATGGCAGCAAGTCAGGACAATCATAAAACCCAAGCTCTGACGCCCTTCGTTCCTTGTCAACTACCTGCATCACTGGCTTTTCCATGGAAAAATAATACAGAAATCTGCCCTAATCCCTGCTCTGTTCCACTAAACAACTTACGACAGACCGACAAAGACTGCATGCTAAATATAACTCTTCTTTGTTTCTTAACACCCTTGTTCACAACCATTCAATGCCTTACACGCCCATAAAAAGTTAATCAAGACCCATGGTTTTACTTGAACACCACATGCTGCTTTAGGAGGCCTTCAGTCTTGAGAAAATGTTTCAACATCAGTGATAAATGAGATGATTTGTATTTATAGCTATTGAATTACTCAGGCTAATTGCCTGCATGATGGCTAACATATGACCCTGTGAGCCGGGCTGGGCTGTTTATGTTACTCTCTATGCTACATGACCTATTGTACTCAAGACATCCGCTGCAGCGCTAGGAAGGACAGGGGCCACCCAGGGATGGTTCACTTCGTAGTGAGGGCTACATCTGACTCTCTAACACAGAAATGTAAGATAATATAATATTCACGTTATTTGTTGAGGTGAATAGAGAGATGATATTTACTGCTTCACAGGACCTTGTAGCCATTACAGCAGGAAGGAAGAGCAAGAGAGAACAGTTAATCCACTGTCAGTCACTGAGACTTGTCATCCCTCCCATTTGGCCTGATGATGCAGTGTCATTACTGCTCTGTCAGACCCCTGTCATCATAAACACATGAGCCTAGACTGAGCAGTAGTGGAGACAGAGTTTACACGACCATGCTGTCCCGCCACTCTGTAGGACACAAAACTGTTTATTCCAACATCCCAAACACCTGAATTGAAGTGACACCTCTTGAGAGAAGGAGCTAAAAACTGGTACACCGAGATCTTTCTTTGGCATGAATGGTCAAATTGTTTTTGGTTTTCCACAGCCACGTCAGTCTCTTTACCGTGGGAACCTTCATAAACTATGGGAGCAGTGCCGTAAATACTGTCATACTATAGCACATACTCCACACTGGCACCATCAGACTTCTTTGTGTTCTTCTGTGTTTGTCTAGACATGGTCTAATAAAGTTACTTTAGATTAGCACCCTTAGTGACACCCGGGAGCTCAATCAGGTGTTAAGACTCAATTTACATGAGATGGTTTCATTAAACAGACAGAAATAGGTAGGTACACGTGAAACACTCTCACAAGCAAGAAGGGCCTCTCTGCAAAGGGCACTAACCTGACACCTCACTGATACACTATGGTGACTGACACACTTAAAGTTTCATTGACTGTAACAGGAGATGAGCATAATCTTCGCTAATCACGCTCTTTTAAGAATGTATGTTTGTTTGTGTATGTCAGAGTGTGTGTTATGTGTGTGCCTGCCTCTTTTTTAATCACCCTCATCACTTTTCCTATAATTCCTGCTTCCTATTATCATGTCAGAGATTTTTCCATTATGTGACCAAACAATTTCCTCCTTAAGGCAAAAAACAAATTCACCGTTCTGTGATATGCGTATTCTCCTTGGCTCTGTTTATCCTCCATCCTCCTTCAAACCTTTTACCCCTGAGACCCTCTTCTTGTTCTTATTTGTTGAATAATGGGAATCAGCCTGATTTAACCAGCTCCTTAGTGGCTTCAAACTCAGGAAACACTTAGCTCTGTGCTAAGGACTCAAGCAATTGTTCCCACATTACTTGATCTGCTGCTGATGGCTTGTTTCCTGATAACACCCTCATATCAACACATATATTCAATTAAGTGGGATGATTATAATAGATAATTGCATTGTAGCTGCCAGTGCCATTTAGGAAAGCACAGATTAAGCATACAAACAAACCGCAGTTGGGTAAATACAGTTGGGTAATTGTTGCGTTATTACCTACAGTTACCTTTAATTTCCATTAGGCTCATCAGATTTGCCTCATTCCATTATGAAACACCTCATCTGGTGTCTCTCAGTCCAATGCAGCATCTAGCCAAGCTCACATGGAGCGTGGCTGGTAGGTTCATGCCATGATAAATTACAATGGTGGAATAACCAGGAGCAAGCTTTTTAACAGCCTCCCCTCTCTTAACATAGGCCAGACATTACTTACAGTGTCCAAACAGTTGCTAAATGAAATTACTTGCAGTAACATATCATTGCATGACACTTAGTACATAATTGACATAATGGTTAGACCAGATAAATTATAGCATGTGATAACCCGCACGCACAGACACACACACTTAGACACACAGATATGATCAATCAGACGAGGAACTTCATTGACATATAAACATACCACAAGAGGGTCTCTCTTTTCTCTCATTCCCCACACAGAGAACTATTCACCCCTCTTCCCCACTCTCCCTCTTCCTCGCTCCCTCGCTCTTCCTGGCTTGAGCTGCACTCTCCGCTCCCCCTGACACTGCGCTCATTCAACCCACCATCTACCTTTTTCCACCTCTACAGATAAATAAACACCATCATCATAATCATCATTAGCACGATGACGTCAGTGCTCCCATGCACACAGACGTCTGCATGATAAGTAGGTACATGGAAATGGGCATTTTTGACAGTGCATGCATACAAATATGCACATTTTCACAATCTCACACAAGCACACACCTTGGATTTGAACGGTGTCTTTTCCACAGGGAAAGGTTGGTTTCTTGGTATGATGTAAACAAATGCTCTTTTTGATAGAAAGCACAACACCTTGAAGGGAGCATGAAGGTTTGTGTTCACATTTTGGCACAATCCATCTTCCACTTTCAGTCCATGTTGGATGAAACTACAAGAGATGATTTCCAACCTGGATTTACTTTGCCTTCATACTGTTTATGTTGCTTCCATTCACTGTAACACTTGGATGGAAAGTTTGTTTTTCTCCTCAGGCTTTGTCTTGCTCCTTGTACTCAAAGTGAAATTGATACGCCTTCATTGTCAATGTTTTTTTTTTTTTTTCCAGACACAACTCTTTATCTTTCTCTCTCAGTTTATGTAACACTGTCTCAGTTGGTCCATCTTTTGGGGTTTACAGAGGGATGCTCCGGTGTTCAGGGAGATCTGTCTAAACAAATAGCTACAGCTCATCTAGTTGTTATCTCTACTTCGCTGTCATTCTTCTCTTTACTCACTACGGTTTCTGTTAAAAGTCTGCACTGCATCTAGACATTTAGGCCCAAATGGCCAAAATAACCTGCTATAGGCAACCTCAAAGCAAAATTGTGCTAATGGACTCCTTGTGACCCCCTTCTCCTCCCACTCTTACACTCCCTATTGTGTATATATACCCTCCCGTTTTCGTCCAAGTATCAATCAAGTGCAGAGCACACACACATGGCAGCTTAATTATATTTTGCCTAGAGCACCAGAAACCAACTATTACTCCTTTGCTGGAACACCAACTGACCCCAGGTTTGCTGTGTGTTTATGGTAATTTGATCACAGATAAATTTATTTTGAAATATGCACCACATGTATACCAGAATATAACTTTAAAGCTCCTACAAGTCAATTTTGATGCAATGTCGCTCTGCAGAACAGGGCCTCAACAATAGGTAATGGTATGGTTTGGTTTATTCTGTAATTACACAATATATACATAACATACATGCAAAAACAGACACAAACATACCAACACCTAAATGAGGCATGCTACACCCATGCTAGTGGCTCCGCGCAGCTGTATTTAGTACAGCTGAGGCTGACGGGATTGTCTTTAGTGTTGCAGGTATTTG
The DNA here is from genome assembly GCA_038496675.1 of Rachycentron canadum. Taxonomy (NCBI): domain Eukaryota; kingdom Metazoa; phylum Chordata; class Actinopteri; order Carangiformes; family Rachycentridae; genus Rachycentron; species Rachycentron canadum. Next base: position 14,235,988 of record CM076651.1, read on the forward strand.
ACCACAAACAAAAGTATTGGACAGATAACATTTTGACTGAATGATGGCACTACATGAGAAGTCAGGGGATCACTAAGCTTTTGCAATTCATCATGAGGTCGACATGAATATCTTCACCAATTGTCATGGCTATACATCTGATGGCTTTAAAGATATAAGCAAGCAAAAATATCAACCTTATTGTGACACTAGAAGAAAAGCCATGATTAAAAAAGTAATAATTCATAATCTGGGCCACATTAATATCTGTACAAAATACATAGCTGTCCATCTATTAGCTGTAGATAGTCCAGCCTGGACCAAAGTGCTAGACCAACGGAGGGAGAGACATTGCCATCCATAGACATAAGTTACACAGTAAACTATTTAGTGCCATGAAATACAAACAAAATGTTATGGATAAAATCAAAATAAATTAATTAGAGTCTGAAATTTGACACAATTTATGTCCACAGTATTCCCAAATTTCCATTGTGGCCGTAACAAAACACAGTAACAAAATAATAGCAATGCAGAACGGACCTTAAGACCCACCTCACAGAAGATCGATCAACTGACACACCAACTGAAACACAGTGAACCAATGTGCTCATTCATTTATACACATTCAGAGTAAAAGATCCACCATAGAGATACAATATCTGGTCACGGATACTGCATCCTCTGCTGCACACACACACACACAAACACACGCACACTGCAGGTTGTGGGTCCAGATGCAGCAGGGGGTTGTTGGCTGACATTGAGGGGGTGGAAGAAATGTGGTGGGCAAAAATGTCTTGACACTGCCAGTTTATCCCGGAGACCCCCGAAGAGCACAGAGTGCTATTCACCACATCTGCATCTCCATCTGCATACTTACTTCTCACACTCAGACTATTCTAAACAAACTTCCATCCGTATGGAAACATGCGCTGCTCACTCATGTACGCGCTCTGTGTACACACACAAGACACACTGCTTCCCACATCCATCACGTTGTGCTTACAGCCTGTTTTTTCTGGACGATCACGTTCAAGGCACCACAGGCACAATGCTCCTGATCTGTGCACTTTATTCCACCGTGACGTCACTGATGTTCTCTTTTCTTGCTTTCTCTTCAATAAACACTGGCTGATGGTCCAACCCCGCTCCAGTTTACTCTGTTCTCCTTCCCTTCCTTTCTGCTTAATCCCTGTAATTCTTTCTCCTCATGGTGTCTGTTTTTCTTTTTCCAGGATGCAGAGATATCTACCATTCCACTGACTTCCATCCATCTTTCACGCTTGAATTGCAACCTACCCCATTTTTCCTGTTGCTAACCACTTTGTTTGCCACAGAGGAGACGCAAGATCAGGCAGGCTGGATGGACAGATAGTGTGTGCAGAGGAGAGGAGGAGGGAGAATGCTCTTGGGCTGGGAGCTTACAAAGTTTGTTTTTGTTGTAGCCTTCCCTGATTGACAGTTCAAATGACACATCCTTAAACACGGCTCTCGTTAGTGGATCCAAACAAAAAAAAAGAAACAACATGAATGTTATGGAAGCATCATCATCAGAATTGTTCCCTCAGTTATTTAACTGGCTTGTCTGATTTTTCCTCCATTTTTTGTGTGTATGTGTGTGTGTTTCTTCTCTACCTGGCTCTTTTCCATTGTTTCCTCTTGTCTGTCAGTATTTTTACTTTGTTGTTTATACATCCCTTGTCTGTGCCTTGTATGTTTGCTGTGCACACAGAAAATCCATCATTGCTATCTGACAAACTAAGCAGAAAAAAACAGACCAATAAACCTAAGTGAGGGGCAACATGGAAGAGAAAGAATTGGTGATGAAATGAGAATATCTGCTAAGATATCTAATTTTCTTATCTTTTATAGCTGCATAATGTACATTGGTTAAGTCATTTTTAACTGTCTTTCACTGACAAAATTTTCACTGCTTGTTGCCCTTGAATTGGGAAAATATGCAGCCAGCAAAAAAGCTTTTCTTAGATTTTAATATTATGCATTATCATAATGGATATTATAATGTGAATTCCTGCACAGGAAATTTTTAACAGAATTGTGACACTTTTTCTTCATAAACTGACTAAAGGCTTAAATTGAAAGCCTGTAAACAATTAAAAGCAGCACTTTAGAAGCTTGATCATCAAATGGTGCTGTAAATAGACAAAGATGCTCACAGTGCCCTACTTCAGAAAAGTTTAAACATTTTAAAGAGCCTGTCTGTGGGTAAAATAAGCAAAGGTTAAAAAATAGGCTTCATAAACGCAGAATTGATTAGCCATTTAAAATGCCTGATCCTGAAATCCCACATGCATACTTGCCCAGATACTTTTATTCTGTCAGTATTTTTCAATTTATCGCTCTCCCACTCCTGCATAGATGTTCACAAAATATACAGTTTGCAGGCCAAGGATTTGGATCATGCTCTTACAGAAGTGCTTTGTGTAACTTTTATCCTCAAATACCTGACAACTCCATGTGATACATCTGTATGTGTAAAAGTCAGTGGATCAGATTTATCTTCGCAAGCGTCCATTAACATCCAACTTGGCAGTGAGAATCATATGTCTACCGCTCAGCTTATTCATCTTTGTCCTCTGTAGTTATTAGAATGACAAAGCACACAGAGATAATAGCTGTGTTCTCTGTGAAAAGTGGTTATGGCTATCACACTGTGACCAAATGCAGAGCACTCTATGACATGATGAATTATTTCACCACTCCACAGTTAATGCTTTGAAATTTCATAAACACATTACGTCATGGACAATATGTCTTTTGAGATTAAGAAACACTAAACAAAACTCATATTCATAGTGGCTGCACTTCCAAGCAACAGGACTTTTGTTTACAGGGATCATCATGTTGCTGAAAGTCCTCAAACTTGATCCCAACAACAGCTCTGTGTCCTGCCAAAGTGCTTCATTAATAAAATTGTCTCTACTCACCCACATTGACCCAACAGCTGCAGTAAGTTCACTGAATGGGCTTTAGGAACATGCAATATATTAGATTATCTCATAAAAATGGATGCATGGATAGTTAGGTGTAACCACCACTTTGGAAAATTTGAAAACACAGAGTTGAAATGTTGTGTTACTACTCTACAACACGAAGCCTGAATTAAGTGCATGTAGTAGTTTCTGGTCACATACACATCAATATGATGGGGGTGGAAGGAATACGGATGGTAATGCTCACAGAACTTAAAATTTGATTTTAAAAAATTCAACAGCAAAGTGTCACAACACAGTGTTGAGAACTAGCCTCCAATCCACAACATATTCTGCAGATCAACCAGATCAACAGGAAAAATGTTTGTGGGAAAGAGACATACCTGTTGATTTTTTTAACTTAAATTTTTTTGCTGTGAACGTCCAAACATCCATCCACAGTTGTAGCCGATAGATACTTTTACTTAAAGAAAAGACGTTTCCTCCGTGGCTTTGTATAACCACATTAACGTCATGCTCAAAATGGATGTGGAATATGTATTTTTCATGGTCAGTGACAGGTTTGCAAAAGTGATTCATACTTGTAGCATCTAATGGAAAAGAGCTCTAAGAATAATGACACTAATGGGCCCTTTGATAGAAATAAAACAGCACTTCATTGGCAACGTAATATCCAACTGTATCTTTTCCTAGTTATTACAGATTCATACAAGATGATTCCCAAATTCTTCATTTGTCTCCGCTACTCATGGGTCAACTGACAGTTAATGTTTCTGTCAGATGTTCTTTAACTTTTCAGAGCCAACTTTGTTTGACCAGGTGTGCTCGGTGCAGTTTTCAACCTAAGGCATGGCCTAATTTGGGCTGTCCCACAGGAAGAAAAATGGCTCTCATGGACTTTTTGTCCCCATGAGTGAACATTCAGTTAAGCCTCATCTCTCTCTGTTAAGGTTGATGTTTGCGGACTCTGTCAGACGGTGATGAAGCCAAACACTTTGGACTGAAAAGTGAACTTTATTGCGTTACTATTGTTGGACTTGGTTCAGCGTATTCCAGGACTGTTTCCATCTTTCTCCTCTCCAGGCAGAGGAGAGCCCTGGATTGACCACATAGCTGATTCATATAACTTTAATGAAATATTTTTTTTGTAACTGTCAACACCTCTGTTTGAATCAAGACATCTCAGAGTGGAGTCACTTAAAGGGCTTTGCAGAAGAGTCTCCTTCTCAGAGGAAAACAGCTGTCATTTTTATTTCTGGCATAAAAATAAGCCCCAACATGTGGGAGAATGTCCAGCCTGAAATCTCAAAGGAAAAGGTTGTCATAGAATGAGATATTTTAAGTCTCCACATTCCTTTTCAGCTTCAGTGCTGCTATGATGTTTACCTGACGATAGATAATTGTAAAATAACTTGGTTTGATGTTTTCCCAAATAAAGTATTTCATGCAGTGTCTTCTGCTACATGGTTGTGTTTCCATAATTCCTAAACGTAACTTATACCAATTGTGAGCAAACCGTTAATTATCTCTCTGTCACTCTGTCATTTCATTGTCCCAACAATACTTTTTCTTCTTCCTTCTTATCTTGCTTATCAGTTGTCATATCTAGCTGTTGAACTGTGGATTGTGGATTAGCTTTGCTGTTTTACCGTTTGGTGACAAAATGCCCTCCAAGACCAGAGGAGCCAGGATAATCATATTAGAGTGATTCTCAGGGAGCTTCTGGCCCCACCTCCTCAGCAGCAGGATAAAAAGGGTTTGACTAAAGGAGACATCTGATGTGAACCTGGCAGCACCGCTGCAGAAAACGGCCAGGTTTTCTGACATCATGGGACAACAGCGTCTCTGCCAGGGATCAATGGCTTTGGGCTAGACAGACAGAGAGTGTCCCATGAGTCTGTGTATGCTTTTTGTGTGTGTGGGTCTGTTATGTGTGTGCTGCTGGGGGCCAGTGTATGAGATGATACTTGTAAAATGTCAGTGAACTACAGTTTCCCAGCTTGTGGGACCAAAAAGAAGAAGAAGCTGCAATTTACCTGTCAAAATAAATTTTGTTACACCACTATTTGTTTGTCTGTGAGTGTGCATGGATTTCTGAATTCACTCATTGTGTTGACCTATGAGTATCTATGTTAATGACAGCTATATTTCCATATCATCATGTGTAACTGTGTGTGTGTGTGTGTGTGTGTGTGTGTGTGTGTGTGTATGTGTGTGTGTGTGTGTGTGTGTGAGAGAGAGAGAGAGAGAGCTTTGACATTAAAACTGGAAGACAGCATTTTTATTTTTTAACCTTCACTGCTCTGTGTGTACACCAAGGGCGTGACCTGTAGTGGCCTAGCTGACTCAGCCAAGTGGCATTCCTGGATAGATGTGCACCGGCCCTTGTTCACAAGCAACAAAGGAGATGGAAGGCAAAGGAGCACAAAACAGAGGAGAGCTTTGAATAAAAACACGAGCGGCGTGTATCAATGACTTACATGAGGCATAAATCATTTCAAGGAGGGGAGGTGCTTTACTGTCTTACCCCCCTGCTCTCTCTCTCTCTGTCTCAGTCTCTCTTTCAAACACACACACACTCATATACATGCAAACATTAACTCAAAACCAGCTTTCACATATGTATGCACATGTTCACACCGTGCACATGCAGATGAACATAGTACTCTCTCACTCACTCTCTCTCTATCTCTCTCTCTCACATACACACACACATGCACGCACACACGCACGCACACGCACACTTCATAGATATGTATAACACCCTCCCTCCACTCCTGGCTGCACGCTCCACCCTCAGTCCTAGAGGACAGGCTGGTTGACCCAGGAGGAGGGGATAGTGGGGCAGGGAGGGGGGGAGAGGTAAGAGCAGACGGAGCTCAAATTCATTGCTGCTGGTGGTGCTGGGGGCACAGCACATTGCAAGTGCCTAACGTGACGCACAAGGAGCCGGGACACACATGGCTATCAAATGGATTACTCTGACATACACTTTTGAAGTACAACACAGCAAGGACAATACAGTTAGCAGACACACAAAGAACCTAAGCAGAACTTGCAGAACTTCTTTGTCACATTGACCAAAGGAGGAAAACAAAAGGTACCTGGCTTTGATCGAAGTATCAGTGTTTTTTTTTTTTTTTTTCCTGCTTAATTCATTCAGGAGCCAGCTGATATTACACTGAGCAAAGGGATTTGGATTTATCACACTGAAGATGTGAATATTTTGGGTAAAATCGTCTTCTTGTCAGACACCACTGAAGTGGATCATATGTGAGTACGTGCCTTTTATTTACTCTGTGGTGATTGTATTATATGATAACAAATAATGATTGCGATATTTATACAGTGATTATTGCAAATATATTAAATGGTAATTCCTCCAGTTTATCTGCTCTGAGCACTGAAAACACTTTTCCCAGTGGTCTGTGGAAACACAAACCTGCTCACATTGTGTGTCGATACATGTGTTTACTGACCAATCTAGGTCATCTCTGTGCATCTACAATATCTCATGTTCTCACGAGACACAAATATGCCACTTAAGTTCTGTATTTAAAATTTTATTAGTTATTTTGTCTATTTATTTTTAAATAAATAATTTCTAACTAATCAGTCATCATCATTATCATTAATTACATTGTGTAATTTAATTATAATTAAATTAAATTATAACTATGACCTTTTTTGCATTCTAACTTTTATAACATAATAATATATTAATAACATTCTTTACTGCTGACACTGTCAAAAAACAACAAAAGCTAAACAAACTAAAAGGAGAAACTACTGTATCAGTAAACCTGTTTTGACTGAGGTAAATTAATGTGTTGATTATTAACTATGAATATATTTGAAAAAAATCTGGGTAAACTGATAAAAACATTTGACACGTCTAGTTAAAATGATTGAATGTCAGTTTCAGTTGATTTACACACAGAGCCTGTAAAATGTATTTACCATGGCCGTCAGTCCCGGTTTGAACATATGTGATATATGTTAACACATACAGTGCGTCTGCCACAGTTGGCTGAGCTTGATTGGAAATAATTTATGGCAGATCCTAACTGAAAATACACGTGGTCCTCCAGCTTTTTCCGTGGATTAAAAAAAGCTCAAGGTAGTCGTCAGGTTGTTAACGTGATCTGCTCTTGCATGTAATGTTAATGGACAGTGCTGGTGACAGCTCTTAACTCTTTGTCCCATAGTCACGGAGACAGGGGCAAAACACACCAAGAAATAAGGATACACGTGAGAAGGCTTACCATGCACTGAAAGCAAGGTGAGATCAGACAGGGGCATACAGGACATACTCACCTTGGGGTGCGCTTCTTTTATATGCACATGTCTGTTTGTGTTTATTCCCCTGTGTGTGCGCCCTGCACATATTTTAAAAAGCAAATCAAAGGTCTTGAGCTGATTAAAAAGTTTTGTGGTCCCACCACAGCTGTGTGTTTATGGTACACACAAGTCACTGATTTATTGTCTGACATTTGAAAGATTTGTAGAACATAACAGCTTTAACATTATTTAACATTATTTAAAATATAACATAGCAGATATCAGAAAGTATTGCTTAATAGTGAGGTTATGATCGCTGAAAAATCACAGAATTTAATTCTCAGCGAAAGCCTGTCTATCATAGCAGTTTGTCTTGTCAGTTTCTCCAAATGTAAAAACAATTAAAAAACCCTCTAGGTGGAATCAACAAATCGGTTTGGCAGAATCTTTTTTTTTTTTTTTTTTTGGTGATTGAGTGCACAAAGTTCTGTTTTGGCCCAAAGTGCTTTCAAAGGGTTTTTCCACCAATTATAGGCCTTTTCTTTTTGTGTGTGTTTGTGTGTCTATGTGAGTCTGTGTGTTTGGCACAATCTATAATACGCTCAAAATGACTTCCTTGACTGTAGCCACCATCAGGAAAAATCATCATCATTATCATTACTGATATTTTCATGGTCAATTTAATCTGGTTTCTAACAGGGAATCAACTCATCGCATTCATTTCATGAGGCATGGATCTGACCGTATCAGAAACAAACCTCCAGGCCTGTTGAAGCTGATGTGGTAACGCTGTGGCCCAGTTTCCAATCTTCGGGGGGAATACTCTGAATTTTATATCAGTTGTGTGACGTGATGAAGGCCCTGTTTTGTTTAGGGCACATGCTTGTTGGCAGTCTGCTGGTTAATGATACATAACAAGAAAAACAGTGGTCTTAGGAACAGGCTTTATCAGTACTGATAAGGGGAGTTGGACCTTCTTCCACACCCAATGAGTTCTGTCCTCCGGCTCATGTATTGTAGAAATAAACTCACAGTGATATTTGTGAAGACAAAATTCAATGAGCGGCTGCAGCACATGCAACTGAGACGTGGGCAAGTAATGACTGTATGAGTGTTTGCAATGAGGTGTGGCCCCACATGATTAACATTTAATGGGTTGTTTGGCCAAGACAGTAAAAGAACAAAGTGTTTACTTTTATTGCTCACACGGGCTGTAGTCTGAGGGAAACTGAGGGACACACACTGAAAGAAAGGAATAGATCATGGATACGGAGCGGTGAATCAGATTTTTAATGAGTACAGCAGGCAGGTGCCTCCACAAATTGAAATGCATAAATATATATCAAGTATCCACCTGTAATTGAGCTGACTCAGAGTGTGAATTTATGCTGCATATGAGAGTGCCAATGGGGATCTAATTTACTGATATGTGGACCTTAAAGAGTAGAGTGTGGTCACAGCTGCTTTATCATGCAAATGAAATGCAGCAAAGCCCAGCATGTACCACCACATGACTCACCCAACCTTTATTGTGTAAGAATCTATTGATTGGTATGCAAATAAAGTCGCTTGCTATAGAGAGAAAAGGAGCGTAGAATCCCAAAGAAAAAGTGAGTCACGTGGTGTAGTGCTCAATTCCTAGATGTATTCATCTTAGATTTAACTGGGCCAGACCATTTGAATACTGTTTCCTGCTGCCAAGGTCTATTAATGAGGGTGATAATTCAAGTCAAAATAAATAATAAGCCCATCAGAAGCTGTTTCTTGTGCAATTTTGATCCTTAATGACAGGGGGTGGAGGATTGGTTAGGATAGACAGAGAGAAGAGGAGTGGGAGGATGAATGTTAAGGAGTAGAAAATAGAAAAGAAGAAGAAGAGCTGATGAGGAGGGGAAATTAGCAACAGGTTGCTTGAGTGTGCTCAGGGCTGCTAATGAGGACAGAGAGGTCCTCCTTTATCAGACTGGGTCAAACCTGGTCAAAGGGAACTAATCACTGACAGGCACACGCAAGACAGACGGGGAGGTGACGGGTCGTTCATTATGTTTGGATTATTGCACCTAGTGCATAAGCACCTGTTTTTTCTGTCACTGCTGCCACAGCCATTTCACGTTAGCGACTGATCCACATTAAATCTGCCACCTGGGTCCATGGACGCTGTCAGTGTCTTGCAATGCAATGCAAATATGATCCTCTGTGCATGAAAAGTGTGAGAAATGTGTTTCTCAGCCACATGGAAAACATGAGAAGAGACAGATCTAGAGATGGAGAGTGTTATCACTTTCTTTAAAACACAGTATGGACAGTCGTCATGTTTTATTTATAAATTCTCCTTATTGTGAGAGTTGTTTCTTGTTTGACCATAGGTAAAAAAATTACCTTGAAAATCCTTACCTTAACTCTTTTTCAAACCTTGTTTTTTGAATTTGAGTGTATTTTGTCTGCTGTTTGTTTACACACATTAAACTCCATTAGCAAACTGCAGGAAGTTGACTGAGTTGTGTAAATATTTACAATCTAGATCAAGTCTGCAAAGATTTTTTATATTGCACTGATCGAGAGCTGAAGACATTGAGTAAACCTGTGCTTTAACTTCATCACCGCGCAATAATAATGTAATAACAGCAATAAGGACACATTATATGATTTAATAACATGTTTTTGCAAACCATCAACAAAAAGGTTGAAGTGCTCCAACCTGCAAACACACTGGTTTTGTCCTTAGAATACATCCTTTTGTCCTTTTCTCATCAACATTTTAGCTCAAAATGAACAGAACCCCTCAGAAACCCGTCTTTAAAATTTCTAGCCGATGGAAAAGTTAAGTCCATGAGTCTCATTCACAAAGTTTGTACTCTAAACATATGTTTGATAAATGCCACTTGCCTAAATTGCACACGATGCGCCTTGTCAAAGTTCATGACCAAAACATGTCGAGCAAAGAGAAGTGACATGTTGACAGATGTAAATGGTTGGAAGCTATAATGTTTTCTAGCACACTTTAACTACCTGTTCCTGCCACCCCTGAGGCACTGCAGCCCTGAGTGTGGGGAAAGCAGTACAGGACGGAGAGGATAAGAAAATGGATGGTTCCACGCCGGTTTGCCCCTGGAGAGGAAAGCGAAGGAGGGATTGACGCCATCATTAATCAGAGTGAAAGCTTTAAAGTAAAGACAGGAGGCAACCGACTGCACTAGCAACTAAAAGCAGTCTCTACAGTCCATCCAGCAGGGAGATGGAATAATTTGTGGTTTACATTAAGTCGATCGGACAGATGAGACTGTTGCGTTGTGCCGTGTTATTAAGGAGAGAGCACAGCAGAATACATTTTTAGACCAAGGGTGCATAAATGGATACATTAAACTGCATTCAGCAAAGTTCTGGCAACAACATTTACCTTCTCTATGTAGTTTTTAGTTTAAGGAATTTCCTCTGAGGTCAGGAGTTTGCCATTGCCAGCAGTTTTGCGCTATCCATGGGTCTCTTGTAGTCAAGCCATTGAGCAATTTGAAGACAATCCATCCTGATTTCTTGGATGCACAAACCATGCAAATGAGACATGAGCATATTTGAAGGAAATACTTTGCGTCCTTCAGGAATTCAGGAAAACGGGGGCTAATTCTGAATTTCTCAGAAAAACACTCAGAAATAGCCAGAACAGTCCTTTGTAAATCTGTTCAGGAGGTAATGCTTCACACACTTTTACGTATCCTATCAGTGACAGATAAGTCTTGACACCATTATAGAAGCTTCTTCCTACCAGTCATTAATCCTCTTATTACATTTTACTGGACGAAATTTGGGGACATTACTGTAATACTGTGGATTAATATTTGAGGCGACACCAGTATTATAGCACATCCTTAAGTCATTATGTTTTATCTGCACAGAGCCATACTTGAAGAGGGGATTTCACATCAAAAATTTGTCACATGGGCAAATATACATAATGAGATTATGTAGTGGGTATAAAGGACTGCAGCAGCACAAAGAATCCTCTCATGAATTGTACTGTAATTACAGAGAGGGGCACAAGGTTCCTCAGGTCCTAACAAAGAGAGGCCAGGAGAGTCCTTGATGGAAAAAGACCCCGTTGTCTAAACCCCTAATTAAAAAAAAAAAAAAAAACCTTGAAAAAGAAAAAATAATAAACAGATAATAAGAAACATTTTTATGAGCTTTGATCAGAAGACCCTTTGGACAGGGCCAAATATTTGAACAGAATTCTAAAAACCAATGCAGACATAAGGTTTGATTTGGTTTAGCCATTTATGGCAGTGTTGCGGTCGCCTGCAGACTTTTACTCAAACAAAAAGAGTGTTCATGGACCTCACGGTGATGGTTCTGCACAGATTCTTTTCCTTTCATCCACGGCTATACCTTCATGCTGGGTGCAGAGGTCCAGCTGGCCTGGCTTGTCATGCATTCATCTGAATACATTCCTCTGGCAAAGCCAGCATGTAACACTTGACAGTGTGTTCAGCTGTATTATCTCACGCGTCCAGCGGTGAGTACATTATTACTAGCAAATTGACCAGTAGGTCTCAACAAAGCAGTGAGAACAACCTTGTAATGGTCTTGTTAGTCACATTAAATCCAACAATATTATCATTTAAGTTTTACTCCTATTTTAGATGTGGAACAGTTTCAAACACCCACTCATTGTGTACCTGCACATTAGTCAAAATAATGCATCAGTATGGTCCCAATCAGCACAGGCTCTGTGATCACTAACAGCACATCGCTCTCTTTAGAGCTATATTTGACCACCTCCTTATCATCCTCTTTCCACAGCTTTATTGTCTCACCTTTTCTTGCAGCTATTATTTCTTTTCCTGCCCTTTCCCCACACTGCCTTCATTACTCGTCTTTCATCTGCCTCCATTTTTCCTCCCAGACTTTCTACTCTGTGCAGTTTATTTGACCAAGTCTGCCTCCAGCATCCCATGACTCTGTTTCTTAAATTGTCATCTTATTCCTATCAACTTTCTGTTCTTTTCAGTCATTTATTTATAAGCAAAGAAAAATAAACTTAAAATTTATTGAGATCAACTGAGAGTGTGACTGGGAGAAAAGAAAAGAATGCCTGGATGCATGAGAGAAAGATGAAGAAGGAGGGAGGGGGGAACAAAAACAGGGGGAAACAGGAATGTATGGGGTAAGCCAGGGATGAGAGCGATTATGAGAGCGGAGGTGAAGGAATAAGAGTGGTGGGATAGAGGAGAAAGCTGTCAAATCAACCTTGAGAAAATATGGCAAAGAAAATAAACCATACTAGACTTGTGTCAAACACAACTGGAAGCTTTGAGAGATGGACAAACACACACTGAAGACTTAATAAAAATTGGAGACAGCATCAAAAACACAACAACATTCACATGATGGTTGCTACAGTATCTGGCTCTCATTACTTCACGTCAAATTTTGTGAAATTGCATAAAAGAAGCTATTTATAACATACGATGTGAAACATGTAGCATCATCGTGGATCTTAAATAAAAGCCATGAGTGTTCTGGTTTGTATTCTCAATGGTATGATAAAGAAAACCCTGAGTATGTAATTGCTCATCTGACAAATGTGAGGGCAACTGGAGGAAATTTAATAAACAGAGACTGATATTGTGATAATGCAGAACAAGTAAATTGTTTGTTGATAAATCTGCACTTGGTAAAATCTGAGCATAGACAGTCTTATGACTGTGTGCCAGTGACCATCTTGCAAAGGGCATTATTTAAACAAACCAAAAAAATAATATTGTAGAGTTGTTCCCACATTAACACTTTGTTTGTCTCTCAGGAATGGAAAGCATCAGTGTGGAAACAGACTGGGATGGCTTAGCCCTCTCCTCTCTGGTCGCCACAGGAAGGAACAACTTCTCTTCCTTTGTTTCTGAACTGAACTCATTCAACACTTCTCACAGTGGAGGATCCTTCTTTGGGATCTTCCCCGAGAATGGTTCCACCACCACACCTCACACCCTGCCCCAGCCCAGGGTCAGGGACCTGGGCCTGGCCAGGGCTGAGATTGCAGTGCTTGGGGTGGTGCTAGCTCTTACCACCCTGGGGAACAGCTTTGTGCTGTGGGTGCTGCTGAGGAGAAGGAAGCACAATGCGCCAATGCATGTGTTCATGGTCAACCTGTGTGTGGCTGATCTGGTGGTGGCCCTCTTTCAGGTCAGTTCACAAGTTGCTTTAAAGCATTAATGGTAAACAAAGAACAGTGGCCAAAACATTTCCATCACCAAACTGTTTCTTTCACTTTCATATAAATAAGTTTCTTTTTTTAATCTGTTTTCAGGTTCTTCCCCAGCTGATATGGGACATCACAGAGAGGTTTCAGGGGCCTGACTTTCTTTGCCGGTCTATCAAGTACTTGCAGATTGTGGGCATGTTTGCGTCCTCCTACATGATAGTTGCCATGACAGTGGACCGGCACCATGCCATCTGTTGCCCGTTGCAGGCCTATCGTGGTGGAGCAGTGTCCCGCTGGAACACCCCTGTCATGGTGGCCTGGGGCCTGGCACTAGTTCTCAGTATACCACAGGTAGGGAGGGGTGACCACACAGGCAAACAAAACCTGTCTCTCTCTCTCTCACACACACACACACACACACACACACACACACACACACACACACATACACTTAAACAAAAAAAAAAAACACATGGTGAAATAGGAAATGGGAACTCAGTGGGCGTTCACACCCTGATTGCTACAGTAGAACTCAAGATGTTGTCTATTTTTATCTCTGTGAGGTCACTGCAGTTCAACTAATGGAAGAGGAAAAACTGACAGTCATGTCTGTGAGTATGCTGACCACCCCTCCTTTTCTTGGGTCTGTCAGGTGTTCATCTTTTCTCGCTCAGAAGTGGCTCCTGGAGAGTTCGAGTGCTGGGGTCACTTTACCGAGCCATGGGGGCTGAAGGCCTACGTCACCTGGATGACTGTGGCCGTCTTCCTCCTGCCGGCGCTCATTATTACCATCTGTCAGGTAATTTTGGTTGTACTAGCTGGACTCTCAATTTTTGCACCATCCACAAAGACCATTGACTAGGATTACATACTGTTGGCAAGATTATCTAATAATGAGGCGTGCGGCATGAATGAAATGCTGTTTTGTTTTCACGGAGGGTGCATTTGGCAGGCATTGTTTGATAACCCATTGGGGACTGGGGATGGTATTATGTAGCATCCCTTGGTGGATAGGCATTCTGGGCTGCCTCCTGTCAGCCCTGCTGCTCTATTTAGGGAAAGATATTTCCAAGGTCCAGCTATTTCCCCTAATTAACATAGCACTTGGAGGACCACTGCTGAGACGGGTGCTCAGAAAATCTGCCCACTCTGAGAACCTCCTGCCAGGAAGTGGAATGTACCAGATCTCTGCCAAACATAGAATCCTTGACCCTTTTTCATTATCACATTTCAAATCGAGAGGACACTTCAGAAGGACGATGTAGAATATGCAATGGGGATCGTTTAGAAAGTGTCAAATGGCTCAAATAGTATGTGAAGATGTATTAAATAGTGTGTAATTAATATATATATATATATATATTGGATTAGAGTACAGTGACAAATCAAATTGTGTCCTAGCAATTGTATTTAAAGTGGTGTATTCAAAAGTGTGAGTGTGGCAGAAGATTATTGACAGTAATAATCATTCTATTCAGTGAAATATAAAGTAAAACTAGTATGAAAAAATGGTGTTATGACTTGAGTTTGAATTATTGTTTAAATTGCTCAGGAGACCACGAAGAATTATTTTGCTGCAATAAAATTTAATGGTAGCTATGCTCATTGTAACAAAGTAGAGGAATAGTTGTGTTTAATAGCATTACATAAAAATGTCTGAGACTGGTTTATGACTGTTGAAGATGAAGGCCAACACATGCTCTTCCTGTCACTGTTATAGCAGAAATGCAAAAAAAAAAGATTGTCTGCAAAAGCCAAGACCAGCATCTGAATCTGGCACGTGCCAGTCGTAAAACTTAATCTTCAAGTCCTCCGGTCTTTGAATGATGCCTTGTTTCTTGTTTCGTGATAATGCTAATCCTTGTTTTTCAGATAAGAATCTTCAGAGAGATTCACAATAACATCTACCTGAAGTCAGAGAGGGTTGTGACGGCTGAGTTGAAGAAGAATGAAATCCTCTTCCGCTTTCACAGCTTTAAGAAGGAGGATGAGCGAACTAGGGAGAGGGGGAGACGGGCATCAGGAGGTGGGGGCAGGGATGGGAGAGGAGGACAGCATTTAAAGGGTGCAAATAATGGCCCTCTCAATCACATACACAATAACCAAGTGGAAGAGTGCTACGACTATATACCATCCATACCATCCACTATTCAATATAACAGTTGCCGAGGTGAACATGTGACATCAACAACAACAGCAACATCACCAACGCAGCAGCAAACACTGAGCTGCTCCGATTGCCAGGAATCCTATGCTTCCTACGAATTGGCCACAAGCTCACCCCCCTGCTCCCTTGACTATGCTCCCCCTCACCCTCCGGCTGCTCCACCTCCGAGCATCACCAAAGCCATGTCCAAAACCGTGCGGATGACTCTGGTGATTGTGCTGGTCTACACTATCTGCTGGTCACCATTCTTCATCGTCCAGCTGTGGGCAGCCTGGGACCCCAACCCCCCAGACCAAGGTGGGCCACAAATTTGCTTAATGACTGCTGTTTATCCATGTCACCAGTCTGATTTTAAAGAGATTTGGTCCATCTTTGCAACTTCCCAGTGCATGCAATTCACCCTCATAAAACAACAAAAACACAGATTTGTGTTATAACTACTCCAAATTAACCATTTAAGCTGCTTTTATGGGACGAATTAATCGTCTTTAGTCCAGTTTAGTTGCATTCATCAATTTAGTTGCTCCAGATGTGCAAACCTTATCTGTTTTGCACTGATGGCAGCTACAAACAAAAGCTAAATTCTTAGGTCTGGTTTATAACAACTTCTGCTCAATGCTGGTGTTCATCTCACTGAGTCTACATACAATCTCATTCATTATTCCAAGGACAAGGTCCACCTCAGATGTGGTAACAGTGAGTGAAATATGTCAAAACAATGTTTGTTTTAACCCACACCCACAATCCATAGGCAGCATCTCATGCTGTCTTAACTGGCAGCCAGAGATTAGGATAGCAAGGCTTGTGTAGCCATAATTTGTGGCTGATAGTATGGACTGTGTGGGTGTCCTCTGGTCTGAAGCTAAAGGCAAACACTTGAGGCTAGTAAATAACCTGTTTACATCCCCTGCTGATTTTGTAATGTGGCCAGATGTTGACATTTCATCAACAATGATCCTGCCAACAGCTTGCACACACAATCAAAATCACAAGCAGACACACGGAGCAGACACGCATACACACCCACCCTCCCACGTGCATATAAAAAGTGAGCTCACATGCACAAATATGCATTCACGCAAATGATTACTGGCAGGCAGCTGCACACACATACAGCAGTTTGTCCCTATTGTCCTTAACCGATCACAATATTTTAGTTAACATAGAAAAGACTCTGCAAAAAAAAGGTACGTAGGATTTTCAGCCTCTAGGATATTTACAGTACTGTTGCCTGAATGGTTTATATTCAAACTGATTCAAACTTCTTCATAAAAGAGATGAGAACAACATTGTGTATAATGTTGTCATCTGTCCACAGTTAGAAGAATGTTCGCCTCAGGTTTGCAAGCTGAACATGTGAACAGCCACATTTTCATGTGTGTATACATACTTGTCCGTGCATTTGCACATGTTTATGTACTTGTCTTCTCGTGTGTATGTTTGTACACTGCAGGAGTGGCCTTCACAATCCTGATGCTGCTGGCCAGTCTGAATTCGTGCACCAACCCATGGATCTACACAGCTTTCTCCAGCAGCGTGTCCAGAGAGCTTCAGAACCTTCTGAACTGTTGGTCGCGACCTGGCCGCCGGGGCTCCCTGCCCGACGACTCCACCACCACGCACACCTCCACCACCAAGGACAGCCTGTACTGACAGAAGCTGATGAGACAGAAAATGTCAGAACCAGAGACATATTTGGAAAGACATGCATGGGTGCACATGTGGCCATCACATTACTGACTGTTGCACACCACCCTGCCACAACCAACACGACCTCCAGCACTGCCTGAGAACGGAGAGTGCTGACCTCCACCAGATGTTTCCAACAACAAAGGACAGCTGTACAGTCAACAGGACTTTTATCTGTAATCACCTGTCCTCTCCACCCCAGCGGTGAGCAAGGGTGTCATTGAAGATGTCAACAATATTTTATGAGGGCACTGTGGAATATACAGTGGCAGCCAGTGACAGCATCTGCAGTGCAAATTGTCCTTGAGAGTAAAGAGATTTTCACCTCTGTAGCTGTTGAGAATAACCCTCTGCATTGATTCAAACAGGAAAAACTCTTATCCTGCACAGACAGAGCAGAGCAGCAGGAATGCAAGAGGTGGATGACTGCATTGATGGCCTTACGGCACACCTAATGCACAAAGCAGCAGACAGAGCTGTGGGTGTAGAGGAAACAAATCAGCAGGCTAAGGGAAGGAGAGAGAGACAGTGACACATATGCATGCAGACAGTGAGACAGAGCAAGACTGCTGTTGGACGGAGAACAGACAGGGGATGACATGGATGTTACAGCTGCAGGAGTGGTCTTGAGAAGGCTGTAGTTGAAATCTAATAATGTGAACAAACTTTGTTAAATCAAAGATAGTGGATTAGAGAGGCCGCTTGAGGCTGAATTCATATTAGCTTGAGAGGATTTGGGTTCCAGAGAACAATAGTGATTTGTTAGCAAGATGGGTGGAGATTCACTCATGAGGACTTTGCAGTAGAGTCAAGACACCACCCAACAAGGACCTGGAGTACTGTGAATGTACACAGACAGAAAGACACACACACACACTCGCAAACAAACAGAGGTTGAGGGTTAGGCCTTGGACAATCCAGGTTTCCACATCCAACTGGGACACAATTATGTGATTGTATTTCGTACAAGCACAGAATATGAGGTACAAAAAAATAACCTTCCTGTCATGCTCTCTTGAAAGTATGAAAAAAGAATATCACCATTATACAGAAGAGACAGGAAGGAATCAAATAAGAGACATTCAACATCATTCCATGTACAGCAATGAACAATGTAAAATATATTTATTAAAAATGTAAGGCACATTAAATATTATCACATTTTTTGTAAGATTAATATTGAATGTAAATCACACAATTGTAATGGTCCGGTATGTGTAGTAGAAAACAAGATGTCAAACCAAAGAGATTTTTTTTAAGATGGATTGTAGAATTTTTTCAGGTCTTGATACTAGAAATGTTACAAAGCTTCAAAAGACACTATCAAGTGTAAGAAAAACTTCCCATCAACGGTGAAAATACTTACTTTCAAAGCCAAGTGCCTGTAATGTCAGTAGACGTTATTAGAGGGGCCTCCCTCACTGGATTAATCTTCAAAGGATGTCAGCCATGTTATTCTTAGAGTCACCACCAGAGCAGGGATCACTGAATATATCACACCATGAGCCATGTGTTCTTTTATCATGTTATTTATTGTTGCATAAATGAAAATATACATATACTGAATATAACAGTTCCTGGTACTGCTCTATGTTCGTGTACAGTTTTATATCATATTTTCTTCCACATAAATAGCAATGTAACATGCCCCTGACTGCATGACAGAAAAATACTAATATTATATAATGTTCTTGCCTTTATATAGATATATCTATATCTATATGTGTGTGTGTGTGTGTGTATATATATATATATATATATATATATATATATACAAATGATAATTGACTGTATATGGTCAAACTATCCATTTCAGATTGGATGTTCGTGAAAATAGCAGCACATTCTTTTTTCATGAGAGAGCAGTGTTATGTGAGTCTGCAGTCCAATACTGGGATGCTTTCAAGGTGTCTCAGGAGTATTTGTCTGGGTCGAAGGAGAAGCCTCACCTCTTCCTCTGTGCAACCAGGGTGTTTTGGCTTTCAGCATACCACTGTGCACTTGCTCCCCAGACACAAGCCTCCACTTTGATTCTCTGTCAAATGAAAGGCTACAGGAACAACATCCCATGTCTCACTTTGTTATATCAGGAAATAGATGAACTTCTTCCAATTCCTGGGGGTGTTTATGAATTTTTCTCTTCCTATCAGGAAGCTGAGAGGTCAGAGGATGATTCTTCTCTTCTGAAAAGCCAGACTTCAGATCCATCCACCTTTCAGATTTATGGGAGAGGCCAAACACACTTTGCTGTGCATTATAGAGCCTGTTCATGACATTAGTGAGCATTACAATAGCTAAATAATTAATGTATTCTAGTAAGTGGAGAATTTTCTGGCACAAACACCTCAAAATATCCACTGAAATTAGATTTGCCATTGCAAAGGATTGCTTTGGGAGTCTGTCTTGTTTATTGAGGATAGAAAACCTGACAGGATCACCCCAACAACCATCACCACCCCCCACCTGTCAGAGCATATGATAGATGGTCTATAGGGTAGGTCACTGGTTTTTGTAATCCTGTGGTGTATGTGTCTGTCAGTGTGGGTGTCATGCCGAATGTCCTGATGTTCCTGGTTTCCATACTGAAGCAAGGTTAATGTCTAATTTCAAGGTCACCTCTTCATTACAATGGGGCAGCGCCTCCTGCCAGGCCTGTGGCTGTGAAAGCGTATAAGGGAAATAAATGACCCAGCTGTGTGACTGTCACAAGGGCAGGGAAGTAGGTGAACTCCCCTCTTAAAATCAATTTAGGGTCAGCCAAGGACCACATCCAGTGGCTCTGAAGAATGACGGAGGCCTCCAGCCCTGACTGAACTTGGTATAAATCAGACATGGAGCCAGGAGCTTTACTACACTGAGCAATGTGTCTGCGTTGCTTAACTCAAGACCCCTCCACAGACTTGATGACTGGCGAGGCTGCTACTAAGCTCATTCCAAGACACTGGGAGGCATATCTGGCCCTCACCAACTTACACAATCAACTCCAGAGTCTGTGTTAGCAGAGACCACTGAAGCATCATAGTTTAGAATCAGAGGAAGCAAAAGAAAAATGAGCCAGAGAATTTCTATTGCTTTTTAAAAACACAAAATTCTTCTTTGTTTCTTTCTTTCTCCCCCTTGTTCTTGATGAGTTCTCACTTACGTGATGACAACAAAGTCATCATTGCTGCTGTTTTAGAAATATTTTTTGCCAAATATAGCTACACCTTTATTTATTTTTATTGGCTACACTTGTGATTCTGCACAAAATCTTGCCTCACACTAATGTGAAGATGAAATATTTACTGAATTAAAAGGGGTTATTCCCCTGAGAGCCAGAGGATCAAGGGTTGGCTTTTATCACATTCACCCACCTTGTTTTCATTACTTAAAGCGTGGTTGTGTTTATGTCTCGACATGACCCTGTAATTTTTTTTCTTCATAGTAAAAACAGGCATGTGGACAGCGTCTGATAAAACACATTTTATGGGAGCTCATTCGTCATGCGTTCACAGGATTCATGTGCAAAGAAACAATTTGTTGTAATGTGTCTGCCCTTGTTTAACCTGCAGTATTTCACGGCTCATGGCCAAACATGAGAACGTGCACAAAAATTAGAAAAATTAAACATGGAGGGGATGTGTAATATGATGGAGGAAAATAAATCTACAAAAAACGTCAGTCTCCCCATATATGGTTGGTTGTTGAGTGACAGCTGCATTGACAAGGCAGAGTGGATTAGAGGATGCCTAGAGAGGACGGAAGAGGAGAGAGAGGGAAAAGTTTATTCACTCTAAACACAGTCAAGCTGTTGTGATTTAAGCAGCTACACATATAGCATGCCTCACTGTGCATACATGTCCATGAAATGACCAGAGGAATAACTGTTGTTATAGTGTAAGGAAGTGGACGCCAGTAGCATGAAAAGATACCGTCTGTTTTCTGATTATTGAACTCGCCCACAGTTTGTTGACCTTGTGCTGCTTTACAAATTGTGTGAGGAACAAGTAGTAAAAACAATGTTTGTGGCAGAGACAGAAAGTGTGACTTCATGTGAGAATCATTCGTGCGACGCCAGTTTCCACATTGCTGAATCTCACTAAGCCCATCCGCGTCTGCCCCCGGAGCTGGTTTTTTACACACCTCTGTCAAAGCAGCTTTTCTCTGCCTCACAGCACGCACACACACACACACACACACACACACACACACACACACACACACACACACACACACACTCACACACACACTCACACACACACACACAAACACAGAGAGAGATTCCTCTACAGTTACTCCTATTTCTCAGTAAAATGCTTTGTCTTATGTAATAATGTGGTACCTCCAAAAACAAAGATACAAGACGCTTTGTGTTGGTAAATCAAGATTAAAATCCTGTGTTGTGTAATTATATAAAAATAAATGTGAGTCAGATTTGTTTGTTTGCATGACCTAAATCATTCACCATTGAAAGAATAAACTATGACTTCCTCTGAGTGCATTCATTCTGCAACAACAACAATCTCAAAATATTTCATTCTACATCCGCAATTATCTACATTGATGTTTGGGTCAGTGTCATAAACTCTGAACTCCATCACAAAGAGAAGGAAGAGTCTTGTGTCAGCGTTGACTCAGTGGCCTTCTTTCACTGTTTGTTCTGACTGTCCATTTATATCCCTGAAGCGACCTAGTCTTCCACTTGCTACAGTCTAATAGGTGACTCCACGAGGGAGTGTTTGTATATGCTCCAGTTTGTCTTTTCTCATATAACAACATTCTCATGAATCTATTATTTCCCAGCTAAAGGTGACAGAAAACAAAAGCTAAGATGTGCTTACACCACACAAGTGTGTGTGTCTATGCTGACAAAGCTGTAGAAAAGCAGACATATGAGAAATTGCTTGTGTGCTTTGTACAATGTGAAGTGTTTATGGGAGTGGATCAGGTTACTTATACACAAAGTTTACATTATTCTCATGAGAGTCAGCGAGAAGTCACAGTTGTGCTGTAGATGAAAAAGCAAAAAGTGCTGTACAGTGTGTGTGTGTGTGTGTGTGTGCAAACACTGACACAGGCCAGCTACAGAAATAGAAATGCTAAGTTTAAATAACTAGATCACATAAGCATGAGATGGCTCTCAGTATCTATAAATGTGACAAAACTGAGCAAAGTGGATGTAAAACAGAACGAGTCAAAGTGTATTATGTAATGTGTTGCATTACTTTAGCAACAGCTGATACTCAACTAGTAAAAATCTCAATCTGTCCATGAGTTAATAGCAGGCCTCATTGTGGCTGCGACACACATTTCAAAAGCAGCACAGAGCTGCCACAGTGTGTTCGACTGGGAGCACTACACTATAGCAAGTCGGAGATAATACAAGCAGCTCTCTTGACAGTCAAATTAACTCTGAATTACTGATTAACATGTTTACTGTTAATGCATTTGAGACAAAACACAGACAGCAAATCAGCTACACTGTCTGAACACTCCTCTTGACTATCCAGGAATGCCAAAGGGACAGTGATGCCTCTCCTCTGCAGACAAAAATAGCTCCCATGTCCACAGAGAGTTCATCTACGACCTCTGTGCTGAACATGTTTACAGCAGTAACAGATATTCTTTCTGATTTTTCTTAACTACCACAAATCACATTAAATAATTACTTGGTGAAAGACTTTTCAGAGGAAAAATAAATCTCAATAGTATTTTTTCTTAAGTATGGATACATCTTCCTCTGGTAATTATTGAAAACTGTTTATCAAATCAGATTTTAATGGAGGATGGAAACTTCAGCTCTTAACATTTGTATAGCCATCATTTATCAGGTTGCTCTGTGAAAGCAAAATCTTCTTGGAATTGTTTGAACTAGATGAGGTCAGGGAACTTTTGAATCATTTAGACTTAAAACATTTTACCACTGGCAATCAAAAAAAGAAAACATTTACATAGTTGACATGTGTTGCTACGGAATAAGAGACCATAAATCTTCAAGTCTGTCTTGGAGAAAATGGAATTTATAGATGAGACAGAAGGTCCCTGGCCTATCATATGAACCAACACATTACACTGGAAGAAAAAAAAGCCATTTATTCATCTCACTGGGAGAGACATCCACTATGCTGGTTGTGGCCAGCCCAGTGCCAGCCCAGTGCAGTCATATTAGTGCAGTCATATTACTGACATTTCAAATGTATCCACACAGGACAGAGGACAATCTGGTCTGGGTGTAGCAACATCATCAAGACTGAATAGAGAACATAATCTATAGTTGTTTTGTTTATTTATGTGGTCCAGGTATATTTGTCTGATTTTACAAATTAAAAAAAAAAAAAAAAAAAAAAATTACAAAATTTCTTCCATACTGACAAACTTGTGACAAAATTCATGTCTGCAAAGAGATAAGACAGATGGCGTACAGACACAGTCTGAATAAAAACAATACAAAGACTGCTAGTCCTGCTCCTCATCACAAAGCAGATGGTGGCAAAGTGTTGTTGGCCTGCCACAACGCTGGATGAAGGATCGTTGATCAAGCGCCACCAGAATTCAGTCTTTAATGATCCAGTGGTTGAAAAAATTGACTGTGGGTCCATTTATGCTTGGATGGTGCTCTTGGCACTGAAAGCCATGTAATAGACCAGGATACCAATGAGGGCAGCCACCACCTCAGTAGACACCCACGGGCCACTCCACGCACCCTGTTGTTAGAGAATAAAAAAAAAAAAAAAAGATTGCAGGTTTACTGAAGAATAGAAGTAAACTGATGATAACCAACCACACATTACAGTTCCACGTGGTCTGAGAACAAGAGCTACATGGGTGATTACTTAGATTGGCCCTCGCATCACGAGGTCCACAGTAACTGATAAGACTTGTTATTTTCAGTCATTTTTTAAAATTTAATGCCATTTTTAACTCTGCTTTTCTTACTCATACTGTATAGCAACAGAAGAAATTCCCAGGATGTCAGGAAAGACATTTTTGTAGAAAACAAAATCAACAGTACTGAAATAAATTTGCAATTTTCTATTTATATGATGTATGATTCAAACATACAAACCAACATCCTTGTGTCTCAAAGCTCCAACTACATTACAGACTGACTTTGCTGGCTCCATAAAAGATGCTTTTTGTAAATGTAAGGATTCCAGCTTGACGTTATTCCAGTAAAAGTTCTCTTTGCTGCTGCTCTAATGCCCTTTCATAACTTCAGGGCTATATGGCTTAATGTCTGTCTGCTGTTTTTTAAGACCTTTGCTGAAAACTGTAGCCTGCTGATGACAGCAATAAGACTGAAGCAACCAATCAACAGAAAGATGTGATAAAGCTCTGTAAAGCTTAGGGGAACTGCAGGTTGTGATTCTCTGTGGTGACAACTTTCACACAGAAGTAGTTATGCAATTAATTGTAAGTAGAATAGTGATTAAAGACACCACAAGTCAAGAGTTTATAGTTAGTTAGTTTTACAAGGCTAATGGCACCATCATTGTGACTACATTCACATGTTCAACCTGAGGGTCGACTAGAAACTCACCCTGTGGTCAATGTTGACAGAGAAGAGAGGCTGAATGGCATTTACGTCTTCATTATTTCTCTGGGCCTAGAACAAAGGAAATTCACACATATAATTCAAATAAAAAACACCCTTTGCAAAACAAGTGGGGGTCACTGGCAGAAAACTGACATGAAACACTAACCTTGCGCAGGGCACTGTAAGACTCCTCATCAAAGAATTTGACCTGATATGTTCCAGAGCTGGCTTGTTTGTGAGGAAGACTCCAGGACACCTGAGGGAAGAAGTCACGTGTTGACCAATGGCTGAAATTTTTCAGGAATGTTTGAATTTAAAGCTTTCATTCCTCTCTGAAACGCTGTGCGATACGTTTAAGAGCTACTGGGGAAAGGTTTATGGCCAGGCAATGCTTGACGTGAATAAGATTGTATGAACTGATGTCTGACAACTTTAGAAGTTTAAAGTTTTTATAGCTGTCCTGAATGGCCATACTCGAAAAGTGGCAAGAAGAAAACCCTGCCATCGTAGAGAAGGGTGAGAAGTGATGAACTGCTTAAATAGGGATAACACAGTGACACAATGTTGGACACTCTCTCCATAAAGGCACTCAAGTTCAAAAAGTGACAGAAGCAAATGTGTTAATTAAAAAAAAAAAAAAAAAAAAAAAAAAAAAAAAAGAACTTGAGAAAGTTTAGCTCCTCTATAAACCCGACATTGAAGGCTATCACCCCAAGTTACTAATGTCAATCTCCATACCTAATCCATGTAATTGGTAAAATTTTCGGAACAACTGCATACGGGAAAGAGAGGTTGTCTTAGCAAAGAGTAACATTACAGTAGTTTGGATGATTGCTTAAGACAGACTGTACAGTTTTCTTGACTTGAACATCCAAGCTGAGGTCAGACTCAAATAGGTTCCTAGTGAAGAATTTAACATTTACTGACACAGGCAAGCAGGTTTATAGGCGATTGACTGGACAGAGTAACAAAAGTCAATCAAAGCTTTTTAAGATTATGTCTAATACATCATGACTGCTTAATGCCCACTCTCCCCTCCCAGATGGATGTCAGTATATATGAAGATGAGGACACTAACATACCTGGTACTTGCCAACGTCCTGGCCTCTGGTCACAGGGAACTGTCTCCCATTAACATCAGCATACAGAGTTACACTCTGGAAAGCACAGCAATGATCAACAGCAACTCAGTGGCTCGATAACATCAATATATCACCGCGGTGTCTCTTTTGAAGGACTAGAAGTAGATAGTTACCTGGGCTCCGTTGGCACAGGCCAGGCTGAGTTCAACGATGAAGACAGACTCAGAGGAGATGACGGCGTCAGACGTGGTGTAGGCCGACGGAGTGATCACTGGGTCCGTGCAGCTCTCTCCTGCCACCACAGAGAGTAGAGCTCAGGTTAGCTACATGAATTACATGAATTCAACACACGTCTGACCAAGACTTATGATTATTCCTTGTAGCTTTGCAGACACATAGACTCGACTAAATGAATTAGCCACTTGCTAACGCTGGTTAGCAGTACAAGCTTCATCTTCCACCGGCTCCCCGGTGACTTACCCGAGCAGGCGACCACCAGCAGAGCGAGGAAGGCGGCTATCCGGATCATGGTGGTGTCTGTGAGGCTGTCTGTGTCTCAGAGGTTTCGTTGTTGTTGCTGCTGGGCTCCGGTTGTGGGACCGTACTGCTCCTGTGACAACGACCGAGAAGGAGAAGTCCACCTCAGCGCACCGTTGCCACTCTACTGCGACTGCGCTTGAATGACGTGGACTGTTGCGCCGCGGAGCACTCTGGGAAACTACTCAGCCGACACGTCATCAGAATCACACAGGACACCGGTGGAGGAGTTTCTCCAACTAGTAATTGTTGCTTTTCCTAATTTGACTTAAATTCATGCTACACTCCACTGCAATTTAAAGGAAAAAAATATTTTTTTGCTCCCCTTCGTTTATTTGACAAGTTACTTTACATTTTTTTTTCTTTATTTAAAATATATCTTAAAATATGTTGTATTGTTACAGGTAATACTGGCTAATATATCAAATACATTTCAATGCTTCTTACACATTTATGAATCAATAACAATCTCTTCATGACAGAGATCAATGTGCTTCCCAATGAATACTTTAACCCTGGTACTTTTATGCACATCGAGACTTTCATTTATGATGTATTTTTACATTGAGTATCAAGTGTTGAGTATTTTCCCATTGCTACTTTTACTGATGTAAAGGATCCAGACTATTTTTGCCAAAATTGTAGCCTTATTATCACATCTTTATATTTTAAGGATGTATTGCTTGTTTTTTAAATACATTTTTGAATCTCTGCACTTTATGATATTATTAACTTACTAAATCAGATGCATACATTTTTTAATAATAAACCATTTAAACTTATGTGCTCGTTTAATTTTCTTCTTTTTTCTGGAATCTTAATAAATGGTAGACTAGTCATTTTGTGTGTGTGTGTGTGTATGTGTGTGTGTGTGTGTGTGTGTGTGTGTGTGTATATATATACACACATATATATACATATATAAATAAAAAAAAGTGAAGAGAGAATAGCCAAAATATTTATTTGGCATGTAGCCCAGATATACAGAGAAGTATAGAAGTCTGACAAATAATATTTACAAATTCCTTGCACAGCCAGTGTTTAGTTTTCTCAGTAATGTGATTTATCTTATTTTGGACAGACATGACAGACAGACATTTGATTAAAAATATGTGTTGTATTATTGTATGTAAGTACTGACTAATTTGAAAAATTGGATGGAACTGGAAACAGTTGAATATTAACACCCACCCTCATGTCAAGTTGCTAAACTATATTCGACTGTACACAAACACATCGTTTGTGCATTTCAAGTTATCCACAGTTTCCATATTGTATTGCAGAACTGCAGTCATAACAGGAATCTGCTGCACAAAACATGAATGAAAGGGCTCCTGAGTCGGGAGTCACACTGTTGAAGAAGGCCAAGACCAACACAAGGACTTCAGTGAAGTGACTATGAGTCAGCGATCTCAATGAAACAGATGTGTTGAAGGCAACTGTTAGAGTACATCACCCCACACTTTTATCACGTCTCACTCTATTCATGACATCTACTAATGCCAGTGCTCTCAGTCCAGCGGATCAACTGCTTTGAAGAGCCCTGCTCATCTCCCCCTGCGTCCATCTCGCTTCCCTTTCCTTTGGGCAGCTTGGGCAGAGGGAGAGGAGGAGGTGGAGGAGGGCTCCTGCAGTGCTTGCCGTGAGAGGAGCTCCTTGAAAACCGAGTCCATCTGCCGACAGACTTCCTGTAAGATATAATAAAAACAGGTGATGAGCAAGAGGAAGTGGACAAACCGCTCTGTTTTTTTAACTCCATTCAGCTCAAGAGCTCCAATTTATGTTTCTAATAAAAGCCACAACATACTATTGCCATCAAATTATAAGTTATTTGGCATTTCTTTAAAAAAAAAAAAAAAAAAAGACGCTTAAATAAGTTAATTGCTTTGAATCTTGTCCTCCTACAGTACAAAATGTGCTTTGTCTTTTTAGCTCATCTGGAAAACATCTCCCAAGGATGGTTCAACCATTTAACACCTTGGGAACATCTGGACCAAAACCTATCTAGTATCAACCCATTTATTACAGAATTTACAACAGAAGATCATTGTAAAAACCACTCATTAAGGACTTAATTAAAAATTAGAGTTGGAGATGATGATGAGATAGAGTTGGAGTGTGCCTTTTTATTTAGAACAATTCTTTTAAAACCAAATGAGAAACAAAACCGACCTTGTCTACTTGAATAGCGACATCCTCAGAAGATTCCTGGAAACTATGCAGAAAAGGACATCACACAAAACATTCATTTCTCCCTCAAATTTAACAAGTCAGCTGCTGTGCTATAACATGTAGTGGTACTTACTTTTTGCGCACAAAGCAAGGAGAGGGGGCCCGCCGTGACTTGCACTGTGGCCCAACAGGAATCTGAAGCATTAACTTTCCACCTGAAGCAATGCCGCCGCCTGCTGGTCCAGTTGATGATCTATTTTGGTCAATGGCACCACTGCTGTTGGCCCTAGGACGTTCTACTATTGTCTGTGGTGGTGCTGCAGAAGAGCTGGTGGATCCCGTTTCCAACTCTGTAGTACATCACAATTATTTATTTATTTATTTTTAACCCTTGCATTGATAATGTAGTGATACCATCGCAACCTCAGAGAAATGATAAACCAAGATCTGCACACAAACCTACCATCTTTGCCCTGAGTGTACTCTGCCTCTACATCTCCTTCTTCAATAAGAGCCTCACTGTAAAGAAAACAACCCCAGATTATCATTTCACCATACAGCACATCCATCTCATCTGTGAGCATGTGTTATAAACATCTTTTTTCTTACCAGTCATCCTGTTCTAATGTCATGCATTTCTCATACATGGGTCCTTCAACTTCACTTTGGCTGGGGAAGATGCTTTCATGCTGGAGGATGATGCCTTTCACTAAGGCATTGATCTGAGGCTGCAGGGTGACAACATCATCATCTTGAGCCCCTCTGATTAGGCTGGGGCCAAAACACACAGCCAAGTTGTAAGGCTGCATCATGTTCTCGTCACTGTATTGCGACACACTGGCATGCAGAGAAACACAAAATTATCCTATGAATTAACAAGAGGATGAGAAATAAAAAGTTTAAGAGGCACATGGTAAAATTACCCTGAGCTAAAATCTTATGCTTTTTGTTTTTGCATTTTTATACATACACGTCTTCTTCCTTCTGTTTTTTTTCCTTTTTGTGGCTATGCACACATTGTTTTTCCCCATTTGTCTATATTTTATTTCTATCTGAACTTCTTTCAATTTCTGCCAGGTTACCTGTGTAACCTGTTAACTGTGTTGTTATTTTGCACAAATGTAATTAGGCTATTGTCATCCTGTTATAGATTACATTTGTATTTGTATCGCAATAAATTTGGCAAAATAACATTGAGTACAAGTACAAAAAAATTTTTGTACAAATATCAAATCAAGCCACTGTCTTGAAGCTGTCTCAATATCAGCAGAAATTAACCAAGTACACATTTAGCTTTAGTAAAGAATTTGATTATTTAATAGGACATCAGTTAGTTGGTAGAAAAAATATTTGCTTCTTCTGACTTCCTAAATGACATGTTGGTTTCCTGTGTTTCATGCAAAAACCTTTTTGCATATTCCAAAAAATACTTAGAGTAATGACTGCAAATGGTCATGATACTTACTGATGGAGGAAGGCAAAGAGGTATCTCATCACAATAATGACAGGATCAGGATAGGAGGAGATGATAGTTTTGAGCTGAGCCGCTCTCTCTGCCTCGTTTTTTATTTCTAAGGAAAGGTGATGAAAGAATGATAAATTGCTGCTCTTTGCTCTAAGCAATACTATTTCAACACAAACTCACACTCACGAGCATGCTCCAGGAGCTGGTTGGTGCTGTTGATGGGGAAGAGGGGATTCTCCAGACCTCTGAAGTAGAGCTTCAACACTCCAGCCACAGAGTCCAGGTCATAGCTCCGCTCAGCCAGGGGGTCCTCTCCTGCAGGGTAAGCCCATGGCACACTGCCCCACATTATTAATGCTCCACAGTACTCATTATGGATCTTACCAAACACACACACACACTTACACACACACACTTACACACACACACACACACACACACACACACACACACACACACACACACACACACACACACACACACACACACACACACACACCTACCTCGTTCAAAGGCATCTCTTAGGTTGTTGACCTCCACTTGAGACCCCGGCACTCTAAATATCCCTTCATGATGAAGACCTGATGAACAGATCACAATATACATCACTGTAATGTGATTTAGTAAGTAAAAACATTATGTCTAGGATATTTATGCATCAGAGCTACAAATGGGCATCTGCTGGTTCACTGTTCTTTTCATCTTGAATACTTGCCATTAAGGTTGATAAAGCGAATGCAGCTTTCCACCACTATTGGAATCTGTTGTCCTGATTCCTGGATGAAACAGATTAAATTTTTGTAATGAAATTCAGCAGCAGAAAGTCTGGTATATTACTGCTAATTAATGTACTGGAAGTAAAAAAATTGAATGAATATCCGCAATAGAACGAAATGCTATGAAAGGAGAAGGATAGATGGTAATTACCTGTATGAAGGACAGCATGTCTCCATTAAAAAGTTTGTGGTTGTGGATCAAATTGGAACTTGAGTGATTCCTCCTAACTCGCAGTGACTTTCCATTGGGTCTGCAGAGCAACATACCATATCGTGAAATTACAGTATAGAGACATATTTGGTTACAACTGTGTAATATCTACAGATTTCTGGCATTAAATCGTATTCATAAACTCAATTAAGAACGTACTGAAAGTTTTAAAAATGTTCATATCCTTACCTAGGTTGATGTCCATTTGATGCCTCAGCTGGGGGTGGGGAGAAAAAGAAATCAGCTTAATCAGGAACCAGCGATTGACAGGAAAAGATAAATTTAATACTTTGGTTCCCAATTTTAAAAAAGAAAGAAGAAAAGGGAACATTAATTTAGTGGATAACTATAACCCACGTTGCACCAGCTGTTGTTACAATAACCACATTGCACCAGCTGTTCTGAAATGACACTACTGGTCAGCATTTGAGAAATGCAGAAGTGGTACCTTTTTCTACAGCCACTTTAAGCAGGTCATGTTTGGCTTGCAGTTTAGATACCAGGGAACTTCCAATAAGGTACTCTTTTACTCTCTGTAAAACAAGTCAGATGTGATTCAAAATTAGCATCATGCTGTCACCATCAGTCTGTCTTTCTTATCACCACCACCACTTTCATTAACCAAAATGTAACAATCAAACCAAAATCCACTGCTTTATTCTAGTAGACTGCTTTAAAAAACAGACTCACTGTGAAGTAAAGGTTTTCTATTTCCTGCTGGTTGGCCCTGCGCCGTGCAACGCTGGGCTTGACTGTCAGGTTTTCAGTGCTGCCATCCTGAGAGAAACCGCTGCCACTGCTCAGCTCCAGATCATCATCAACGATAATCTCCAGCAGGGAAGATTGGGCTGCTGACATTTTCTTAATGGTCTGATGACAGTGGCACAGATGACAACTAACAATGATGCACTCTGCACTTAATTATGGCCACAGAGTGTGCAAAATATCAATAACAATTGCAACTTAGACTTCAAAAGTTGAATGAAAGTTTTTCAATTGTGTATTTTCCTGCCATTGTTGGTGTTGGTTACACTCAGACTTGCAGATGGTGACTGAATGCAACACTGGTGGATATAGTAGTCTAAACAAAAGAGGTGATAATGATGTGCTAAGAGGTTGATGTGATGTACACTACCTCCTCTGTTTCCTGGGTGACAGCTTTCAGTCTGGTCTGTATCTGTTTGAGTCTGGTCTCCAGCTCACATCTCATCTCACACTCTGCACTGACCGCAGAAATCTGCAAAAAAGTACAGTTTAGAGATGATGCCAAACACCTGAATAATCCACTGACAGAGTGCACTTGTCGATTATTCACACACCTGGTCACCGTCATGGGGCTGATAGGTGAACCGAAGGGGCATAGAGAAGGTGTTATAGTGGTCCTGCAGGAGAGTGTCTCTATCCTGGTTCTGGTCCAGTCCAGACACAGCTGCTTGAAGCTGCTGCAGCCCGGTGCTCAGGTTCTCTTGAGCCTGCCACCGCCTGGAAAGATAGGCCTGCACCACACGTTCCAAAGAGAGGTGGTAGCCTACATCGGCACACTGATGGAGACAATGGCATTTCAGACAATAGTATCTACCTCGTTTGGGGGCTTTCAGTTCACAAAGGCTTCTTTAAACACGACATTTTTGGTGATATCTCAAGCACTGCATAATATGTTTTAAATGTTGAGTAGTTGAATGGGGCACTGGTTTGAAGAGCAAAAAGCAAGGCCCCAGAAGTGGGTGAATCATTAGCTATACACAGTAATACACAGTATTTGTTTATGTATATATGACAGACAGAAAAGACAGCAGAAACACAAGGGAAGAGATGAACTCACGTCGATGAGACTCGAGATGTCTTTGAGGTAGTACTTATTCATGGAGGCATTGGCTGCACCCAGGTTTATGAGGTAGTCGTTTCGGGCCTTGCTGCACTTCAGGTATATCTCTTGAACTTTACTTTGTCTCTAA
Organism: Rachycentron canadum; assembly: GCA_038496675.1. Lineage (NCBI taxonomy): Eukaryota > Metazoa > Chordata > Actinopteri > Carangiformes > Rachycentridae > Rachycentron > Rachycentron canadum. The sequence continues at coordinate 14,268,968 of CM076651.1, forward strand.
AGAACATAAACAATTATCAGCAAGAAATTTAAGTATGGCATAATCTATATGTGTGCACACAAAACTTCATAAATAAAAGGTTATATATGCATATATATTTACTTTTTCTATCAACCTCTCCAGTTTCTTAGCAGCACTTTGCTTCTGCTTTTCCTCCTGTTTTTCTGCCTCCTTCAGTTTCCCGTCTGCACACACATAGTCTGAGTGGTACTGGTGGTACGTTCGCCATGCCTGCACACAGACACAGAGTAATGCTTGCTTTTGTTTGTTTAGGAAACGGAAAATGTTTTGGGTGGCTGCTTTCTCACTTACAGTGTGCAGCTCTGTGGTAACCTTGAGAAGCCCATCTTGCAGCTGAGAGCAGATGTCTTTACTCTGGAAATAAAATGTAGAGACAAAGCACCAAAGTGAGGTGGCAGAACACGTTGTGACCCAAAATATTTTCAGTGTTTGATAGTCAGAAAAGGAAAGTGGTTGTATTTGTAGAACAATGGTAGTTAAATTATACATGTGAAGACTTGTCTTTATTAAAGGCTCATATTTGTGGTTTGCGTGCTTGTGTAACTACCTTCTTGGCAAGGCGTTGTGTGTACTCCAGACTATGTGTGAGGGGCTGAATGAGGAAGTTGCTGCAGCTCTCACTCAATCCATTATGATCCTTACTTTCCTGGCGGGTATGTGACAGTAAAGTCAACCAGACCTGTGCAACTGAGTGACTGCTGGGCTCCTTCCTGAGCATATGTAGAGAAGAAATGAGAGACAAACAATTTATAATACATAATGAGGACTGCTACACAACAGTGTTCTCAAACAAACTGCTGGTTAATTTAGTACATTAAGTGCACCGTCAGCCTTTACCTCTTAATTCTGGAAGTGAACCTTTCAGCAAGTTTTTCCAGGGAGCGGGCATACTCGCTTTCAATCTCACCCCGTCGCCGCAGGTAGTCTGTCAGGTCCTGCAGTTGCTGGCTTTTCTGTTCAAGTTGCAAGTCCAACACCTTCAGCTGGTCTGCAAGCTGGCAACGCACCTCTGAAAGATGAGGAGAGAAGGGGAGATGGTAAAACAGAAAAGCAAACAAGAAAGATACATGAAAAATCTGACTCATTCTGAAAGTGTTGGGGTAATAATCAGATTTTACACATTTTTTTTCTCCTATGAAAATCATGCAGGTGTCAATGTGGGGTATGGAGTTGTTGATAATGGTACAAAGTAATTATTTCACCTTTGATTTGTGTGTCGTAGTCCACAACACCAACCCGCTCCTTCCGCAGTTTCGCATGAGAAGTCATTGTTGCTCCAACAGGATGGAATTCTGTATAGAGGACAACAATATTTTATTATCACTATCTAATGTAATGATGATACAAATTGTAGTTGGTCTGTCTCTTAAATCATACTTGTAAAAAAATCATACTGTTTTTATGTGCATGCAAGCCATTCTGTACTTCTCTGCTGGAGAGAGTAAGAATCAAGGCCTATGAAATGCCGTTGCAACCCTAGCACACCTCTTTAAACTTTCACACTCTCAGTGCTGTAACACCCCCCCCCCTCCCCCTCCCACCACCCCCACCAACTGAACTTCCTCCTGTCACACAGAAAGAGCGAAAAGAGCATGTTGATCTTACTGTAACACATCTCTTCAAACTGGTCAGCCTCTGCTGTGCTCTGCTGAACTAGAAACTAGAAAACCAGTTGGCATTTGCTGCCTTGTGCACCGGTCACGCTGTAGAAATACACGAGGTGCAAAAATAGCTCTAGCAACATCTCAGCTGCCCTGAAAATAGGATGAACCGTAACGCATACAACTCGTCGGGGATGTTGAAATCTACAGGTGGTTTTAATCACTGAAATTCACACAAAGCATATTTTGTAATCTGAAGAATAAAGCAACACTTCAACAGCTTTTGACTTCGCACTTCTTCAGCAGCTATCCCACTACTTCAGTCTTCTTTCTGTCTAGCCAACAAGTGGGGGCACTTGGCCGTCCACCCTGAGTCCGGATCTCCTCGAGGTTTCTGCCTTTGACTCAACTTTGATGAATGTAGTATGTTTCAGTTTAGGCTGAAAGTGTTGCAAGTTTATCTGGCTGATGATAAATATGAGAATTACTAATACCCTTATATCGTATTCTCAGTAGAGAACAGGCCACATGACAGGAGCATCTCAATGCATGATGCACATTGAACCACATGTTCATTTCATGGTCCTTTAAGAAATTGAAATGAACTGTTATTAGTTATTGATGTGCGCAAGATTATTTTATTCACACATATCAGGATCACAATGCTCTATACACAAATATCAAATACATTCTCTTTGTTTCTCCCTCTCTCGACTTCCCTTTTTCTCAAAAGCCAAACATCACTCATCAGCATTATATTCAGCTGAAATGTACACTCTTCTCTTTTCCAACTGAGACATTTACCGACTGACCTGCTAAAATAACTGCTACATTACAGCAAAACCCAAACTTCCCATTGAAAGGAGAGTGCCTGATTTTTCCAGCGCATGTCACCCTTTTCCATTAGCCCTTTCATTCTTTCACTATGTGATCAGCAGTGAATCATCACCTCCTGTCGTTAGAATCTGCTGCAATATTTTAATAAAGCTTGTCTTAACCTAATTGCAATTGGTTCTTCAGTTGCAGTTGCAAGTAATTTTGTATTATATGTTGTTTTCACAAGTACCAAAACATAGATACTGCCTGAACTAAGAAATGTTAATGACCTGAGGGCTATATCTGAAGCCATTAACAACAACAACAACAACAACAACTGAACTGAAATAACCAAGCAGAACAATCCTTCATAACAGCCCACACTTTGTAGCACAAGAAAGTGTTTATTTGACCTAAACAGTTGACTTAACTGTTTTGGCAAGTCTGGACAGCAAGAGAAAAATCAATAAAAAACGAACAGAGTTAAAAAGAGTCCTACCTGACGAGGAGCAGTCTTGACTTGTCTGTTCTCCACTCTGAGGCAACTAAATAATGCCGGGTAATAGCACAGTAAGCTCTAAAGTAAGCTGTTTCACCGCCCCCTCACATTGGACATGGATGGATGTGGGTGGAGTGGAACTCATCCGAGTCTCTCTCTCTTTCGCTCTCACACTCACACTCTCTCTCTCTCTCTCTCTCTCTCTCTCTCTCTCTCTCTCTCTCTCTCTCNNCTCTCTCTCTCTCTCTCTCTCTCTCTCTCTCTCTCTCTCTCTCTCTCTCTCACACAGAGCTTTACTCTCTCTCACCCCTCATCTCACTCACACATTCAGTTTGTGTGTGAGATTATGCAAGTGTGACAAGTGGAAACCTCTTCAAGTCGAGTCCTTCCTCTCTCTTTCATGCTGCTTCTTCTCTACAGCAGGTTTTCAGTCCAATCAAACACCAGCTGCTCTCACTGATTAGACCTCCTCTCTGGCTTTTCACTGGCTCCTAAATGAAATCAGCTGCTATAGAGTTCAGTTGTAAAAGAAAGAACCCTGAATTCCTGGGGAAAGTCCACAATCTGTTTACATACAGTAAGAACAAAGTTTATGATGCACAATCTGTGGCTGGTAACCCCAACAAACCTGTCACAATTGCAAGTAAAACTTTCACACCCAACCCAAGAGGGTTTTCAGCTTCAGAAAAAAACAGTCACTGCTGCTGCATCACAAACTAATTTCTCTGAGCCTTATCACTGTTGAAGATTTGTTTTGAACAGCAGCACTGTCTTTTCTCACCTCTCGCTGAAAAATGTTAAATGGCACAAGGGTGTGAAAATAAGTTATTTCCAAATTGAGTTTAATTTTCTGAAATGTTGGTGTGCATAATTTATTCTTATCTCTGTGATACTTCTCTCTCTCACTCATTTCCTTCCTCAAAGAGATAGTGGGATGATGTTACATAATTGCCATTAAAGATCAACAAATTCAACAAATCATTTACATGTCACATTTTGGCCAGTATGGAAAAGACCACTAATTGCATAGTCTCTATTCTAAAGTATTATTCATGGTTTGATTTTATGACTTTTTAGGGCTGACTAACTTTGAATTGGGTTCAAGTATAGAAGTCAGATATTTATTGTAGAAGGCAGGAGACAAATCCAACAGGTGCACTGACTGTTGCTGATGACTGTTTGTTTGTTTGTTCAAAGGCACCATTGCTGTAAGAATGAGAAATAGGCAAGTAGCAAAGGAAGACATACTGATTGGTCAGGGGTTAAATCTACAGCAAAACAGATACTGTGAAGTTATGTGTGCAACACATTCGTGGGAACTTCTGCAACAGTATTGAGTTAAACTTTCTGAATACAAGTTCAGATGTAGGAAGAACATTATGAGCGTATTCAGCTCCTCAATGAATTAGAATTTAAGATTCCATGGTTCATTTTTTTGAAGGCATATTTATAGGTTGTTTTAATGTCAGAAACACAGACATCACTGTATGTAAATTGAATTAACAAATACAAAAATGTAGATATTCTGAAACCTCTGACAAGTACTGTAATATTCTGATGGAATTAAGCTTGTGTTTGTAGAGAAAGGGAACTGATTCAGATTGTTGCTTTTAGTCCATTTATCAGTGTCAAGGGGTCAGTTCTTAGTGCAGTAAGTGTGTAATTCTCTCTGCCACAGCGCTTTCATTTTGGAATCCTACATATACTTTCTGACCGATGGAAAGTTGTTATTGGGAATATTTTACACCTCATGTGCATTAATATGTGTAAATTCAAAAAGTAAGCTGTTTGTTGTCTGCGTAGATTAGTTCATATTTAAGTCTTGCTTTAAGTGCATTAAGACATAACCTACTTTGTGGCAAAGTTAAACATCCTCACACAATTATTTACTAAAAAAAAGTGCAGTGCCAAAAGTATTATTTGAAAGATTTATTTCCTGTGGTTCTGTTAAATTATTAAGAGATCAGATTGAGACAAACTGAAAAACTTGGCTGAAAAAATATTGTTTTCAATCTGAAAATGATCAGAATGTAGGGCCACTGTTGATAATGAGCAACAGCAATCCAATAAAAACACTGAAACCAAATATTAATTTTAGGTTCATTTAGATAACATCCCAATTCATGTCAAACACTCTTTGTTCATCACTGCAAGATTTAAGAAAAACCAACAATGGAAATGTTGGAACGGCTTTGATGCACAGATAGAGTTTGGAAAGCCAGAGATACTGTTAGAACATTGTCAAATAGAGATAAAAAAGAGGAGGCAAAGGATGAATTTAAAAATGTCTAGGACTGCAGCGTCATTGGGAATCAGAGGATGAATCTTTAACGTCTGTGCTTTCCGTTGCCTCGCTGACTTCACTCAGCTCTTTGCTCTCTCCTCCGCTGTCTCTCTCACTCTCCCTCTCCTGGTCACCAGACCCCGACGGGCTCTGGCCAGACGGTGCTTCGTGACCCGAAACACGCACTCCGGGCTTTCTCAGCTGTGGGACATACAGGGAAAATGCAGCACATTCAAGATCAGAACCTGCTGATGTGAGCCCAGTAACCCTACACATTACACATATGTAGCTGTGATGCCAACATATTTTGGCAAGTGAATAAATGTCAAGAATAAAGTCACCTCATCAGCCATGTGGGCCAGGTCTCTCTTCATGGCATAGGCATCCTCCCCATCTGCATAATACTTAGGCTCTACCTCACTAATCCTGTGGAGCAACAACAAAATAACACATTAGTTAATGTCAGTACAAATGTCTGTAGCTGCTGTTGAGGGCGTAATTTCAGAGTTTTTAGACAGGATGTGTTTTACATCAATCCAAGAAAGAAAGTTTTAGAATTTCCAACGTTTTTATTCCTGAGGAAAACTTTGAAGTTCAACTAATTGAAAAATTTTAAAGACTGTTTTTAGTGTCTGGGGCTGTTGGCAGGAATTGAACTCATGAGCTAATGATAGGGAATTTTGTGAGGCCAATAGTAAAATGAATACATGGGTTTTTAGTGGACAACAACAGACAATGACTCTTTCTAAATGACCTGATGGATATCAATTAAACAAAAAATAATTTGTTGACAAGTTGGTTGCAGCTGTAGTCAGAAAAAAGAAACACTGAAAAAATATACATATATAGAAACATATATTTTACATTTAAGTTTTCTATCATGGCCCGCCTGGCCTAGCCCATCAGCTTCTGAACAAGCCCCAGACGTCTGTAGGAACACTAATGAATAGCAGAGGTAAAGTTTGAGTGTGCATAGTTGTGGTTTTTTTTTTTTGTTTTTTTTTCTGACCTCAGCGATATCTTTGACAATTTCTTGTAACTGCTTGGTCAACATGAACGCCAGTACCTATATATCTGTAATAAGTGACTATTGTACAATAAATTAACCAAGCAGACTTTGTGGTGTAATGTAGCTCTTCCCATGACCTCAGTATTTCTGAAAGGCCTACTCATAGCCATGTAAACTTTGTGACAAAATCCCAAGAGCATTTACAACACAGTAATGCCACTTCAATGATGTTTGTACCTAAAAAACTTACTGGAATTTGAGTGTGTTGGAGTACAGGTGTAGGGCGGCTCGGTTGCTGCAGTGGGGAGGAAAGATTGGTGAGTTTTTTGAGGAACAGAACAACTAAAACAGCCTGAGGTCTAGTTACATTCTGTAAACAGGAAAACATGCAATAACTCTTTTAAACAAAAGAAAGAAAAAGTTCACAACCAGCCAACACAGCATGCAGTACCTTTTGCGAACATGAAGCGAGACATATTTTGCATTGAAGTTTTCTATCATGGCCCTGCTGGCCTGGTCCATCAGCTTCTGAGCAAGTCCCAGACGTCTGTGGGAGCGCTTCACTGCCTGAAAGACACAGTGGGTGTCAAGGGTTTTGTTCCCACAGAGAAGCCAGCCAAATGTCTCAACAATAGTATCGATGTTTAATATAAATAATAGACACATTTGATGCATCCCTCATCCAGACTCACCAGAGATGTGATGTGTCCATGGGGTACATCATCTGGGTCCTCCTCCCTGACAAGAATTCATAGCTTTATGAATACAATGAACAACTCCTTCATCCAAGTGATGCAAAATGAATATATCTGACAACCAATAACTCACATCTTTGCAAGCACATATCCCACAATTTTGCCATTTTCGTCCTCTGCAATGTATGAAAGCTGAAACAATGAAACCACACATATAAATACATACACTGTGGGGATTTGGGTGATAGGAGCAGTGGTGATAGAAAGGGAAAACAGGAGGAACAGAGGAACTGCACCGATACTGACCTGAGGCCAGGACAACCCGTGATAAAAATAGTATTTCATCTGGTAGTTTTCTGGAAGACACAGCAGGTTACAGTGCTGCATATTCATAAGGTCCTCTGGCTGTAATGAAAGAAATAACTGAACGTCAGAAAGGTGCATGACACAACACAAACCCATTTGAATGCGATATTTGTTAAGCTAACGTGTATGCTGCAGTTAACTAGCTTAGCTCACAGCAGAAACAGCATGGCTGTCGACAGGATTTCACCACACTCACCCTCGCGTTTCGTATGTTCATTTCGGTAGTTTGGGTGTCGTCTGGGCCGCGGAAACAGAAATCAACTATACTACACTGACAAATCAATTCATAATAGTTATAGTAACAAGTTTAAAGGGCTTGTTTCGCTAGCCAGCTAAGTCGAGCTGCTAGCAAGGAAAGGAGGGGAGGAGGAAGCGTGCCACAATAACGACCCACATTTCCGGTCGCAGTGCGATCTTCGACTTCACAGTAAAAGTTCTATCCCTGCAGACGATACGCAGGCATTCCATGAAACACTTTTATTTTGAAGAATACATAAACGCCGCTAACGACTCGGATGTTTAACACTTTATACACTTGACATGCATTGGCCCAAGCAGTTAAAGCAAGGCCGGACCACCAGTAAAAATATCTGACTGGTGCTCTGGGGCTCCAGATGGTCAAAAAAAAAACAACAACCCATATTCATTGGTTGGTTGTTACAAATATGGAGACCCCATAAAGAAGCTCCTTCCAAAATCCACCATGTTATGTAAAAGTAATCACCTGAATTCATTCATAAGCGCTTGGGGCATCAGATGTTTGAGGAAGTTCAAGAAAGAAAAAAGAAAAGAAAAGAAACGTACTTTTATTAAATACTGCATTAAGTGGTTAAGAAAATTAATATAGTGTTAACTTTTTTTGGTGGAATAAAATATTGCACATTGCACGTTTGCATTCACATCCATCAATTTATCCTTTTAGAGACCACTATACTTTTCAGTTTGAGCCTAACATTTCTCTCAAGATGTAGTTCACTTTCATTGCCAGTGTATAAGTGATTCATTTCATTCATTGTTGTTTCAGTAAAACTACTGTCAGGTTTAATGTGATATTACATCAGTGACTTCTGCAGGTCGCTGAACTAAACTACATGCTAATGATTGCATGATTGTATGATGGAACAACTTTTACTTTACTTTTACTTTATTTTTATGTAATACCTAATGTTTTAAAAGGCTATAAGTATAGTTGCCCTTAACCTCAGTGATTACACAGGCTACATATGGTACTGTTCATGAAGGATAACTATCAATGAAAACAAGAAAAAAAAAAAAAGTTAAATCATTTTCTTTAATCAATGTAAACAATATATTTTTGAATATACAAAAGTAAATATTAAATATTTAACCCCACACTTCATACATCACACATGTTTCTACTTTGAGGAATTCCCTAATTTCCATTAAGTGATATTAACAATGCCCAAATACTGATGAGAAAGTTAACACATGCATTAGATGTTATAGCATGTTATAATGACACTAGCCACTAGAGGTCAACAGTGCGTAGTTTTAAAGTGTCTGATTTGTCTGATTAATTTACTGTATAAGTTTTGTAGCCTGGCACTTGTCAGTGGGTGGGATATATTAGGCAGCAAGTGAACATTTTATCCTTGAAGTTGATGTTGGGAAAATGGGAAAGGATGTTAGTGACTTTGACAATAACCAAATTGCGATGGCAAGACAATTGGATCAGAGCATCTGCAGCTCTTGTTTTATCTTCTTCCTGGTCTGCAGGTGAAAAAAAACAGGTGAACCTGCAACAGGGTCATGGTGGCCAAGGCTTACTGATGCGCGGGGGACGTGTGTTATCCAATCCAATAAAAGAGATGCTGTAGCTCAAACTGCTGAAAAAGTTAATGCTGGTTCTGATAGAAATGTGTTTGATAACATTGTTTGTTGCACATGGGGCTGTGTAGCCACATGTGTCCATGCTGACCCGTCCACCACCAAAAAGCACCTACAATGGGCACATGAGTGTCCAAACTATACACATGGAGCAATGGATGAAGGTGGCCTGGTCTGATGTTGGTTGGTCTGTGCATCATTTTCCTGGGGAAAACTATGGGAACAAGGCAAGCTGGAGGAGGCAGTGTGATGCTTTGGCCAATGTTGTGCAGAGAAACCTTGGGTTCTTGGGGCACGGACCACCTACCTAAACTTTATTGCAGATCAAGTTCCCTGCTTCATTGATAGTATTCCCTAATGGCAGTGCCCTCTTTCAGCAGGATAATGCTCCCTGTCATAAACTACCTCTGCTTGTTAATGCTTTATTCAGTGTTGGATCAGAGTTTGTAGACTGAGAAAGTTTAATGATGTTGTGTACTGTCACATATAACACTATATGACAGTAGTATCCCATCTGAATTACATGCTGTTCAGTAAAGAACAGATGACACTTGTGGATCTGGAGAGAAGTCAAGAGAGAGAGAGAGACAAATGAGAGCTGATAAAGAAAACAGAGTGAGCTCATGCTACAGCATCAACCCAACAACAATTACATGGACTTTTGAGTGTAACCAGTGTTGTCCACCATTAATCAGTTACTGTGCTAATTACTGTAATTATCAGTTGAACATATTGTAAACAGATCCCTGGTGATCTGCTGCTGCTGGTCGGAGATCAGTTTGTTCTCTGATACTAACACAAGAAACACTGGGGTCTGTTCTAGTTTGCTATAAATACACTCTCTCCCTCCCTTTCCCATCTATTCCTTTGTCACTGCAACTTCCTTCCCACACTGTGGTCAAGGTGGGGTCACTATAACACATACCCACACTTTATTTAAGACATTGCTGGTTTTATATGTGTTGATTTGTTCTTCAGTATATTTATGTGGATGAAAAGGTGAGACTGAAAGAGCAGCTCGTTGATTACATTGATATATTTCTCTAACATTTCAAATAGATGACACATTGCTGCAGTGACTGATCTAACCTCTGCACTAGTCAATGGCTACAAAATACTTTTACACTGAAAACTGTAATAGTGTGGTGGCCCAATGATCATCTCCAATCCAATATATCTTCTATAATGTATATACAGTATATACTATTTCTTTACATGCTTTGGAACATTGGAAGTTGAGAGATAAGATGATTGTTTTGTCTTTAGGTAAGAATGAAATATCTGAAGAAAATTATGTGGTGGCCTTGAGAGCTCAATGCATTGTAACTTAATAAAAATACATTCAAACAGACAAAACACAATGAGATTCAGAAAACATCTTCATGGGTTAGAGTTAGATGTTACAGTACATGCGCTGCAAATACATACTACACAACCAACTACAGCAAAACATAGCAAGTAGCACAGACCAAAATGAATTTGTTAATTCATCAAAAAAAGGTATGAATCCAACTTGGAGCTGTTAAATTAAAAGCAATGAACAACAAGTGCACATGGATGTGTTATAACACATGTTATCCTGTTGCCTATCAGTAGAAATCATATCACTGGTTTATATACAGCTGAGGTTTAAATGTGACTTGATGAAGCTACACGTCAGCAAATCAAGACAACAATTTTCCCATAATGCATCTTCCCACTTCCCTGGTCCATAGTGGTGACGTTCAAGCGCCAACAGGAAAAGTTCCACTGAAAGTAAACGTTATTTCAAGGGTTAGGGTTATTTCAAAGTTGAGCCACAATAACAAGAATTCAGCTCCTGCGTCAAACTAATCCTTTCTGTTACTTTTTATTTCATAATTTCATTTCAACTTAAATAACAGAAAAAACTCCAAGTAGAAGAACTTCAGCTGAAGTTTGAAGTGGAGGAGAAAAAGCTGAGACCAAAACCAAGTTTAAAGCAATTTTTAGGGAATGTCTTATTTTGAAAGAGCACAGCAGAGTAGTGATATCAATATGAAGATCTCTTTTAGGTGAAACTACTGAGGTATTGAATAAAATATACTTCAAGTGTCACAAGTAAATGTTAAAATCCAGAGTCATCGCTTCAGGAGCACTGTTATCTTGTGCTTGCTCCAGGTGGATCTGCTTTAATGACCTCATATACACTTAATTTAGTCCAAATGGTCCTAAACTAGGGGTCTGGCCTCTCCATCTGTCACCAGATTAATCAGGTTGTCACATGATTCACGGGAGATAAGAGGAAACAGTAATCTGTTGTATCATTTGAACAAGAGACTGATACATAAACAACGTTTTTCAGATTAAATATTTTAAATAGGAAGTACCTTATATATACTGTGGCGATTTAAATCAATAATTTCATTTCTGAATCATCAACTCTCATCTCTCACTGCAAGAAATACTCTAAAGTAACTGAACACCTTTGTGTTGCCAACTGGATTTTAATGGGTGTGATGCTGACAGTGGTTCGACTAAGTGATTCCTGGTGCTGCCCAGGAATCAGACTGGAGTATTATGTATGAATACAGAGCAAAATGGTCTGGCTAAGGAGACTAAGGAGACCTCCAAAGCCCAGCTCGCACTGGCCAATGCTGAATACAATCTCTAACTGTCAGGTAAGCAGTGGGAAGAGGAAAAGGCTCATCTCCTGGCTCAGCGCAGGCAAGAAACTGCCCAGCTGAAGGCAGAATTGATCAAGGCACAAGAAGACCTGAACCAAGAGAGGCAACCGTGGGACGAGGAGAAGTCCAAGCTCTTGGAGTCCTTCAACAATATCCAGCTGGCTCTGGAGGAGAGGGAGGAGGAGGAGAGATCGATCCGTGAAGGATGTGACAGACAGACTCCTCAACCTGGAAAAACTGATGGAGTCAAAGAAAAGACCCAAAGGGAAATCTGCATGGAGACGCTTCGTCCAGATTTTCAAGAGAACTGATGGGGGCGACCCTCCCTCTGACCTCCCACAGTGACCTCTACATTTTCTGTAAATGCATTGAAATGGAAATCAGCGTTTGGCTATAATCTTAATATTCTTTGTTATTTTAGCTTATTTAGCTGTACAGGAGACGATACCTTTAGATATTTCGAGTTCTCACAAAGTTTTATGGCATCACTGGCGGAAGGGGGGAGACACGAGAAAAGCGATGCGAGCACCAAAGGACAGTAGTCTTTTGTAGCCTTCTCTCTTTCTCCAGGTCTCCCTGGATGTTATGATTATTAGTGGTGGTAGTAGTATTATCATCATACCTTATTCTGGTTGCTGTTAGTGTTACTATTAGATTATCATTGCATGGTGCTCCTTCTTTCTCTATCTCTGTCAAACCAGTTGAGACCCCAGTTGAGGCATTTGGCAGCCCACGCTGAGCCTGGCTCTTCAAGGATGAGGTTTCACTGTTACCAAGCACCTGCTCATGGTGGGAATTAGTTTGGTTTCTGTCATTAACATGTTGTAGACCTGCCCTATATGAGGTCACTTCTGTTGTTACCTGGCGCTGAATAAATACATTGACATGAGCTGACCTCCTTTGATTTAATGTGACCGACTGTGATTACAGGTAGTTACATTAAGTATGTAGCAGACCCTTTACATGAAATGTGTTCACTAACCAGGTGACGGGTCCAGCTCCATGCCCGTCAAGTCAGAGCGGGTGAAAGAGACTTTTCTCACAGCTGACCATTAAAAAACTGAAGTGTTTTTTCATAACTGAAAGCAGGTCCTTTCAGTTCCAGATGATCAAAATTTGAGAATTCAATGTCTTTGCTTTTCAAGTTGCAGGTCAGGGGGGCACAGTGGTGCAGTGGGTAGCACTCACAGCATTCGAACACGGTACCCCGGTTTCTTTGCACAGTCCAAAGACGTGCACATTAGGTTAATTCACTCAAAGTGTGGTTGGCGTGGGGGTGTGGTGGTTAACACGGTTGCCTCACATCATGACGGTTCTGCTGTTGAACCCTGGGCCTGGGGTTAAACTTAGCAGAGTTTGTGTGTTCTCCCTGTGCCTACAAATCAAGTGACACAAAGGTCAAGTCCAAGTTGATTTTAAGCTAATTTTGTAACTTAACTCTGACTCAAGTTTAAGTCTTAAAACAAAAAAACAAAACAAAAACTGCTTAGTACAGATTAATACTTGGTTGGTAGGAGTTGTTGGGTCTGTAAATAATTTCATTGAGAAGGTCTAGACCTGGCGCAATATAAAAATAAACTTGAAATTGACTTGAAAACCCCTTCAGTTTGTTGTAATTTGGTAATCACCTTACTAGGTACTTTCCCCCCACCAAAGTGTACTTTATTACTTGCTATGTTTTTCACTTACTGAGTGAATGTCAATGTCTGGCTTTTTCATTGTTAAACTGATGAACAACTGAACCGTTGTTATCTGTATGTTGAGCAAACTACATTAAACAGCAACTAGGAAAATGCGGGTGAACATCAAGGCCAATGAATGAAAAGAGAAGAGAAAAAGAAGAGACAGAATAGACCGGACATAAGCTTATTTTTAAAGTTTTTTGTCATCATCAATTTAAAAATAATTCAGCTACTTTCGTGCACACACATAGACAAACACACACACACACACACACACAATAATATGCTGTTTGCAACTGCTCCAATACAGACTTGTGTATGTTGTTGACAGTTAAGTTTGGTCATTTGAAAAAGCTTCGTCCTCTTCACTGCGCCATAGATATAACGTTGCATACAATTTAATGGTCTGTTCTCCTGCAGTCACAATGCAACACAACACAACTGTGCACTGCTGCACCGAGCTGCTGGCATCCAATCAGCAGTGCAACATGCAAATCAAGCAGGTGTCACCAGGGAGGGACTGTGGAGGGAACATGTTCAGAATAACACCCATGTGCCAGCACTGGGACACGGGCTCAAATGTGCCTTCAGAAGAGGCTCTTCAGGTTCATCCAGAGGATCATGACAGCCTTCCCTCGTCGGACCAGGGCGCTGCTGGACTGTTAAATGGTCGGACTGGTAACATGTTGCTGTTTCTCGGGGATGCCAAGGTTATGGTGTAAAGAACAACGAAGCAAAACAAAACAAAACAAAAAATGTGATCTTTAAAGTTTTCTGAGAAACGGGGGAAACAAAAAAAAAAGAGGCGAAGTTGTGGCTGAGAGCAACTCATCCAGATGGAGACAGACCCGAGGCTGGAGTCAAGTCTGTGGGTTGGGAATAAAAGATACCGGGCAGTCCTGACAGGATGGCATTTCAACTGGACCGAGGTAGATAAGAAGAATCGCGATAAGAAAACAAGTAGGTGTCTTTTTCTGTTCTGTATATAACAACACAAGGACGTTCACGGTGTTATTGCTTTCCACCGTTTCTCTACTTTGTTTTGTTTTGGGTTGTTTTTTTTTGTTTGTTTTTTTTTTTAAAAATGCCAAATAGCGCCGAGAAATTGATGACACAAGTCAAATGAGTCGTTAAACACGTTGGTGCGCAACACTTGTTACACAGCACAACTCATTTCCTATCTGCTACAAACCAGACCGGAGTCGCTGTTTGGAAGAAGCCTAGAAACGCCAGGGACCAAACAAAGTGTCTTACACCTAGCGAGCATTTCTTTGTTGCAGGGAGGGAGCGTTTTAATTTAGCTCATAACTGCGTGTAGAAAACGCGAAGAACAAGTTGAACAGCACTTTCATGACAGACAAGCTGCTCAGTTTACTGAAAACAAAGGCCGGGGGAAACACACACACACACACACACACACACACGCACGCACACACTTTTGATATAGGGGGTTTCGTTTAACTTTCAAACATATTTATTTTTCTGACACCAGGTGTCTTCAGTGTCCATTTCTCTATCTTGTGTGCCACCAACACACTTGGCTACATGAACACAAAAAGAGGGAAATGTCGATGACAAAACGGAAGTGTTCACTACTGTCTGTTCTTGCTCCACAGAAAAACATATTTCAGACTAATTTGAAATAAGATATTACAGATATTAGACAGATATTAACACAACATAACTTGAAACAAGGTGTATCATGCAAATGCTCTTACAGAGTCAGTATAAAGATCCAAAACTGCCCTTTCTTTGAAATGACTTACATGACTTATCTTACATGTGTAACTAATAATAATGATGACAGCCCCACTCCCTGTAGGTGTGCCAATGAGCCAACACGCACAAAGGGCCTTTTTCACAGCAGCCACACAAGGAAAAACATTGGTGTCACCTATAGCATCAGAAAATCTCTGTTCTACACAAATGTCCCAGTGAACTATGAGAGTGTGACAGTGAGCCACCATGAACAATACCAGGGCCGCGAAGCTGAAGCAACTAAACCGCATTTGGACACAAGTTTAAAATATAAACTTGTACCTTTCTTACTGTTACGTTTCAAAATGTCTTTTGTGTAAAAGGCCTGTAAGAGCGGGTTAAAAAGGACCAATAATTAGGATGCAGCATTTACTCATGTCTGTCGTTACACCAGTGCATTAACGTCTATCACAGGTAAAAATATTTGAAGTAAGGATGTCTTCTCAGGGGTGAAAATATTGTGTTATTTGTATCCAAAGAAGCATGTCCACTGAAGTTTTCATTGTGTGTTTGTCTGTGTGATCAAAGCTTCAGTACCTGTGGCAGAGGTGGTTGGAGTGGAGGAGGGCCGGGTGGAGATCCTGCCCCAGAAGTCGGTCGAGGACAAAGACAAAGACTTCACAGGTAGGTCCTCGTGGGTGACTCTCAGGTATCACAAGCCCAAGGCCACAGTCAATGCTTAAGTAAATAACAGCGCAGCCTGAAGCACTGCACATCTATTGCTGTTTATACTGAGATGAGAACGTTAATGATTTGCATACAAGTGCATATTAGTCAAATATGTAACATACTGGCATCTGATCTTTTACTGCTTTTACAGCATGATTTTGTTTTCTCTCTATATGACCCATCCTTAGTTTTCTATGTGAAACGCAGCAGTAGTGGAGGCTCTTCTGGGTTGCTATGGAGACTGGGCCGGACCCAATTCAGCTGCCCTAGTCGGGTCCTCAGAGACCAATGGACAAAACAACTAAGGACTGCTCTAAAAACACACAGTAAGGGTGGAAAATAAGACAAGATCCTAATCTAAACTCATATTGCAACACAAAATTTGTTTTAAATGTATCGTTCAGGTCCATTACGCCCACATAGACTGCTGGTGTTTATCAACCCCTTTGGAGGAAAGAAGAAAGGAAGAAAGATCTACCATTCTCTTGTTGCCCCTCTGTTTGAGCTGGCCGGTATCAGCTCTCATGTAATAGGTAAAAATCTACAAAATTGTGCTACATTTCTTTTTCAGTTTTGAGAAAAGTTGAATCAGTTACTGACGCAAAGACTGATTGTGCAGATGCTTGATGCTCTTCTAGCTTAGAGGCGGTGTCTGACAGATGGCCTTTGACTGACCTACTTAATTTCAAAAATGATTCATGAAATAGATTTGCAGTGTGCATGTAATCATATATTTTTCAGTGACTGAGCGGGCAAACCAAGCCAGAGACCACCTCCTGAAGAAAGACCTGACAGGCTTTGACGGGTGAGAGCCAGTGCAAACACTGTGGTACACACCAATATAACAGCTAACCCCATTGGCAGGTGCTTTCACAACA
This sequence comes from Rachycentron canadum, assembly GCA_038496675.1. Classification (NCBI taxonomy): domain Eukaryota; kingdom Metazoa; phylum Chordata; class Actinopteri; order Carangiformes; family Rachycentridae; genus Rachycentron; species Rachycentron canadum. Next base: position 14,285,739 of record CM076651.1, read on the forward strand.
GAAACTCTTGTGTTTGTTTATAACAGTGTGGTGTCTGTGGGTGGGGATGGCATGTTCAGTGAAATGCTTCATGGTTTGATTGGGCGGACTCAACAAGAGGCAGGCCTTTGTGAGAATGATCCCACTGTCACTTTACAGCCTTGTCCACTTCATATAGGCATCATTCCTGCTGGTAATGACACTTTTATTAAGAATTCATAAAGTGACTGCCGTTGAAGCTGTGGTGAACACATCCTGTTGTCTCATATCTACTATAGGTTCTACAGACTGTGTGTGTTATGCCACAGTGGGAGTGATTGATCCTGTTACTTCAGCTTTGCACATTATCATTGGTGAGGAAGTATTTCCATTCAAATGAAACATTTTTTTACTTGTCATTTATTCATTTTAGTAATCAATCTTAATCAATAGCTTAATGATTTTGTCAGCTTTGAGCTCCTCATTTCCTACAATGCCTTGCAGGAGACTCCCAGCCTTTGGATGTGTGCTCAGTCCATCATGCCTCTGCTCTGGTGCGCTACTCTGTGTCTCTGGTGGGCTATGGCTTCTATGGGGATGTACTGGCAGAGAGTGAAAAACACCGCTGGATGGGGCCTCTCAGATATGACTACTCAGGTGCGGATGGCTGCATGTAGATGCAGTTAGTTAATCTGTATTTATTTTTAGCTACGAGTTAGTCATTTTGAAACTGTCACTGACATAGCTATTAAAAAGATGAAAACATCAATGTAATTTTATTTGTCACAAAACCACATTCCCATGGGTATGTTTTTTTTTTAATGTTGTATATACACCTAGTGCTGTGCATTTTCAGCTAACCTGAGTGCTCTCCTTTCCCTAGGCACCATGGTGTACCTGAGCAACAGGAGCTATGCAGGCATAGTTCAGTATCTACCAGCAGACCCGTTGCTCTCCAGCCCTAGAGATAAAACACGCTGCCTCTCAGGGTAAAACTATTCTCAAGAAATTATATTAAAAAGGCTGCACAAAGAAAATACAAACGTCAGATGATCAGATGATACGTTCTTACAAATTTTGTGATGTGCCTGTAATATTGTCTGTACATTTCCTGTATCACTGACGTGACTTTGATCAGCCATGAGAGGGAAAACAAACCTCATATAAATAGCAAATCCGCAATAATGTTTTTGTCATGTCTCCCCAGTCCCAGTTTTTTTTTTAAAGCAAAATGAATGGGACCCATCCGTAATAAGAGTTGTTGCCCATAGTAACATATGAGCTTCAGGAAATAATGATTAATGGCAAAAAGGGAAAGTGTCCCTGGGAGTATCCTTATTATTCAACCACAAATCCACAGTGTGGGACAGCGTAACTGCTACCACCTGTAGCAGAGAGTCAGGTGTTGGGTGTACCTTAAGAAGGGGTAGAAACTGTAGCAAGAGGAACTTGATCTAGATGAAAGGTGAGACTTGGTCTCTTGTTAGTGTGCACAGTGCCTCAGTCTCTTTTAGAGGCACCTGTCAGCAAATAGTTTATGATGCTCTTATGACTGTGTCTCAAGGGACGAGGAGCTTGTTATTTCACAGACTTCAAGCAGCGTGAAACTCTCTGTGTTACATGTGTGTATGTGTGTGTAGGTGCAGTGTGTGCTCCAGAAGCACAGAAAGACTTTTCCCTCACACAGATTCAGGATCCCTGTACAGCTCCCACTTCAGCCAGTACAGTAGTGACTCAGAAGGTAATAACATTGACACGCATAAAAGTCCTGTGTTTGTGTTTTGTATGTTTTAGCTCATTTAGCAGAAATATATCAGTATTATTGTTTGGCTTGTGACTCCTTAAAATGAGCATGTGTAATATCTAAAATTGCAACTACTCATCAGGTTGCACACTTTCAAAAGTGTCATCCTTTCTTCTTAAATTATTTTATTAGAAAAAAAAAAAACTTGAAATAAGTATGGAGTGTATGGAGCATGGAGTGATGTGTACTGTCTGGATTGTATTACCATACAACAATGCAACACTGACAAACAATCACAGCAATGCTAACATAAACCAATAATTGCCTAAAAGATAAAGAACAAAATCAGAAACAATCCAAATAAGTATAGTCTGTTTTGAAAAACAGTGAGCAGTATAGTGATGAGAAACACTAAGTGATGACTTGGAGAATTATCTGCAGTGTTGTATAAAATGTATCTATAAAGATTTTTTTTAAACTATGGTCATCTAAGTTACAAATAGGAACAACCAGGATATTTCAACTAATAACACACAAATCATTGTATTGTTTTTGTCCATATTGAGTACATCATTCAAACATTAGCACAGATTTGACAGGGTTATGGAGTCATCTCAAAGAGTTTAGATATTCATCAGTCCACAGGTAATCATAGAGCTGATTTAGTTCTGTGGCTATACTCTCCCTGGAAGTGGGCATCCAGCTAAGATGAGTCTAAAAACACAATGCAGAACGATCAGTGACGTCAAAAGAAACCTCAAAGTCACAGCTGAAGGCTTAAAACTATCATTGCAGCTTCACATCATGCAAAAATGTGGTGTATTGTTGTATGGACCATGGTAGGACATTACAGAGGAAAAAAACATCACTGCATACATGTTTGCCAAAGAAAAACTTTACAGTCCACAAAGTGTCTCATAGTGTAGAAGCTGGGTGATGTAGCAGAACGTTGACCCTTAAGTAACTCTACTACAGAATAACTTTGAACAAAGGAAATGCACCTTTTGGAGAGGCCCAGTCAGAGCCCAGACCACAACTCAGTAGAGGTGCTGTGAAATGTTATCTTTGTTAACATCTAGATGAGGGTCAGAAAACTAGGTAATTCTGAAGGATTCACAAGCGTGATGGGCTTAAACATTATCAGAGATGTCCAGCAGATGGATGGATCATTGTCTCTCTTTTTCTTTGTCTCAGGGGAGTGGGTGAGTGTGGAGGGCAGGTTCAGGTGTGTGTCGCTCACTTGCATGTCTAGCTCGTGTCCCAGGAGTCCTCTGGGCCTCTCTCCTTCTGCTCACCTGGCGGATGGAACAGGGGACCTCATCCTAGTTTGGGACACTCACCCTCTGGGCTTCCTTAAGTTCCTCTACAGGCACACAAGCACACAGGACCAGGTATGGGCACTTTCACAGTAAAACAAAGCTGGACCAGGAAGTGCTTGACGCAATCTCTCACCTCACTTTTCTTAGTTTGACCTGCCATTCGTGGAGGTCCACCGTGTGAAGGCCGTCCGTTTCTCTCTCCCTTTCTCTGGCAAAGAGGAGGAAACATATGAAGAGATTGTGGGGCACAGTGGTGGGATAGTTGAAGAGGAGAGAGGGTACGTGGAGACTGTCAGCAGGAGCAGCTCTCAGCAGCACCTGGCAGAGAGAAGTGCAGGGGGACAAATGACAAATGAGCAGAAAACAGCAACTCCGTTTCTGTGTGGCCTGTGCTGCAGTAAATCTCCCTCTGTGTCGGTCTGGAACTGCGATGGAGAGATTCTGCCTTTCACTGAAATCCTCTGCAGGTAATTACAACCGTGCATGTTGTATTTTGTGCAATGTCAGACTTTATGGGCCTCTCACAGGTTAGGGAAAATTAAATGAATCATAACAAAGTTTTTAACTGTGATCACTTCATCTCTTAGGATTCATTGCCAGTTGGTGCGTCTGTATGCCAGGGGCATCGAGGATGGCACAACCGCGCATGACAGCAGTGAGGAAAGGAACAAGTGTGAAAGGAGATGCATCCTGAACAAATAGTCTCACCTAAGAGAGGAAAAGACTGGCATGGTTTGTTTGTGAATTTACAGACTCCCTGTCTGTCATAGCCAAAGAGTTTCTCATATTTAAGGTACTTTCATAAGTTTTCTCATTGCAATATTGAAAATAAGATATTTATTCTTGTGTGTGTGTGTGTGTTGAGTACTGCTCCTTAAAACACTACTAAAAGACCTACCTGTAGTGCAGGTTTTTCTGCACAAGTACTGTATACAGTGTGTATATCCGGTTTTTGTTCTGTACATTTTATTCATGTTCATGTCAGCCTACAGAGGCAAATGTAAACACAAGTTAAACGACAAAAAGCATCTTAATTCAATAAAAAGACTAAACTGAGTATTTTATTGTAATCAGCATTAGTTCAGCAGTGCAGTTTATCTTTGAAATAACTGCACAAACAGCTTCTTTTTCCTTCTGTGTGCAGTTGGAGCAGATTTTTATACTTGGTGTCATCCAAACTTAATTAAACCACCGTTCTTTTATTATTGTCTACAGTGAATAAAAGAGCCTATTAAAGAAAAATGCAATAGTGCCAGAGGAAAGGTTGTTTAAACAAATGTTCATCTTTGCTGCACTTCCCACGTTCCTCCAAATTTTGGCAGGATGGGGTGGTATTTTATTGATCCGAGTGAGTAAATGTTTGTGTGTGTGATCCCAGCTAGGCCACGCACCTGGCAGAGACAGACACAGGCGGTAAGAAGCAACATCAGTCTTGTGCAAGAAATTGAATGAAAAAGTTGTAACATGAAAACTCATTCATAGATTGTAAGATCACAGTTTTGATTTGAATTTAGCTTAAAAACACTTAACTGGAAATTGTTCTCACCTGAAGCAGGACATATAAAGTTGTCTCCTTTATGACTGTTATTAAGAGAACCACCTGTTCTTACAAATTGGACAACCCCAAGTGTAAACACTACCTGGTATAGCTGCTTTATGTGCAACACGCTCATGGTTCAGTGATGATAACAAGCTTATAGTCTTGTCATTCAAGTGAGTTTAGATATTGATCCTTCGCTGATTAGATCTGACAAGAATCAGTGTGTAGTTAGAGATTTTCCTGTTTTACAAATCTCAGATATCCTAAGGACAAGGTGTTAGGCGTGAACAGTGTTATTTGAAAAAAAAGAGTGCTGACAGAGTGAATGAGGATTTATTTAGAAATTTAAAATGTACATGTGAAAACTCAAATCAGGCTAGTACAGTTAAGTTTATTTCCACATCAATTCTTGTAAGATTAGGGCTCAAAGACAGAGAGAAATCAAAATCAAACAATTATACAGACATGATTGCAGTAAACTTTATTGTCTGTAAACTTTCATGACTTTCATCATGAGAATGTTAGTGTGTGTGCATGTGTGTGACAGAAGGCATCATGCTGTGTGGGGCTGCACCCACTTGTAAGTTCCCTCATAGTGAAATCCCACCCTCTTCATCAGCTCATCTGCCTCGTTTGGACCACGACTACAGACACAACAAATTTAAGACAGTATTAAAAATAAAAACATCACTTTAAAGGCTTATGTGCATCATCTACTTTTTTTCTGACTCATAAAACTGATTTTACCTTCCATATGTGTAAGAAAGGGGGCGTGTCTTTACTCCTTCTATTTGATGAAGGAGGGGGGTGAAGATCCTCCAGGCCTCCCGCAACTCATCACTTCAACAGATAGGAAGAGAGTAAATAAAAGTAAAGTAAATAAACACAAGAAATTAAAACAAAACACTAAGACAATGAACTATGACAATAAATGGTTTGACCAACCTGCGGACAAAGTGCATCTGATTTCCACAGAAGACATCGAGTATCAGTCTCTCATAAGCATCTGGGAGCTTCACATTCTAGAGGAAGGTGAAAGCTGTTAGGGTTAGACTACACACATGCTCATTTCAGTTCCAGTGATCTACAGTATTTGAACTGAGTGAGCTTCACTGAGGTAGTCTTTCTGCTGGTAGATACTTTTTCTGATCCTGATCTGATTGATGCACCATAGCATCAACGGTAACATTGCATTAACCAGTCATGTAATTGTATTTTTTGCCAACTTGTCAGGTCTTTGTCAGGTTGATATAACAAGGGACCTATATTATATCAACGTTATATACTGAGAAACTTTTTCATGAATCAGTTCATAGTATCTCAACTCAAATTAAGTTGATTCAAGGAAATTCTCTTCAACTTATTGACAACACAAAACATATATGAAGATGAACCCACAGTAGCCACTTGGAGTCTAGTGAGCTTGTTGCACCTTATATCTGCTCTTGTAAGTGAGGTCCAGCTCAGTCTCCTCTGGGCTGAAATAAACCCCCGGCCTCTTGGTCATCATCTTCAGGTAGATGGCTTCATCTGGCTGCACCCGCACTACCAGCTCGTTCCTCTGACAGCGCTCGCCAAAAATGTCTCCTGGCACGTCAGTGAACTGCAGGCGAACTTCTGCCTTCCGCTCGTTCAGAGCTTTACCACAGCGCAGAATGAAAGGAACCCCTGATAGATGGGTGGATTGTGCAAGGACAGACATGAAGGGTGCAAAAATATCACAGGGAGAACATCAAAGGAGCTGCCATTAAAATGGACTAATAAATAAAATGTAATAAAGAACGAGAGGTGTTTCGCCTCACCATCCCATCTTTCATTCTGAACGTAGAGCACTGCAGTAGCAAAAGTTGGTGTGCACGAGCCTTTGGGTACGGTGGGATCATCAAGGTAACCCATCTTGGAGTTGTCATCCCCTTCAGGGTCCCCCACATACTGGCCAAGCACCACATCTGACACTGCAAGAGGAGCTACACACTTCAATACCTTTACCTGCAGCACAAAAACACAGCATGACAAATTTGCAATGATATGGATGATCTTGTTATTGAAGACAAAAAAAAGAAAAAAAAAACTTTATTCCTGTCTTACCTTTTCATCCCTCACATCATCAGGGCTGGTGGATGCAGGTTTCTCCATTGCAACCAAACAGAGCATCTGGAGGAGATGGTTCTGCATGACATCCCTATTAAAGATAAGGGCTGGAATCAGAGACTGGATCTAGTGTTTTCATATTTAACTGAATGTATTGTCTCTCACCGAATGATACCAAAGTCATCAAAGTATCCTCCACGGCCCTGAGTGCCAAAAGGTTCCTTAAAGGTGAGAACCACAGAGGCCACACTGTTCCTGTTCCATATTGGTCCAAAGATGCGATTTCCAAACCTAGGGGGGACAGCATAAAAACGTCATATATGACAACATCTATGTTTATACCAGTGGTATAAACATAGACAAGTGCTTGGGAATATTTGTGTGGATCATGTTACCTAAGCACCATGAGGTTCTGGACCATCTCTTTGCCCAGGTAGTGGTCTATGCGGTAGATCTGATCTTCTGTGAACAGGGAGGACAAGTGGGCTGACAGCTCCTGAGAGCTCTGGAGGTCACGACCAAACGGCTTCTCAACAATTACCCTGTTCCAGCCTCTGTTTTACGAACATAGCTGATCAGAACCAGGCAATCAATCAGCATGACAACCATTGTTTTTATGGACTAGAGGATACTTACTTGTGGCTCATGCAGTGGGTCCTGATGTTTGTGCTGACCTGCTGGTAGACAGTGGGTGGCAGAGCCAGGTAGAAGAGTCGGTTGGCATCACCCCCCCGAGGCAGAGATGACAAGTGGGCGTTGAGTTGGTCGAATGAGTTGCCGTCGTCATATCTGCCACTCAGGTAGGAGTTCTTATTGAAGAAGGCTGAGAGACACTCACTCTCTTCATCAGTGACCTGAAGGAAACATTGAACAGTGATTAATGAAAGCATACCCCCAGAAATGGATAATCTAATCTCAGATAGCCAAAAAAGAGTGCAAGTAATACCTTCATATAAGGCAGACATGCTGTCTTGATGTCCTCCACAGTTAGGTTAGACCGGGCAAAACCCACAAAGTAGGTGTCATCTGGAAGTAGGCCATCTCTGAATAACCACCTAAAGAAGCAACAAAGTCAAGAGCAGTGATACAGAAAACTGGCCAAGGGTCAAACTCGTCCTAACACAGGGTGGACAAACAACTTCCATTCAACTCTTGTATGTTCAACTGTTGTGTGAGTAGCAATTCTCTACTCACCATAAGGTTGGATAGATCTTCTTTTTGGCGAGATCTCCCTGTGCAAATAAAACCAATGAAACAGAGATCTGATCATGAACCTCTACTCATTATCACAGAGACTGTAAAGAATCAATCAAGAGTCCAAAGTGTAAGCAAACTCTGAAAATAAGTGATTGCAGTAATTTGGAGCAGGTCGATGTTGAGTAATGTGAGAGACGCCAATCAGAGACAATTTGGAAGAACTTGTAACACACCCTCCTTGCAGAGCTATGTCTCTTACCTCATGTAACATTTAAAAGGTGTTGGTATATTGCTATTGACAAAATTGAGAGAAGAAACAGATCAAACAACTAAGTTTTGGAACTTGTGTCAGACTTGAAGCCAAGAACAGACAGACAAAATGCTTCTGCTCCAAAATGATCCCATTCTTTCAATGCTTCACAAAGGGAGAAGTAGATGCAGCACATTTCAGCCGACATATGCTCATTCCCTGGCTTAAACTCTGATTAGGAAACACAATATTCCCCAGTGAACTATTCTCCTGTGTGTTTGACTTTTTGTCACCTCTGTTGTGCCGGTAACTTGAAACACACTTCAGCAATTTTTCAGTTTGAAATTCAATGCAAATAAGAATATAATGAATTGAACTGACCGCAGTCCCAAAATGGCCTGTAGATTTTTTTACCTAAGCAGTTTTTTGTTACATTTGTCATGTTTTAAGTTCAAAGGTTGTACTCACAGAGGCTCCCAGGATAATAAATATGTGTGTGTTGGAACTAGTGGACTTCTCCTCTCCATAGAGCTCCTTCCTGAGCTGTCCAAACACCTCAGAGCGAGTCAAAGGCTCAGTGCTCATCTTCTGGCCCATCTGTTCTGTCTCTACTGAGGCCACTCTCATGCCCTCTCAGCTAAATAACAGAGTGGTGAAATTTCAATTGTCATCATTGCTTTGCAGAAACACTTTATGAGTTGATGCTGCCACCTATAGTTGCAAAGGAAAAATATGCTCTTTTGTCACTGCTTCCTCATGCTTTGTGATGTATGTACTCTCTACTCTCCAGCGCATATAGATCAGTAGGTTGGATGTAGTTTTCCAGCAGAGCAGGTTTGGCAGCCAGGAAGAAAGCCTGCTCATTCACTTTAACTCACAATTCTGGTCTATTCAGGAAAGGCTGAAACTAAATGCTAGGAATGCTCCTTACTCCTGAGCCACACCTTGGAGAAATGTTACGCAAATGAACTTTGACTGAGAAAGTCTTACAGCTTTTCTCCAGACAAAGTTCTTATCAGTACCTCTGGTATGACTCCAGGTGAATCATTCTTCCAGGATACACTTAGGAATCATTACTGAAAATCACTCAGCTAAAACATGTACAATTCTAGAGATTAATAGATCTTGGTTCTAATACAGAAATATTTCAGTTTAACTTTTAGAAATACTTTTCTAGGAAGTCATGATATAAAAACAAAAAAACCAAAACAAAACAAAGAAAAAAAAAACAAAAAAAATTCTACAACACAATCATTCACCTGAGACAACAAAGTAGGATTTTTATTTAAAAAGAACAGACATCTCCTACACTTTAGTGAGATTTGTCCCTATTGTCACCTTTTAACATTCATAATCAGACAAAAAAAGATCACTGTTGAGTGATTTTTCAAGTGGAGTGTAAATTCACTGAATTAAGATCATTGCAGTTCACAGTCAGTCCCATAAACAGGCTGCAACTCTATGTCCACCCCCTTAATATCAGCCAACTACATTCAAATGTCCGGAGTTTTCATCATAAATAAATTTAAAACAAGTCTAGTCAAGTCTTTACTTTGTCCTTCATCTTTATCTGTCCATTGCATATGGCCCAAATCCCCAAGCTCCACAGCATGAAGCCCTGCTGGATTGATGAAGAGTTGGCTCCTCAGAGTTGAGTCTGAGGAAGAGGCACAAGGTGTCAGAGGTCACCTGAAGGGCATACTGGGAGGTCAGCTTATGGTCCAGTGCTGGTGGACATTAGCAGGATTGCAGTGGTCCATCTGAATCTGGCTTCCTTTCAGCTCTAAACATTTCCCACTGCTGGGATTCTTCAGAAGATTTTCCTGCAAAGTAGCATATGAGACAAAAGTAATTATTGCAGAAGCCAAAATATTATACACACACACACACACACACACACACACACACACACACACACACACAGAGAGAAGAGCATACAATACTTAAAGGAATAGTTTGACATTATGGAAATATACATTATTTGTATTCCTCACCTCAATAAAAACCCACTCCTGTTGTGGTGCCACACTAGTGCCTCTCCCCTTCAGGTGACACAGCTCGAGCTTCACTGGCTCTCGCTGAGGAGTGGCATGAAGACACAGCTGCTTTCCAATGTTATGACGCAGCTCCTTATGAGTTGTATATTCAAAGTACTGGAGGAGACATTCATCCAGTCAGAGACCAAAACTTCACCAGAGAGCTCTTAATTTCACATGTGTAAGTCCCTGTACCTGGTTGCCTCCCATGTTGTGACATGGGTACATGATCAAAGGTTTACCCCCCTGGTTATTCTCTCCAGCATCCAGACAGGTTTTAGATCCCAAGTTTTTGATCTGGTGCAAACACACACGCACAAAAATAGTAAGGTACAGCTGCAGGTAATCAACATGAGGTGTGTTATGTCATTCGTATCTACATGCAGCCAAAGGGAAATATGACTTACAGCTCCAAATTTTTCTGGTGTTAAGTCTGGAACAAAGGCCTCTGGGTAGACCGTGTTTAGATACCAGGTGAAGTTCTTGCACTGCAAGCTCTCTCTTAGTTTCAAACGATCAGAGATGTCCCCATACTTATGCTATAACAGTGAAGTATGTTAAAGTATAAATTTGAGTGAAAAATAATGAGGGGAGATGATAAATGACACTGTATCCATGTGCATTTGAACATTATCAGCAGGTCACACTGACCTGACTGGCCATAACCGCGGCATTCTTGTTGCGCCGATAGTAGATTTTCTTGTAGTCATCCATCCAGACCTCAGCTAGGCGCACTTGGTTGCGAGTGATGACCTCCGTGCCTTTGGGGAAGGTATGGGGACTCTTGGTGCGGAAGACATGGCCCACCACAGAACAAGGAATGATTTCTAGCTGACCCCCACACTGCCACACCTGTGAATCACAGTTGACATTGGCAACAACTCAGACTCCAACATGATAATAACTGGGACACGTATGAAGTAATATGTCGAACTGGGAATACAGATAAAGACTGACCCTGAATGACATCTCCACATTTTCACCCCCCCAGATCTCCATCTTGTCATCATATGTTCCAATGTGTTCAAAGTACTTCTTTGAGATTGAGAAGAGACCTCCAGCAAAAGTAGGTGTTCTGAAATTTAGTAGGTACAAAGGGTTTAGGCACCTAAATGATTCAGGGTGCTCTAAGTGAAACCAACACAATCAGCACTTCTTACTTTACAGGGTAGGTTTCATCCTTGCGCAGCTTCTTCGCATCCTCAGGAATTGCCTCCCAACCAAAAGTCAAGCTCCAGTCAAAGTTACCTCTGTTGAAAGCACGATTGGTGGAAACAGGCTTGTGGAACTGAAAGGTGTTGAGGTCAATAGTGCTGATCTCTGGACTAACCACAGCAGTAGGTTCTTCAACAATGCGTGCCAGCAGGGGTTCTAGCCAACCATGGAAACACTCACCTATAAGGAAGAGGTAGGACATCACTTAAATTCCTTCTTAATCTCCATCACACAAAATTTAGGTAGCTGCCAACCATCATTATCAGCTGTTGAAATTATAGCTTGGCTTCATGAGCATACTGGTCTTACATTTCAGCAGATGTTTTTTGTCCAAAGTGACAATTATTACAACAAATGCATTTCTGAATCAGTATGACCCGAGATGAGAAGAGTCAAGTCAAGTAAGCTCAAGTAATAATATAAATATATAATATAAAATATGGCAGCTTTAATAAGGTGTTGACAAAATATTTAGAATCACAATTTAATAATAATAATAATAATAATAATGGAGAATCAATATTTGATGTTCCAGACAGTACCGCAAGTATGTACATTTTTAGACATTCGGGATAGAAAACAACACATAACCTCTAACCCTGGCAGTGCAATAGAGTTCCTTGTGTATTATTATTGTTGTTGTTTTTGTGTGTGTGTGTGTGTTCTTACAGTGTGCATCAAGAAAGGTGAGAATCTCTCCTTGAGCGATGCTGGCACCCAGCAGCCTGGCTGTAATGAGGCCCTTCCTTTCCTGCTGCCTCACTACCTGAACGATGTGCAGCTGACGCACATACTCCTCTAGTTGGATCTTTAGGTGCTCTGTGGAGATAAAACTAAATTATTGTGTTGGTCTCAACTCGTCTTCATTTAAAACAAAAGTTTTCCAGCTGAAAACATTATCATAGCTGAGCACCAGTTACTTAACTTCTCAACTTACTGTACTCAGGGTACCTACTGGTTACAGATGCAACTGAGCACAGAGCACGGTTTGTACCTCACCACAACAGTGAGACAGGTTTTGGTGAAAATGACAGAGACGCATTTATGTCTGAGGGCATTACCAGAACAAAAAGCAATGAAGTGGAAACTTTGCTGGTAAAATTAGGTCACACTTCCCACTCGAAGAGCATTTATGACCACAATACATGCCGCATGACTCGTAAGGTTTCAGACTGAGTGAACCAACCAACCATGTGTCATTAACTTTAACATAAGCTTTTTCTCTGAAAATAAGAAGAGGAAGTTTTGGGTACAGTAGGAAATATCGAAATACTGCTCAGAGTAATGGCAGATTAGCTTAGGACAGTTATAACTGACAAAGAGAATATTTTAAGGTCAGCCAACAGGCCACTGAACATTACAAATGCTGTCAATATGTGTAATAGTGTAAGATTTATAACCAGGCTAGTGTCACCAAACATATTAAATTAAATTAAACTCCCCCCCTCACTTTCCCACGATGAGACACCTGATTAAAATCCTTCAAAGCCCCTGGCATTTTGAAACTGATTGATGAAAGCTGAAAAGAATGCATCTTTTATCTTGCAACAACTTTACAATGAAAAGTTGACACACTGAACATGTTGGAAACACTTCCTATGCAAAATAAACCGTATTATGAGACAAAGTCCTGCTTTTGTCATAATTTGCAATTTATATTTCACTAGATCCAGAGTTGTGGACATATGCACAGTAAAATAAAGAGTATTATCTGTGACATTGTTGTACAGAAGTCTCTGTTATTTACAAATGCCCACCTGACTGCTACTGTGTGTACATACTGCTAAAGATCCCAAGCTAACAACCATCTATGCTACTATGCTATCTTATCAAAGCTCACACCTGACTGTGAATCAATGTGCTGCCCTAAAAACTCTGAGGGTCACTTTAATTAATAAATTACTTACAATGTTCTCTCTCAGCTATCTTCTTCCCATATCATTTTCTAAAGCAACATTAAATACATTTTCAATATTGGTGGTAAAATAAAGTAACATGTCTATGTCAAATGGAATATAGATTCATTTTCTAGGCCTTTCTAAAACTCTGGAGTGCAGCAGTGATAGATCTCTCATTACTCTGCTTGTCTGAAATTGTATTTACATTCATTTAACTGAAACTTAAACTTCATATCACCCACAAGGTTTTCTGTTAGCAGAGCCTCTATACTTAAAAACCTCTTCTAAACAAGTTATTTTATGTTCTGCTGTCAGTGAACCTTCAAGTATGTTTTAGAAAGTACCTGCTGTACTGGCGTCGTCTACCAAGATGATCTCTTTGAGCAGGATAGCAGGAGATGTGTACAGAACACTATAGACCGTCCTGAGGAGGGTGGACCAGGCCTCATTGTGGAAGACTATAATAACACTGGTGGTGGGCAGAGGAGGACAGCGACGAAACTTCCGCTCCACACACCTGATCGAGGCAAGCCACGAAAGAGGAAGCGAAAAAGAAACGGCAGATTTAGGAGTATGCCAGACTGAGAGGCATATTTGATGAAATGTATGTCACAGAAGGTCTTGCAGAGTCAGCTATAATATACCGTTGCTTTCAGTAATAAACCATCAGCACATTTAAAAGCCACTTGAAAGCCATTCAAACCTTTGACATATACGTGTGGATAAACATTTAGGGTTAGGGTCTCAATTATCCTGCATCCTGACATGTGTCTGGAGTTATACTATACACAGTGTGGTTACATTCAGATTAGAATATGTATTTTCCAGGACAATGGTGAGCTCAATATAAAAATGCATGTAAATAATTTACCACTGAGCATGACCTCGACAAAGATGCAGGGTATTATCTGGCCTGCTGTGTACATGTCAGCAAGCGTGTTGGTAAAACAGTGATTAGTCAAAACTATCTCAGATAATTCTGAACATAACAGAACATGCTCTTACTCCATAGGCCTTGTGTCATCCCCAAGACTGCGGCTCAATGGGATACGGTCGCTGGCAAACTGGTTAAAACAGTGACGCGTCATGCCCTCCTGCTTCTCCTTCTCCTCCTCTGGGGTCATGTGGGTCTTTTGAAATCCCTTTCCATCAGCTCCAGGGCTTGTGGGGTCCTGTGCTGGTCTCTCCAGGTGAGGCTTCAGTTCAGCCTGCGTGTAAAAGCCAGTGGGGCAGTTGATGTCCTGGGTGGGCTGCTCCTGTATTGGTGGTGGCTGTGGAGCTCCGATCTGGAAACCAATGTTGTTGACAGCCTTTCGGACCATAACTATCACCTTGTCCTTCTTGTCCACCAGTTCCTGAAACCAGGGATCCCCAGCGGGTGAAGAACCAACATCCCTCTGGAGAATCACTAGGACCACCATGAACAGAGTGCCCCCAAGGATCACCAGTTTAAGAGGAGACATACGCCGGCGTAGAAACAGCCGCATGTTTAGAAAAGTGCTGCTCCCAAGGCTGGTAAAAACAGAAAAAAAAAAAAAAAAATGTTTGTGAACATTACTTTTGTAAAAATCAAAATACCAACCTTTAGTCATTTACATTCAGACAATTACTCTTGCAGTAAGAAGACAAACAAGAAAAAAATAATTATCTTGAAACCAGTCTGTGCACCTGTGCAACTGTCATAGCAGCAGGTAATCTAGCCAACTTTGCTCCTCCCCTCCCTGTCTCTTTAGGAAACAGTCCCACAGGGCAGATGGAGAGAACAGGGAGGAGAGGAAAGTGAACAAACACACCACACCTCTCAGTATACACCTGACTTCAACTGCCTGGCCACAATCCTCCAGGAACCACATGGCTGTGAATGGGCCAAACACTGGTGGCTAATAAGTGACGCAAAAGGCACCTGCTCCAAAGGCTCCTCACCAGTAATGTTGGACTGTCATCCACTACAGGAAGTTGTAGGAGTGTGCAACGTGGACCATGTCAGGACCATAGGTTCAACCTACCTTTGCACAATAACAGGCTGCTTCCGCCTATGTGAAACAGAATATCATTGCAATGTGGGACATCTGCGTGGTCTTAGGTGATCACTGTTCAGTTACACACACACTCTTACTTGGTCATAATTAATTTACACCATTCTCAAGCCAGCCTTCCTCATAAGTGATTCAAGAGGACTCTCTTTTGGTGATACACAAAAGGGAAACAACTACAGGGCAACATACAGTCGTCTCTCGTGGGCAACCAGTTAGTTCATTTGGTTGTTTTGTGGTTATCACATCTCAGACAAAGGTGGAGGAGAGAAAAATACTCTTAAATACATATCCATAAATATTCAATCACACATAACACACACATAGTTTTTGTCAACACACAAACCTGGACTGACTGATAAAATAGCATTGTGTCCCATCAGGCTAACTTTTAGTATTTTCAGAATAAAGACGTTTGTCACATCATCACTTTAAAAATGAAAACATATTTCCTCCGCTTGAAAATACACGAAGCACTTGAAGACAAACTGCGGTTAAAAAGCTACTCAGCAATGGCAAATGAAAGAGGAAGAGTCGGTTGCAAATATCCTGCTCCCATTCAAAGCTCTAAACACCATACGCACAAGCCACATCTTTAAATTTAAAAAAAAAAAAAAAAATAATAATAATAATAATAATCACACCTTAAGACAACTCGGTCTACAGACAGTCGGCCTCACATGAGCAGCGACGCGCCACAGAATAAATGCATATCAGTGGTTTTTCAGCCTCTTCCAAATGCTGCCACTCACCGAAAAGCGTGGAGCGGTTGTGGGCTTCACCTGTTCCGGTTTACTCGATCCGGGTTTATCTGTCTGGAAAGTTGCCAAACGAGCGCACAGTTCTCACGCCGAGGACCAGGACACGGGCTCGCTGGCCTTCCGACTTTTGCTCTGAACTGAACAGGTGCCATTTGATGAAATGATTAGTTGGTGGCCCCTGCTGGCGGCGCACGCGACTCTAACTGACTTCTGCATGTGAAACACGACTTTCAGCGAAAACATCACGTGCGCCTGTGTTAAGATATTATACAGTGTGACGAATACGGAACATGCGTGTGTGTATGTATGTATATCTATTCACAACTAATTACTATTAAGAGTAAGAACTTACATACATATATTAATGCATATTACAAACACAGGCTCCTGTATCATGAGTCTATTATAGTAACATTAGTGCTTTTTCATCAGGGATTAGGAGGAATTTATGTCTCTTAATTAATGTTCAGCATAGAGTGCTGTAAGTGAACATTGCCATTGCCTCAACAGAAATCCATTATTTATGTGCAAGCAATTAAATACTCTCTCCTGTATCACCCTCTTGAAACTGTAGACTGACTTATTCAGAAAAGGAGAAGGAGGCGTCTTCTCAGGTTACTGTCACAGGGAGAAATCTTGATTGCAGGCTGCTGATTGACTTGAGATCTAAATTAAAGCCAAACTAAAACAAGCAGTTATGTTGAGAAGCAAAGAGCCTGAAAGGAAGAGAATGAAGTCGCTCTTGAATTGCAGTGCTGTATTTTTGTGTCTAAATTTTCACTGGACTTTCCTAAAGCAGCCAAATTCATACAATTTACAGTTTATACATATATCTATATATCTTTATGTATACTTACACTTTATACATACTACATATTGTGAAGAGAAACAAAACAAACACAATCAATGCAAAAAACAGCCATTTATTTACTTCTTATCCAGGGGGAAATTAATCAAATCAATCATTGCACTATTTATTAAACTCTGCCATTTTTAAAAAGGAAAGAAAAAAAACAACAGTGTCTTGATGACCCTTCATTTTTAGGGACAGAGAGAGACAAGTGAGAATCTTTTTTCAAAGCCCGTAAAGGCAACATTTTTAGGCTCATAAACAAAAGTGAGCATATCAACACCGGAAGTAAAGCTTGTCTACATGTGAAATACTCTTTAACTTTACAGCAAACATGAAATCCAATCGATTTGGCCTCTAATAAAATTATTCAACTCCTTCCTCAGTACTAAAGGCAATGCAAAGAGTGGTTTTCTTCAGTAGTTATTTCATTGTGGGCAACAATATTTATATTACATTACATTCATATGATTATTGTTTTGGGGGTTACAAGCTTCCCTGTGCCAAATCCATCCAGCTCGTGTCAAATACTGTAGTGTTAAGTTGTGAATATTGGTCCATGAAGTACGTGGACCTTGGAACTACATAATCTCAAGGCAATACTTGTGAACAGATGGAGAATTCCTGCACATAGCTGATCCTGAAGTTGTCAGGAAACGGTTCAGGTTCAAATGTTTGAACACAAACTAAAATATATATGCTCTGTCAGCTTTTGCTCATTTGGGTTGGAATGAAATCAGTCAAAAATCACAGTCCAATAAAAGACGGAGAAATACTTCTCTTCAAATGATCATTTTGATTAAAGAAAACAGGAATGGACACAAAACTATGAAATAATATAAAACCTGCTTTGCAGCAACCAGTTTGGCAAGAAAGCATTGTCATACAGTATCATAAAAACCTCACAGTGAAAAGTTACAGTATGCCCCTTTATAGATAAAATCAGCATTCAGTTATGTGTGTTTGGACCCACACACACGCGCACACACACGCGCGCACACACACACACACACACACACAAACACACGTATACACACTGTAGACGCACACTTATAGAAAATGTTTAATAGTTTAACAATCTCTCTTCAGTACTGTGATTCTAATGCAACTGTTCTTCCTTTGTTTCATAGTTTGATGTTTTTGGCTTGAACCAAAAATACATCGCAGGTGTAGAGCAGAGAGTAGAGTAATCAATCGCAGTGAACCACAAACAGCTTCGCTTCCAGACTGTGGCTAATCACAGGCTGGAAGAAACGAAGAAGGCCCTGATAAGAAACACAGTCCAAGCAAGTTTGTTGTGAGTGTTTTCTATCAGCATGTGTGTGTGATCTTTTATGAATAAATCCACAGCAAAAAAAAGTGTTTGTCCCTATCAATGATAGCGACGTTACCGTGGCCTTTGCTGTCAAAACATGAATAAATTACTTTGAACAGAATTGTTAGTGTGTATTTTCATATCAAACATTTGTTCTTTGGTCATTGTCATCCTTTATGTTGCCCTTGCATATTTTCTTTTAAGTAACATGGTGTGTGTGTGTATATATATATATATATATATACACACATATATACACACACACACACACATATATATATATATGTATTTAGCTTTTTGTACTAGGTCATCACAAAAATGCATCCGCACAAAAATAAATAATGACTCCAGATGAAATACTTGTACTATTGCTCATAAACACAAGCATAGCCACTTCTGTCCTAAGGCAACTGGGCTTCGTGATCTCTCGAGCAGCTGGGGAAAAAAAGCCTTCAAACATGAACAACATCCTCTGTGTGTGCATCTCATTACGTGACAACAAACAGACAGGTCGGGCTCGTCTCAGTCAGCCGTCTCCTGTCCTCAGTGTGTTCGCTCTATGCTTCGGTGCTCATCACCAGGCTGACCACTCAGTCTCTCTAGTCTCTGTCCTGTCAGTGCAGAGGGAGTCACTCTGTGGTCGGCCGCTGTCGTTAACTGCCCAGGGGACCACTGGTGAGGAAGTAAGTGGTCATTTCCCCCTTCCCCTTCACCTTGACAACTCCTCGACAGTCCAGCTGGTATCCGTTGTTGATCAGCACGTGGTACAGGTCTGTGGTCACCTAAGACAGGACACCGACATTTGACACCAAAGATGTGAGACACTCAACACACCCAAGAGAAACACTATCAGTCACTGTGAGTAATCTCTCAAAAGCACAATAATGGAGGAATAATACAAAAGTGGAATATTATGGATAAATAAGAGGTTTAAAGAATAGTCCATATCTTTGAGCAAAAAATTTGAGCAAAATATTACAGTACTTATCTATTCACACTGAAAAGATTTAATTCAGCCATTTTTTTTTTTCAATCAATTACAAAGACTCATTGGATCTGAAACAGTTAATCAATTTATCAGCTTGTCAATCTAAATTATTAGCTGCAATTCTGAGCAGTTATTAATTATTACGATTGTTTAAACACGCAAAAATAGCAATTATTCTCATGTTGTAGGATCTCAGATGTCTGTTTTATATTATTTAAAATTGAACATATTTGGTTTTGTAATGGTGGTTGGACAGATCTCTGCTGGGTATTTTTCTCCATTTTCTACACATTAATAAATTCATTTAAAAAAAAAAAATCAATAGATTAACTGACAGTAGGAATAATTGTTGGTTGCAGCCTTACTGTTTATACAGTATACTAAGTACTGTAGACGCTTTGATTTGCAGTAACTAATACTGTACAGCAGATGGCAGAATAGTTCTGACTGTAATCTTTCAAGCAGCCAATTTATGGATTTGATTTGGGGCCAGGAAATCATACTGAGCACTTAGCTAGACTGGTGCAATTTGCACGTTTCGAAATGTGTGTTAACGTCTACCATGCATCTATAAATACAACGGTGAATAAGACTCAGGGACCTTTGTCCTTAACTGACACTCGTTCTCTGAGGAGCACTGTGGTTAAAACTTCCCTACTGGAGATGATGATCCTGTGGTAGTTGCAAGGCCTCTGCACAGAACTCAAATTTAGCTGTCTGCCCTCCTCCAGAGGGACATTGAAGTACCATTTATGCTTGAGAACAGCACGTCCAGTGCTGACAGGCATTCTTGCTCAAGGGCACTTCTGCGGACCAGATGTCTAAAGCCCAAATCCTTTAGTTGAGGAACTGTGCGCTGATTGCATCTCTAGCATTGGTATCTGCTTCTGACAGATTACCTTGTTACCTTTCAGATTCTACAAACAATACTTTCAACATATGTTTTTGAAGTCAAACATCTTTGGTGTGGACATTTTTTCCATCATGGAGAAAATATAAAACTGCAGTGCAACTTTGATATGACTACTGATATGACTAAACACGCATAACACACACTTTCATGTCCGAATGCTTCATGACAGCATCATAATAACTAATTTCACTGGTAAATAGATTGTTACTATGCATTGGCTGATTCACTTATAAAAATGATTAAAACTGTGAAATGCTTCTTGTGAGGCCCATTACATGTGTAGTACCTGGATGTAGTCTGGTACTCCTGTGCTGTCCATCCGACTGGCCACATTGACTGTGTTCCCCCATATATCATACTGGGGTTTCCTGGCTCCAATCACCCCTGCCACCACAGGCCCCATGTTCAGCCCTGAGAACAAATCACCTTGCTTTGCAACATCATATCATCTACATCATTTTGACAAAATTATATATATATAATGCTATTTCTAGGAAGCTTATTTCTAGGAAGCAGATTACTGTAGCTCTCCTTTGACTGGGAAAAGGATTGTTTAAACAAATGCCAATCCAAAGAAGATTTATCAGATAATGATTCAAGACTAATCTCCGCTACCTTCCAGGCTTACCTATCTTCATCTGGAAGTTGTTGAAGGAGTGCTCATTGATGTATTTCATCTGCTCTCTGAGTCTCATGGCATAGTCAGCCAAGGCTAGGATGTGTGAGCGACCTTCTTTATCATAGGTCGAATCGTTGAGGCCAGAGGCTGCCATGTAGGTGGAGCCGATGGTTTTGATTTTCTCCAGCTGACGGAACCTCTCCTCACTTATGATCTAGAGACAAGCGATCAACCGTGTATAAGAAGAGGAAATGAGACAAACAAAGGCAGCACTTCAGCCATAGGTCAACAACATGTTAAGTGGCAGAACAACACGGACAACTAGTGGAATGGTGATAAAACAAATATCTGATTTCCCCATCTTAAACACCTTATTCAATAAATGGTGCCTGCACTCATTTAATTTGAATTCATCTTCTTCCCCTGGATTTTCCCTCTCTCCTCACCTCATCAAAATCAGCGATGATCTCATTCAGCAGTCTGAGGCACTCCACTCCCTCGTTGTTAGCTTCAAGCTCCACGTAAAACTCAGAAAAGTTGCTGATGGAGGCGAACATGACAGCGACGCACTCACATGACTGGTAGTACAACTCGTCATTACGACGCTCCCTTGCAAGAAAGTGGGCAGCCACGTCCTTGGGCAAGATGTTATGGAGGAGGCGCCGGTTGTATGCCTGCAGCTCCTCCATCTCCTCCTTCTCTTCGGTGGCCTGAGGAAGGACAGGGAACAGGGACAAGGTATCTTAGCCTCACTGTTAGGTGACTGCATAACTAACTAGGTATTGGTGAGTTAAGTAGTAGTTCTAGCTTCAGTTTTGTTGCATTTACCTGTAGCTTCCAGAGGAAGTCAAGGCGAGCAGTGGACTCCACCTGCTGGCCGTGCAAGTAGAGAGCCAGAACAAAAACTGTCAGGATTACAGGGGTCATGACCTTTAGGGATACCTTGGTCACACTCTCCAGACTGAGCAGTGGAAGAGGAGGAGAAGAAGGAGTGATAAATGTGTTATGAGCATGGGAGTAAATCAATGTATGAAACCCAACATGAACTAAAACATACAAAAAAAGTAAAATATACCACTATACAACTTACCACTGTTCTGCAGTTTCATTGAAACTAGGCCTGTAAAATGGGTGAAAGAAGGTCTAGTTAACAATATGACATGCTTAACAAGAGAGAAGAAAACATAAAATAATGCAACTTACTGTTGTAGGGAATCATTAACAGGTGACAATTGCCTGGGGAAAAAAGGAGAACATATTCAAAAAATAGGACTAATAAAAAAGTAGGTCTTCTACAATCGAAACGTTATTGTAATAAAGTAGGCCATGCACAACCCCAACCATGATATTGTGATACATGAGCTGGACTATACAAGCAAAAATAATGAGGAAGACTATCTGTACATGTTTGTATAGACTACATGTGTGCTCCTGACAGGGGACTCACAAGGTGTTGGCAATGACCAGCAGGTCTGCGTTGTCAAACAGGACCACCTGAGTCCACTCAACCAGCAGGAGGAAAGTGAGCTGGATGAGCAACATTAGAGCCAGCTTCCCTATGCTGCTGATGTGGAGGAACACAGAGCAGGCCAGCAGAGTCAGCAGTACACTGTAGCTGAAATACTGCAGCAGAGAGGAGACAGCGAGGGAGGAGGTGAACATTCAAACCTTGACGTACGCAGAAAAACCACAAGCACAAGCTGAGTGTGAACACAAAGAATAGATAATACCAGTAGACACGTATGCTAAAATGTTATCGAGCTGACCTCAGGGAAATGGCAGGGCATGGCCTGGCTGGAACACAAAGTCAAGCCATCTTCTACCGTCCTGGTCAGGTTGTGCAGCAGACAGACAGTCACTGATGTGTTCAGCTCGTTGGCCACACAGTCCTGCAGTTCTTCTCTGCTGCAGGTAAACTGACAGGAAAAAAGACACAGTCTGTCAATTAAAAGACAAAAAAATTTAAATACTGTATTTTTGTGACAGAAAAGCTCAGGGGTAAATAACAATATCCATGTCCGAGTTAAAGGAAATCTGATAATGGTGTATTCCTATATAACATCTCTGATAACTCTCTCTGGTAAATGTAGTGTAAAGAACTGATATTTGATTAAATAAAATATTTTAAAACTCCCAACAATATAATCCTTCATCCATCCATCCATCCATCCATCCATCCATCCATCCATCCATCCATCCATCCATCCATCCATCCATCCATCCATCCATCCATCCATCAGCTGAGATCTGAAAGGCAACCCCTGTGTTTTAAACTAATACATTTTCATAATTTCTGTTATTTCATGTTATTTATAACCATATTTCTACATTCAGTCCTGTAGCATAGTAGTGCAGTAGTGCACACAGGGAGACTGATAAATGATCAATATCACTGAGTTAGGGAGAGCAGCTGCTGAACTGAGCAAGCCACCTACTGAATAAGTCCTTATGAAATTTGAATTGGCTGGTTTAATATGGAGTGTGAAATGTGGCACACCAGGGTTTGTGTTTGGGTACGTTGTCTTAGTTTAATCCCTATGTTTAGTTCTGCTCCACCTGCTCTAACACACCTCACCCATGCACAACATACACTACTTCCACACCTCATACTTAATTTAGTATCTTAATTTGGTCCAAATTGGTTTAAGGAAATATTCTATTAATCTTAACCATTGTGTCTCTGCTTTTTGTTGTGGCCACTTGAGCCAGTATCATAACAATACATATGTTACATAAAGTAAATAAGCATCTTTGCTTAACTGTGGTCACAGTATAACTTCTGTGGGAGTCTTGCCATCATTTAAAACTTACATTTAATGTTATTGCTACATGGAAGTGAGATTTCAGAAGTCAAATTTGTTATCTTTTCTTTAAACAGTTTCATAAACCTGGGCATTCGTAATCTGAAATACAGTATCGTTGGCTTTAAACATATTTTAATCCACATGTACAGACACGCAATGGTAAATGGGACTGTATTTTGTTAGTAAATATGGAAAAAAATATGATGGTTAAAAATAGACTGATTTCTACAACTCCATCTGTCACGTTGACGGATAATGATTAACTGCAGCTCGACCCCTAATTATAGCACTCCTTTGGGCAAATTGGTCTAATTTTAAA
This sequence comes from Rachycentron canadum, assembly GCA_038496675.1. Classification (NCBI taxonomy): domain Eukaryota; kingdom Metazoa; phylum Chordata; class Actinopteri; order Carangiformes; family Rachycentridae; genus Rachycentron; species Rachycentron canadum. The sequence continues at coordinate 14,309,589 of CM076651.1, forward strand.
AATGCCAAGATGGTGCAGAGTTTCTTCAAATGTATTTAAATCTAACCTGGACCATCCAGGATGAATTGTATGATAGATTAATGGAGAGACAGACGTATGTAAACTAAGGCAGATACAAAGACCCTTCCATGATTTATGCTATGGGAAATCTTCAACTGACATGTTAAATGCTGCATGACACAAAAATGACAAAATTAGGAATTTAAGCCCCTACCATATTAGCAAAAGAAGAGATGAAGAGGAGGAGGATGGTGAAGACGCCCACCAGCGTGCTGTTTGCACGAGAGTGGACTATTTTCTTGGTTACAGTCTGCAAGGCAACTGGGAAGAGCTTGAATACAGGCAGCAGGGACAAGATCAGATAAGAGAGAGTTAATACCATTAGTGATGTGGGCTGAAGACACGTGATAATGACTCTTATCTGAAGATATCTGTAAGAGGAATCATATGAGTGATGAAGGTTTTTCTTTCTTACTTTAATGCAGGAGTAGATGGCACAGATGAAGAGGATGTTGGCAAGGATGATGAAGACGCTAATATAAAGACCAAGCATAAGTGTTGTTCTGCGGAAGAGAAGAAAGCAGGCTCATTAGGATGTATAGTTCTCATTAACTCCTCATAAACTAATGAAGACCACATTTCCTGTCTGCATTTCACTATAACTGGGAAACTGGGATGGGCAACTTCAGTCAGAGCAAACTACTTACTTCGGGAAAATGATAATTTGAATGAAACAGATGCAACAGAAAACAAGGAGTGTGCAGGCCACGTAGCCCCCAAAACGATCATCAACCTTTTTTGAGTACTGAAAATAGAAAATATATGAGAATTTAAGTTTCATAGAACCTCAATTAAAAGGAAATCATCAAGTCACTTTATTCAACTGGGAATTTTAGTGATTTACAAACAAACTCCTGTCAAATATCAACCTTTTTCTCGAGGTCAGTGGTCTGAAAAGTGAGCAGAAACTTCTTGACGTGATCTTTCCGCAGCTGGTCGATGCTGCGTGCATCGATGGCCCGTCCAAGAAACTCATCCACCTCGTCCTCTGGGTTCAGGGCCTCCTGAGTGCAACGGCTAAGAGGGAGATGGAACAATAGGTCAGTGCATGATGTGTGTGTGTGTATGGATATGTGTGTCTACGTGAGGGAGTTGGACTATGCTGTGACAGGCATGATGACTCAGAGCTAATACGGTATTAGTGCTGGGTTGGATCTGACTGTATAAAACCAACAGTGGGCTCTAAAGTTAGACCGCTACAGTGACAGTCTGCCAGTCAACCATTAATAACTAAAGCCACCTTCATAACAAAAACTGGGGCCAAAACACTCACTTGTCTTTGCTGGATGCTTCATCGATGCCCTGAGAAAAACAAAAACAGAGAGAGAGTCAGACGACGAGGCCAAAAAGCAGAGACGGTGCAGGAGAGAGAAAGAGAGAAAGGGGAGAGATTATCGTGTAGCCACAGTGCAACTGAAAAATAGACAGAGACACAGACATCTGCACAGCTAATCCCTGAGAGCCAGACTGATGTTTTAATTAATGCTCGGAGGCTTCAAATTACACCCTCTTTGCCCCTAGGGCTCAAACCCTCTGAGATGGAGAGGACAAAAGAAGGAGAGGGAAAGAATGGAGGAACGACAAGGAAATAAGAGTTGTAGCATAAAGAGAGGGAGGAAACAAGAGCGAGAGTGAGTTAGAAAGAGAAATATCTGCAGCTGCAGCCTCATCAGATTGGCTTCAGTACGATGAGCTAGGATTCCCTTGGAGCCCTGTTGAAGCTCCTGTTTGTTTGATGAGAACAGATCAGTACTCCTTACTTTCTCACTCACTGCTTTAGGCTTTTCCATATAGGTATTACTATATACTATATACTAGATACACATTTACCACATTCAGACACTCAAAGCCATAACAACAGGGCATATTCATTCAAGGTTAAGGTATTCTAAAAGAAACAAGACTGAAATTTACAATCAGGCTTTGCGAAGCTGCACATGAGCACAGTCAGCATGTCAGCATGCTAATAATGACAAATAACATGTTACTTTAAGATATGTTGTTTACATGTTCCTGCGTTGGTATGTTAGCCTGTAGTCGGGAAATGCTACATGATCACCAAAGTTATTACAGGTAATCCTGAGGGAGACATGAATGTCAGGACCAAGTTTTATTGCAATCCATCCAACAGTTGTTGGCCCATTTTGCTTAAAACGACAAAGTGTCAACCTATTACTGTTGCGAACCCAGTGTTAGCCTACTCCTGTTGAGGAAAAGTCTAGGAAACATGAAACATGACAGTCCATACCAAACTTCATTGCACCCATTCAAATAATTTTTTTTTTAGATATTTCATTCTGGACTATTAGTTCCTTTAGCCATACTGCTGGTGTAACTAAAGCAAAACATCTATAAAATCTGTTTTCACTGGTGCTATACAACACAGGAGGTTAGCATAATGTGTATTGATACAAAGTTAAGCAGTAAGCAACAGCAATAAGCCTCTGACCCTTGAATGACCATGTAAGAGAAATATCTAATATTAACAGCTACTTTGAGGACATAATTAGAAAGGATATTTATGATTTGACTTAGGAGAGAGGAGAGGATGACAGAGGAAATCAAATATAGACAAGAAGAACAGGTGCCACGCACTGAGCTAAGTGCTTCCTGAGTGTATCTCACCATCTGCCTGAAGGCTTTGGGCTCCTTGGGTCTGGAGAAGGATCTGTCAGGCACCCAGCGTGGCATCAGTCCCTCAGCAGAATTTGCACGTGCTCGCTGCATCTTGGCCATCATGGCTTTCTCCTCTTTCTAAAAGAGAAGAACCCCCACCAGGGTAGATGCTTTGATAAACAAGCTCTTCTATGCCAGGTGACAAGCCATTATATTGTTTGTGTGAAATATGGCACTGATGTGAAGTTCTGAAGAGGACACAAGGATGTGTGTGCGGGTATGTGTGTGTGCATGTGTGTGTGCTTGGCATGCACTAACCCTCTTTTGGCTGCAGCCCAGCACCAAGAAAGTTTCAATGTTGTGCTCCTTTAGGTAAGCATTCCTCTCTCCTCCAAATCCCGGCTCCACCTCGTAGTCCCCATTCAGATACTGCAACGTGGCTTTGGTGATGTGGATCCGCCTACACATACAAACAAACAAACCTATAGTGTGTTGGAAACTAAATGGCCTATGCAAGTCTGTATAGCAGGTGGAGCGGGGGGCTTACCCAGCCTTCCCTCCAGCTTCCATTTGATTGGCGAGCGTCACGTCATTGGACCAGACGTCAAACTGCCACTTACGCAGTCCCAGAACCCCACAGTGAACACGCCCGCTGTGGATGCCCACCCGCATGTTCACATTAACGCCTGTCACCTCTCTCACCAGCCTGCAGATGCACATGTGCACACACACACACACGCACGCACACACACAAACACGCTTCTGTCAAGTAGAAAACTAAAAAACTAGTGTCACCTTCAGCTTCACAATGTCTCTTCAACACCATGTGTGACAATAACAAAGCAAAAATCTTTGCTTAACCTTCAATGGAATATTAATACATGACTGTGAGGGTGTGTGTTCCTGTGTTGTGTGTGGTAGATGTGTGTGTGTCAGTGTGTCTTTGACTCACGAGATGGCCTCAATCATGTCTACTCCCATCTCCACACAGCAGTGGGCGTGGTCAGCCCGTGGCTCAGGCAGGCCTGACACACAGTAGTAACAATCCCCAAGGATTTTAATGCGGAGGCAGTGGTTCTCCTGTACAGCAAGGACACACACAATCACACGCACGCACATAAAATATTAGGCCCTCAATTACAGCCAATACACAGCCTGTTCAAGTCAAATATAGAGCCTTTTATGCATAATTAAGATGACTCATGAGTCTCAGCTTAGTCTGATGTGTTACACAATGCTTAAGCAACCCCTACTCCCCCACCACCCTCCCTTCCCCAACAAGTACATCATACTGGCTTTGTCATACTAACAGTGAAGCCTACAGACTGTACAGTTACATAAGCAGCAGTGGCTCAAAGTTCTGCTGTGAAAATGGTGGTGGCAGGTGTCAATGCTCACCGAGGCCAGCTTGTCAAAGCGGGCGAACAACTCGTTCAGCGTCATGACCAGCTCCTGGGCTGTGCACTGAGACGCCAGACTGGTGAAGCCCTCAATATCTGCAAACAGTATGCTGAAGAGGAGGTGGTGGTGGTGGGAGGGGGAAAGGGAAAGGGTAACCGGAACAGACGAATAGGAAAAGACAGACAAAAGAAGACTTGAGAATGAGCTCAATCAATAAAGTATAGAGTTAACATGGTCTAGCGCCTCCCTCCCTCCTCACTGTCCAGCTGCCATGTGAGCAGGGTGGAAGAGGAGAGAGGCAGACATTTGTTCAGCTCTGGCTCACATCATCTGAGCCAATGTAGGTCACCTCCTCCAGCCTGTCCCTCTGAGAACGCCACCCCCTGTCCCCCTGTCTGCATGCCTTTCATTGCTAACTTTTGATAGTAATGAAAAGCGAGAATAAACAACACCCCAGACACAGAGTTAAAACCTGAAGACAACAGATGGCGCTGTAGGTTCTGTGAGGTCAACCACTGTTGGAGTACTGGAGAGCCTGTCTCCCACCTAGACCAACACTATGGGCAAGATTATCTTTTAAGGGTGAGTTCATTATCAACCAGATTAACCAGTACAGTGTTTCAGATGTTGCTGTTACAGTCTTTAAATGTATTTTCTTCAGTGACATAACAATTCACAGACCAAAACTAAGAGCATGGCAAGATGCTTCTAGATGAAAAATAAGAATTTCTTTCTGCCTTGGTCAAAATATATGCTTGTTTTACAAACATGAGTGATATAAGTCGCCCTTCAAGCAGAAACAGAAAACATCAATAACTTAGATAGTGTTGTCTAGTTTTGCTTTTACAAAATGACCTGTGCCTCAATTTGAGTGGGTTTTAATCTTGTGTTGCATTTGGATAATGGATTGTTCCTGTAAGTTTACACCTTGGCAGAGCTGTGACGTTGCAACAGATTGTTTCACTAAGTGCATCACCTGTACCCATTCAGGTCACCTCTAACAGGAGGTGCTGCCTCAACCTGTTCTTGACAGTAGGGTAATGGATGGAAACTTTCAATCACCTGTTAGTACTGAGTTTTTCCCACTCAGGAGGTGAAATCCAGTGGTGAGGGCTGAGACAGGGGGCCAGCAAACTTGAAGTCTGCCTTCTATCATTTGCTACAGAAAGCACAGCAGTGTGCCGAAGTCAATATCGTTACTGCAGCCGGTGCTGTCAGTGTCAATAAACAACAACATGCATAATACATGCTGCCAGGGAAATAGCTGTTGGAGTGACTCTGTAACTGACACATCAGTCAGCGGAGTGAGGTCAAAACCAATGGTGCTCATTGTGATGGCAAAGTAGACAAGTTCTCCGACATTGTGTGTCAGTGGGTTTGTGTTGTGGCATGTATGTGTGTTGGGCTGTGTTTACCTCACATTGTCGTGTTTTTGGATGTAGATCTTGTGGAACATCATATCTTCCTTCTTGGCATTGATATCAGCCTTCATCTCCATGGCAACGTGCCTTGGCAGCACTGACAGCAGTAGGCGCTCCTGAGAGAGAGAACGAAAGAGAAACAGAAAAGACAGAGAGAAATTAAAGATACACAGAGAGAGAGAGAGACAGAGAGCGACAGAGAGAGAGAGAGAGAGAGAGAGAGAGAGACAGAGAGAGACCATTCATTTTCATCAGTTTCCACCAGTTTCTCAATGAGTCACCCTGCCTCCTTGGCATGTGCGTGGGAATGTGTTAGTCAAATAGAAAGGAGTGGAGAGATGTGTTATACTCCAGAACATATTGTTGACCTGAAAAAGTGAGAACCAAATCAGATGATAAATATGGAGACACCCCTTTGTTGCTCTTTTGCATTTGTATGCATTTAGTTTCCCTACGCGAGCCTGGTTTGCTACCTTACTTATTTGCTTGAACATGCATGTCTATGGGCGTGTGGGAGTGTGTGTGTGTGTGTGTGTGTGTGTGTGTGTGTGTGTGTACCTGCTGCTGGTTTTCCCTCTGCAGGTGCAGTCTGGCCTGGATGTATCCTCTCGTCTCCTGGAAGGCTTGTCTCTGGGAGACCTCAGCAGGATAGTGGGTACAGATCCCGATCATGTTAGTGCACAGGAAGATCAGCATGTTCGCACTGACCTGAAAACACAACGTACACACAAAGAGCACCACTAAGCATGCACTTGTCACATTACAAGAATACTGTGAACTCTGGCTAATCTGGGTGAGGTCAATAAACGAAGAATATGATATCACATAGAGGGCTAATACTCTATGTCATAGAATTTACTGCAAGGAGAAAAATCATGAAACATCTGAGGGACCATTAGATATGATCTGGTTAGAGATGATGACCGTGGCTTTGTGGATTGCTCAGCAAGAGGATATTCTCCTCACATCGAGCACTGAATGGCAGCTAGTAAACCCCAGAGCTTGTGATGTATGACTGGGGACACGTAAATACTCCAGTTTTCATTCTACTCATGTTGAAAGTTTATATTGGCTTTATAATGTGTGAAAAATGTCAAAAAATGACTTTTGTTGAGAGCCAAAAACAGATGATCTGACCATACGAAAGAGCTTTTTCGTGTCAACGTGGAGCAATTTACGGTAAAGTAGGACAGAGAATTTTTCTAGCCACTCGTGATGTATTTCAATGTAAAGCTTTAGAAAGTCATGAGAAGTGGAAACAGGCATGACTATTACTTTCTGCTGTGTACCCGGTGCAAGGACGTATGTTAGTTGAACAATGAAGCTCTGAGTATACAGTACGCATGCCAAATGTAAAACAGCATTATCTGTGCCTGGGATAAATTAAGCTCAGATATATCGTGTACAGTTAGTTTTGCGGGGTCATCGACCTTAAGCGCATTCCCCTGTGCTGCTTTCTGTGTGTGTCTGTGTGTTTCTTGATGTGTGTGGTAAGCCAGTGTGCGAGTCTGTTAGTGATTTCTCTTTTCACTCGTCCATAGCCAAAACTGAACATCAGAAATGGAGCCTTAAGCTCTGGACTTCCCCTCCGCTCAGAAACACACAAGCACGTACACACACACACACACACGTCCGCTTCATGTACAGAAACACACTCCAGCCTGGGAAAGTCACTTGACCCATGACCAGAGCACTGAGTGTTTCCTCAGAAGATGAGTTCATCAATAATGAGAAAAGGACATGCAGGCACACATATGAAGGCGGAATTTCAGTCTTAGTAACAACTTGACTAAAACTGAAGAACTTGAAAAATCTTGTAACTAGTATCAGTATTTCTGAGCCATAGCTGGTATGTTGCCAAACCAGTGTGTGTTTGTAATTTGCCTTTATCAGAAAGACAGTGAAAGAGAGACAAGCAAGTGGAGACAGAGGATTATTATCTGTATGCATGCATACATCACATTGTTTTCATGCACGTCTTTGCCCCATTAAAATGTGAATATAAACAGAAACCAAGAAGAGCCTTACACTACTTAGCTACTTAGCATCCACACATTAAACAAAACTCCCAATGAAAGTGGACAAAAACAAACTCAAACTTACGGAGCGATGGCAGGCGCGTTACCACAACTCTGAGGTTTACACTGTATACACAAGGACTTGCCCTCTGTTGTCACAACAAGACAGAGAAAATCTAACAACCTGTGCTTGAACAGAACACCATCACCACAGGACACTGGCAGGCAAATTCTGTTCTGTTTATATGAAGAGCGAGTCAGTGGTAGTTTCCTATTTCACCAAAAAACAAATAGCTGAACTAGATTAGGAGAACAGCAGTGAGCAGAAATAAACACACTGATGGTTTGCAGGTGCAGAAGTAAACATAGATTTAATATATTGGGTAAATACCAATCCCTGATGCAGCTACACCACAATATTACTCAGGAACTAACAACAGAGCATCAAAAATGCATCACCTTTTTTTTTCCTGCAGGATATACTGTAGATGCAGCCAGGTTCCCTAAAACAACTTTTCAAGAAAGACCAATAAGCACTTTTTGCTGATGCAGGATGGCAGAAGATGGCTGATACAAGCTGTCAACTGTGAACTCTCAGGGATTCAGATCAAAGCTGTCAAGAGGTGTGAGGAGCCTCATCATCACGCTCTTCAAGATCAGGTGTGAGGACCTTCAAAGAACACCCACCTGTGTTCTTTGCACGACTGGCTGAGCAATTGTTCCCTGAGTGCAACGCTGAATTTGTACCGCACCGTCGCTCAATTAGTGATTAAATCACTAACAGGCCAGAGCTTCCTGATAAACTCTACATTGTTATGTCACAGACCACCAATGGAGACCTGACACTTGAACTGCACTGATACAACCTGATCGCATTAATCCCAAGCAGATGGCTCTGAACAGAGTGAGCCAGATAACTTTGTTTAGTGTCCTGTCTGAGATACAGGGCCTCCTGCAGTTCCCAAGACCACACTTCTCACCAATGCATTCAATTTACATCCAGACAATTCAGCTTCCCATGTGAGTGTGCTCAGATTTCAGTCCAACTAGAGTGGGTTTAAGTGCAGTTTAAAAAAAATATTCAGTGAGAGCGAGGATACACATGTTTTTGCAAATAAGACACATGCAGCACAGAGAGCCCTGCAAAAACATCAGCTGGTTTGCAGCATTCAGGTGCATCTGTCTCACAGCTGTACAATAATTGACTGATGAAATCTTGAATGATGGCTTAATTTCCCAGCCTCATAGCACAGAATAAGAAACTAAAGTGCGGAGAAACATGATGAACAAAGCTTGTGCTAATGCCAAGTTAAATGCTTAGTCACCACACGGTCTGGAGATGAGAGGCAGAAGCATTCTGGCAGAGGCTTTTTGCATAAATCTTTGTGTGTGAGCTATGCCTGTACATGCATGCGTGACTCCTTTTGGACTGAGCTCTTTGATCTTGAAGCATGTTGTGTCTGTTGCAGCGCTTATGTCACCCAGGCCTGCAAATCCAGGGCCGGTCTGACACTCCCCTCTCATTCAAACAGTGATGTGGTATAAAGAGCAGAAACAGCTTCTCATCATTAGCACAGTGTCACTCTCTTTATAACCACTAAGCTGGACTTAGACTTAGATCTTCCACTGATGTTTCCTGACCACTTTCCATGGAGACGTTTGGCTCTAAAAGATGAGCCTCGCTCAACATTTACTTAAGCAGGAACCTCTTGGCGGTGAAGTTAAAAGGAGTCCAAACATTGGCTTATAAGGTGCGGCTCCCAGGAAGGTGCTTAATAAAGTAAGGCAGACGGATAGCGTGTTAAAGAACGAATGAAGGAAGGGGATGGAAAAGATTTTTGCTTGGCAAATACACAGCAAATCCACTCTGTCTTTAATAATATCCCACTGGACAATTCTCTCTCACACAAGCACGCTGGAATGTACATATGCACAGATCAGGTTCTCTCACAGTATTATCCATTCAGTCAAAGACCGAACTCATGCTACAGCTCATATGGTCTATTGATTAATATAAGATGTTTTCAAGACATTTAGGGCCGTGGCATTGTAGTAACTGACTGTTTCTTCTATTTATAAGCATGTTCACTAAAGGCAACAGAAGCTTTGTCTGTGAGCAGAGCTGAGGTGGTCACTGTAACTACTATTAACACCTATGACAATACACTGAGAGGAGGTAAACTAAGAAATGATAACCACTGATGTGATGTACTTTCACTTATTGAATAAAAGCATTGTTCAGGTGGTCAGTGTTTGAATTTGTACAGGAGTATTTGAAAAGGCCTGCAATGAAAGATAAGTTCAGATGTCTGACCGAGCCTGAGTTCCACTAAAGCTGAAGTTTAAACTTTAAAAGGCCAGAGTGCTACATCCCATAAGTCAATACACAGGCTCAGGGGACAGTGACTACAGTTGACATTGGGGGGGTTTACTCTCCAGCACATGACCTTTGATAGGCATCTGGAGCTTTTAAAATGTCTTACGGAGATGAACGTCAAAGCAGTCACACACTGCTGATCATAGTCTGAAAAGATAACATATGGTACCAGAGTGATAAAAATAGACAATACAATGAGACTCTCTAGCAGCAGTCCTGGTCTAATTGAGGTTACTATAATGTGTAATTACTGACATACGCTATTCCTTATAAAGATACATGTTGCAGAGGGGTGGGGGTGCCTGTCTTTGCCATCTTGGGCCGCTGCCATCTGGAATTAGAGCTTTGTTTTCGTCATGGCTTGGGCCAAACCAAAATTGGTCTCAGGCGACCAGCGAGGCCACGAAGTAATCTCTGTGAAACGCTGAGGCAAATTCCAAAAAGCTAAATAGAGCTAGACCCAGGCTGCACAGCTGTCAGAAACACAGATCCTGAATTAATGCTTGCACATAAATGTTGTCCAAACATGAGGAAAATCTCCCAGCTATCTTGGAATTACTGACTAAAAGAAACTGTAACCACCAGCTAAAACTATCCACACCATTTTTCTAATTTGACCAACAAATTTTGCCTCAAATCAAAAGTTTATAATGATTATTTATCTTCTACTTCAATATCTGGATTCTTGGCTGACCAAAGTTAAACAGTTAAGCAACATTATATTGCCCCTTATTCAAGACAACATACATTGGGCTGGCCATGATTTTATCACTTTTCTTCTGATACTGTATCTGCAGTATGTGTAGAGCCTGAATATAACAATGGATCAAACCTAACAACAACAAAGGACTTACAGTGAATGGTGGGGAACAACTTTTATCACAACTGGATACAGATTTTAGATGTGTTACATGTGTGATGATTGATTATTATTATTTTTTTTTGGTTGTTGTCATTTGAGAACCTTGAGTCCATTCACCAAAACAAAGCTGGAGGAATATCACAAGAACATTTCAGCTGTTTTACTACTTTGTTGTGGCTAACTTCATTTGGCTGGATTATACAACATAGCTTCTTGGATATAGGTCTGCTCTTGGACATTATCATTGTTCCTCTTTCCCAACATTTCCTGTCTCTGTGAACTAGAAAAACAGCCAGAACCTAATCTTGCATAAAATGGGTGTGCAACCTTTGGTTTTCAAGCCTTTCGTGCACTTTGCTTGACCAAGTGCTACTGCTATAACAAAGGTCCAGTTTGTTTTTAGATTAGACCAGAAAATAATAATTTCCATTTACTGATACATTGTTTGGTATGGATAAGGGCAGAAATTTGTTTAAAAAAAAAAAAAAAATATTGGGAAAACAGTTTGTTGTAATCACCCAAAGTCTCAAGGGAAGTCTTTAAATAGCTTGTTTTGGCCAACCAATAGGTCACAACCCAAGGATATTCAAGTTTGCTGCAACTCTGCCTTGCTTGAAAAATGACACAATAAAATTCATGCAGATTAATCAAGTTAATTGATTGATTGAGTGATTAGTCAACTTTATTTCCAACCATTACTAACAGCACCAACAGGTGTTGTATGCTCTGCCCTCACAGTTCATTCAACAGGTAATATGAGAATATGAATCAAATAATACTGATTAGTATCAAAGGCATTAGCTGAGCATTTTAGCACAAAACTGTAATCAGAAGCTGGTGTCCATCAGTGGTCTTGGCTGCTCAGTGGTCTGGCTGGACAGACAGTGGGAGGGGGCAGGAGTGGACATGACACTCTCCTCCCAGCTGTGTCCTCACTAACCCTTCACTTCCTGCCCACTCACACCCTCACAGACACAGCTGCAATTACAGCACAGCGGCCACAGGAACACAAGATCTGGTTAATTAGCCAAACAAACCAACCAGCCAATCTGCCTCATTCACTCCTCTGTTGGCTCTTCTCGCTGATTTGAACTGTGTGAGGGAGTCCAGACCTTGAACTGTGTGACTGTGAGCTAAACATCCAGGAATTCCCATTTCAGCTGCTACTGCCTGTATCTCCTTTTAAGCACACTATACAACATGAACCCAAGGCCACAATTTTACTTTAACAGGAACCAATGTAGATCAATACTGGGACAGGAACAACAGGTTATAGTTTAAACAGTAGACACAGGGATGAATTTGTAATTGCTTCCACTGACTCATTTCCATTAGTTGCTCAGTCAAGTATGAGCTGATCCTGAACTCGTGCATGCAACACATCCGCCTCCTGGGCCAATTTCAGGAAACATTACATTTCCTGAAGTGACATGTTGGTGAAGCCTGATACATCAGCAGCATTTCACAGGACAAAAGCACAGGTGTAAAATTTCAACACATGGTTTGAAAACTGCAAACTGAACTGCGACTAGATATGTCTTAGTGTTGTGACCTGGATTGTATGTTGTCCTGATCATCGCTACTCAGCCCTTAAAAGCTGTAGACACCAATACAAAGGTGTTTGAAAGTGTGATTCAGACATATTGAATGTTGAGGAGAATGCAGCTTTGACTCTTCTTTAAAACATGTTCATGACAAATCATCCCAAACAAAGAAAATAGTACCATCTTTCTCCAGCCTTAAAAGGAAAGGATTTTTAAAGTGTAAGGAGCGAGGATAATAAATGAAGACATGAAGTAATACGCTTCATGGATCTTGTGAAGCCACAAGATAGAGTGTAACTTCCCTTGGATTAACCCTGAGTCTGTGAAATTACATCATGGGACCAGGGTCTTGTTATTGTATCTGACATCATTCAATGAAAATGTGAAAAAAAAAAAAAAGGCTCAGGGCTTTAAATTTTGCAGCTAACAGTAAAAAAAAAAAAAAAAAAAAAAAAAAAAAAAAAGAAGACGACTGTGAAAACATCGACTGGATAAAATCATTAAGATATTTCTCTTTTTCAATTTAATAAGCAGGGCAGGTGAAGTTGAAGAGGTTGAGCAGGTCACAGTGGGTCTTATTCTTACAATGTCTAACAATAAAGAAATGTGTTGTGTGAAGTGGTGTACATTTCAACAGCAGGAAGGTGTGTCCTATGTGTTCACTGATAGTAAACGTGTGCTAATTAGCTTCACTCCTGTAGTGCATTCTTACGCTGGCACAACATATGTTGTCACTGTTTTGACTGTGTAATTGTAGCTGGGATAACAAGACAGTTGGCTAGTGTGACAGTGGCGTTTGACAGAGAGCCCTTCACCTTCCTGCCATGAGCACTAGGATAGGGTGTACTATGCACAACAGGATCCAGAGTAAAACAGGCCTTAAAAGCCTCGGGCTTTCATGCCACACAGATCAACATTTAACACCACTAATGGATTCCTAATATATATCGCTTGGCCGTCCGCCATGGCAGTTCAGCCTTAAATCCCTGTATTTACTTTTGCAGAGAGCCAAGTTGTTAGTAAACCATGAGCTGTTATTAGAAGCCTGCACTTCCTCATCCCCGTCTCACACAAGCTATTATTAGCCCAGCTATTATTTCCTTTATCACTGGATGTATTTTAGGAGCAATATTTTGCTTATCACTAATCCTAATTGCTCCCACCCATGGTGGTGGAAGTTATCTGGGTTTGTATCATCGCCTCTGGTTATAATACAATAAGTAGATGAGTCACATGCTCTCTCCCTCTCTGAGAGGGGTGAGGTTTGGAGTAAAGCAGGGTTTTTTTGTTTGGGCCAGTGCATTGTTTGGCACCCACAGTACCTGATGATGGGTTCTCACTATTTGACATTAGCTAAGTGAGCTGCCCCGACCCATGCATTTCATGCAGAGAGACACTGATCACACACTCGTGGCCTATAGCCATATGTAGGTATACATGCAGTAACGTAAGTACACTAGACACTGGATTTTGTCATTATAAGCAGGACAAGGTATCAAACAAAAAAAAAAAAAGTGTCCACAGCGACAGGTATCAAAGAGTATCAAGTACTTGACATAGGCATCAAATACAGTTTAGCTTGCCTATCTTACGCATTCAGGGAGATAATGCTTATAAGATATGAAAAAAAAGATAGGAGTTTCTTTTAGTTTTAGTCTCACCTCAGAATCTGAGATCATAGGGAGTTACCATACAGGGCATGTGAGTATCAGACACAGCTGCTGTAATAGTTGACAGGAAAACATAAGGAATTGTATAACAGTCAATGTCGCCTTTGCGTCCGCTTTCAGGTTTTCCTTATGCAACACCAACGTTGTGGCCTAAATTCATTATGCACACTTTGGTCATGCTGTTGACACTTCATTGATTGGTATCCTTTTCACTAGTGTTAAGCAGAGGGATCAGTACGTTTCCACTAGTCCCACATTCACTGACCCCATAACAATCTGACAAAGGAACTGGTTTTTCCTCTAGTGCTGGATCAGCACACAATAACAAAAGCACAGACTGGATGTACCTAGAGACTTCACTCTCTTCTTGACCTGCTTGTCAATAGCTCCTCTTTACAGGCATCCAATTGGGATTTGGTTATCCAAATATATCCTGCTGCACACAAAAGAAAAACTTCTGTTTGGTTACTTGTTAATCCATGTATGGCATCTGGCACGTTGGCTGGATAAAAGAACTTAGAACTAAACAATGGCACAGTAAGTAACATAATCCCCTTCAGACATATAGACATTTGGATGCACAGCTGTTCATAGTTAAGTTATGGAAATACATATATCAAAGCAAAAATTCTCTGCACAGCTCTGAATGTCAGTCATGTAGTTAAGTTGGTTGTTGCCTTGTCTACCATCCACAGAATAACATGACAAAAACACAAGGGACAGGTGGTCTCTCACAGGGAAGCTCACTGAGGGCCAAATGAATCTTTTTTTCGACCATACGATGTGTGTTAATGTGTGCGTTTCTTGCTGTGTGTGTGTGTGAGAGTGCTGGCTCATATGTGCCTCATATGTACCAGCCAGAGTCTGAGCGCTCGGCGCCACGGGATCATAACTCAGGTGACTCGAGCAAAGTAGATGGATGCAAAAGAGGGTTATCTAAGTTTTGTGGATTGCTAAAATCTCACTTGATAATGCACTAAGCCAACATGATGAGTGGATGGTAATAGAAGTCAGATATACTGATCTGAGGAGCATGCATTAGGATTATTACACGCTTACACTGAAGGCTACAAAGAAGACAACATGAACCTACTGGAACACAAACTGACGCGTGCTTCTGGCCTTTCGTGGTGCATTCATGTGCTAAAGCGAAGATCTGACGTCAGGGTACTCAGAAAACCAAACACGACATTCAGCAAAAGGATAATGGGAATTTTGTAGCTTCTTCCAATCAAGATACTGGTGGTAATCTGCCAACTGTCAAGAACTGGAAGTAAAAGAGCTTCCACAACAACATCAGCTGTCAGAGCAGCCTGCAGCAGAATTTCACACCACAGACAGTTAAGAAGAAGAAATAATGAATTGACCCTTCTGTGGCCAAGTGACAGCTCAGATAATCTATGTTTCCAACAACTTTACTCACTGCACAGTCAACATGCATCATCCCCTTTATAGTAAGTCAAAGAACACATAGCAATTATGGAACTGAAGATAGATTAAGTTGTTTGAACTGTTCAAATGTAAAATAAAGAATAGAAATATAAAGAATATTACATAACGTGTTTCCCTAAACTTTACAGAATAACTGTACTATGTGCATGAAATCCTTTTTTATGTTTTGAACCTCGACATTTGCTGTCATTTAAAAAATATATCATAACTGTATTTTGATTAATGAGCAATATTTTGTATCAGATTATGCAAACAGACAAAAGATTTAAGTATACATAAAAGCTATAGACAACAATTGATAGATATATTGTGAGTAAATGCACAAAACACATTATCTTAAAATAACAATTCTGCTTTTATGAAACTCTGATAAAATGGGATGTTTCATTCATTCACTTGTTTGAATGTTAATGCCAATCGGACCAGTCTAGTTTTTTCTGTGGTTTAAAAAAAGTTCATGTTGATTTTGTCTGTGATAGAGATTGATTGTCAACAATTTTTTGCCAAGTCTACTTGAAACGATGCCTGTCATTAAGTAAAAATTGTGAGCCTTTATAAGACTAATATGTTAATTTGTGTTTCAGTCAGAATCTCTCAGATTGTCCTCTTTTAAATCCAGACAGCGGATGCCACCTGTACCAATGAATGAGATCCCTCTGAACCTTGCGCCTGCAGGATAGTGGAGACACTTGAAGTGAACAACTGCTTTTTCCTGAGAGCAGTTGTACCTTCATCTCTCTGTAGCTGTCTGAGGAGACCCTTCAGAGCAGAGCAGTGAAACATGAAGATCTATGGAAACAATCCCCATGAGTAGTGTGAGCTCAATCTCAGCCTGTTGTGAAATAAAAGGCCACTCCATCTGAGAGGGATTTTGTGAGAATGGAATTATGACTCAGAGAAAAAGAGGGAGAAAAGTGGAAGAAGAAAAAAGAGAGAAGAGACTGGCAGCTCTTTTACAGCCGGGTGTGTCAGCCCAGCATTATTTCACGCTCTCCGTCCACGGTCATTCCCTTGTCGCCACCAACTCCCCCCCAACATCTCCTGCTTTTCCTCTCACAAAGACCCCTTTTGTCCTTGCCATCATCAGTCTCCCATCTTCTCAGCACTGATTCAGCATTAACATCTCTGCAGGGAAAATACAAATAAGGGAAAAACAAGGCTGTGCCACAGTGAGGGCTGGAGGATGATGAGGTCCCAGAAGAAGAAACCAGCTTTCCCAGATCAGTGAGACTGGCCATGTGGCACTAAAAGTAGAGTTTTGTGGACTTACTATCACAGGCGGTGTGACAAAGTGAACAGACTCCTTCTGTATTCATACATCTGTGAAGCCAAACTGAGAGATACCTGTTAAGATTGAGCGCTGACTAAATGTCTAAATCTTCTTCCCAATGGTGAAAACAAAGTAATCCCTCTGAAATTCCTCTTCATTTATAACAAGTTATCTACATAATGAGTGTGATGTGGTTAAAACCAGGATTACACAACCCTGAGCAAAGCTGATGTCCTTTACTTCATGTCTATTAAAGAGAGACAGCAGCCGTCTAACCCAACTTGTGTGAAGCCCATGTCCCACCATTGATTGCTCAGAGAACTGGAACATACTGCGCTGAGGGTCTAAGTCTAAGCCCTCAGGCAGGGCAGCAGTCCATCGTCAGAAAACCAATGTAACGAACCAGAGCTGGAGCACATAGAGGCAACCGACCAATCTGCCTGAAGTCATTCTGTCTAGTCTGGGGCACTTAAAACACGAGCTCATTGGATGAGCAGAGTTATGTCAATATTGCCTTATTCAGAGTGGCTCCACATACATCTGGTTGCTTCATAGCAATGGTTGGTAGGTGTTTCTACAGAGACTAGAGTTCAAGCCACATATGTGTTACTCTCCTGTCTGTGTTCCCCGTTTGAGAAAATGTTAAGTTTTTAAACTTAAAAATGCCATTTTAATGGTAAAAGACACACAACAGAATTAATGAATTGAATGTGCAATCAACCCTTATAGCCCCCTTTCATAGGCATAGTAGGAAAAGCAGGTGCATAATGACATTAACACGGCTCTGTTCTATTCAAGTGTCTCAGGAAATCACAATAGTGAGCCAGTATACACAATACCACAAACCTGAAATTGAAGGAGCTAAACTCAATTCATTCATTTATTTACACCTGTGCTTTTCTTGCTTTGACACGTCCTCTGTGAAAAGGTTTTCATTTTTTCATACAAATACAATCATACAAATAAGCACTCTGGAGATGTCACTGCACCACAACTAATCAAATAATCATTTTTAAGAGTTTTAACACGTTCACACATTATTTTTGAATCCCTATGTACAATTGATGCAGTTCACATCCCATTAAAGCAAACAATGTGCATCTTAAGAAAATTTAAGAGTAACTCATAGGATATACAAAAGCAATAAGCAGGAAAGTGTAATGATGAAATATTTCCAGTGTGTGTGGAGCTGAGGCCATTACAAATGCTTAATTCTGTTTATATTTTTTTCCACAGCTTCCAATTTCAAGAAGTAATCATCCTGTTTTCCATCAAATTCATTGCACAATCCGAGAATCCCACCCCACCCTGTTTCATTTTACTACAATAGCCTCCTTGTTTTAGAGGACTGCGGCCTGAATGGCACCATGCTACATTATCATGATATTCCTCCACAATACAGCTAAACGGGCTCATTCAACCCAGATGACCTTCCACAAACCCCAACAGAGTTGCCAATAGCTGCCCTACAGCACAAAACATAGGCTCATTAAAAAACTCATTTGAAAAGCTGCAGAGATCTACAGCACCATCTACTTTTAGTACGGCACCTTTGACATGGAAAAGTGGTTGAGGAGTCTGTACAATGTTTGTCCTATATTGATGGGGACAGAAACTAGGGCGTTTCCACTGGTGAATACAGTAACAACATTGTGCTCAATTGTATGGTGATAATAGTGGGCCCCAACTAGAACGAGTCTGGGACAATATATTTTCAATTCAGATGGTTGTGAATTTATCACCAACTGTGGTTCAAAGGCACATGTCAAGAACGACATTTCAGATCATTTTGAATTATATAAGGTTTAGTTTCAAATGTTGAATGCAATAAGCGGCGTTACAACTTCAAAAGAATAGAGTCACATTTTGTCTGTCTCAAAACAATGCTCCCCTCCCCCCTTGTTTATGGTAAAATTATTACTGTTCATTGTCTATTGTTCCTTCTGTACATGAGAAGAAGATCTCTTGCTGGGGTGACTTCTGAGTGATGGGCAGCCAAATCTACAGAACTAGTTTTGTTCAAAAATGAAATAACATCCCAAATAAATTGATATCATAAGCAAATACCAACTTAATTTGTCTGAGTGCTGAAGTATTTTATTTGTTTGGGATTAACTTGGCAATGTGTTTTTGCACAGAACAAAAACTGCATTTATTTCCTGTCCTGTTTCTTCCTGTTTAATAAGGGCAAGAAGAAATACTCCAGAAACTTTAAAAAAATGTGAATATTCTTTAAAAAAAAAAAAAGGAAGAAGGAAAAAAAAAAGAAGCAAAAGTATGAATAAACGCTATCTTTGTCTCCTGTCAAACCATTTTTCCCCGAGGTAACCATCTCTTTAATACCTCTGGTTGTTGAAGGCAATGTTGCAAATCAGTGAGCAGGAATGCTTCATGGCAGTAATGAATTTTCAGCATCAGTACGATGAAGTTGATTGGTCAGGTATTAAATGTACAAAACCATTTTCATGCCTTTTTTATCTGTAAACACTTTCTCAAGTGAATTTTACAATATCACTATTGCTGCCAGTGATGAAAGTGTATGACTGAAAAATGACTTAGATTAAATAATGACCATCATATAGGTTAATAGAAGAATCCAAAAGATGACAGAGGTGAATGAAAATCTCTGTCCATTTGATTTGTCCTGATTTCTTGTTTCACTTACTTACTCACTTAATTCCTGCTTTCACTTACCTGTTTGAAAATGAACTTGTCTTCTTGGTTGAGCTGCCAGGCGGTGACTACATGTATGGTGGACAGCACAGCTCCACTGAGCACAGCAGCTCTCATTCTGACTGGCAGCAGCGTGTAGATAATGTAGATGAAGAAGACCGTCCACCAGATGCCCTCTGAGGCACTGCGGGGGTACACCATCAGCACTCCAAAGACCTGAACTACAATCAGCACCCCAATCACCAGGTAGCTCACAATCCACATGTAGTCCTGATGGAAGCCATTACGGTTGCACACCACCATCATGGCCAAGAAAAGAGCCATGGCTACACAAAGTACTGAGATGTAGGTCACATCAGGGGTTGTGTGGATGCAGTGGAAGGCGAGCATGACCCCACACACCACCACCAGCACGCCCATCAGCATGGTCAGAGAGCTCTGGTTGAGCCTGAAGAAGTAGCGCTGGTACAGACGCTCCAACTTGGCAGACTGGAATTTCTTGGATTGGAAAACCCACACAACCCGCATCCAGCAGTCTGCAGCACTCATTGTCTTGCAGCTGCCCTCTGCTAATTCCCCCAATTCCTCCTCTTTCTTGCCCTTCAGCTCCCCATCTTCAAAGCCCAGGTCTACAGCCTTTAGACCCAGATCCCCGCCGCCACCCATCCTTTTCCCATAGTGGTCCTCCTGCCAGCCACAGCGCAAGCCAAAGTTGCCCCCACTGGTGCCTGCTCCACAGTGGTAATGCTGAGGGGCTGCATTAGGGGGTTCCAGGTCCTCGGAGTCCCTCAGACAGCTCATGTAGCGTGGGTTGCACAGTGATGAGCTGTCCTTCCTCTTTTTGCCGTTGCGCTCTCCCCATGCTGTCTTTCGCTCGTCCACTCTCCCGATGAAGAGTCCTCTGGCCCACGACATTCTAAACACAAAACATGGACACAAACACAAATCAACATGTAATCTGAATATCCTGGAGGCAAAAAGTCCATTTCACAGAGTTTTTTTCTTTTCCAGAGAGGATCCTCTCACCTGTGTGGGCTTTACTGTGTGTAGCAACACTGTGCTATTTGGCCAGGCCACTGTTTTATCCCAGCAAGCACACACCATGAGCTCAAGCTGGCCAGAGGCATCAGAGGTGAGTCTGCATGTGAGCTGCTCTTCGTTTGTAGAAACAGTCAGTGTGTCAGCCCGATACACCACCTAATGCCCCTTAAAACCACCTGTTTTCCTGGAAAAACACACAAACAACATGCATGATGTTGTTACACTAACATTGCCTGAGGATATATCAAGATCTTTGCGGAAAACATACACATCATGGAGCACACATGTTTGTCGTATGTCATCAATTGATGGAGTTACCATGTTTATTGATGTCTTCACTTGTGCGTGTCTTTGTGTATATTTTTCTGGCAGAAAGTTTGACAAATCAATAGCTGAGACGGGAAATAAAATCTAGTAAATAGCTTGTCTGTTCCACTCTCTCATCACCATCACCCACCAGCCTGAGACAGCATTTCCATGGCAATGATTTTCTGTTGTTTTTGCAAAACACTGGATTGTGACAGCAAAATCTCCTCCAATTATTGCCTCATGCAGCAGGTGTCACTGGTCAATTTTGCCTTCAAACCGTGAAGTTGAACACGACCCCGTTTCCACGAACTCCACAGACTGATTGCTGGACTTTTTGAACATTTACCACGTTAGAGGAGAATAATCATCCTTCTCGGGGTTGTGCTATGCTCCATCACTGCAATCTGCCCTTAACATCTTGAGTGGGCATGGATGGGTGTGCTCTATTTGACAACAAAGGCCTACTGAGTGGGCACCATCAGAGATCAAGAGCTCTCCAGTCCAGATTCAATTGTCCATGCTTCCCCCATTAGCTTTGATGACTCACTATAGCGGGCTTCTGGCAGCACATGTCAAGGACACTGCTAACCTCTAAACTTAATAAGCAAATCTCTGCCAGGCCGACTGAGCTGAGACAAACAGTGGGAAGAGCACACATGAGCTGCACACATGGCCATGTTTATAATCAACAGCAGCTTGTGAGTGAGTTGCTTAACCACTGCACAAGAAAAAAAAAATCTAAATGAAAGTGGGCTCAGCTGCACAATAGGATTAATGGATTATTTTTAAAATACATAACACCCTGAGTAACTCTTGGCTATAGTTCAAGTAAACCCCTTATAAAAATCTAGTCACAGCCAGTCACAACTACTGCAAACTAGCACA
This sequence comes from Rachycentron canadum, assembly GCA_038496675.1. Taxonomy (NCBI): domain Eukaryota; kingdom Metazoa; phylum Chordata; class Actinopteri; order Carangiformes; family Rachycentridae; genus Rachycentron; species Rachycentron canadum. Next base: position 14,331,188 of record CM076651.1, read on the forward strand.
ATATGTATGATAATCCATACTGAAAACATGAATTTAACATTTGACCCAGTGAGATAACACAAATATGTGGCCAGTTCACCTTGTGCTCCAAGATTACAGGCTTGCTGCGGGAATAACCTTAGTCCTCCACTCACCTTTGAAGCGTTTCTGTCAGGTCATGAAGCCTCTTATGTCATATAATATGTAACATCTCATCCATGCATCTCATGCAACCTGCACCACATGGATCCTGCGCGCAGAAGACTGATACTTGTATGCACATATAGTCTAATAACGTCTTTTTCTCCACATGACACTGACTGACCCGACCTTCCTGTCCATCATTGTTAATGCAGGCCTGATTTTTCTTTAATAAAAACAAAAGCAAAACAAAAACAAAAAAAACATGTTTAGCAATTACACGTGTGGGCCCAGGCCGTTTGGTTCCGGGCAGTCTGCCGAAGCGCATTACATAACCGGACGCTCCAAATAGCCTCCAGGCGAAGTCGACAGCTCTCCGTGTTCAAATGCAGCCTCTTCAACCACGATACACACGCAGGCACCGTGAGACTGGGTGGCCTGAGGTCGGCCCGGGGTCCGTGGGCTGCGGGAGAAAGTGCAGCTCGACGCACATCGGCGCCTTCACCAACTTACCAGGAGTAAGAAATTCCATCGGGCAACTTCAGGCTTGGCGGCGGATCCCCTGACACCACGGGGTGTGTGTGTGTGTGTGTGTGTGTGTGTGGGGGGGGGGGGGGGGGCG